>CM038215.1:85686679-86360877 GCA_021442155.1 Cymbidium sinense
CCCTAAACATCCATAAAAATGTGATATTAATTGAGTGCATAATCAAGGTGCAATTAAGCTATATATATTTTTGATAAAACTTTAATTAAGCCAAAATCATTATTCAAAATCAATTAATTATAATTTTCTAGATTATCCTTTGAAATATCTTTAAAATGAGCTTAAGTTTGTATTTTTTGGATTTTCTACAATTAGTTTGCCCTAATTAAAGCCTTAATCCCATCGGCCACATGGGTGATGCGTGTGCTTTTCACATGGTGCGCGATTGGATATTTAAGTAGTCACATCAAGCTCACGGTGGTGGACACACTTTCTCTATCTATCTAAGATGGATGTGGTGATTTGATCCATGGTTTAGGAAAGAAATCGGCTCTACCACGAGATTTTGATGATTCATCTCAATCATGCGAGATGGATGGCTCATGATCTATTCCATTTGTGAGCGATGAAAGATGGATTCATCCATCTTCCCTCACTCGATCACGCTCACAGTGGATTATCTCAAATTCTTCCCCTTTGAGGAAGGGAGATGCACACATCTAATGGTCAATTTTGCATGAGATTTAAATTTTCTTTGAAAGATACTAAGAATTTCTTTATAGCTATGATTTTGTGGAATTACCTCACCGGAGCTAATGTCCGGCGGTGCAACATCGGAGGTAGGTTTGCCTAGTTAAGGCGAGGTCCTGCTGAAGAGCATTGAGCTTGATTTGGTGTGGGAGGCTCAATTGACAAATCCATGCATGCAAAGGCTTATGCTCCATTCGAACTCAGTTCTCCCTGTGGCTTGGAAGCTTAGGAATTGGTTTGGTTGTGTTCGACGAAGTGCGGTGATGGTGTGGCTAAGAGAAATTTGGGTTTGATTGAGTGGAAAGGGAGTATTGCTTGGGAATGGGATGCCCTATTTCAACTTTGCTCGAGAATGGGCAATGTCGAATGGAGAGGGATTGGGGATCCTTGCAAACGCTCTAAGGGGATTCAGAATTCACCTAGAAGAGCTCACAATGCAAGTGGGTGCATTTTCATGTTTGAATTGAGGGGGTATACCCCTCAATTTCCCATCAATGATGGATGACTCGTGTGCACATTTTTCACTAGCTCGTCACCATCTAGCTATTGAAGTTGTCTCCATCAAGGTTAGGCAGGGATGGGAGGAATGATGGGGAGCTGCCATGGACCCAATGTACAAGGATTCCATGGTCTTGATCCAATGGGTGATCAATTTGGGTTGAGGTGAGTCTCACCTCCCAAGGGCGACTAGAGTGAGCTAGGTTAGCTAGGTGGGTCAGGAGAAGGTTCCATGGAGTGCCAATGAGTTGACATGGGGATGGGCAAGTTGACTTTAGCTTTGATCCAATGGTTTTAAAGTTAAAAATTCTATGGTTTGATGGCTAATATCCTTGATGGGGTCCACTTGGCTTTTGGGCTGATTTGGAAATGAAATGTGACATGCTTGGGTTGGGTTTGACTAAGTCCCAGGGTCCCATCCCATAAGTTGGTTTGGAGTGATTTGGCTTCATTTGGGTTAGGTAGGGTTGGGTTGACCAATTGGTCAAATTGGGTCAAACTAAGGCTTGGGTTTGATTCATATGATGATTTGGGATGTTTTGGTTCAATTAATTTGGATTGGTTTGGTCTAGATTTGGTTTTGACTCATTTGGATTCAAAAGGGTCAAATTGGTTAAGTAACCAATTTGACCAATTTGACCAAATTAGGTTGGGTTAGGTGTTGAGACAAGTTCAATTAGTTGATTGAAAATGATTGTAGGCTTTGGTTTGGTTTAATTTGGAATTAATTTGAATTTTGGTCAATTTGACCTTTTAGGTCAATTTGCTAGGTTGGTCAAGTTGACCAATTGGTCAACTTGGACTCAATCATGTCTTTGGTCAAGTCCAACAATGTGATTTGGAATGAACTTGAGCCATTGGTTGTAATCATATTGGATTAAATCATGATTTGACTCATTTTGGCTTTTTAGGCCAATTTGGGTCAACTTAGGTCAAGTGGCCAATTAGGCTTGGTTTGACTCAATTGATGACTTGGTCATATTCAATCATTGATTATGAATGGGTTTGAGTCAATGGTTTCAATCAATTTAACATATGATGGATTTTGGCTAGTTTGAGTTTCATTTGGGCTAAGTGTTGACTTGTTCAAAGGCTAGGTTTGACTTAGTTTGACCCAATTCAAGGTGGTTGATCACCATGGTGATTTTTTATCATTATTGAGATTTATATGGGCTTAATTCAATCCAATTTGGGTTGGATTAGAACTTGACTTATGAAGGTATTTTAGGTCACTTTAGGTCAAGTGAGCCTAAACGAGTCAATTAGCTTGCTCAAGATTTGATTCAAGTTTAGTTGAACCTCACATATGAGCTTAGGATTGAAATATAAATCCAATTTCAATTGGTTTGGAGCCAAATGGGTTTTGGTTCATATGATAATTTCAAGTCAAAAGGTTTAACTTGGACTTAATTTGGGTTGACTTGGATTTGGTTTGATAATGGTGGTTTATGTTTATATTTGGATCAATGATTGAAGGATTAATTGAATCATGAAGAAATCCAAGAGTTTTGAGTTGATTTAGGTTTCATTTAGCCAAGTTCAAAAGTTTGGCTAAAGGGCTAAAATTGGTAATTTGGTTTGATTTGAGTTTAGTTTTGGTCATTTTAATTTATATTTCATTTATATTTGTGAATATAAATGAAGGAATAAATGGGTCATGTGAAAATCACTTGAGTTTTGAGTGATTTGGAAGCAAATTTGATTAAGCTTGGGGATGTAGGTCAAAAGGGATAACTTAGGTTTTGATTTGGTTTGATTTATTTTTTGTTTGATTTGAAAGGTTTCAATTTGGATTTCATTTATATTTGTGAACATAAATGAAGTAATGATTGATTTATAAAGAAATCAACTAAGTTTGAGTTGGTTTGAAGGAGTTTTCTAAGCACATGAAGGTGGTTCATATGGCTTAGGAAGAAATTTTGGAATTTAGAGTTAATCATGGGTTTCAATCATTTGGAATTTTGAATTGATTTATGATTTGGAATTTGATTTGAGATTGGATTTGATAATTGAGAAAATCAATTGGATTACGGTTGATTTGGATTTGGTTAAGACTAAGTCCATAAGGTAAAATCAAAGGGCTTAGGAAGGGATTTGGAGTTTGAATTTGGTGATGGATTTTAATAATTGGATAGTTAGATTTCATTTTGGAATTTGAATTTCAATTTGAGGTTTGGTTTGAAAGAAGGAAGCAAGGATTAGGTTTGGGCTATAGGGTAGGCAAGTCTTTCTAAATCCCTAAGGCATGACATATTCTTATGGATAACTCTTCTAATTCTCGAGGGTTAGGTTAAGTATTTACCTAATCACTAGAAGTATCTTAAGACTAAGGAACTCTTAGTGTCTATGAGAGTCCTAGATCTATGATGAAGAAGTTGAGAGCTCACTCTAAAAGTGAGGTCAACAGAGGTTGAGTAGGGGAACTCATCCTCACCTCAGTCACTGGAGTAGATGAAGAGGGATCCTTTGGTTGTAGCCGGATCACCAAGGGGACTTTCTTCTCCCCGGATAGTGTCTTATGTGCCTTTGTAGGCATGGTGGATGGCGGGACTTGAACTAGTAACAGTGGGCGAGGAGTAGATTGGTGTGGTGGAGACAATATCGGCTCTACCCACCCGGACTTTCCATGGTATGGTAATCACCACTATGTTATCGATCTTATCGGCCCTAGTGGTCCAATGACCTAGGAAATCAACTAGAGTAGAGGTCACCGACTATCTGGCAAACCCCTATCTCTCCCTACTTTTTTACTGAACTACTACTCGGGCCTCTGATGCTCTGTCACTATGAATATTCCTGGTAACACTCCTAAGGATGATCAACCAAGTCAAATAATGTATCGACTCACGCATCCTTACCTTACTACCCGTAATACCATTCAGTGACAGGCATAGGACTTCCACTCTAGTCAAAACCTTGGTATGTAGGAGGTGAGGCATATCCTCTAGTCCTTCTTAGTCGATGTTGAGAGAGGTGGAACTGGTTGCTAGTCAGTAATGGGGAAACCTCATGAGGAGAACCCTCCTCTATAATGTGAGATGTGGCATCCATCTCTGGTGTGGCACTTCATGGTCTTGATTGATCTTACAATTCCTTGCATCATTGTGCGTCTATGTATGGTGAACAAGTGTGAGAGTTAGATCCTACTCAAAGTAGGGGAGGCTATCTGATCAGATAGCTTTCCCCTTATAAGGGACCAATGAGGAGGTGTTAGCATGCACTCAGCGTGTGGAAACAACTAATTGAGTAGGAACTTGGGGGCGAGGAACCTCGATCGCCTTCCTCTTTAAGGAAGGATACTCAGTGTTAGAAGGTAGGTCGATACGGATGACTGGCTTCTGCTAGCCACCTCATCCCGGCTAACAGTGGTGAGGGTCTCCCCCTCACAGGTGATGCGGGCTCCCTCAAATCCTCATCCAAAGAACACTAGATGGTTGGAGTCAGTCTGAGGGAGGCTGGCCTGATATAGGGCCCAATCCATCCCAAACGAAAAGGTGAAAACAAACTTTTGAGAGCTATGATGACAAAAGGCCTTGGCCCGATCAGCTATATGTTTGCCATTTGTTGAAATATAACTTGTATCATTTCCTTAATATTTGTTTAATGAAAGTAGAAGTTTGGAGTTTTGAAACCACACTCAACAATTCAAATATGTTAAGTGGGTTCATTGGAGAGATTTGAATGTTTTGAAGGAGAGACTTTTGCCATTTGATTTTTTTATTTTAGAACCCATACTTAACCAATTTAGGTAGGTTGGGTGAGGTTCAAAATTTTGAGGAGAGATTTTCTTTCTTCTTGGAGATTGTTTGCGTTTTATGTTCCTTGTTTGAAAATATGGATAGTTTGTAAGACCTATACTTAGCAAATTTGGGCATGCTAAGAAGAGATTGTGATTGTGTATTTAAAATATTTTTTTTCTTGTGAAGATTTGATTGTGTGATATTTTGATTTAAAAAATGAGGCTTCTTGCTTAACAAATTTGGTATGTTAAGTAGAGGCTACATATGTTTGATTTGTGCTTGAAAATGAGACTTTCACTTAACAAATTTAGTATGTTAAGTGAAAGCCAAATGTGATCGTGAGATAGAGTTGTTTTTCTTTGAAGATGGGAGTTCCACATAACAAATTTGGTATGTTAAGTGAAAGCACCAAATGATTTGAGATATGTTTATTTTCTTTTGAAAATGAGACTCCCATAACAAATTTGGTATGTTAAGTGAAAGCTCAAGTGTGGTTGATATGAAAAATTGGATCTTTATTCAACAAATTTGGTATGTTAAAATAGTGATCAAATGTGTGTTGAAAAGAGACCCTCACTTAATAAATTTGGTATGTTAAGTGAAAGCCTAAATGTGTTTGATATATTTTTTGGATAGTGGGATTCCCACTTAATAATTTGGTGTGTTAAGTGGAAATTAAAGTATGATATGACCTGAGAATGGGATTCTCACTTAACAAATTTGGTATGATAAGTGGGAATCCAATATGGCATGATTATGTGGCTCTTACTTAATAAATTTGATGTGTTAAGTAGAACTAAACATATGCTTTGAAAATGATGCTCTTACTTTGTAATATTGGATATGCTAAGTGAAAGCCTAAATGTATGTTGTTTTTTATTTTGAAAATGAAACCCTCACTTAAAAAATTGAAATTGTTAAGTGGAGGTCAAATTTTATATTTTTTGGAAATGAGACCCCCACGTAACAAATTGAAATTGTTAAGAGTCAAATTCATGTTTGAAAATGAGACCCCTACTTTAACAACTTGAATATGTTAAGTAAAGGTCAAATTCTATGTTTTGAAATGAGGCCCTCACTTAATAAATTGAATATGTTAAGTGAAGATCAAATTCATGTTTGCAAAATGAGACCCTCACTTAACAAATTGAATATGTTAAGTGAAGGTCAAAATTTATGTCTTGAAAATGAGACCCCCACTTAACAACTTGTGATTGTTAAGTGAAAGTCAAATTTTATGTTCTTGAAAATGGGACCCCTACAAATTGAGTATGTTAAGTGAAGGTCGAATTTTATGTTCTTGAAAATGGGACCTCTACTTAACAAATTAAATATGTTAAGTGAAGGTCAAATTTGTAATTGGTTTAAAAAAAGATTCTCACTTAAACAAGTTTGGATATGTTAAGTGGGAATCACACATGGCATGATTTGCTCTTGCAAGGAAGCTTCAACTCCAACATATGTGAAATTAGATGAAGTTTCAATTTATTTGAAAAATGGATTCCTCATTCAATAATTTTGAGTATGTTGAATGGGCATGGTTATTTTTCAAGAATGTTCTTTTGAAAAGAACCTCCATGTAATAATCATAGGGATCGTTAAGTGGAGGGGTTTTGATATTGTGATTTTGTGAGTTTCTTGAAAGGTGCTTTTGTAAGTGTCTTTTTGTGAAAGAAATTTTTTTAATTTCATGTGAACCTTGCCTCACCAAGCTAGTGGTGAGGAGGTTCTAAATTTTTATTATCTCCCCTTTCGTTGATAAATTATGTTTCACCTATTGGGCAATAGCGATTTCAAGACCTACACGGAGTGAGGTCCTAAAATCTAACGGATGTTGGCTAACTTTGCTTAAGAGTGAAATAAGCTAAGTGCCAATAGAAGGAAAGATAGTCTCAGGCTCACATGAAATGCAAGTCCACTATCGATGCTTAGAGACAACAATCATCTACTAGAGATGGAGAGAGGAACCGTCCCTAGCGAAGTCGCCAGAAAAATTCATTATGTTTATTCTTGGGATTGGTGTTTAGTTTGTGTATATATGAAGGGACACTGCGCAGATCCGTAGATGTACTTTTTAGGTTGATCGGGTACTACATTAATGAATAGCATACTATATTGAGAGATGGAAGTTACTACCCTATAATGGACCTAATCACCTAATAAGGACTCCTAAGGTATGATGGGTCTTCGAATATACCAGAGATTTTTCTCCTACTTTACATAGAAAAGTAAAGCAAGGTTTATTTAAATTAGGTTTGTTGAGTTCCCTATGGAAGCAAGCCTCCATAGTTAATTACATCTTAAGGGAAGTGAATCCCTTAAGAATACTCTCGATTAAAGTAGACGATTGTTGTCTCAAGAGAATTCAAAGATAGGACTATCAACAAATTATTTATATTTTAGAAAATCAAGTGGGAGAGATCTAATGGGGAGAGTTATTATTGAAATTGAAAGATATGAGCAGGGAGTGCTCATGATATTAGGAAGCCTAGTGAGCACCCAATCTATCATATGATTAGGCTTTATACATTTGAATTTTGAGGAGATTTATTTATTTTAGTTGAATTTTTATTAAAAATCTAGGACTTATAATTCCACAATACAATATTATTGAAATAGAGGTGAGGATTTATGCTCAAACATAAAAGAGAAATAACAACCTTAGATCTTAAATATAGTGAGCTTTGAGGAGGTCCAAAACACGACTTAAATCTAAGGAGGAGAAAGTGGGCATATGGTTTACCTGAAGAAAGAGTAAACCACACTACTTCAGGGGTAGCCCTAATTCCTCCTATGCTTTAAATTCATGTAGGTAAGTCATATCTTTACAAAATGGTTAGGCTATTATTACTTAAATGAGAAATTAAGTCCTTAAACTCACTTAGAGACTAGATCATGAAGGGTATGAGTTATGACTTAATAATGCAAAATTTTAACAAGTTTTATTTAATTTTGGACTTTTATTTTCACAGCTATAGGATTTTGTATGCCTAAATGCTTGAGAAATTGATTATGTAAATCAAAGAGAAAGAGGTATATTTTCATCAAAGACTCTTACGTTAAGTCTTTATTCTTTGCACAAATGGAAGCCCTCTCTTAAAGAGTGGAAGAATATGGCATGCATGATATTATACATACAACCATCCATAAAGGTTGCTAAACATTTTATTATCTTGATTTAATTTCTAAGCTTTTTTATAAGGCTATGAGTTATTTTTAAAATTTTGGTTATAAGTTTTTAGTGTGTTAGTGGGATAGAAAGTTTATTTTTATCCTAAGAGCGTAATCACATCGAGGCCACACATCAATCACCAATCATAAAGAAATTTTGGAAAGACATGCTATTTCTAATGCACAAGCTAAACAAAATATCAAATAATTTTATAAAGCTATTGCAAAAAAATAAGAGGTCGGTGCGGTTGGGTACCGTCGTACAACCTGAAAGGAAATGTGGATAGTTGAGCTCTACCCTTATACATCCTGGTATAATGAAAGAATAATTACAATTATAGGGTCTTCATTCATCATCCATTCTTCACTCTTCATCTTTCATTTTTTCATTTTAGCATTGCTTCATTTCTTTCTTTCTCTTAGCTTGATTGGGATGTTTTGAGGCATCACATGGTGTATAAGACTTCATCTTATAACCAATGTTCATCTAATTCCCCATAACACTTATCCTAATCCTAATGCAAAATTACATTAAAAGAGAAGGAAAGTAAATCTAGTTACACTTGTGAAACAAGTATTAGCTAAACACATCATACAAGCCAAGCAATTATATGAATAGTTTGGACTTAGAACCCCACACATGGGTAACCAAAGCCCACCTATCCTAACTTGGGCTATGCTTAGGGACTAAGCAACCTGCATAATAAAAAGCATTTTTTATATTTTTTATTACAGCGGCCCCTTAAGCATGACCCCCTACATAAAACATGATTAGGTTAATGTCAGCCTAACATTCAGACTACACACATACACCCTAACATCCAGTCTAAAATAATATATCGCAAAGATAAACATTCATCAAACCATGTACCGCCCTAACATAAAGCTAGAAATGGTGACTTAGCATAATTTGCATGTGTTAGAGCTTGTGCGGTATGTCCTAACTAGGCTATGGAGTTATGATTTGCTAAGTGTGAGAAATTTAATTAATAAAGAGTTGATTTCTCTTTAAGTGATTTAGTTGATTTACAGATTTTACTTAGTATTTTTTTTTTTATCATTTCATGTAGAAGAGACTAAGTGTTATAAAGAGAGAGAGAGAGAGAGAGAGAGAATCTCTCTTCTATCCCTACATTAGGTCATTTCTAAGGTAAGTTAATTAACTTAGTTTTCTTTAGTAAATGATTTATTATGTGTTTTAACTAACCATTCATTTAGATTCATTCTAAATAATCTTATTCAATAAGAAAGGCATCTTAGAATTAATTATGATGGATTACTATCACATAACACATATTCATTCATTTCTTTCCATCATGTAGATCATACATATGAATAATCTTAAGCATAACTATACATGTAATGTAAATCTTAGCATACTTTGATGATGAATGCAAAGAAATGTATTTTGAATTTTAATGTTTCATTTATTGATTGAATTATGAATGCATATTATTATTATGTAGAAATGAGGGATATTTCATCCATTAGCTAGATACATATTTACATGCATAAAAGTTTTAAGTGAGTAAGCTGTCATTATTTTTTACACCAGGGGTGTAAGGTATAAGACCTACTTAGGGATACTTAAAACTTCATAACCCCGGTTTGTCCATACTAATATACCACTTTTCTTAGATACATGTAAATATATGAATAACTATAAGGATAGAAAAATCCATGCAAAAGTTATATTTTATTTATTTGATTTTTGTGTCTCATTCATTGGCCACATCATACATGCATATGTATAAGAGTTTTAAGTGAGTACGATGCCATTATTTTCTACACCAAGGGCGTAGGTACAAGACCTACTAAAGGCTACTTAAAGCCTTGCAGCCTCGAGATAGACTAATATTCCACTTTTCTCAAATACATATAAATGTACAAAAAGAACCAAATGGATATGGAATTATGCAAGAAATTATGTTTGATTTGGTTATATAATTTACATGTGTAATATGAAATTCTTTCTAAGTCTTAACTTGGAGATGCATAGGAATAGATTTATGCAAGTGTTGTGTTCTTTTCAAATGATCTATACACTTGCAAATCCTATGTGAATCCATGTTAAGGTAAGGAAAGAGAACTTCATAGTACACATCTTATATATCATCACATGCAAGCTTATAAATATTTGTAATTAGCATTTTATAGATTTTGAAAATAGATTTTGATTTAATAGTGATAATAGCCACACATATTTAATTCATGTCAACACATGCAATTTGACATAAAAGGAAAAATTTTATTTAATAAATTTTCAGAAGAGATGATTGCATGATTTTATATGGAAAAAAATATTTAGCATGATTGGAAAGAAATAAAGGAATGTTAGCACATGATTTCATCCACCCCTAAATAATTCTTAAGGACAATCATATTAAATAAAGCTATTTAAAATGAACCAAAATCCTTTTAAAGATATTTTTTAACTTTGAGTTTGATTTGATTTAGTAAATATGAGAGAGGCTTGCTAATCCTAACTCATTTCCCCATGTGTGAATTAATTTGATTTAATGAAGAATATTTAAGTTGATTTTTATGTTTTTTAAGGTTAAAGTATGAACTAAATGAATTAATTAACCCTTACCTTATATCACCTCAAGTTAATTAACTAATTAATAATAAGCCAATATGATATGCCCACAAAAGTAAATTTGCAATGCTCTTAAGAAATTTAAGGGGCCAATTGACTTATGATTAATAGTTAATTAAGCTTAAAGAATCTCACTTAATTACTTTTATGATTTTCTCGCACATGTGAGCTAGTCATAATTTCATTATCACTCACCTTGGGTTATTGAACACCCAAGGAGCTACCCAAGATCAATTAAAGGTTGCTTAGGTGTGGATGAATTGATTTTTATTTTAATTTCATTGAGCTTTTAATGAATGGATTAAACATTTTTGGTTTTGTTTTAATTTAAATGATGAAATTAACTTAGGGAAAGGACCAAGGGCAAGGCCTCAATCATAATCCCTAAATCATTTAAACATCCAATTAGATTTTGATTTCTTTATTTTGAAGATTAATCACTTAATTAATCAATTTATCATTCTATTAACCCATTAATTAATTTAATTTTTAAAGATAAAGAAGACTTAGAAAATGAATTAGGAAAAGTATCACAATCACATTCCCTAAGTGATCTTGTTCAAGAAATAATTATATTTAAATGATTAATCAAGTTACCGTTCATTCTTTAATTATAATTAGTTAGATTAAGAGAGTGATTAGGACTTAATTAAATGATTTTCCTAATTAAGGAATTAATAAAATCCTAGAAAAATAGGGGAGGCAAAGGTCATCCCCTTGAACATCCATAGAAAATTTGGGATTAATTGAGTGATTAATTAAGTTACTTAACTAATTTTTTGATAAAACCTTAATTAAACCCAAAAATCACTATTCAAAATTAATTAATTATAATTTTCCTAGATTCTCCTTTGAAATGTCTTCAAAATGAGCTTAAGTTTATATTTTTTGGATTTTTCTATAATTAGTTATGATTTTTAGAAATTTTAGGATTAAAAATTAATTAATTAGCCCTAATTAAAGCCTTAATCCCATCGGGCCACATGACGGCTGACGCGGTGCACTTTCCATGATGGGATTGGCTATTTAAGTAGTCACATTCACGTGCTGACTCAGTCGGCTGCGGACACATTTTTTTTTGGACCGTCTGATCTAAGATCGGATGGACATGATTCTATCAATGGTTTAGGAAGGTAATCGAGCGCTATACCACAAGATTTGATCAGAGCCATTCATCTCAATCACATGAGATGGATGGCTAGTGATCTATCTCGTTCATGAGCGATAGAAGACATATGTCGTCCGTCTTCCCTAGTTCGATCGTCACGAGCTCATTATCTCCAAATTCTTCCCACACCTTTGGGGTAGGGAGACACACACTTCCAATGGTCAATTTTGTATGAAATTCAAATTTTCTTTACAAAGGACCAAGCACGATTTCCCTATAGCTATGGTTTTGAGGAATTACCTCATCCAAGCTAATGTCCAGTGGTGCAACACCGGAGGTAGCTTCGCCTAGTTGAGGCGAGGCCCTGTTGAGGGGCTTTGAGGTTGATTTATTGTGGGAGGCTTGGTTGACTAATCTATGCATGTGAAGGCTTCAGCTCTGATCGAACTCAGTCCTCCTATGTCTTGGAAGCTTGGGAATTGGTTTTGTTGGCTTCGATAGGGTATGGTGATGATGTGGTTAAGAGGAATTCAAGTTTGATTTTGAAATGAGGGAGTATTGCTCGGGATTGGGATGCCTGTTTTTTGCTCAGAATGGGCAATGTCGAATGGAGAGAGCTTGGGGATCCTTGAAAACACTCTAAGGGGCTTCAAAATTCACCTAGGAGAGCTCACGATGCAAGTGTGTGCCAAATCGTGTTAAAATTGAGGGGGTATACCCCTCAATTTTCCATCATGGATGACGGCGCACACATTTTCAGCTCACCATCATCCGTCAGACTTATCTCCATCAAGTTAGTGAGAGGCCGCTAGGGATGGAGGGAATGATGGGGGGGGGGCCATGGATTGCAAGAATGCCATGGTCTTGATCCAATGGGTGCTTGGTTTGGGTTGGAGATGAGTCAACTCAACTCCCAAAGGTCCTTGGCTGACCTAGGGTGAGTTAGGTTAGCTAGGTGGGTCAGAAGAAGGTTCCATGAAGTGCTAATGAGCTGCCATGGGGATGGGCAAGTTGACTTTAGCTTGAATCCAATGATTTTAAAATTTAAATCCTATGGTTTGATGGCTAATCCCTTTGGTAGGGCCCATTTAGCTTTTAGGCTGATTTGAAAATGAATTAGGACATGTTTGGATGGTGTGACTAAGTCCTAGGGTCCCATAAGTTGGTTTGGAGTGATTTGGCTTCATTTGGTCAAAATTGGTTCATTTGGGCTAGGTTGGGTTAGGTTGACCAATTTGTCAAATTAGGTCAAACCAAGGCTTGGGTTAGGTTCATATGATAATTTGGGATGTTTTGGCTCAATTAATTTGGATTGGTTTGGCCTATGTTTGGTTTTGACTCATTTGGATTCAAAAGGGTCAAAATTTGACCAAATTGGATTGGGTTAGATGTTGAGTCAAGTTCAATTAGTTTATTAAAAATGATTGTAGGCTTTGATTTGGTTTAATTTAGAATTAATTTGAATTTTGGTCAATTTGACCTTTTAGGTCAATTTGGGCTAGGTTGGGTCAAGTTGACCAATTGGTCAACTTGGGCTCATTCATGGCTTTGGTCAAGTTCAATAAGTGATTTGGAATGAACTTGAGCCATTGGTTGCAATCAATTTGGGTTAAATCATGGTTTGACCCATTTTAGTTTTTTAGGCCAATTTGGGTCAACTTAGGTCAAGTGGCCAATTAGACTTGGTTTGACTCAATTGATAGTTTGGTCATATTCAATCATTTATTATGAATGAGTTTGGATCAATGGTTTCAATCAATTTGGCATATGATATATATTTTGGCTAGTTTAGGTTTCATTTGGGCTAAATGTTGACTTGGTCAAAGGCTAGGTTTGACTTATTTTACCCAATTCAAGGTAGTTGATCACCCCATAATGATTTTTTATCATGATTGAGGTTTATATGGGCTTAGTACAATTCAATTTAGGTTGGATTAAAACTTGGCTCAAAAAGATCTTTAGGTCATTTTAGGTCAAGTGAGCCTAAATGAGTCAATTGGCTTGATCAAGGTTTGATTCAAATTTAGTTGAACTCACATATGAGCTTAGGATTGAAATATAAATCCAATTGCAATTGGTTTGGAGCCAAATGGGTGTTGGTTCATATGGAAATTTCAAGTCAAAAGGGTTAACTTGGGCTTGATTTGGGTTGAGTTGGATTTGGTTTGATTATGGTGGTTTACGTTTATATTTGGATCAATGATTGAAGGAATGATTGAATCATGAAGAAAACCATTAGTTTTGTGTTGATTTAGATATCATTTAGCCAAGTTCAAAAGTTTGGCTAAAAGGGCTAGAATTGGAAATTTGGTTTTGGTCATTTGAATTTATATTTTATTTATATTTGTGAATATAAATGAAGATATAAATGGGTTATGAGAAAATTACTTGAATTTAGAGTGATTTGGAAGCAAATTTGATTAAGCTTAGGATTGTAGGTCAAAAGGGCTAACTTGGGTTTTGATTTGGTTTGATTTATTTTTGATCATTGGAGGGTGAGTTTCATTTATATTTATGAATATAAATGAAGGAATGATTGACTTATAAATCAATCATGCAGGTTGATTTTAATCAAGATTTGATTAGGTTTATGGAGGTGGGTCCATATGGTTTAAGAAGGGTTTTGATTTTGCTTGATTGTTTTTCATTTGATTTAAATGGTTTGAATTTAGATTTCAGTTATATTTTGAATATGAAGGAATGATTGATTTATAAAGAAATCAGCTAAGCTTGAGTTAGTTTGAAGGAGTTTCAGCTAAGCACATGGAGGTAGTTCATATGGCTTGGGAAAGATTTTGGAATTTGGACTTAATCATGGGTTTTGATCATTTGGAGTTTGGAATTGATTCATGATTTGGAATTTGATTTGAGAAAATCAATTGGATTAGGGTTGATTTATATTTGATTAAGGCTAAGTCCATAAGATAAAATCAAAGGGCCTAGAAGGATTTGGAGTTTGAATTTGGTGATGAATTTCAATCATTGGATAGTTGGATTTGATTTTGGAATTTGAATTTGAATTTAAGGTATGATTTGAAGAAAGCAAGGATTGGGTTTGGGCTATAGGGTAGGCAAGTCTTCCTAAATCCCTAAGGAACAACTTATTCCTATGACTAACTTTTTTAGGTCTCTAGGGTTAGGTTAAGTGTTCACCTAATCACTAGAAGTGTTTTAAGACTAAGAAACTCTTAGTGTTTATAAGAGTCCTAGACCTATGATGAGAAAGTTGAGAGCTCACTCCAAAAGTGAGGTCAACAAGTATATAGCAATTTTCCCACATTTTTAATCTAGTTAGCTACTATAACTTGAGCCTTTTCTTTTCTTGATCAAACAAAGCAAAAGATCATTAGCTAAATGAAGTGATCACCATTAATTTTATAAACCCAACGATACCATTAGTCTTTTGTCATACTGTTGAAATTTTAAGTTACGACATCATCGCAATAAATTTTACGAATGGAGGTTGGTTGGACATCGTCGCAGCTTCCCTACTGCGATATGTGCGTCAACACATAGACTACTCGATCTCTTAATCAATTTACTATTAGATTGTGCAATATTGATATTTTGATCAATTTTGACGTTTTGAATGCAATGGAAAAATCTGTTTGTCGATCGGATGTCATTTCGACTAATTTCATTAAAGTCCAGTGCATTTCAACTCCGATTTGCACTATTATATCCGAAGTCCTTTATATTTGACTTATAGACTTTCGACTCATGTAGCATATATGGAGGCCAACAATGCATTCATGAGAAAAAAAATAAATAAAGATAAGCAATCATCATCATCATGATGAAAGAGTCGCACCTTGTGCATACAACATGGCGGTTCACGGCGAATATCATAACAGATGCCAACACCAATCCAATGTCAACATCCATTCATAATTAAATAATTTATTGACGAGGAGGATCAAGTTTTTGTACATGTGATAAAACTTTAAATAAGAAAACTTTTAGTGTTAACCAATAACAATCTATAGGGGATGTTGCAGACAGTGGTAGATACACATAAGAAGATGCTGGAGCGCTTACCCCTTCTACAACTTTAGAATATATGTATAACATCTTTGATAAGTTGCGGGTTGTTCATATTGTTTTTTCTATGATGCTCCACAAAAAAAAAAAAAAAAAAAAAAAAACCACATTCCATGGGAAATTGGAAATTCAATAAAATAGCTCTATACTCTCTCCCAAGTGTATGATTAGGAAAGAAAGTTATTGTATAGCAAACGAGTAAGGCAAAGAATAAAACAACTCATTACTAGTTTAATGCTTAGCATATATGACAAAAGCATTCCATTTTTCACATTTCCATAAGCTCACCTCTCCGATGCCCTTAAAGCAAACTAAAAAGCATGCATATATCAATATCTACCATCTAACCTCTGAATATATGCAAAGCAATAACAAAAAGCTTTTATTCCACTATGTGGGTCGCTATTTATAATCGAGGTTGTATGGTTGCATCATTAATAACGAACTCACATACTTCATCGTCAGTTATTGGAGAAGCAATGAACCCGACACTAATAGGAAATCTATATATTAGATTAACACTAAAATGCGTTGGATCAATTTTTAGTGATCTCATTATTCAATTATGTAGGCTTCCAAGATCAGTTCGACGTGAAATTTGTATGGATGGTTTTCTCCACTCATATATGTAAGAAAGAAGTCCTCATGAACACCGAAGTTCCATCATATGGAACTAAACAAATTATATCCAAACTCATTTTTGAATCTAAATATGTGTATTGGACACATGCAACCTGAATATCACACATGTTTAAATCAATCAAATTCATAAGAAATATATGGATTGAGTTGTCTATATGTGACACATTAAAAAATAACTTTATATTAAAAAAAACTTTAATGTTAGCTATAAATATATAATAAAAAAATCCCTAAACATTATGTATAATCTCACATAACCCTAAAAAACTTAATCACATAATCTAAAGCATAGATAGGATTTTAAACACATAATGTATTGCAATCACAATTATAGAAACTATGTCACACCATTTTTCTACTAAGTAATTTCATGCAAGTAGTCATATTGGTAGAATTGAGAAATTTTGATCATCATAATTATAAATAATAATCTTGATAAATAATCAAATAAGAAAATGAAATGGATAAGGGAATATCATTATTCAAGTTAAAAGAAACCTAAAAAAATCAGCGGCTTGACCTAATTAACTTTCATTAGTAATCAATAAGATTATAAAGAATGCATTAATACAAAGCAAGTAAGCTATTAGAAGCAACATAAATCTTTGTTGCACAAAAAAATCAAGTAATAAAACAAAATCTTAATAAGATAAAAATGGCATGACTTGTATGAATGATGAAACAAAGCTAATCAGAAGTAATCATCGGATTGTCAAGACAATTATCTTATAGGTAAAGGAGATACTATATGAGATAATAGACTAACTAATCATCTACATAATTATATTAAAACCCTAAAAAATTATATTTAAACTACACAAAAATTAACTTAAAACACATAAAACACACAGATATACTTTCTAAACTAACTAATCGCATATTTAAATAAACTATCTACACTTAAGTACTTACCAAACACAAATAAGAATGAATATTTAAAAAAATAATTAGAGTTGTAAAAAATACCTCAAAATCTAAGTAGATCAATCTCAAATCCACTAAAAAATACCTCAAAAACGATCTCCGACACTGTGCGTCGGCTTGTTCAATGGTGACGGTGGCCGTGGCATTGGTGGCGGCGGCCGTGGCATCGGCGGCCGCGAGTTCGACCAAAAATCCTCGTGGTTGGGATCGGGAGTGGGGACGGGAGATTGGGAGTGGGTTGGGTGAAAATGAAGAAGGCTAGTCGCTCATTGACGCTAACATGGATTCCATGTTGGAGCCAGTCTCCCATTGAACATGCGACTAGGACTACTTTTCAAAATTTTTTTTTTTTGGTGCTTATTTAGCTAATGAAAATTAAAAAAGATTGTAAAAAGTCCTCAACACGTAAATAGATCAACCCTAAATCTACCAAAAACTAACTAATTACACATTTAAACAAACCATCTACACTTAAGCACTTACCAAACATAAATACGAATGAATGTTTTTAAAAACATAAGGTAGTAAAAAATATCTCAAAATCTAATTAGATCAACCCTAAATCAACCGAAAAGTTCTCCGGCACTATGCGTCCAAGAAGGGAGCTTCACACCGGCGATAGTGGCGGGCTTCAATGCGACAAAGGCTGCAAAGCTTGACCAAAATCCGCTAGGTTGGGAGTAAGGACGGATCGATGGGGGCTGGGTGAAAATGAAGAAGGCCAATTGTCTATTGACACTGACGTGGATTGTACGTCGGAGCTAGTCCTCCGTTCAATGGGCGACTAGGCTTATTTCAAAAAAAAAAAAAATTTTGTGCTTAGCTATTTAAAATTTTAATCATCCCTAACTTAAAATTTTAGTCCATTAATTACGACAAATTTTTTTTTCTATTAAGAAAGGCTTCGGCAAATCAAATTATATTCAATAACGAAAAGAAAAATTAAAACAAAAAGCTCACTATTTTTTTATTAGATATTTATAAAAGTAGAAAGATGGAGTGTTGTGGAAAACAGTTTTGGGCTCATAAAAATTGAGATTTGTGTTTATGAAAAGTTAAAAAAATTATTCTATACCAAAATTGAATTAAAGAAGGCTTTCGTTATTTAGTTTTTAAAAAATATAATGTAAAAATTGAAAGGATTTTGATTATTTGGTAAGAATGAGGCTTCTGGCGGGCTCATGAATACGAAATGGCGCCGAAGGGCGGCATGGCGACGGCTGGCGGTGGACCGGCCGGCGACCGATGGCCAGGCGGTTCTGACCGGTGGTGGGCGGCGACGGGCGGCGCGGCGGCCAGCCGCATGGCGGCATGAGCAAATGCCACATCACTTTAGATGGATATTTGGACCAAATCCGAATCAAATACACGGAATTAGTTTTTCGTGTATTTGAAATACATTATATTACGAAAATTTTACTTTTACAAATCAAATACTTGAAATATTTAAAAATAATGAATCGCATTCACACCTAACCAAATAGCCCCTAAGGAGAAAGGATGATGCAAAAAGATTTTCCTACTCTTTTTATAGACAGGATCAAAGCTTTTATTCTTAAAGTTCATTACTTTGTACGTATTAATGGCTCTCTTGAGGGATTTTTTTAACCTTCTTTAACCTTAGGCTAGGATCTGTTTGGGACAATGCAGCATTATAAAAAAATATAATGATAAAGCTGTTGTAAATTTTGTTTTTATTATAAAATATTCAAATCGCATCTTCTGAAAGTCACTGGACTCTACAAAATTAAATTAAAAAATATATAATTTTTCCTACGCAGATTCTGGAAAACGTATCTCAAAGGCACCTGCACTGTGTTTTTTTACCATACCGCCACCCCAATCGCACTGTAAATTATTCAATTGAAAGCTATGTACAATGCATGTGCCTCCATGGATATACAGCTGGAGAATCAGTCTGATATCAAAGGAAATTAAGTGTTTTAGGCAGTTAATTAAAGTATATAATTAACGATAAGCTAATACTATACTGGCAAATCGCACTATTTGAACCGCCGCCAACTAATCACTTGGCAATGGAAATTTTGGCCGATCAAGATAAATCTTAAAATGGTATTTGGAATCAATTTTATTTGCGTTTCTATATTATTATTATTTAAATATTTATTTAATATTATTTTAAGTATTTTTCTAAATAAATTACTATTATTTTTAAAATATTTAAAATAATTTTTAAATATTTTTAATATTTTAAAAAAAAATTATGAATATCAAATATATTTTATTTCGAATCAAATAAAAAAACTGATCTCGATTTATATTGTATTTAGTCATTTAATTGGGGTTATAACAATATCATAAACCCAATTTTTTTTATTTTTAAACTACATATTTATTAAAATCCTAGTTTGAGACCGGATAATTTTGATAATTACATTTTAATATATATATATATATATATATATATATATATATATATATATATATATATATATATATATATATATATATATATATATATATATATATATTGCATCAAAATCGGGTAGATTAATCAGGTTACAATATTAATGATATATACGTTTCTCATATATTTGTAATAATTATGAAATATATTATATATTAATTATGAAAGAAATTATATCTTAATTATATCTTAATTATTGCATCTAAATATGGAAGATATTATATCTTAATTATTGCAATTGCAAAGGGCTTATTTTGATTTACTATCCGTTTGAAAGCTTGAAGGTAACTTTCTGCTCTCTTTATAACGAGAAAATATTACGTGCGGAGCTCAGACGTAGCTTTATGTCCGGATGTCAATCCCTACACAACACGTGTCCAACATGAAAATATAGCTTTTTTATTTAACTTGTAAGACTTTACTAAACGACGCCGCGAACGCCCGTTCGTTCCCCATTAAACAAATGGGAGAAAATATTACGTGCGTCATTCTCGATTCTTGTCAAAGAACAGTTTAGGGATTTCTTTTTTGAAATTTTCTTGCCCCGCTCTCTCCAGATCGTCCGACCTTCCCTCAGAGATTTTTTAAATCTTGGGCATTAAAAATTGAGGTATTATAAAGCCTGACGCATGAGGTATTTCTTATATTCTTGAACTTTAATGAATTTAGGTTTTCTTTGTTATTCTCTCACCGTCAGTAGGAGAACATTTAGAACATTTGAGTTCTTTAAAGGAAATGAGGAATTTTATTTATTTTGGAGATATTTTGTATGTTATATCTCTGACTCATGATGACACGTTATTTTCAAAAATTTTAAGCGTCTTGTCATATGTTTAGTAAATCCATTGTAAGATGTTTGGTGTTGTTTCATGAAGGATTTGATGATGAATTGGGGCTGTTTGGATATAATATGTTCGATGGTATTAATAATTTCTTTGTAGGTTGCTTGATGGATGTTTGCTTGATTTGCATTTGTACTCTCTCTCTCATGAGAGTCATTTTTTTTTTTTAAATTTTTGACCTGTTTGGATATAATATGTTGATTGACTTTCAAGAGTTTGAAGGTGATTGGTTAGTTTTAGTTTTATTTTGTATGTGTACTCTCTGTACTCTCTTGAGAGTATAGCTTATTTTTTTAGTTTTTTTTGCTATTAAACCATATTTGGAATTAATATGTTTAATAGATTCTATTAGAAGTAATTTGAAAATTGGTTGGTTTTTGAGGCGGTTGTATGTGTACTCTACATCTCTTATGAGAGTGCATCTTTTTTTATTTTTTTTTTTTTTTGGAGAGAATATGTTTAATAGATTCCATTATAAGCAATTTGGAGGATTGATTGGTTTTGAAAGCGATTTTAGTGTACTCTCTCTCATGAGAGTACATACCATTTTCTCATTTTTTTTCAGCTATTTAATCCTATTTAGAGTTAATATGTTTACTATATGCCTTTAGAAGCAGTTTGGAGGCTGATTGGTTAATTTTTAGAGTTATTTTACATCTGTACTCTCTATACTCTCATAAGAACCCCATTTTTTCATTTTTTTTTATTTCTCTGTTTGGAAAAATATATTGATTGGGTTTTACAAGCAGTTTGGAGGGTGATTGGTTGATTTTTAGGATTATTTTGCATGTGTACTCTTTGTACTCTCTTGAGAGTACAACTTATTTTTTTTAGTTCTTTTCAGCTATTAAACCTTATTTGAAGTTAATATGTCTAATAGATTATATTATAAGCAATTTGGAGGCTGATTGGTTGATTTTTGAGGCAGATTTGTATGTGTACTCTCTGTACTTTCATGAGAGTACAGAATATTTTCTCATATTTTTCCAAATTTTTTGATCTGTTTGGAGAGAATATTTTTAATTGATTTTATTAAAATCAATTTGGAGGTTGATTGGTTGATTTTGGAGGCTGATTTATATGTGTATTCTCTATACTCTCATAAGAGTATAGACTATTTTCTCATTTTCCTTTCCAGATTTTTTGGTCTGTTTGGAGAGAATATGTTTAATTGATTCCATCACATGAAATATAGAGGCTAATTGGTTGGTTTTGGAGGTAGATTTACATGTGTACTCTTTGTACTCATGAGAGTATATACCATTTTCTCATTTTTTTAGCTATTTAACTCTGTTTGGAGTTAATATGTTTCTTAGATACCTTTAGAAGCGGTTTGGAGGCTGATTGGTTAATTTTTAGGATTATTTTTCATTTATACTCTTTGTACTCTCATGAGAGTACATCCCATTTTCTCAATTTTTTTCAGTTATTTCTCCCTATTTGGATATATTATGTTCAGTACATGGCTTTACAAGCACTTTGGAGGCTGATTGGTTGGTATATGAGGTAATTTTGTATTTGTACTCTCTATACTCTCGTGAGAGTATAACTTATTTTTTCAGTATTTTTCAACTATTAAACCCTATTTGGAGGTAATATGTTTATTAGATGCCCTTAGAAGTAGTTTGGAGGTTGATTGGTTAGTTTTAGAGGCAGATGTGTATGTGTACTCTTTGCACTCTCATGAGAGTACAGAATATTTTCTCTTTTTTTCCTAAAATTTTTAGCCTGTTTGGAGAGAATATATTTAATTGATTCCATCACATGCAAATTGAAGGCTGATTGATTCATTTTGGAGACAGATTTGTATGTGTTCTCTACTCTCGAGTCTGGACCATTTTCTTTTTTTTCAGCTATTTAACCATGTTTGGAGTTAATATGTTTACTAGGTGCCTTTAGAAGTAGTTTGGAAGCTGATTAGTTGGTTTTAGGATTGTTTTGCATATATACTCTGTGTACTCTAATAAGAGTACACTCCATTTTCTCATTTTTTTTCCAACTATTTCACCCTGTTTGGATATAATATACTCACTACATGGCTTTACAAGTAGTTTGGAGGCTGATTGGTTGGTTTTAGGTATATGTATTTCTCTGTACTCTCTTAAGAGTCTGACTTATTTCAGTTTTAAAGCGTGGGTCATGTCATATATTTATTATATCTCATTGGAAGATATTTATAGATGTTTCAAGAAAAATTTGCTGGTTTTAGTGGTTATTTTGCTTGTGTACTCTCCGGGACTCCATTGTGCTGATAATGTTCTCATTAATTGACTTTTCATTTTGAAGTTTAACATGTCTGGGAAAAGGATAACTTTCAGATGCAGGTCTACCTCTATTAAAATGGTGTTGATAATATTTCAGCATGCTTTACTGATGAAGTTATTGACATTTTAAGGAGGCTTCATTTTGCATTAATTTATTAGGCTGCATGAAATTCAGTAAGACTCAGATGCCATCACTTCAATCATGTCTTGTTGGGATATAGAGAAGCAAGCATTCTTTTGTGGTAGGATGCATTCCTTTCACCCAATGAAGTTGCATTAATTGTAGGGATGCCAAATAGAGGGGAGAAGGTCATATGGCATAAATCTCCACTGTCAAAGTTTAGCTCAATGGATTTTAAGAATAAACTTGAGAATTTGGATCGCATA
Organism: Cymbidium sinense; assembly: GCA_021442155.1. Taxonomy (NCBI): domain Eukaryota; kingdom Viridiplantae; phylum Streptophyta; class Magnoliopsida; order Asparagales; family Orchidaceae; genus Cymbidium; species Cymbidium sinense. Next base: position 85,709,894 of record CM038215.1, read on the forward strand.
TTGACTGCGGCATAATTTGTGTAGTTGTACATACATTTTTTTGCTTTCAAATCTTTTTTTATATATCACAACTATAGAGTGACATTGGAATTGATTGTCTATGTCGATGACATAGAGAAATTTGTTGAGTATAATTGGGCAAAGGCAATTTGGGTCTTTCTGGTTTCATAATTTGATGATATTACATCAAAGATTGACATAGAAGACAGAAAGTGGCTTTTATCATTCTTAATGATACATTCTACATCTTCAAGTTTATATTATTTGATGCATTTAAGTTAAGTTATATAAATATTCGTTGAAGATCTGGGCAGCAGAGTACATAGGCATCATAAGGCGCCCTTTCCTTCTACAAAGTCACGTATGTTATGATGACCAAAAATAAAGTTTGTAGATGATTCCTTCACTGATTGGAAGGATACTAGGTGACATAAAATAATTTTACTTTATTTATCTTAGAATGTATTTATTCATATTATAAATCATCATATTTTCTAATTGGTGCAACACAGGTCTGCCTTTCATTTGAGGACATATCAGAAGAGGAGATCTGGCTCCTTGAAATATTACCCCCTATCCAACACAATATGGGCAGGTAGCCCCATTCAAGTCTGGGAGTCAAGAATCCTCATGTGTCTCCTGATATTCTCCCCATCCGGTGTATATAGCACGCCATCTCTACCCATTTAGAAAACTTTGCGGTAAAGAATATACTTACGGTTTGAGGCCACGAGAGAGAGTAACATGTTTTAAAGTATCAATAAATGAGAGAATTGATGGAATTGATTTCTTGCACTATAGAGGCGGTGGTTCTTTGAAGGGTCTAGCATGGGGAAGCTCATGAAGGCTACCTGGGGAATCTCTTGAGGAGGTTATCAGGGGCAACATCATGAAGGACTGAGGGAAAGCTCATGGAGGCTGGAGGCTCTGTGGAGGGAGGCTCACGTGGAGATTTCCACTAGGGAAGCCCCTATGGAGGCTTCCACTAGGAAAACCCTTGTGGAGGCTACCACAGGGGAAGCTCCTATGGAGGCTTCCACTGGACATGAAGATGTTGCACAACCTTTACTTGGTAGCATCGAGCATGGTGTGAAGGCTCAGCAGCTGAGGAAGAGGAAATATGTATCTTCCCCCGTCACATAAACTTACAGGAAGTCATGTTGCAGAATAACTCATGTGGTAGCCTCCACACAGGATGGGCAGACACCAAAAGAGATATTACTTTGCTTTCTTTTTAATTTAATCTAATAGTAGTTAATTTCACTAATTTTTTATGTAGGTTAGCAAAGATGCTCCAATATCAGTGGATGAACCACCGACTACTGTCGTGGTGGTTGAGGAGCATCAAGGGAAGGTATGCATCTTCTTAGTAGATTAAGCCTTAATTCACAATGAATCTAGCTCTTCATCACTAATCTCCTTGCATCCAGTTGAGGTAGATCATATTATTGACTTCTAATCACGAGATGTCCTACCCAAGCCAATGCTGCAGCTCATTGACACCTCGTGCTCCCAATTCAAGGACGAGTAAGTCATTTTTTATTCAACTCCTTCTGTATACATAAAATCACATATTCATTTAGTAATGCTCACATACTCATACTTCTCACATTCAGGGGTGATAGCATATTTGCGGCTGGGAATATCATCATTGTGCGAGGTCAGATTGATGAGTTTTTGATAAATCGATTATCATCATATGCGTCGATGCCTTTTGCCTTTTCTGGTCAAGAAGTACTCTCTCGTCTGGGCTATATGTCCCTTGTATGTTTCATGCGTGGGTAAGTTATTGCCGCAATTTTGGGTACTGATCCATTCTTAGTATAGATAGTTAGAAGCCACTAATTATAAACTTTCTCTTGATGTTTTACAGAGTTATGCTAAATATAACCTACAAAAGAAAAGAAAAATATTTATCCAACATGTCATGTAGATAGTATTTCAAGGGTTGAGTTACTCTTACTTCTAGTAATAAATAATCAGCATTGGACACTCCTGGTGGGGCATATTAAGCAAGGGCTTTGATATTTTTATGATTCATTGCGAAACCCAACTCATAAGGCCATTCCTCTTGATATTGTAAGAATTATTCTCATTTTTTATTTGCCTAAAGTGCATATTTTGTGCCTAATTATTGACTTTATTTTTTACTCTTTAGATCAAATTACTTGTCGAAGATGCTAGCTAGTCTTTCTAGAGCGATCTCACAGAGTGGCCAATTGAAGTGATGAGTGGGCTACCAGTCCAAGAAAATAGTGTTAATTATGGGATGTTCATGTGCAAATACATGGAGGCAATGACCTCAATGGATTAATCGAAATTGACCAAAGAAGATGAATTGCTTTTGAGTTAAACTACGCTTATTTTCTATTTAGGTATCAAAAAATTGGTTTGAAAAATGTTGAACAGAAGAAGTTTGATGTATTGAAAATCAATTGCTTTAGAAATGTATCTGTGTGGTGCGTTTATGGATACCATTAGAAACTATTTTTTTTAAACCCTTCTGAGATAATATGTCTAGGCCATGTTTAGTAGATAACATGTTTGGAGCTTTTAAACCCTTTTTCAGCTAGTTTTTAGCATTTTTTTCCATGTTTAGATTTAATATATTTAGTAGATGGCCTTATAAGCAGTTTGTAGGTTGCTTGATGATTTTTGGTTTGGTTTTGCATGTGTACTCTATGTACTCTCATGAGAGTACAACCTATGTTCTCTTTTTTTTTCCAGATTTTTTGGCCTGTGTGGAGAGAATATGTGTAATATATACCATTACAGGCTATTTGAGAGGATGATGGGTAGCTTTATTGAGTAGTTTAGTAAGTGCACTCTCTGTACTCTCATGAGGTACAAACTATTTTCTCATATTTTTTTTCAGAAATTTCTTGGCCTGTTTGGAGTTAATTTGTTTACTATATCCCATTAGAAGTAATTTGGAGGCTAATTGGTTTATTTTCAGATTTGCATGTGTACTTTCTATACTCTCCTAAGAGTATAGACTATTTTCTCATTATTTTCTAGATTTTTTGGCCTATTTGGAGAGAATATGTCTAATAGATTCCATTAGAAGTAATTTGGAGGCTGATTGGTTGATTTTGGATGCAAATTTGCATATGTACTCCCTGTACTCTCCTGAGAGCACATATTTTTTACATGTTTTTTAGATTTTTTTTGGCTTTTGGAGTTAATATATTTACTAGATTCCATTAGAAATAATTTGAAGGCTGATTGGTTGATTTTGGAGACAGATTTGTATCTGTACTCTATGTATTCTCCTGAGAGTACAAACTATTTTCTTATTTTTTCAGATTTTTTGGCCTGTTTGGAGTTAATATGTTTACTAGATTCTATTAGAAGCAATTTGGAGGCTGATTGGTTAGTTTTGAAGACAGATTTGTATGTGTACTCTCTGTACTCTCTAAGAGTCTGTATTTTTTTTTATTCAGTTTCTTGGCTTTGTTTGGAGAAAATATGTCTACTAGATTCTATTAGAAGCAATTTGGAAGCTGATTGGTTAATTTTGGATGCAGATTTGCATGTGTACTCTTTGTACTCTCCTAAGAGTACATACTTTTTTCTCATTTTGTTCTAAATTTGTTGGCCTGTCTGGAGAGAATATATCTACCAGATTCTATTAGAAGTAATTTGGAGGTTGATTGTTAGCTATTTTGAGCTATTTTGCAGGTGTATTCTCTATAATCTCATGAGAGTATAGAGTATTTTCTCATTTTTTTTCCATAATTTTTGTCCTGTTTGGATAGAATATGTTTAATAGATTTCATTATAAGTAGTTTGGAGCCTGATCACTAGCTTTTTTGAGCTATTTTGCATGTGTAGTCTCTGTACTCTCCTGAGAGTACAGACTATTTCCTCATTTTTTTGTAAATTTTTTGGCCTGTTTGAAGAAAATATGTTTAATAGATTCATTTGAAGCTGTTTGGTGCATGATTGTTAGCTTTTTTGAGCTATTTTGCAGGTGTACTCTCTGTACTCCCATGAGGTACAAAACTTTTCATTTTTCATTTTTTTGGCTTGTTTGGAGAATATATTTATTTGATTCTATTGAAGCGGTTGGAGCTGATCGGTAGCTTTTTTTGAGTTGTTTTGCGTGTACTCTGTACTCATAAGATAACAAGCTATTTCCACATTTTTTTTTCTAAATATTTTGGCATATTTGGAGAGAATATGTTTAATAGATTCCATTAGAAGTTGTTTGGAGCTTGATTGTTAGCTTTTTGAGCTATTTTTTAGGTGTACTCATATTCTCACGAGTAGAGTTTCTCATTTTTTTCTAGATTTCTTGGCTATTTAGGGGAATTTAACACATTCCATTAGAATCATTTTGGAGCCGAATGTTAGTTTTTTGAGTTATTTTGCGGTGTACTCTTTGTACTCTCAGTCTGATATTTCTCTTTTTTTTCTGATTTTTTTGCAATGGACAAACTATGTTCAAAACATGCCATTTCGGTTTGACATGATCAGTAGTGGATTTAGGGGATTATTTTGACGAGTTATATTTTCTATTTTATTTGACGATTGTAATTTTAAATAAAATCAATTTGACATACTAAAATGTATTTGAAGTTTCAATAAATATTAGATAAATTATCGTATAAAATAATGATATCTACGATTGAAGGTAAAATAATTATTTTAAAAATATTTACATTAAGAATATTTTGAATATTTGAAACTATACTTTATTTGTAAAAATAGCAATAAATGATATAGTATAAATAACATAATTAATTGATTTTTTAAATATAAAATAATAAATTAAAGATGAAAATATTTAAAGCGTAATTGTGGATACCTTTTTTTGGCATTATAAAATAAATTGTGATAAGAGCGATGCGTTTACTCAAAATAGCTCGGATCCAAAATTCCAATCATTCCAATCATGCTTTATAAAGATTGTACGTGTTAAGAGCAATTCCATTTACTCCTACTAATTCGGATCAGAGCTGAAAGTCATGCTTTATTTTATTTTTTCCATTTTATAAAAGAAAAATAGTATAAGAAAACCCATTCAAACCCAATGTCACAATCCAATATATTCTAATAATTTATTAAATAATATTTATTATTTTGCTCAGAGATCTAAAATATAATTGAAAGTTTCGGAGCAGCTTTGTATGTGTACTCTATGTACTCTCTAGAGAGTATACCTCATTTTCTCCTTTTCTGTCAGATGTTATGCTCTATTTGCAGATAAAATATTTAGTAGATGCAAATGCAAACTGTTTGGAGGTTATTTTGTTAGTTTTAGGAGCTGTTTAGCATGTGTACTCTCTGTACTCTCCAGAGTGTACACCCCATTTTCCCCTTTTCTGTCAGATGTTATGCTCTATTTGTAGATAAAATAGTTAGTAGATGCAAATGCAAGCTGTTTGGAGGTTATTTTGCTAGTTTTAGGGGCTATTTAGCATGTGTACTCTATGTGCTCTCTAGAGAGTACACCTCATTTTCCTCTTTTCTATCAGTTATTTTGCCCTGTTTGTAGAAAAAATAATTAGTAGATGCAAATGCAAGCTGTTTGGAGGTTATTTTGTTGGTTTTAGTCGCTTTTAGATGTGTACTGTACTCTCCAGAGTATACCCCATTTTCTCCTTTTCTGTCAGTTTGTTTGCCTTGTTTGTAGATAAAATAGTTAGTAGATCCAAATGCAAGTTATTTAGAGGTTATTTTGATTACTTTAAGGGTTGTTTAGCACGTGTACTCTCTGTACTCTAGAGAGTACATCCCATTTTCCTTTTGTCAGCTTGTTTTGCTGTTTGCGATAAAATAGTTAGTAGATACAAATGCAAGTTTGAGATTATTTTTCTAGTTTTAAGGGTTGTTTAGCATGTGTTCTCTCTGTACACTCCAGAGAGTACACCCCATTTTCCCTTTTATGTCAAATGGTCTACCTTATTTGTAGATAAAATATGCAGAAGATGCAAATATAAGTTGTTTGGAGGTTATTTTGCTTATTTAGAGATAAAATGTTCAGTAAATTTTGGTTATAGAATGCAGAATCCATTGATGTGAATTTTCAGTGGTTTATACTACAGAATATCACCACCACATTAAAAATAAAACCAGCAGATGTCGAAGTACAAGGATTAGTCACCGAGAACAACATATTATCTACTAACTGACACAATTTCAGTCAAATTAATATTAAAGTATGTACAGTCGAAGAACAAACAACTAAATGATATCATGCATTAAAATGTTTTCTTGTAATGATATCCATCATCGCCTAATTCTACCGAATCGATTGATTATTGAGCTTGAGTTAAATTCCTAGAATAGAATATCATATTAGTTAATGATATGTAAGAGCATGAATGACGGGTTTTCCATGCATACCTCTAAAAAGCACTCTAGCATAACAGAAAAATGTGTTGCAATGGGTGACACTACATGTTCTCCACCCCTCTCAGGTTGTTCTTTGGTCTCTGAAAGAATAAAAATGTAATGGTTTAAAGTTTAAAAGCAATATTTAAAGACTATAATTTCAGAGGTAAATAGAAAATTACTCTTAGCTTTCTTGTTTCTCTCCCAATATCCTTTCAAACTTGCATTTGAAACACCCTTTGGCCGCTCCTTAATTGGATCCTTTAAAACGTCATTTCCTTTATCTGTTGTGGTTGACTTCTTCTTCTTAATTGTTCTGTTAGTTGGAGGTGAATTCCCACATAATATAGAGTCGACATTATCAGATAGTTTTTTTAAGGATCCCAGCATATATTCCTTAGCTATCTTATTACCTTGTGCCCTGGTGCTTAATTGATATGCATATCGACTGATGTGGTTCCAGAAAACAATGCTAGTTTCATTTCATCATTGCTTTGCACATCTTTTAAGCTCATGTAAGCACTATCAAAGTAGATATCCCTCTTTACTCTAGTTGATCATCGCATGAGAAGATACTTATCCGGAATGCGCACAATATCTTCCTAACTAAGAACTTGATGCACAAGCAAGCCCATCATTTCGAATTTTTTACAACTACAAGTACATTTAGGCATGTCTTGTCAAAATGGACAGCCCATATTTTGGAAGCATATTTATTCTCTAGTTTCTCACAAATACTTCATGGGATCATTAATACATTTGTCGCTAATCCTCCAACTCCATACAAAAATTCTTCCTCAAATATTGTATAAAGCTTTTTATGTAAAACATATATTTGTTTTAATTAGAGGTCTTAATAAAACAATTCTCGACTAAACTTGAAATTGTCATCATGTTCATTCTGGCGCCATGTGTCCATAACATTCTCCAATCCCAAGAAATAATATGTGGTTGAACTTGTTGGTTTATAGATTCCATGACATACATTATTCGTGTACTCACTATGTTGCATTAACAAGATACCCATACAGAATGAGTCTTTGCGCGTGGACCACTTGCATTTTATAAAGTTCAGATAGCCAAGCATGATCATGCAAATTGTCTTCATCTAGCATAGTAGACCAAGCTCGCTCAAACTCTTCCTATGAGTCACACTTGCTCATGCATGCATAGAATAGACTTTGTACTATCTTATTACTATTAAAATAATATACCTTCGAAGGAGCTTTCTTCAAAATATGCTATTGACACAACCTATGGCGAGTATGCGGTAATGCAATTTCGATAGCTCGGATTGCTTGATCTTGATCAAATGAATATTATAGGATGCCACTCATTAACCGAGAAATATTTTGAATAGCCATGTGAATGACTCAATTATCTCTTTTGATAGAAAAGTTACTCCAAATAAGATATTTTGCCAGTGATGATTCACTCCAACAAAAGGGGCACAGACAAGATTATATTTATTGAGTCGATAGCTTGTATAAAAAATTATGACATCCCTAAAATAATTATATTCTATCCTTGACATGTCATTGCTCTAAAAAAAGTAACCAAGCTATCTAACTCATCAACTTGGATTTCCCATGCAAACATCCCATCCTCCGCTTGTCTTTCCTTGAACAGTTATATTAATACATTACTATCACCATTCGCAATCCTCGATCTTCTCTCTTTTTGGATGAAATTGAAAGCATCTCTTTATGTGAAGCCAATATTCTCCATGCCGCCAACTTCCTCGCTTAGATACCTAAACACATTAGTTACTTTAATTCTATCCTCTGTTATTGTCTTCAACACAACCGCCATCTCATCGTTGATCCTTCTGTATGATCTGAGAAGATGTAGGTCACCGCTTTAAATGAATGATTATGACTTTCTATATATTTTTTAACCTTCCAATTCCCATCTAAATCAATAGAAAATCTAATCATGGCCGGACAACTACTCATTGTATCAATTTTCTAGAATTTGACTAAACAGTTTAGATCGACAGCTTTCTTTCGACCTGCTTTTACACATAAAAAATCCTTTGATTTCAATTTCTTGGAGTTTAGCCAATAACTAGTATGATCTTTCCTAACACTGAACACAGTTTGATACAATGCATACGCCTCCTTTCCATTGTGGACAGTGGTGTCAAAGAGTTTCCCCATAATTGGGTCATTAAGCATAACGGCTTCATCATCGCACCAGTCATTTACCTCATTCAACTGCTCAAACACAAATATTTCACATGCAAAATAGCTCCAAAAACTAAAAAATTCTTCATGAAACACCTCCAAATAGATTACAATGGAACATACCAAACATATGACCAGCTTCACAATTATAAAAATTGAAAAATAGGGTGTATCTTCATGAGAGTACACATGCAAAGTAGCAAAACCGAAATTTCTTTATGAAACATCTCCAAATAGATTACAATGGGATATAGTAAACATATGGCCCCACAATTAAAAAATTTAAGAATAGGGTGTATTCTCATGAGAGTACACATACAAAAGATCCCCAAAAATAAGGAAATTTTTCATGAAACATCTCCAAACAGATTACAATGGGATATAGTAAACATATGGCATGCCCCACAATTGAAAATTTAAGAAAAATGGGTTGTACTCTCATGAGAGTACACAGGATACACATGCAAAAGAGCTCTAAAAACCAAGAAATTCTTCATGAAATATCTCCAAATATGTTACAATGGGCTATATTAAACATATGACACGCCCCACAATTGAAAATTTAAGAAAAATGAGGTGCACTCTCATAAGAGTACACATAATACACATACAAAAGTGCTCCAAAAACCAAGAAATTCTTCATGAAATATCTCCAAACAGATTACAATTGACTATAGTAAATATAAGACACGCCCCACAATTGAAAATTTAAGAAAAATGGGGTGTACTCTCATGAGAATACATAAAGTACACATACAAAAGAGCTCCCAAAACTATGAAATTCTTCATGAAATATCTCCAAATAGATTACAATGGCCTATAGTAAACATATGACACGCCCCACAATTGAAAATTCAAAAAAAAATGGGGTGTATCCTCACGAGAGTACATAGAGTACACATACAAAAGAGCTCCAAAAAATAAGAAATTCTTCATGAAACATCTCCAAACAAATTACAATGAGATATACCAAACATATGACACGCCCCATAATTAAAATTTTAAGAAAAATTGGATGTATCCTCATGAGAGTACAGAAAGTACACATGTAAAATAGCTCCAAAAACTAATAAATTCTTCATGAAACATTTTCAAACAGATTACAATGGGTATAGTAAACATATGGCACGCCCCACTATTAAAAATTTAAGAAAAATAGGATATACCCTCATGAGAGTATATAGAGTACACATGCAAAAGAGCTCTAAAAATCAGGAAATTCTTCATGAAATATCTCCAAACAGATTACAGTGGGATATAGTAAATATATGACACACCTCATAATTAAAAATTTAAGAAAAATGGGGTGTACCCTCATGAGAGTATACAAAGTACACATGCAAAAGAGCTCCAAAACCAAAGAAATTCTTCATGAAACATCTCCAAATAGATTACAATGGGATATAGTAAATATGACACACCACAATTAAAAATTTAAGAAAAATAGGGAGTATCCTCATAAGAGTACACAAAGTACACATGCAAAAAACTCCAAAAACCAATAAATTTTCATGAAACATCTCCAAATAGATTATAGTGGGATATAATAAACATATGACATGCCCCATAACGAAAATTTTAGAAAATTGGGTACTCTCAGAGTGTATACATGCAAAAGAGCTCTAAAAATAAAAAAATTCTTCATGAAATATCTCCAAATAGATTACAATGGGATATATCAAACATATGACAAGCCCCACAACTATAAAAATTGAAAAAATGGGGTGCACTCTCATGAGAGTACACAAAGTATACATGCAAAATAATCTCAAAAACTAGCAAATGCTTCATGAAACACCTCAAAACATCTTACAAAAGGATATCCTAAACATTTGACAGGCCCCATAGTTGAAAAAATTGAAAAAATGGAATGTATCTTCATGAGAGTATAGAGAGTACACATACGAAATAGTTTCTAAAACTAGCAAATTTTTCATGAAACCTCTCCACATATCTTCCAATAGGTTATAGCAAATAAATTGCAACCCCCGCAGTTAAAATTTTTGAAAAAATGAGATGTACTCTCACGAGACTACAAAGAGTATGCATACAAAATAGCTCCAAAATTAGCAAATTCTACATGAAACATCTCTAAACATCTTATATTAGTTATGGGTAAATATATGATAAGCCACGCTTAAAAAAAAATTGAAAAAATAATATGTATTCTCATGAGAGTACAGAGAGTACACATGTAAAATAATCTCAAGAACCAACCAATCAGCCTCCAAACTGCTTCTAAAGATATCTAGTAACATATTAACTCCAAACAGGGTTTAATAGCTGAAAAAAACTGAAAAATAGGGTGCACTCTTATAAGAGTACAAAGAGTACAAATGCAAAACATCATAAAAACTAACCAATCAACCTCCAAACTGTTTGTAAAGTCATGCACTAAACATATTATATCCAAACAAGGATAAATAGCTGGAAAAAAAAATATGAGAAATGGGGTATCTCTCATGAGAGTACATAGAGTATACTTGCAAAAAACAGTTCTAAAATAACCAATCGCCTCCAAACACAGAATGACATCTACTAAATATATTATATCTAAACGAGAAAATAAGTTCTCACGAGAAATATATATGTAAAATAACTCCTAAAATAAGCAAAGTCCTCTCGCAAAGAACTCCTAACAGTATAAAAAAATATACATACATAAAAGAATTTTAAAGAATATCACTAATAAACCCTAAAAAAACTGTACATATAAAACGGTTCAGAAAATTTACCGATGTATTTTATTTAATACATCATCCGCTAAATTATATAATATCATGGACACAACTTCCAAATTTGTTCTCCATCTTCACGGTTCTTCCAAAAAATGAAATGAGATTTTTTATTTTTCTCTCATTTCGATTTGTCTGAAAGAAAAATATATTATATCCTAAATCTATTTATATATTACTTTTAAATTTCTCCTGCGCATTCAAACGTCATTTCTCCATTGTTTTAACGGGATCCGTGTTAACGTAAACAACTTCGAAGTTACAAGTTAAAAAAAAAAGCCATATTTCATATTGGACATATGTTGCATAAATTAGAGTCGATGTAAAGCTACGACTCGACATAATATTTTCTCCTTTATAACGCCGCCACCTTCCTCGATCTTCCCTCTACGCCACCTCATTCCTTCGCAATCTTTCTCCTTCTCGCCATCTCCGCTAATCATCCACTCCCACTGTGGCTTCTCCCCTCCAAATTTTTTTTTTTAGACATTGTCGCCCCGATCCTCTCTACCCCAACACCAATCCATCACCTCCCATGGCTGAATTCTCGAACACAATCCTCAACCATAAGACGCCGAGGACAACGACAATCTCCTCGCTTCTCCCGACTCCGGCGGAACGAGCTCGGCAGGTCTCAGGACCTCTCTCTAACTTGTCTGACGAAGAGTAGAAATGGCTCAGAAGGGTTGGTGCCACGACAATGCCACTGGATTGCAGAGTGTGTTGTCTCGAGAGGTGGTTCATTTGAATGGTGTGTGAAGAGCTGAGTGGGGAATTAATCAAAGAAGAAGTTTTTTTATTTGTTTGTCTCTGGATTTTGAATTGTTAATGGATTTGCAGGGGTGAAGAATATGAGGTTAAGTATACATCGGAGTGTTGGGAGGTTTTACCATGCAACGTATTAATGTGGATGGCTTTTCTTCTTCCATGGAGCAGTCTTTCATCGAGGCCTTTTCATATCATTATTTAAATTATTTTTATAAATATGATAAATATGAAGCTTGGAAGTTATATTCAATTTTGCATTTTTTTTTTTTAATTATGTTTTTAATGTTTTTTATCTATATTATTAATTAGCTTTCTGAATTTCAATTTATTTAGATGTAACATGTCTGTAATGATAAATGCTATGTGAATGTGATGTGTTCTCTAATGTTCTGAGTGCTTTTATTGATTCAACTTATCTCAAAATATTTCTTATATATTTGTAATAATTATGAAAGATATTAAATCTTAATTATGGAAGATATTATATCTTAATTATATCTTAATTATTGCATCTAAATATGAAAGATATTATATCTTAATTATTGCAATTGTGAAGGGCTTATTCTCATTTCCTATCCGTTTGAAACCTTGAAGGCAACTTTCTGCTCTTTTTATAACGAGAAAATATTACATGCGAAATCTGAACGTAACTTTACGTCACAACTAGAATAATAACATGTATCTAAATAAAATATTAATTTTTTTTTTTTAATTTATAGCACTCTAACGTAACGATGCCATTAAGATTAACCTGGCTCACCCGCAAAAGAAATAAAAGAAATTTAAAAGTAATATATAAATAGATTTAATTTTTTTTAGACGAACTGAATTCAGAGAAGAGAAACAAAAAAAATTTCATTTGATTTTCAAAAAGCTACAAGATGGAACAAATTTAAGTTGTGATTTTGATATCATCATTTAATGATGTTAATAAAAATACATCGATAAATTTTCTCAGCCTAATATTTTCTTTTTAAAGAGAGCCGATAGGAAATGAGAATAAACCCTTCACAATTGCAATAATTAAGATATAATATCTTTCATAATTATTACAAATATATGAGAAACATATATATCATTAATATTATAACCTGATTAATCTACCCGATTCTTTATGCAATATATATATATATATATAGATTGAAACTTTATGTAATTAAATTCAAAATTATCCGGTCTAAACTAGGATTTAAATAAATATGTAGTTAAAAAAATGGGTTTTTGATATTTTTATAACCCCAATTAAATGACTAAATACAATATAAGTTGAGATCATTTTTTTTATTTAATTCGAAATAAAATTTATTTGATATTCATAATTATTTTTAAAATATTAAAATATTCAAGGATTATTTTAAATATTTTCAAAATAATTTAATTTATTCAGAAAATACTTAAAATAATATTAAATAAATATTTAAAATAATAATAATATAGAAACACAAATAAAATTGATTCCAAATACCTAATTTTAAGATTTATCTTGATCGGCCAAAATTTCCCTGCCTAGAGCTTTGTTGGCGGCGGTTCAAATAGTGCGACCTGCCGGTATAGTATTAGCTTATGCAGCGGTGATGTGAATCACTGGAATAAGCCTGCATATTTATCGCCATATTATTATCGTTAATTATATACTTTAATTAATTGCCTAAAACACTTAATTTCCTTTAATATTATGTCCGAACTCTACACATAATATTTTCTCGTTACAAAGAGAGCAGAAAGTTGCATTCAAGGTTTCAAAGGATAGGAAATGAGAATAAGCCCTTCACAATTGCAATAATTAAGATACAATATCTTTCATATTTAGATGCAATAATTAAGATATGATTAAGATATAATATCTTTTATAATTAAGATATAATATCTTCTATAATTAAGATATAATATCTTTCATAATTATTACAAATATATGAGAAACATTTTGAGATAAGTTGAATCAATAAAAACACAGAACATTAGAGAACACATCACATTCACATAGCATTATCATTACAGACATGTTACATTTAAATAAATTGAAATTCTATGAAATAAAATAGATAAAAAAACACTAAAACAAAAGAAATTAATAAAAAAATACAAAATTGAATATAACTTCCAAGCTTCATATTTATCATATTTATAAAAAAATAATTTAAATAATGATATGAAAAGGCCTTACTCGATGAAAGACAGCTCCATGGAAGAAGAAAAGTCATCCACATTAATATAACTCGTCAATCGTCGCATGGTAAAACCTCCCAACACTCCGATGTATGCTTAGCCTCATATTCTTCACCCCTGAAAATCCATTAACAATTCAAAATCCAGAGACAAGCAAATAAAAAACTTCTTTTTGATTAATTCCCCACTCAGCTCTTCACACACCGTTTGAATGAACCACCTTTCGTAGAACAACACACCTTGCAATCCAGCGGCATCGCTGGTGGCACCCAACCGCCCTTCGCCAGCGTCATTTCTACGCTCTGCTAATCGTCCAAGTCCCAGTAAGAGAGGTCCTGTGCTGAGAGCTCTGCTTCTGGGAGCTCGTTCCCCGCCGCCGGTGCTGCCGGGGGGAAGTCGTGGAAGTGGAGGAGATCATCGTTGTCCTCGATGTCTTCGTGGTTGAGGATTGTGTTCGAGAATTCGGCCATGGGAGATGATGGATTGGTGTCGTGGAGATTGAAGAGGAGTATCGCAGGCACCGGCGGCAACAGCGACGACAAAGTGCCGGCGCCAGAGGAAAGAAAATTGGAGGGGGGAGAAGCCACAGTGGGAGTGGATGATTAGCGGGAGCTGGCAGAAGGGGGCGAGAGATTGCGAAGGGAATGAGGACTGGCGTAGAAGGGAGGGACGATCGAGGAAGATGAGAAGGCGGCTGTTATAAAGAGAGCAGAAAGTCGCCTTCAAGGTTTCAAACGGATAGGAATGAGAATATGCTCTTAACAATTGCAATAATTAAGATATAATATCTTCCATATTTAGATGTAATAATTAAGATATAATATCTTTCATAATTAAGATATAATATATTTCTTTCATAATTATTACAAATATATGAGAAACGTATATATCATTAATATTATAACCTGATTAATCTACCCGAATCTTGATGCAATAAGCTTATGCAGCGGTGATGTGAATCACTGGAATAAGCTGGCATATTTATCGCCATATTATTATCGTTAATTATATACTTTAATTAATTGCCTAAAACACTTAATTTCCTTTAATATCAGGCTGATTCTCCAGCTGTATATCCATGGAGGCACATGCATTGTACGTAGCTTTCAATTGAATAATTTACAGTGGCGGTATGGTAAAAAAACACTGCAGGTGCCTTTGAGATACGTTTTCGAGAATCTGCCTAGAAAAAATTATATATTTTTTAATTTAATCTTGTAGAGTCCAGTGACTCTCAGAAGATATTTGAATATTTTATAATAAAAAAAATTCTATAATAACTTCATCATTATATTTTTCATAATGCTGCATTGCCCCAAACAGACCCTATGATATGATCCCAAATCTTCAAAGCACCAAATACAGCCACAAATGATTCATAAACTCAATATCTGAGATAATCACGAGCAATGAGAAGAAAATATTACAAATCGGAGATAAAACAAATCTTATTGACACAACAAAGATAGAATAACAGAGAAAGGATCAACTACTAATGACTACAAATGCAACGATTTACAATTCTAAGATGGCACCACCAAAAGGATAGACAACCGAAGATAGATAATAAATCGCGAATATATAAACAGAAGATCAATCAGAACCCAATAAACAAAAACAAGCATATTATATAAAGGAAGGGAACAAATACAGAAATCAAGATAGAACCTTGGTTAATAGTAAAAGAAATTGAACGAACTCGAGAGTCAAGAAACCACCAACAAATAATGTTTTTTTTTGTATGTAAAAGAGGAAACACGATAATTTCAAGAACTCAATAAGCTCGCATTAACTACCCATTTTCCAGAGAGAGGAAGCAACAAAGTAATGATCGCCTAACGAAATTAGTTACTGAGATGAACATTCTAAGAGCAACCAAAACTATAAATAGATCAAAAGCCAAACAAGAAAATAATCAAGATTTGAAAAGGAAACTTATCTTTCTTGTCCCTTTTCATCTCTTCCGCTATCTTCCTCGGGGTTTTCCTCCGGAAACCGCCGTTCTTCACCGGAGAACAAGCTCCCGCTTAACCCCTTCTTCGGGTGACAAGCACAAATAAACAAAAGCAACAAAAGCAAAGTATAAGGTTAGGTTATTCTCAAAGTTTCATCCAACTAAGAAAGTAGCGCCATTATCAATCCATGGCTGATTCAATCCAGATCAAACCACGCAGAAACAAACGCTGTAATCCACTTATTTAAAGCATCAAGAACCGCATGATCCAAAACCAAATCCAAGAGCGATATGCAATCTGGGGCTACTCAAGAAACACTCATGTAAGTTAAAAGTTGCGCCATCCATACCAGATCTCACCCGACGATTCTTAGAACTCAACTCGACGGGTTCCAAGCATAATGAGTCAACTCTACTAAGCTAAACCAAGCGACGACCCAAACCAGGGAAAACGAACTCAAACAGATCCAGAATTCAAACAGAACAGAATTATTCACCCAA
Source organism: Cymbidium sinense (assembly GCA_021442155.1). Taxonomy (NCBI): domain Eukaryota; kingdom Viridiplantae; phylum Streptophyta; class Magnoliopsida; order Asparagales; family Orchidaceae; genus Cymbidium; species Cymbidium sinense. Next base: position 85,726,543 of record CM038215.1, read on the forward strand.
TCCTCACTGCCTCATATCTAATTCAGAAAATAGACCTTATCACCCTAGCCTAAGGTTAAAGTAAGGTTAAAAAAATCCCTCAAGAGAGTCATTAATACATACGAAGTAATGAACTTTAAGAATAAAAGTTTTGATCCAGTCTATAAAAAGAGAAGGAAAATCTTTTTGCATCGTCCTTTCTCCGTAAACACGGTGGAAAGCCTTCTTTAATTCAATTTTGGTATAGAATAATTTTTTGTTAACTTTTCATAAACACAAATCTCAATTTTTATGAGTCCCAAACTGTTTTCCACAACACTCCATCTTTCTATGGTTTTATAAATATCTAATAAAAAAATAGTGAGTTTTTTTTTTAATTTTTCTTTTTCGTTATTGAATAGAATTTGATTTGCCGAAGCTTTTCTTAATAAAAAAAATTGTCTTATTTAATGGGCTAAATTTTTAATTTAGGCCTGATTAAAAATTTAATTAGTTAAATAACTAAAAAAAAATTAAAATAGTAGTTGAATAGGACGGCCCACGTAATCCACATTAGCGTCAGCGACGGCCTTCTTCATTTTCACCCACCCCACACCGAGATCAAGATAGAAGTCCCAATCTCCCGTCCCTACTCCCGACCCCAACCGCGAGGATTTTTGGTCGAGCTCCCCGCAGCCTTCATCGCCACCGTCGCCGTCGCCGGCGAAGCCGTCGCCCCTTGCCGGCTGATGCACAATGCCGAAGAACTTTTCTGGTGGATTTAGGATTGATCTACTTAGGTTTTGAGGTATTTTTTACAACCCTAATTTTTTTTTTAAAACATTCATTCTTATTTGTGTTTGGTAAGTGCTTAAATGTTGATGGTTTGTTTAAATGTGTGATTAGTTAGTGTCCGGTGGATTTATGGTTGATCTACTTGGGTTTTAAGATATTTTTTACAACCCTAATTTTTTTTAGAACATTCATTCTTATTTGTGTTTGATAAGTGCTTAAGTGCAGATAGTTTGTTTAAATGTGTATTAGTTAGTTTAGATAGTAGATCTATGTGTATTTTAAATTAATTTTTGTGTATTTTAAATATAATTTTTTAGGATTTTAATATAATTATATGGATGATTAGTTAGTCTATTATCTCATTATTGTATCTCCTTTACCTATAAGATCATTGTCTAGACAATCCTTATGATTACTTCTGGCTTTTTAGCTTTGTTTCATCATTCATACAAGTCGTGCCATTTTTATCTTATCGAGAAATTTTTTTTAATACTTGATTTTCATTGTGCAACAAAGATTTTTGTTGCTTCTAATAGCTTACTTGCTTTGTATTTATGCATCCTTTATAATCATATTTATTACTAATGAAAGTAATTTTAATTATGTCAGGCCACTTAAATTTTTTTAGATTTCTTTTAACGTGAATAATGATATTCCCTTGTCCATTTTCTTATTTGATTATGTATGAAGATTATTATTTATAATTATGATGATCAAAATTTCTTAATTCTGCCAATATGACTACTTGCATGAAATTATTTAGTAGAAAAAGGGTGTGACATAGTTTCTATAATTTTGATTGTAGTAGATTATGTGTTTAAAATCCTGTCTATATTTTAGATTATGTGATTACTTTTTTTTAGGATTAGGTGAGATTATATATAATATTTAAGGATTTTTTTAATTCTATGTTTATAGCTAACATTAAAGTATTTTTTTGAGTATAAAGTTATTTTTTTATGTGTCACATATGGACAACTCAATCTATATAGTTCTTATGAATTTGATTAATTTGAGCATGTGTGATATTTAGATTGCGTGTATCAAATACACATATTTAAATTCGAAAATGAGTTTGGATACAGTTTAATTAGTTATATATTATGGCGGTGAACTCAATGTTCGTGAGGACTTCTTTCCTACGTAAAGGAGTGGAAAAAACCGTCCTATACAAATTTCACATCAAACTAGTCTTGGAAGCCTACATAATCGAATAATGAGATCACTAAAAATTGATCCAACATGTTTTAGTGTTAATCTCACATATAGATTTTCTGTTGGTGCCAGGTTCATTGCTTCTCCATTAACTGACGATGAAGTAGGTGAGTCTGTTATCGATACAGCAACCATACAACCTCTGATTATATATAACAGACCCCATATAGTGGGATAAAGGCTTATTATTGTTGTTGTTGTTTTGCATATATTCAGAGGTTAGATGGCAGATATTGATATATGCATGCTTTTTAGTTTGCTTAAATGGCATTGGCGAGGTGAGCTTATGGAAATGTAAACAATGGAATGATTTTGTCATATCTGCTGAGCATTAAACTTGTAATGAGTTGTCTTATTATTTGTCTTACTCGTTTGCTAGACAATAACTTTCTTTCCTAATCATACACTCGGGAGAGAAGTATAGAGCTATTTTTCTGAATTTCCAATTTCTCATGGAATGATTTTTTTTTTTTTTTCGGTGGAGCATCATAGGAAAAACTATATGAACAACCCGCAACTTATCAAAGATGTTATGCATATATTCTAAAGTTGTAGAAGGGGCAAGCGCTCCAGCATCTTCTTATGTGTATTCACCACTGTCTGCAACATCCCCTATAAAATGTTATTGGTTAACACTAAAAGTTTTCTTATTTAAAGTTTTATCATATGTACAAAAACTTGATCCTCGTCAGTAAATTATTTATTTATGAATGCAGATGTTGGACGGATTGGTGTTGGCATCTGTTATGATATTCGCTTTCAGGAACTGGCCATGTTGTATGCAGCAAGAGGTCTGACTCTTCATCATGATGATGATTGCTCATCTTTATTATTATTATTGTTTTCAGTATGAATGCAATGTTGCTCTTCATATATGTTACATGAGTCGAGTCAAGTTTATATATCAAATCTGAAGAATTTCGAATATAATAGTGCATAAATCGGAACTAAAATGACTTTAAAGTTGACCTCCATAATTCAAGTTTCTCTTGGACTTGCAGCGCCATCAGTTTGTAGCTCTAGAATACAAAATTTCTAGTTATATTTTTATCTCGATTAACATGACTTACAACTCCATCAGTTTGTAACTCTAGAATACGAAAATCTTGTAAAGATCAATCGTATACATAATTTTTTTTAAAAAGATAGTTATCTTTAATCATAATTTTTTTTATCAAGCATAAGTGATAATATATTATTTATTTTATTAAAATCTCACAAATAGCATAATCTCTGCTGTATGTGCATTATCAAAGCAATATTTCAGAGATCATGTCTTTTTTTATTATAATCAAATGACAGGTTTGCTACCTGTGCTATCTGTTAGCCTTATTTCTATTAGAGAAATTTTGGATCAAAATATTCTGACTTAAATTTAATAAATAAGAGTTTTCTTGTTAATGAACTTGCTTTGAGATGTGTGCTGAACTCTTGCATTGCACTTGTATCAAAGAAAATCTATATCAAGATATTATGGTCAAAAAATTTCAATTTTTTTATCTTGTACAAAGCTTTAGTCCTTGTGCCTTGTGATCAACTTTTCATTGCTTTAAATATGGCACACAAACAATTCTTAATTTCATTGCTTTAAATATGCAGACAAACAATTCTGATTAAGTTATAATATTTAATTTGAGTATTTATTCTGCTTCACATGTAGACCGCTCTCTTCCTACTATTTGCTGTACTTTGTTTAGGCTTTTGTGAATTAAGGTTCTCCTGTGCTAACAATCTATAGTCTATTGCAGTGACTCTTTGACTCTCCTTTGAAGAACAATGGAAATTGTGGTTAGCTTTAACACCGCCATAACTCGTTGGCATGACACTGTGGTGTTTATTTTTGTGTTTGGGGGTGTTTATGTGCTTTATGAGGTGACACCATACAGATCCGCAGATGTACTTATTAGAGTGATCGGATATGATATTAAGGAATAATATACTATCTCGAGAGATAGAAGTCACTACCCTATAATAGACATAATCGCCTAATAAGGACACCTAAGGCATGATGGGTCTTCGAATATACCAAATATTTTTTTCCTATTTTATATGAAAAAGTAAAGCAGGGTTTATTTTAATCGGGTTCGTTAAGTTCCCTATGAAGGCAAGCCTCCATAGTTAATTACATCCTAAAGAATGTGAATTTCTTAAGGATACTTTCGATTAACGTAGGCGATTGTTGTCTCCAAAGATCTCAATGGTAGGACTATCAAAGGATTGGTTGTATTTTTGAAAATCAAGTGGGAGTGATCAAAAGAGGGAGAGTTCTTATCGAAACCAAAGAAGATGAGTATGGAGTGTTCATGATACTTGGAAGCCTAGTGAGCAGTCCAATCAATCATATGCTTGGGCTTTATGTATTTGAAATTGAGGAGATTTATTTGTTTGAGTTAAAATTTTATTAAAAATCTAGGACTTGCAATTCCACGACACAAGATTGTGAAAATGCCTAAGAAGTGAGGATTTATGCTTGTAGCCCACAAAGAAAAATAATAATCTTAGATCCTAAATCTAGGGAGCTTTGGTGAGGGCCAAAGCACAACCTAAATCTAAGACGAAAGTGGGTATTTGGTTTACCTCCATAAGAGGGAGTGAACCACCCGACTGCTGGATTTATTACCGTCTAGAATGGCAGCTAGCTAATTCCTCCTACACTTTAAATCCATATAGGTAAGTCATATGCTTTGCAAGATGGTTAGGCTGTTATTTATTTAGAAGGGGAAACTAAGTCCTTAAACTCACTCCTTAAGAGGCTAGATCATGATGGGCATGAGTGATGACTTAATCTAATGCAAATTTTAACAAGTTTTATTTAATTTTTGGACTTTTTTATTTTGACATAGGCTATAGGTTTTTGTATGCCTAAATGCATAAGAAATTGGTTGTGGGCTAAATTAGATGAGAAAGAGGTGTCTTTCCATCAAAGGCTTTTACAGGTCAAGCCTTTATTCTCTAGCACAGATGGAAGCCCTCTCTTAGCAAGAGTGGAATAATATGACATGCATGATGTTATACGCACAATCATCCAGCTAAGGAATTACTAAATATTTGATTATCTTGATTTAATTTCTATGCTTCTATGTGAGGTTATGAATTACTTTAAAATTTTAGTTATGAGCTATTAGAATAGAAAATTTATTTTTATCCTAGGAGCTTAATCACGTCCACGCCACACAGCAATCACCAATCATAAAGAAACTATGAAAATACATGTTATTTCTAATGCACAAGCTAAACAAAATATCACACAATTTTATAAAGCTATAGTAAAAGAATAAGAGGTCGGATGCACCGCATAACCCTGAAAAAAATATGGGTAGCTGAGCTCTACCCTTATACATCCCAGTATAATGAAAGAATAAATTACAATTATGAAATGAAAAGTGTTATGGGAGTCTTCATTCTTCATCCTCCATCCTTCACTCTTTGTTCTTCATTCCTTCATCTTGATTTGCTTCATTTCTTTCTTTCTTTTGGCTCTGTTTTGCTCCATTTCTTTCTTTCTTTTGGCTTGATTGGGATGTAGCTTGTATAATATATGGTCTTATAACTAATATTCATCTTTAATTCTCATAACACTTATCTTAATCCTAATACAAAATTACATTAAAAGAGAAAAAAAAATAAATCTAACTACACCTGTAAAATAAATATTAGCTAAATATACCATACAACTCAAGCAGTTATATGAATAATTTGGACTTAGCACCCCACACATGGGTAACCAAGCCCTCCTATCTTAACTTGGGTTATGCTTAGGGGTATAAGCAACCTGCACAGCAAAAAGAAGTATTTATATTTTTATTACAACGCCTCTTAAGCACAACCCTGCAGAAAGTATGATTAGGCTAATATCGGTATAACATCCAGACTACACACATACACTCCAATCTAAAACAATACATTATAAAATCAAATATTCATCAAACCATGCACTGCCCTGACATAAAGCTAGAAATGGTGACTTAATCAAATGTGCATGTGTTAAGGTTTGTGTGGTATGTCCTAACTAGGCTTTAGGGTTATGATTTTCTAAATATGAAGGATTTAATTTATGAAGGGTTGATTTCTCTTTAAGTGATTTAATTGATTTGAAGATTTTATTTAATATTTTTTTGTTTCATATGACCTACACTTAGCAAGTAAGTGTTATAAAGAGAAGAAGGAGAGGGGATCTCTCTTTTATCCCTACCTTAAGTCATTTCTAAGATGAATTAATTAATGGATTTTCTTTAGTGAATGATTTATTATGTGTTTTATTTAACCCTAAGTTTAGATTCACTCTAAATAGCCTATTCAATGAGAAAGGAATCTTAAGATTAATTGAAATGGATTACTTTCACATAACACACATTCATTTATTTCTTTCCACCATATATATTATGCATATAATTAAATTCTAAGCATACCTATACATGCAATATAAATCTTAGCATACTTTGATGATGAATACAAAGAAGTATGTTTGGATTTAGATGTTTTATTTTTTTTGATTGAATTATGAATGCATATTTTTGTTATGTAGAAAAGAGGGATTTTTCATCCATTAGCTAAACACACATTTACATATATAAAAGTTGTAAGTGAGTAGGATGTCATTGTTTTCTACACCAGGAGCTTAAGGTACAAAGCCTACTTAGGGCTACTTAAAGTCTCGCAGCCCCGGGATGTCCAGACTAATATACCATTTTTCTTAGATACATGTAGATGTATGAATGACTATAAGGATAGAAAATCCATGCAAAAGGTGATATTTAGTTTATTTGATTTATGATTCTTTATTCATTAGCCATATCACACATGCATATGTATAAGAGTTTTAGTGAATACGTCGCCATTATTTTCTACAGTAGGGCCGTAAGGTACAAGACCTACTTAGGGCTACTTAAAGCCTAGCAGCCCTAAGATATCCAGACTAATATACCACTTTTCTCAAATACATATGAATGTACAAAAAGAATCATATGAATAGGGAATCACGTAAGAAATTATGTTTGATTTGGTTGTATAATTTACATGTGTAATATGAAATTTTTCCTAAATCATAACATGGAAATGCATAGTAATAGATTTAAGCAAGTGTTATGTTATTTTCAAATGAACTATACACTTATAAATCTTATGTGAATCCATATTAAAGTATGAAAAGAGAACCTCATATTACACATCTTATACTATCATCACATGCAAGCTTATATATATTTATGATTAGCACTACTTCATTTTTTAATAATTGATTTATAGGTTTTGTAAATAGTTTTTTTTTATTTAATAGTGATAATAGCCACTCATATTTAATTTAAGTCAACACATGCAATTTGACATAAAAGAAAACATTTCATTTAATTAAAGAAATGAATGCATGATCTCATATGGTAAGGAATATTTAGCATGATTGGATAGAAATAAAGGAATGTAAGCATATGATTTTATTCATCCCAATTAATTCCTAGGGATAATCAAATTAAATAAAGCTCTTTAAAAGGAATCAAAAAATTTTAAAAATATTTTTAAATTTGAGTTTGATTTGATTTAAGGAAAGTGAAAGAGGTTTTCTAACTCTAACATAATTCCTCATGTGTGAATTAATTTGGTTTAACGAAGAATTTTTAAGTTGATTTTATATTTTAGTTAGGCTAAGGTATGAATTAAGTGAATTAATTATTCCTTACCTATATCACCTTAAGTTAATAAACTAATTAATAATAAACTAATATGATATGTAACCACATGTAAAGTAAATTTGTAATGCTCCTAAGAAATGAAAGGGGCCTAATGCAATTGGCTTATGATTAATAATTAATTAAACTTAAGAGATCTCACTTAATTATGTTTATGATTTTCTCACACATGTGAGTCAACCATAATTTCATTATCTCTCACCTTGTGTTATTGAACACCCACGGAGCTACCCAAAATCAATTAAGGGTTACTTAAGTGTGGATGAGTTGATTTTTAATTTTAATTCCATTAAGCCTTTAATTATTTGGTTAAACATTTAGTTATATTTTAATTTGAATGATAAAATTAACTTAGGGGAGAGGATCAGGGGCAAGGCCCTAATCCTAATCCCTAAATTATTTAATCATTCAATTAAATTCTGATTTCTCATTTTGAAGATTAGTCGCTTAATTAATCAATTAAGCATTCCATTAGCCATTAATTAATTTTATTTTTAAAAGTAAAGAAGATTTAGGAAATGGATTAGGAAAAGTATCCCCAACCGGAAAAGTATCCCCAACCACATTCCCTAAGTGATCTTACTATTCAAAAAAAAGTGACTGCTTAAATGATTAATTAAGTTACTATTCATTCTTTAATTATAATTAATTAAATTAAGAGAGTGATTAGGGCTTAATCAAGTGATTCTCTTAATTAAGCAATCAAAAGAATCCCAGAAAAAATAGGGGAGGTAGAGGTCATCCCCCTAAATATCCACAGGAAATTTGGGAGTAATTTAGCACTTAATTAAGGTGTAATTAAGCTAATTAGATTATTAGTAAAACCCTAATTAACCTAAAGTCACTGTTCAAAATTAATTAAATATAATTTTCCTAGATTCCTCTTTGAAATATCTTCAAAATGAGCTTAAGTTTGCATTTTTTTTATTTTTCTACAATTAGTAATGATTTTAGGAAATTTCTGGATTCGAAACTAATTAATTATCCGTAATTAAACCCTTTATCCGTCGAGCCACGTGGTTGTTGACACGGCGCACTTTCCATGTGGCACGATGGGATTGGTTATTTAAGTAGTCACATCCACATGTTGACTAAGCCGACAGCGGATGCGCTTTCTCGTGGGTCGTCCTATCTGAGATCGGACGACCATGATTTAATTCGCTAGTTAAGGGAGAAATCAGAAGCTCTATCACGGGATTTGATCAGAGCTGTTCATCTTGATCATGTGAGATGGATGGTTCGTGATTATGGTGTATTTATTTCTCAAACTTTGGGGATTTGAAATATATATATATATATATTGCTTGGGACACCACATAGATCCGCGGATGTACTCATTAAGGTGATCAGGTGCAACATTGAGGAATCATGTGCTATCTCAAGAGATAGAAGTCACCATCTTATAATGGACCTAATCACCTAATAAAGACTCCTAAGGACAATGTGTCTTCTAATGTACCAAAGATCTTTTCCCTACTTTACATGGAAAGTAAAGTAGGATTTATTTTAAACCGAGTTCATTAAGTTCCCTATGGAGGCAAGCCCCCATAATCAATTACATCTTAAAAAATGTGATTCCTTAGAAATATTCTCGATTAAGGTGAATGATCATTGTCTCCAAAGATTTTAAAGATAGGACTATCAATCAATTTGACTATTTTTGAAAAATTAAGTGGGATTGATCATAAGGAGGGAGTTATTATCGAAACCAATAGGAGATGAGTAGGGGATGCTCATGATACTAAAAAACTTATTGAGCATCCCAAACTATTCTATGGTTGGGCTTTATAATTTTAAAATTTGAGAGAATTATATATTTGAGTTAATTTTTTATTAGAAATCTATGGCTTACAATTCCACAATATAAGATTATGGAAATGCTTAAGAGGTGAGAATTTATGCTTGTAGCCCGTAGAGGGAAACAACAACCTCGGATCCTAAATCTAGGGAGCTTTGGCAAGGGCCAAAGCATGACCTAAATCTAAGGAAAAAAATGGGTATATGGCTTATCTCCACAAGAGAGGATAAACCACCCGACTGTTGGACTTATAACCGCCTGGTGGTGGCTGCCAACTAACTCCTCCGATGATTTTAAATATATGTAGGCAACTCTTATGCTTTACAAGATAGCTTTGTTGTTATTTATTTAGAAAGGAGACTAAGTCCTTAAATGCACTCCGTAAGAGACTATATCATGATGGGGCATGAATAATGACCTAAATCTAATACAAATTTTGTTAAGTTTTATTTTGATTTTTGGACAATTCATTTGACAATTGCTATGGGATTTCATATGCCTACTGCATGAGAAGATTGGTTATGGGATAAAATAAGCAAGAAGAAGGTGTGTTTCCACCATAGCTCTCAAAGGTCAAGCCATTTTCTTTAGCAAAGGTGGAAGCCCTCCATTAGCAAGAGTGAGATAATATGATTTTTATGCATGATGTGAGACATACAACATCCAGTTAAGGGATTGCTAAATATTTTATTATCTTGATTTATGTCACAGGCTTTAGGTGAGGTTATGAGTTATTTAATTTAATTTTGAACTGATTAATTGGATAGAAAATTTATTTTTACGTAAGAGTCTAATCGCATCCAAACCATTCAACAATCACCAAGCAGTTAAGAAACAAGGAAAATCATGTCATTTTAATGCACAAGCTAAACAAATATCAAACAATTTTATAAAGCTAGCACAAAAGAATAAAGGCAAATGTGCTTGGGTACAACTACACAACCTGAAAAGAAATGTGGGTAGCCGAGCTCTACCCTTATATGCAACCCAAATTTTTATGCATGATGTGAGATAATATGATTACAAATGAATGATTATAATTAAAAGGGGATTCATATTATGGGGGTCTTCATTTTCATTTTTTCATTTCTTCCTTTCTTCATTTTGATTTTGCTCCATTTCTTTCTTTTTCTTGATTTAACTTGAGTTGCAGTTTGCTCTAAGGCTTTATATGGTACATAAGACATGGTCTTATAACCAACGTTAATCCTAATTCTCTTATAATATTCATTTCAAATCTTAATTATAAAATTTATATCAAAAAGGGAAAGATAAATCTAACTAAATCTGTAAAACAGAGATTAGCTAAACATACCACACAATCCCAAGGAGTTAAAGGAATAATTTGGAATTAGCACCTCACACATGGGTAACCAAGTCCACCTATCCTAGTTTAGATCATGCTTAAGGGTATAAGCTAACTGTAGAGTAAAAATATTTATATTTTTATTACAGTACCCCTTAAGCATAATCCCCTATAGAAGACATGATTATACTAAGATCATCCTATCATCTAATCTATGCACATGCACCCTAACATCCAGTCTAAAAATATTATATCATAAAATAAAATCAAGCATCAAACCATGCACAACCCTAACATAGAGCTAGAAATGGTGACTTAGCCTAATGTGTGTGCCATTTAGGGCTTGTGTGGCATATCTTACCTAGGCTTTAAGGTTGAAATTTTCTAAGTGTGAAGGATTCAACTTAGAGGTGATTTTATTTTAAGTGATTTAGTTTATTTGTCAATTTTAGTTGATGATTTGATTTCGTTTGAATGAACCTACACTTAGTTACTAAATATTATAAAGAGAAGAAAAGAGAAGAGGTTATCTCTTTCATCCCTACCTTAAGTAATTTCTAAGATAGATTCATTAAGGATTTTTCTTTAGTGAATGTTTGTGGGTTAGAAAATTTTTATATGGTCACCTTCAAATTTGTGGGGAAAGAAAGCAAGAATATTAAAATTTATCTTTTTGGGATGCCACGTAGATCCACAGATGTACTTATTCAGGTGATCGGATATGTCATCAAGAATAGTATATTATCTCGAGAGATAGAAGTCACTACCCTTTAATGGACTTAATCACCTCAATAAAGACTCCTAAGGATGACGGGTCTGCATATGTACCAAAGATTCTTCCCCTACTTTATATGAAAAAGTAAAGCAAGGTTTATTTTAAACTATGTTCATTAAGTTCCCTATAGGGGCAAGCTCTCATAGTTAATTACATCCTAAAGAATGGGGATTTCTTAGGAAAACTCTTGATTAAGGTAAACAATCATTATCTTCAAAGATTTTAATAAGAAAGGACTATCAATCGATTGGTTAATTTTTAAAGATCAAATGGGCTTGATCAAAGAAAGGGAGTTATTATTGAAGCCAAAAGGAAGATAAGTAGGAGATGCCCACGTTGCTAAGAAACCTAACGAACAATCTCAAACTATCCTATAGTTGGGCTTTATAATTTTGAAATTGATTTAGTTTATTTAAGTTGTATTTTCATTAGAAATTTAGGACTTATGATTCCTTAACACAAGATTAAGGAAATGCCTAAGAGGTGAGGAATTAAGCTTATGGCCCACAAAGAGAAGAAGCAACCTCAGAACCTAAATCTAGGAGCTTTGATGAGGGCCGAAAGCACAACCTAAATCTATGGAAAATGAGTATTTGGTTTGCCTCCATAAAAAAGACAAACCACCCAACTAGATAGACTTACAGCTTACATGTAGGCAAGTTTTATACTTATGCAAGATAGCTAGACTATTATTTATTTAAAAAGAGACTAAGTCCTTAAACTCACTCCCTAAAGAGATTAGATCATGTAAGGGCATGCTTCAAATGATCTAAATCTAATGCAATTCAAATTTCATTTTATTTTCATTTTTGGATAAATATTTTGACTCTGCTAATAGGATTCATATGCCAAATACATGAGAAATAAAATTATTGGCCAAAATCAACGAGAAGGGAGGATGTGTGTTTCCATCATGACTCTCAAAGGTCAAGCCAAGTTTCTCTAGCAAAGGTGGAAGCTCTCCAATCAAGAGTGAAATAAGATGCATTTGTGCATGATATTGTAAAAGAAATACTCATCTAGCTAAGGGGTTGCTAATTCTTTTATCTTGATTTTAAACCTAAGCTTTAGGTGAGGTTATGAGTTCTTTATTTTTAATTTTAAATTGTTAAGTTTGGTAAAAGATTTATTTTTCCTAAAGAGCCTAATCCACAACCATACCATACATAAAGCGAGGAAGAAATTAGAAAAAGATGCCACTTAATGCACAAACTAAATAAATCATCAATCAATTTATAAAGCTAATTGCAAAAAGAATAAGAGGCCGTTGTGATCGGGCATCATCGCACAAACCTATAAATAATAAATTGGTTAGCCAAGCTTTACTCTTATACAACCTAGATTACAAATGAATTAAATTACAATCAAGCAAGTAATTCATTGTTATGGGGGTCTTCAAGCTTTATTTCTTCATTCTTCTTTTCTTATTTCTTCTTCTTTTCTTCTTTCTTCTTTGGTTCCTTTTTTGGATGGTTGGAAGGTAGATGCTCCAAGGTTTCACATGGTGCATAAGATAGGATCTTATGACCAATGCTCATCCTAATCCCCATAACAATCATTCCAAAATCCTAATTGCACAAATTTACATGAAAATGAAAAGAATGGAAATCTAACTAACACCTGCAAAATAGAATAAGCAAAAACAAACCACACAAATCCCAAGCATGTGTATTAGACTTATCACCCCACACATGGGTGACTAAGTTCACCTGGCCCATTAGATTATGCTTAGGAGTATAAAGCACTTGCAAGCAAAAGCATTTATACTTTTATTTATGATACGCCCCTTAAGCATAATCTCATGCATAAAATAATGATTAGACTAAGAGCATCCTACCATTCATTCTACGAGCATACACCCTAACATCTAGTCTAAAACATATATCACAAAATAAAATAAAATATCAAACCATGCACCGCCCTAACCTAAAACTAGAAGTGGTGATTTAGGCTAATGTGTGTGCTTTGAAGGTTTGTGCGGTATGCTTAGCTATGACTTTAGGTTCAAATTTTTTAAGTGTGAAAATATGTTCAACTTAGAGGAGGATTTCATTTAAGTTGTTTAATTATTTTGGGTTAATTTTATTTTATATTTTAATTAAGTTCAAGTGAATTCTACAATTAATTACTAAGTTATAAGAGAGGAAGAGAAGAGAACTTCTCTTTCCTTCACTAACCTAAGTAATTTCTAAAGTAGATTCACATTTATATTTTATTTAGTGAATATTTTGATTAAGGCTTTTAATTAATCTTAAGTTTAGATGAACTTTAAACAAACCTATTCAAAAATAAAGGTATTTTAAGATTAAATAAAATGAACAAAATTCACAAAACATACATCACTTCATTTCTTTCCCAACACGTATAACATGCATATGAATGAGTCCTAAACATATCTATACACACAAATGAGAATGTTTAACACACTTTATGATGCATGCTAAGCAATTCACTTAAGAAAAGTTAGAAGTTTAAGATGCATGATTTTCATTAAGTAGAAAAGGATTTCTTTATCTAATTTTCACATGCACACATGAAAGTAAGAAAGGCATAAGTGAGTATAACGTCATTGTTAACTAGTTGTAAGGTATAAGACCTACTTAGGGCTACTTAAAGCCTCACAACCTTGGGGTTGTCTAGACTAATATACCACTTTCCTTAAATACAAACATGTGTACAAAAGAAATAAATGGAAAAAAAAGAATGCAAAAGTTATACTAGTTGATTCATTTTGTTTATGCAATTTATGTGTGCAAGTATAGGTAACCCTTATTAAGTGATAGCATAGGAATGAATATGATATAGAATTAGGTAAGTGTTAGGTTCTTTTCAAATGAATCATACATCTTACCAACTCCTATTCAAAACTATGCTAACATAAAAGAGAAGGGAAACCTATGTTAAGCACACCTTCATACCTTACTCACATGCAAGCCTATAATTAAAATATAAGTAGCACACTTTCAGATTTGATAATTAATTCATATATTTTATTGAAAAATAATTTAAATTCAGTAGTGATAATAGCCACTCATATTTCTATTTTAGCCAACACATACAATTTTGACATAAAGTAAATAATTTCATTTTGGAATTTGATTTTGAAAAATATGGATGCATGAAACTATATGGCATACACATTTAACATGTTGGGGGAAAGAATAAAAGTAATGAAATAATGTAAACACATTCACTTTAATTAAATCATAAAGATAATCTTATGAAATAAGAAAGTTTAAAATAAATCAAAGTTTATTCAATATGATTTTTGTTTGGTTTTAAGTTTGATTTAATTTTGAAAAGGTGAGTTGAGTTTGTTGCTCCTAACCCATTCCCACATGTATTTAATATTTTTATTTAATTTTTAAATGATTTGATTCATTTTAGTGTATTAATTAAGTTAAGGTATGAATTAAGCAAGTTAATTAACCCTTACCTACACCACCTTAGCATAGTTAACTAAGTAATTATGAGCTAATGAGATGACATAAAAAAATCACAAGGAATTTAAACTCACAATGCACCTAGTAAGAAAGGGGCCTAATGTAATTTGGCTCATGATTAATGATTAATTAAGCTAAGGGGTTTAACTTAAGTAGAAAGAATCCAAGTGTAGAAAGAATCTAGAGCTTAATGCAATGTGGCTCTACTTATGTCCAAGTCATGAGAGAGAGAGAGAGAGAGAGAGAGAGAGAGAGAAGAATCCACTAAGGGATAGAGTGTGAACCTTCCACTAGGGATGTTCAAGTCATCCATAAGGGGATGAGAGGTTTGCTTTGATTTAGGTCTCACTGAGGAGAAAAAAAACTTGTTTAAGTTCCGCTGGAGAAGAGGGTTGAATTTTTTTAAAATTTGTTAGGTTTGAATTTTTGAGATGAACCCTGTTGGTTTGCGATGGACTGCATTAAGTAGGAGCCACGGAGGCCAAGACCTAACTCAGATTTACCAATCCAAAGGGGTAGTCTACTAAACACATAGTAGGACTATCCAATCAAAGGGTTGCCTTTCGGAATGCAACAACTATACTTGGAAGAAAGCATAGTGATTTACATCCTCCAAAGTAGAGACCTATTGTTGAGGTAATCTACTGATAAGACAACAGATTGAACTCAACCTAGGACTGATTATTGAGTGAATGCTGTTGTGGGACTTAGATCAGCTCAAAGATAGTCAAGTTATATTTTTATTTTTTAGATTTGTTTATTTTGATTATGATGAATCCTATTAGTTTGCGATGAACTACACTGAGTAGAGGTCATGGAGACCTAGACTTAGATTTACAAATCCAAAGGGAGTAGTATGTTGATCACAAGGTAGGACTATCTAACCAAATGGGGTGCCTTTTGGCATGCAATGGCCAAGTTTTAAGAAGAAAGTGTGGACTCACATCTTCTAGAAATAAGGAATCACTGGGGTGATCGATTGCTTTAGGCAACAAACCAAACCCGACCTAGGGCTGACTATTGAGTAAATGTCACAAGGGGACTTATATTAGCTCAAGGATAGTCAAAGATTGATTTTCATCTTTAGATTTGTTTTGATGGATTCCATTAGTTTGTGATGGATCAAATTGAGGAGGAGCTTATAGAAACCTAGATCTATCTTAGATTTACTAAACCAAAGGGAGTAGCTTCCCGATCGATGGGAGAACTATCTAACCAAAGAAGTGTCATTCAGTTTGTAATGATCAATTCAAGGGAGAAAAACTCAGGGACTCACATCTTCCACTAGAAAAGATCACTAGGGTGATCAGTTGCTTTGGGCAACAAATCAAACCCGACCTAAGCCAGCCCGTCGGTTTGCGATAATCATGCTAGAAAGAATGCGTCATAGTCTTACATCTTCCAAAGTGGAATGAATGTCGGGGTAACCTGTTTATGGCAAAAACAAATTGAACCTGACTTAAGGGCGACTACAGAGTGAGTACCGACCCAGGGACTTATCTCAACTCAGGTAGTCAGGCAATTCCTATAGGGAGTTTTAATGACACTGCCTTAAAGATAGGATGTCTGCTTGGAAAAAGGGGCCCTTTGGGGGATTAAATTCTTAATCCACAAGCAAATTAATTTTGTTTATTTTATTTAATTTATTTTATTTTATTATGGATCATGTTAGTTTGTGAGGAATCAAACTGAGAAGGACCTTATATCAGTCTAGACATATCTCAGATTTATTGAACCAAAGGAGAATCATTGCATCCATCAATTCTCAACCATGGGGGGGTACTAGGAAAGGGGACTGTCCAATCCAATTGTAACCCGGGTAGTGTCTAAATGGGGTCGCAAAGGACATGATCCAAATAGAGTGCCCGTAGGGGATGGGGCCTCTAAGGGCTTAATCTAACACCCTGGAGAAGATGACTTGGCTAGTCATATATCCAATATGTATTCGGTGTCCAACTCAAGAGGACTCATATCCAGAGTGGTGTATCCAGGGTGAGTCATTATCGACATAGCAACATCAACCAACCTAAGGTGCGATTTGTAACAATGACTGGAAGAAAACTGGGACTCACATCCTCCTGGAGCAGTTGGATAGCTAAATTACTCGATAAGTGTTATCCGACCTAGGGTGACTACCAAGTGAATGCCACTAGAGAACTTATATCAACTCAAAAGTAGTCAAGAGAGAAGGAGCCTCAGGGGAACCTATCCTAAATCTCAAATATACTCGGCTTAGTTAGTGCATGATGATTGGTTCAAGAAGAAAGCACGGGGACTCACATCTTCTTAAAGAAAGCCAATCATGAGGTAGCTTACTCGTTGGGTAGTGAAGTCTACCATACTAACAAGGCGCTCATTGGTTTGCAATGGTCAAGTTAGGAAGAAAGCTTGGGGACTCACATCCTCCAAACAAGTAACCACTGGGGTGACATACTTGAGGTGGTATATATAGAGACCTAGAGCAGCTAATGAGTGAGTGCCACAGGGGGATTGCTCCCACATCAAAATAGCTCGAGATAAAAGATTTGTTTTTATTGTTATGCATGTGTCAAAAGGAATAGGATGCCTCTAGGAGACTCTTACACCTACCTTAAACACACTTGAGATTTGATGAAATGGTACCATGGATGGCAAACAGGATTCCCACTAAGAAAGGATGTCGCTTGGGTTCTCTCACACCTAACTTAGTTATGCTAATCAAAATAGGATGCCTCTTGAGTTCTCTTACACCTATTCTAAAAGTATTGGAAGATTGTGTTTGTGTTGTCAAAGAGGGATAGGATGTCCTGGGGGATTCTCACACCTACCCTAGACACGTCATGGTGGATTCGCAAGATAAGCAAACAACACTTTGAAATAAGAGAAGATTTGATGAATGGAATCAAATTTTTATTCTTTTTATTAATGATAGTTTTCAAACATGATTTATTTCATGGGTAATATTTATTTAGATAAAGCCCAATAATTGGAAGCATCGGGAGTTCCCCTTTACAATCAATAAGCTAATAAGATCCTCCTTGGTAGGTCTTCTCAATGATATAGAAGCATTCCCAAGTGGTTTCAAACTTGCATGCCATCTTTCGATAGGCAATAATTGGTCTCCTTAGGACTAACACAAGTTCTCCTACTCGGAAAGACCTAGGGCGGACCAGCTTGTTGTGAGCTTGAATCATTTTGGCCTTGTACAACTCGAAGTTCTGGCATGCCCGTAGGCGACTCTCCTCCAAACCTTTAAGCTCTTCTAACCATAATTTTACATTCTACTCTATAGTGATCTTGTTACCCAATGCTATCCTTAGTGAGGAGTTGGACTTCTAAAGGAAGAATGGCTTCAAACCTATACATTAAGGAAAATGGGGTAGATTGAGTTAGAGTTCGGTATGTGGTGCGATAGGCCCACAAGGCTTCAAAAATTGCTTGTTTTACTATCGTTTATTATCATTAAGAGTCTTCTTCAGTATCTGGATGAGATTTTTGTTGAATGCTTCTGCTAAGCCATTTGCTATAGGAAAATAATTGTAGAGTATCTCCAATTTATACCATGTCTTCTAGCAAAGTTGTTGATCTTTGTGCTTTTGAATGCAGTGCCATTATCAAATATAATCCATCAAGGCACCTCAAACCTATATACATTATGGTTCCTGAAAAACTAAAGCACATGCTGAGTTGTGACCCCTTTGAGTGGGATGGCTTCCACCCACTTAGAAAAGTAGTCGGTGGCAGCTAAAATGAATGCCCCTTGGAAGAAGGAGGATTGATCGGACCTACAATGTCGTACCGAACACTCAAATGGCCATGAGGCCAATGTAGGGTGTAGAATGTTGGTGGTTGATGGAGGACCACACCTGCACACTAATGTCATCTCTAGCTATATCCATGCGTTTGTAATCAAAGGCCCATTAGTATCCAAGTCACTTGATCTTCATCTTCATCTTTGGAGATTGATGTGCTCTATATAGAATGTACCTTATAATTTAGCTTTGTGTTTATCTAAACAATGTAACACATTTGGTTAAGGATCGTGATGTGTCATCAACAAGAGCGTAGGAAAGAGCTCTCTTTCTGATGGCTTGTGACCTTTCTTGAGGTAGTTTATCGGTGTTCAAGTAATCTATGAACGATTGCCTCCAATTTAGCTCCTTGTCCATTTTGTCAATGACAACCTCCCCTTCAAGAGAAAGTCTCTCGATAAGTTCAGCATCAATAAGGGATATAACTTGTCTATTTTGGACCCTTATTGAAATGGACTCATCTTCCGGACATGCCAACTCTTTGGCAAGTTTGGCTAAGGCATCTGCTACTATGTTCTCTGCTCGGGGAACCTTGTAGATGGTGACTTCAGGAATTTGGGCCAACAGCCACCCACTTCATGGCATACTCATAGTAATGATGAAGCTTGGGTTGTGGACCTGGTAAGACCGAACAATCTGATTGATAATCAACTGAGAATCCCCAAAGATATTTATGCTCTTGATACTGATAGTGATGGATAACTCCATACCTATAATCAAAACCTCATACTTGGCTTTGTTGTTAGTGCAGGGGTTGAAAAGATAGTATGAAAATCTCATCACATTGCAGTTTGGAGTTAGGAGAACTATTCTACTATCTTTCTGGAGAATAGATGGTGCTTCACCTTGAGAAAAGTAGCACCATCAAAATACATCTTCGGTTCGGCCTCCCCTAAGTTCATGATTTGTTTATCGGGAGATCATCACTAGCGGAATCGCCAGAAATGGGTGTCTGCTAAGAAATTACTAGTCTATCCTTTTATGCCGCGGAGGTGCGAAAGTGATATGAAACTGCAAGAGGATCATGGACCAACGTGCCAAATGTCTGGATAGCATTGGTCATGTCATGAGGTACTACAGTGGATTTATTATGAAGATCAAGTTCACCTAATGAGAAAGCATGTAGTGTCATAACTTTTGGGAAGCAAAGATCAAAGCTAGGTAATGTTTCTCAATAGGTGTATAGTTTGCTATAGTAGAAATCAGATGATGAGAGGTAGAAGCTCTTTCCCCGTCATTGGCAACAAAGCAGAGAGTTGTTCAATGCACCAATGTAGAGAATGAGTGGCTTGCCCAGGATAGGGGTTGCTAGAACTGGTGGCTTCACCAACTACTGCTTGATGTCCTCGAAGGCAAGTTGGCACTTGTCATCCCACTTGAACTTAGCATCCATTTAGAAAAGTGCTAAAAATAGTTTGCATCTCCTGATAGGTTGGAGATAAAGTGTCTTAGATATGTCAGCCATCATTGAAAGGATTTGAGTTGAGTTAAACTTATAGGAGGTGAAATTTCTAAGATAGGTTTAATCTTTTCAGGATCTATTTCTATTCACCGGTGTCAAACAACAAACCCAAGGAATTTCTCTGAAGTTACTCTGAATTCACACTTCAAGGATTCATTTTGAGGTTATATTATCTTAACCGTTTGAAAACTACTCTCAAGTCAAAGAGATGGTCTTCCTTTTCTCTGCTCTTGACTACTAGATTATTAACATAGCACTCAACATGATGATGGATGAGTTCATTGAAGATCTGAGTCATGGCCCGTTGGTATGTAGCACCAACATTTTTAAGGCCGAAAGGTATGACCCTATAACAGAAGATTTTGATCGGGGTTTGAAAAGTAGTGTTTCATTCATCTTCAAGAGACATCTTGATTTAGTTATAGCCAGATGACCCATCCATGAAGGAGAAGACTGCATGAGATGAGGAAATGTCCACCATTAATTTTGGTATAGGAAGAGGAAACTCATCTTTATGACATGCCTTATTTAAGTCCCTAAAATCAACGCAAATGCAAATTTGGCCATTCTTCTTCTTAATTGGGATGACACTAGCTAACAATGTAGGATATTTTTCTTCCCTAATGAAACCAGCATCGATCAATTTCTTGACTTTAAAAATGACCTATTGTTCAATTTCTAATCGCATGCATCTAGGAGCTTGCTTAATAAGGGTAGCATTAGGATCTATTGTTAGCTTGTGGATTGCTACATCAGGAGATAATCCAGACATTTCTTCATAACTTCATACAAAGTAGTCTTTAAACTCAGTTAATAGCCTAAATAAGTCATTGGTTTTTTCTTCATTCAGCAATGAATTGATGTATGTCAGACGTGGATTTTCTTATGTCCTGAGGTTGATTTTTTTAAGCTTGTCTATTATTAAATAAATATTCTCTTCAAATTTTGGAATGCCTCTTTGACTTGGAGATCATCTAGATCATCTGAGATTTCTAAACACACATCCTCATAAGAGTTGGGGTTGTTTGATAAGAAACTATCATACTCCAAATGATTGGCAACAACTAAGCAGTAATCTTCATCATCGACCGGACCCATTGTATTGAATCCTAGTCCTGCTCTTGATTGTGCTTTCCTGCTTGTGTTGTTTCATAGCTTTTCCAAATACTCTGATCTGTGCTTGGACCATGTATGAGGAACTAAACCTTTCTGTATAATATTTTGAACCCAAGGTGAATAAAAGTCAAATGGTAATTCCATTATCTTTAAAAGTATCATCCTCAAGCTCTACATCAACTTCAGGGCTTGAGGATGATGATCCCAAAAAGAACTTCTTCTACTTCATGTCACTAGAAGACTTAGGTACTTCCTTAACTTCTAAACCTTCAACTTTCTAAGATGTAAGTGAGGTAAGAGCTAAGGTTCTCAACTGTTGCCTAATAGTTTAACATAAACTAGATTTGAATACTTTGCTTTGTTTGGAGGCATGATTTTTGTCTCTGTCTGGATCGAAAGTCACCTCCAATGGAACTTGTTAAGAGGGATTGGCTGGTATACTAATTATATTAGACTCATCCTCTGAGTTGGATTCCAAATCTATGTGAATAACTCTATTGGCTGAATATGACCTCTATTAGGCGAAGGCCAACTGGGGGTCTACCTGCCTCTATTTTTGCCTCTACGGTGGAGGTTGAGCCATCCTACCCACATGTCTATATAATGGAATGAACTGTGGGTGGAATGTGATATGCAGATCTAATTCTTTTTCAATTCCCCTTTCTTGTTCACTTGGATTTTTTTTTTCATTTTCTTTTATCTTTTCTTTTTCTTCATTTTCTTTTTCTTTTTCTTTTGTGTTTGCATTTGAATTTTGTCCAAGTTCATGAGAAAGAGTGTTTTGAGAAAGATAGTAGGTTGGATCCTCATAAATCTCAACATCTCTAACTGAAAGTGACTTTTCATCTCCGTTGGCATGATATTCAATCCCATCTTTTCTGAACTTGATGCACTAATGAAGGGAGGATGAAACGATCTTATTCTGATGTATCCAAGGCCTACGAAGCAAAGTAGTGAATGAAGTATTTAAATTGATGATGTAAAACTTGGCTTCAATCTTCCAGTCACCTATCTCCAAAGGCAACACTATATAATCTAAAGCCCGCTCACCTTGATCATTGAATCCTCTCAATATCATTCGATCTCCTCGGAGTGTAGAGATGTCAATCTTCAAATAGGCAAGGGTCTTTAGACTCATAATATTCACTAATGCAGCTGAATCCATGATAACCCTGACAAGTCTGAACATGTCCATGTCGATTGTGATGTAGAGGGGACGGTTGTGCTCCAAGTCTCCCAGAAGAAGGTCTTCATTGGTGAAGGTGATCCTTGAGCTTCTTTTGTATAATGTGCTTCCTCACCTATAGCGGTCAACTGAGCTAAGTATATTTCAGGATCAAGGAGGGCATTGATTAGTGATTCCCTCATCTCTTTGGATAAGACAAGGGCATCGTATATGTTTAGCTTAGATGACAACTTTCTTAGATGAGAAAGGATGTTGTAGTCCACCTTCGGCTGATCTTCCATAAGCATATCCAAGGGTGGAGCATCCTGTGGAAGGGCTTCTCGATCTTCAGTACCAAGGACTTGCTTGCCTCTATCTTGAGGTGTTGCCCTAGGAGGTAGAACCTTACCACTATGAAGGTTGACTTCAGTGATCTCTTGTGGTAGGGTAATGGAAGGTTCTACCTGCACATCAGGCTCACCCACAGCTTCTCCTATGGGACCCTCAAAATCAAATGATTCCAAGTCTATCTCAAGAGGTGAACTAGTAGTATTCAGAGTTGGAAAGTCCAACTTTGAATTAGAAAGAGAAAGATTGGAATTGTTATAGTTATTTTGACTTGAAGAGTTATCATTAGGAATAGAAGAAGACAACCCATCAGAAGTGACACAGATGTAATTCAAACTAGCTTTATTCTTCAATTTCTTGGAATTGTTTGGATGTACAAAGTAGAAATCAAGTAAAGTGAGTGGGGTAAGGGATTTGATGCCCTTATCCACTGTTATAAGAGTTTTACTTGTAGAAGAAATAGAAGAGTTAGCTGAAGTGGAAGAAGTCGGTGTGGAAGCTGCAACTATTTGCTAGATGCTGGACATAGTCAATGGCTATTCTAAAAGGCTATCCCGAGTCGACACATGCTGTTGTTGTTGTTGCTAAGCTCCCCCTTTTATAGAGTTAGCACTAGCAACTTGCAAACCTTCCTTGATGTTAGAGGTTTTAGTTGACTCAGGCACCTACAAAGAAAGCTTCTTGATCTTCTGAATGATCTTCTTAGAGATTTTGGATAGAGAAATATCTCAACCTTATTTAGTTTTGGTAGGTTCACATGTATCCCTAAGGATTACCCTTATGGAATTGAAAAGTTGTTCCACATGATATTCCTTTAAGATAACTATAGCATCGATCTTGAAATTGTGTTCAAGCTAGTCCTTGAATATGAAGGAATCATCCACAATTTGACCTAGCATACGGTGGTAAGGGCAAAAGTTTGGATCATAACTTCTGGCTACTTCCTCTAGTCTTCTAGGCTCAGGTATCTAAAAATCAAGCTTCTTTAAGAGGTTCTTAAAGATCTTCATGATTAACTCCTTCTTAAAAGAATAAAGTTTATTTAATTTATCTAAAATAGTAGGTGGACCATAGCTACCGATATATGTGCCATCACTTCTTTTTGTATGGTGAGGCGGTGTGGTCTTGGCGCCATGGAGTCTGTGGTGGAGGCCAGTAGGGCTACCTCGATGGTGGCAAAGGAGGTGGAGGCTACTAAGATCATGGTCTCTCAAACTGATCTCTAGCTAGCTGCTTCCCCTTATCAACCACTGCTACTGCCCCTGGTTTCTTCTCGTAGACCTTTTGTGGCTTATGCTTAGGCAACTGATCTTGAAAAGGCAACTATTTGGCCTCTCCTTATAGACTAGCCACCTTGTTGATTAGCTTCTCAAATGTCTTGATAGTGAAGCCCTTAAGCATGAAGGCGATCAGGCCATGAATATTCTTCAAAAGAATCTCAATGGCATGTTGCTCAGACAACTGTGGTTCACATTTCATTCTCAGGTTACACCATTGGAGAATATAATCAATAAGGGACTCACCGGGGTATTGTTGTGCTACAACGAGATCACCTATAATAACCCTTTACTGGCAAACTTCTTGATGAAGAGTTTCTATAACTCAAAAAATATCTTTTCTGAACTGTTGGGCAGTTCAGCATACCAATCGAAAGCAATACCCGCTAGGCTACTAACAAAAAGGCAGAAAAGCAAAGCATCACTGCCACCTGTGTTGCAACAATTGGCCATGAAATGTGCTATATGCTACCTTAGGTTTCCACTGCCATCAAAGCTTTTGAAGGAAGGAAGCATGAAATCCTTGGGATATTGGATAATATCAAATTCCTCTGGGTAGAGTCTACCCTTTGGAACCGATGACCCTCCCGGAGCTTGAGCCAATCCTTCTTTTACTTGTCGCTCAACCATGGATTTTATGTCTTTTTCTTGTATGGAGGTACTTTCCACTACCTTCTTATACAAGCTAGTGCTACCTTGCTCAACGAGAGGTAGAGTCTTGACTGGGTCCAAGACATGCACTAACTCAGGCTGACTGATGTTGACTATAGTAGGATGATCTAAAGGGGCTTGTTTTGAAGCATTGAAACTGCTGCTAACAAGTCCTCTAACTAACGTGTCATCCTATCAATCTGCTCATCCTTCTGCCTCAACTGATGTCAGAGGTGATGGGTTGATGTTGCAGTGTTTTCTTTATCACCCTCACCACCTTCCATGGCTTGTTGTTCCTAAGATGAGATCCTTTGGTGTCACCCATGCAGACTCCAGCTAAGTCTCTCAACAAGTCATCTTCATTGGGATCAAAGCGACTTTCTCTTCATCTGACCAATCATACCTCAAGATCTCCTTCTTTTCAATGAAATAATGTGCCACTATCTCATATAAAGAATAATCCATTTGAGCAGGTACAAATAATTTAGGCTGACCGGTGTGATCACTCTCGTGCACTATGAGGCACTGAACCTCGCCTGTCATTGGAGAGTCAATCCTATGTGGATTGTACTCACTGGATGAGTGACACTCCTGACTGCCACTAGCTATGAGAGGGGTAACAATCATAGGATGTTCCACTATCACTGGTGTAGCTGGACTATCATCCATAATTTCTGAAATGACTATCACCATCTCCACATCCTATTGTATTGGCATAGTCGGTGAAGGGATGACCACGATGCTTTGAGGTCACCACTCCTTTCGCACCACTACTAGGGTAAGGTCGAGCAGGAGAACTCGGCCTTTCCACAATAGGTGGTATAGAAGGGGTAGGATCCTTCGGCCATAGCCGAATCACCAGTGGGGTACGCTTCTCCCCGGACATGGCCTTCATGGCCTTTGATGGAACAGGAGATGCTGTGACCTGGACTAGTGATGGCTGATGAGGGGTAGAGCGGTGAGGTGGAGACACCACCAATTCTCTATGCATAGGAGCTATCCTCCTATGATAACTAGTCCCAGTAAGAAGGATGTTGTCAGTATGGTCGGCACAGGTAGTGTGTCAAGTTGGAAAATCAAT
The DNA here is from genome assembly GCA_021442155.1 of Cymbidium sinense. Taxonomy (NCBI): domain Eukaryota; kingdom Viridiplantae; phylum Streptophyta; class Magnoliopsida; order Asparagales; family Orchidaceae; genus Cymbidium; species Cymbidium sinense. The sequence continues at coordinate 85,752,405 of CM038215.1, forward strand.
AAGCATGGAAGCTGCCGACTGGAGACTGAACCTTTGTCTCTCCCTACCAGTAATATGTGTTGTATGGGCCTCTTGGGCCCTCTCCTAGTGAATATGCTTCCCCACACTACGGGGGATAATGAATCTGAGAAAGGAGTGATCAGACGTTAGTTGCAAGCATGGGACCATTGGTTGACTAATGAGTGGTTATGATTCCTAAAAAAATGATAGTAATTCATGATAAAAAAAATATTGCAATGTTCTGAGGAATCTGTGAGGCATAACTTATATAAACAAAGTAGTCATGTGGCATCTCTTAGAGTGACTATAGTAGGTTAATAATGTAATTATGGCATGATAACTAAAATTAGAATCTTATAGAAACAAAATAAATTTGGTCAAGGTGATCAAATATTAAGAATGGCCAAACTAGTGATTGATCTTGTCTGCCACTCATGGACAATCCACAACTAGGTTAAGGTGAAAGATGAAATCTAAGTAGCATTTTTTAGACAACCCTAGACATTTCATCCTATTTGACTAGCTAAAATGAAGTTGGTTGAAACTTGATAAGGTTTGATTGATTTATGGAAGGAACTCTCCTAAATTTCATTTTAAATCCAATCAATTAGTTTATACAAACCAATCAATTGAGACTTCAAATCTATGAACACATAGATGACTCTTATAATGTGCATGGATCAACCTCTTATAGCCATAAATGCCAATTGATGAATGTATTAAGAGCTATCAATGAAGGCTACACAACTATGGTCCGCTTTCTTTAGTTTGGCCAAGCAAGGCTTATCATTGGGATGAGAAAAAAGATGATCAATAGAATGTTGCCACATAAAGAGTGGTTAGCATGTTTTCAACCATGAGGTAAAACAATCACTAGGAGCATCACATAGCAAGATCTCAGCAACAATTATCCCATGACCATAATTAGTACCTTCTAGAATCACTGCAAAGACCTAGTGAAAATTTGACGCAAGCCTAGGTAGCAGCTAGCGGGGCCTCTATGTTTGGAAGTTGTCTTGATGTAAACCATGATAATTTGTGCATTTAAACAAGAGGGAAAGCCCTAGCATAAGACTAGTATTTTTGGGGAGGTAGAATGTGTTAAGACTTTATGGGTTGTAGACCAAGGTAACATCCAAAAGAGGCACCACTCCATATCTTCATGAATATGTGATGTGTCGGTCCTAACTCATAATATTTCTGTTATTTATATTGTGTTATGATAGATTATTTGTATATTTATCTTGATGTCTATTCATAGATTCTTGTTGAACTTCTAAGTTGCATTAAGAACCTCCTACTAGTTGAGCATTAAGGCTTGTATATGGTGATGCTTGTCAGTAGATTAATGGTCAGGAATAAGTATCTAACTACTTGGGGTACCTTAAGGATCATTAATAGGCCAACAAGAATTAAGGAGCAACTTTGTTGTTATCCTGAATTCAATTAAGTGAAGAGATAGCCATAGTACATTGCTTCTAGGCTTCTAGCAAGGCCTCTATGATGACTAAGCTTCTGAAGGCAGGCAAGACTTCTTAGAGTAATTACATAATTGGTGACAACTTGTCATGAGAGGTACTTGGCTTAGGAGATAATAGTCCATGTATAAGTTGATCAAAGGATATTCTCCTTGTACATCTAGTGTTATAATCATTATTTTCCCCGAATGTATCTCATCCATTAGTTTACAAAAGCTAAAGTAAGAGGAGAAGAGATTAGGTGTGGCTTGTTAAGTGGGTTTCATGGGTCAAGAAGTTCTCAGTTAATGTAGCCTTAGGGTTACAACAAAGGATTTTTTTTAAGCAAAATGAAACATTTATTAACCATATAAAGAGAAAAGTACAACAAGGACATTTGATAAAAATGTCAAGAGTAAAAAGAGAGATACTAAAGGATAATAAAAGATCCTTTGAATCGCCTAGCTTGATGTGCAGAAAATATTGGAGAGTGCCAATAAATCTTCTTCTAATTCTTACAACATCAAGTATAAAGAATATGAAATTTTTATTTGTCAGGGATTCAACACACTGAATGCTCCAATTAGAATCAGAAGGTGGGATACTTATGGCTCACGAAGGGTTTTCTTTTCCTTTCTTTTCTTATGTAGTTAGTTGAGTATCCTTATTTTTCTTTTATGATTTATGCTATTTAGTCAGTTTTCTATTTTGTTAATACATGGCATTTTCAAATGAGTTGTAGTGTGATTTCTCCCCGAGTAAAGGTAGAGCTAATAAGTAGCAACAATGGCAACTGGTCGTTTCACTTAAGTTGTTATCCTTAAGCAATGAATTCAATCGATGCTAATGCCAATCATGGGTAATGACTCAAACAGGATGGTAGGAGCAACAACTTTGAGATTGATCAACTCATTAAAAATGTGTGTTGAGCATCTATTATCGATAACTCAAGCTAAAGAGCTTGATATGATTCAAATTTTTGAAGCTACAGTAAGGTTAAAATTTAAGATGTGGCATGTAAATAGAATTTTGCTTGATGAAAATTTCCTTTTTTTTTTCTCTCAAAGCATGGAAGTTGGTTAGACTCCTCTCAAAAATTGCATGTGAGATAGACACCAATAAATTTAGTGCAATGAAGTGTTGCTTGCCAAATTTTGGGGAAACCACCCTCTCCTTATATTGCCTTGAGACCTAGATCTCTTATTTCATTAAATATTTCCTTGTTATATTGTTCAACTAAATATTTATAATTGGTTTGAGAGCATGCTTGAATTTTGGCCAAAGCTATTATAATTTGGAATTTTATTGTGGGAATTTAAACCGAAGTGTGGCTTTATGACCCCAAATATACTACAAAATTTATAATTTTACAACCATTAAGTTTTTATATTTGCATCAAAAGAAAATAGGTGATTATTTTAATTAGTAGATTGTGATCTCTAAACTTTAGCTTTTTGTACTTTAATTTAATTTATAGCATGCTAGACAATCAAATATTAACAATCAAATATTAACTTTTCATAAAACTAATACTCCTTGCCTACAAGTTTGTAGGTCTCGCCTAATAAATATTTTTGAATTTCATGATAAAGCTTTCACCTATAGTTTTTGCTTTATGAGATTCCCAAAGGTTAGCTCATGATAACTAAAAATTGAAACATCAACATTTGATGAAAAAATAGATCCAAAAGTCATGAATAATTTCTTTGAATGATAAATGAAGTTGCTAAGTTTTGTCTACAATCAAAATATCTAATCTAGCCATCCAACCAGCCAAGGAAAATTAAAATGCTTGGGAGTTCAAAGAAAAGAAGAATGTTCAATTTGAGCTAATAGTAATAATCATCCAAAAAAGATGTATGGTTAAAGAATACAACATTTATATATAATAGTTCTAACAATTTCTTACATCCATTATTTAGGTATTCCATTGTAAAATATTTGATCTCAACCATGTACAAAAGTGAAACTACAAAGATGAAAGGCTACCTCAATGAGGGTTAGTGAAATTAAAAAGAAGAAATACCACCACAATGGTGGTTAAAGTGTGTAAAAATGTAGGTCCCTACCAAGCGAAGCTAAACAGTTGAACTCCTAAAACAACAAAGTTGTCGAAACCAGCACAAGAAATATGATATCCACTTGTAATTACTCAATGAGCTTATAAATTTGGATTTTCCATATTCTAGAGAGGCCAGACAATATGGGAAGAGTGCCTCATGTAGGTTGGCAGTTAACAAGTCATGTCTTCAAATTAGTAGTTGTACTGCATGCTAGGATGGTGTATTTTAGAGAAAGTCTGCTGGTATCTTCACAAAATGGGCGTGATGATGATCAGTGTTGGAGAGGATTCAAGTGAAAAGCATTCAACACGAAAGTGTTTAGAACTCTTGATCTATAGATAAATAAAAATAAAAAATAAAAAAACCAACAAAGCGACAATCTAGTCTACACATAATGCAATTCGACCATACCCTTCGTGATAGATGAGCACACTTGGACCCATCCTAACCTACTAGGTTAGTGCCAAAGGGCATTCAACACACATATGAGCTAATGTCTAAGGCCTGTTGATTATAACAATAATAATCTTAACTCCTCTCAACAAGTCACTTGAGACAAGTTGCATAGGATAGATCCCAACACTATGCCACTTTCTCAACAATTGCACAAACCAGATCATGGCCTATTCATCAAGTTTCAACCTATCTCACACCCTTGACCCAACTTGCCCACTATTCGGTCACTTACCCTCCCAATTTCTTGAGATTGACTTGTCCTTGACAAGTCCCAAACTAACATGCGTACCTTTATTGACCTCCATGCATGCACCATAAGTGAAGTTGAGCTCACAAGATGAATTCGATGAGCTTCAATGTGCAAATCAAAGCTGAAATATACTATGCATCGCTAAAATCAATTGAAATGACCTCAGATTGACTAACGAGCTTTTCCATCACGTTCAAAATATCGAAATTGATCAGAATATACATATTGCATAATTCGATGGTCGGCTGATCAAGAAGGGGGGTTGTCGAAGCTCCTACACCCATATCGAGGTCAGGAAGTCACGACAATGCCTAAATGATCTCCATTCATGAAATTGATCATGTCATTAGAGTTGAAATACTGAAATCTATCAAATGAGACTATCCGCTCTCAATTCGGATGAGTATGCATGAATATCGAGCAATCGGATATAGTAGCACGCAAATCAAAATTGAAATGCACTGGGCATTGCCAAAATCAATTGAAATAACTTTCGATCGAGGAACAGACTCCATCATCACATTCAGAATGATGTAATTGATCAGAATATACATCTTGCACAATTCGACGGTCGACCGATCAAGAATGGGGGTCGTTAAAGTGCCTACGTGCATATCGAGGTCGAGAAGCTATGATGACTCCCAAATGACCTCTATTCATAAAATTGATTATGTTGTTAGTGTCAAAACATTGAAATCTATCAAATGATATTATTTGCGCTCAATTCAGATAAGTTTGTACGAATATCAAGCTATCTAAAGTGATGACCCATAATTTTGAACTAAAATTGACCCCGATTCGACACTGACTTGAACTAAACAGCCTCCAATTATAAAATGGACTCCGGCGTTATGTTCAGAACATCAAAATAACTTAAGATCGACATATATATTGTCTATATGATAATTTCAGTGCAAAAATCCAAATTATGCCTAATTAAAAATAAAAAATAAAAAAATTAATCTTAAAAATACTCCTCTTATCACCCTAATCCTAATTTTTATTCTCCCCAAAATCTCCACAGCTGACCTCTCCCTCTTTTCCCTCTCGCGCGACCTGAGTAGCACAACCGCACATGATCCTCCTCTCTCGCCCGTCTCCCACAACAAAGAGAAGGGAAGCATCACCAAGGTAACGTGCATTCTTTCTTTGTCCTTCCCACACTTCTGCGACACATGCACCCACATACGCATCCGTTGCCCACCTGCGCATCCCTCACCATTCGCATCCACTTGTGTGTGTCATGCACGCGCCTATGTCGCTGGTTTGTGTTGATATATAAGTACTCATACGCATCTTTCTTGAAGCAATGAGGAAAGTTATGTTTGCTTGCATGTGTATAAGTACCCGTACACGTCTTTCTTGGCATGGCGGGAAAATATGTGTTTCAATAGGTACTTCAGAGCCCCATACATGTCTTTCTTGGCATGATGGGATGGCGCATTCAAGCCATGATTTATATCACTCATACACATCTTTCTTGGCATGCTAAGCACGATACCCGAAGTTTCCCCCTATACGGGGATGACATTAGGATGCAACCAAACTTTTCAATAGGGGGGCCTACATAGCTTGACAGAAAGCCATACCACAATATAAAATTACTATTTGAACTACATTTCAAGTGTATAAGTACCCATACACATATTTCTTGGTGTAGCGGGAAAATCTATTTCAGTAGGTATCCTAGAGCCCCATACATGGCATGGTGGGATGATGCATTCAGGCTCTGGTTTATACCACCCATACACGCCTTTCTTGGCATAGTGGGCAGCCCGGATACCAAGTAGCCCCTACACAAGGGCGATCTTTGAAATCTTGTCAAACTTTCGATAAGAGGCACAAATAGCTTAATAAAAATTCAACTACAAAACTAAAATTAATATTTTAACTTGATATTGCAAGTATATAAGTATCTGTACACTCTTTTTTTGGCATGACAGAGAAATATGTGTTACATGCAGGTGCTTTAGAGACTCATACATACCTTTCTTGGCATTGTGGGATGACGCATTCGATCGTATATTTATATCATCCATACATGCTTTTCTTAACATGGTGGGCAGGCTCAACCACCCTGTTGTAGCCCTCTATGTGAGGATGATGCCGAGAGGTTGTCAAATTGATGTCAAAATTTTATCTAAAATTATAAACTTGCAATAAAACTCAATCAAAATAGGCAACACTATTCAAATCTCTAAAGTTAAATCAACTTTAAATTAAATAACCCATATAAGTCCCGACACTATATTGAATGCTTAAACTTAGTGTCTAAGGATGTTGCACGGGTTGATTTCCGGTTGGGTCTTAGGATCGGGTCCAAATTAACAAAACCAAAAAATCAAATAATAATATTATAAGAATTTCAACTCAATAAGACATCTGAGAAACTAATTCTGTTATATGATAATAGATCTGATCATCTATTATTAAATTAATATAGTCGATAGGATCTAAAATAGTGAAACAATAAACTACCCCGATGATGGCTATGTTGAATAAAGATTTCAACTGGAGGGGATACTTCTATCAAAATATAATCCCAATTTTAAATCAAATTAATTTAAATTAAATATCAATTCAAATCTAAAATCTAATATATCATTAAGCTCAAATGACTAAAAGAAAATTATCAACCTAAAAAACTTAAAGCTAAAACTCAATCCACCTTGCAATTGTTTGTTAAAAATAAAAAATTAAAGAAAACTCTAGCTCACAAAGGAGCCAGTGTCAAATCATGTGTTCTATTATATCTACTCTCAATCAATCTCATACTAGTAAGGACGTGGCTCATGTCCTCTGACTGCATGATTTGGCCAATAGGCTTCACATATGATGCAGTTATGACCAGAGTCCTCTAATCAGGTGGCTTCCACCAAATGGCATCATTATATCACGGTCATGACAATTGCCCCCAATGGCTCTATCTTTTGAGTTGTGAATCATAGGATACACTTGATAGGGCAAAAAGTCATATGTTAGCTAAGGTATACTTAACTTGTCTCCTTAGACAAACATCACTCCAGCTCTATAAGGATTACTTGAATGATGCAACCCAGGGCTTTTGACAAGGATCTATCTGTCAGGTTGGGTCGATTACCTCCTCTGACTAAGTAGACTAGGGACCACGACAGCCCAGGATGACGAAACTATGAGATCTAGATCAGGTGCGACATCGTTCCCCAACCATCCACTTTAAGTAAAAAATGATGAATTTCATAAATTCTAAATTTCAAAACTCCATATGCTGCTACTATAAGCTACAAATTTAGCGATCTAACGATTAGCTTTAATTAGTTCTCTCTCAATATTGAGAGGGGTAATTAACTATAGGTGCTTGCATCTATAGAAAACCCAATCAGATCTAAAGTCCTCGCAAAATGAGGAAATTTCTAGGTAGTGTCTTATCTACTATTCCATCTGCCTTTTAAAAATTTCACTAACACTCATAATCCACTCTCTTAATCGAGAAGTCGATGATGAATTTTCGGAGCCCACACCGCCATCCTTACTTTTTGTTCAAGAAATAGAGCTCAGTATCTTGAGTCTTTGAAGTCATCTCAAGTACTTTCTAGGGATCTCTTCTAACTCCCATGCATTTCATATCTGTAGAAATTACTTCCTCGCCAATATTCCTATCTTTTCTCAATTAGATCCTAGTTATTCAAAATATTATACCTAATTATCATTTTCAGTAATATTGATTAATGATTTTCAATTTTCTAGTACATTGTTTTTTTGTACTCTTATTAAGCCACTTCTAAATATTCCTCAGTATTTGAGTTCTTTCATTTATTTCGAAAGAGATCTATAATGATGACGATAACAACAAGCTTTTATCCTACTAGGTGGGGTCGTGCTATATGAAAATTTTTTTTTATTGTGTTCTATTAGGTGTCAAATTCTCATTTAATTCTAAGAAAAATAAGATTATTTTTTATACTACCTAATCAAGTCTTCTTAGATCTACCATAGGTCTACCTCTACCCTTTGAAAGAGGTCTCAGGTATCAAAAATGTCATTTTTAAAGTTGTATATTTTAATATAGCTCATTTTTATTACTTTGTAAAGCATTTTTATATCCAATATAGAAGTTATTGACTAAGTTGGCTGCAATATAAAGTGAGTAATTAATCTAACAAACAAATATAGAAATTTTTTTGTGATCTAGTGCACCTTTTTTCTTTGAAGTCATGGAGACTAAGAGAGAATCTTAAGTACTTTTGAGAATGTAACTTAGGGGCTGTTTGGGATCAATTTTGTTTTCTATTATTTTTTTATATTGCTTTTGAAAACATATTTATTTAGAGTGTTTTTATGTGATTTTATTTTTTTGTTTTTAAAAGCAAATAATTTAGGATCATAATAGCAATTCACACCATATTGAAAGCATGCCTTGCATAGCGCACATAATGTTTAATTTTTAAGTATATAGCACACAATTATTATATATTTATATATTAATACCTAAATTTTAATCTTTACATAAATACTATTTAAATCTTTAATATTACATCAAAAATAGCACTATCATTAACTTCAAATGATACATAGAAAAAGTATTATATTTATAAATATCAAACTTCAAATATTAGATATATAAATACATAAGAGTTGTGTGCTATGCATGTAAATATCCCAATTGTTTCTCCACTCAAATTTTGCCAACAAATTTTTCATCTCCATTTCTCCATCTTCCTCTTCCTCTCCCTCTTTCACCAACTCTATCTCTACCTTTATTCCCTGTCTTTATCACAATTCCCCATCAACATTGAAGCCTTTGAAACTTCAAAGCGCTCTCCTTTATCATCTCCTTGTCAAGAAAGTGTCATCCATATGTGACAAACATGTTTCATACTCTTCACTAATTACTTTATGACTTACAGATTGTGAGTGCGAAGAAATTTCTTATATTTTTCTCAAAAGAGTGACTTGAGAACCAGAACTCAGAAAACTATAGCTTATTTGTCGATTCAACCTTATTGTTATTGTGATGTAGAGGTATTCATCATATTTTTTGCTAGTATTTAGCAGCATGCATTAGAGCCTCATATCATGAAGAACACAAAGGGATCACAGCAGCAAGAAGATGAGGATGAAGATGTGGATGAAGAGGAGGAAGAAGATGAGCATGCCGATGCCCTTTGCGGGGCCTGTGGGGAAAATAATCGTTCGGGCGAGTTCTGGATATGCTGCGATGTCTGTGAAAAGTGGTTTCATGGCAAGTGTGTTAAGATTACACCTGCAAAAGCTGAACACACAAGTAATACAAGTGCCCTACATGTAGCAGCAACAAAAGATCTCGCCCTTCTTGAAGGTTGTCTTCTTTTTTTTTTTTTCTCCTTTTCCTTTTTTTTATAGAATGTTTAATTTTACAACTAATTTGGAATCTATGCATAATTTTAAATAAAATTGAATTGTCATTCATTTATATTTTGTTGAGTGGAGTTTCGTTCACTTATCTTTAGATCAAATTGAACTTTATAGTAATTTAAATTTGAAGAGGGCAGTATAAACGGGGATGAGAGTGATCATTTTGTCTAATGCTTAGACAAATACTAGCTCTTAGCAAGCTATAGGACGGCAAAATTCTTGAAGAAATGAACTAAATTATAGATGAAAGGGGAGGAATTGAGAATGGTAGATTGAAAAAATGACAAAATAATCAACGCTTCTTAATTAATAAATTGTCTATGTCAAACCGCAAAATAGACGTTAGTGGGAATAACACTCAAAACAAATAATAATAATAATCACAGTTATTAAAATTAGACCAAATCAGAGAATTATTGATTGTAACATTTACTTAAGAGTCTGTTTGAAATTAATTTTATCATTTTTATTATTTTTAAAATATTTATTTGATGTATTTTTTATGTAATTTTATTTTTAAAAATATATCACACTATTTTCAAAAACATTAAAAATATTTTTTGATTATTTTGAATGTTTTAAAAGTAAGTATTATCATCAAATATATTTTAGTTTAAAGAAAATGAATAAAATTAAATTAGAATTATAATATATATATATATATATATATATATATATATATATATATATATATATATATATATATATATATATATATATATATATATATATATAGTGGTGATAATTATTTTAAAAATAAAAAATAAAAACACATAAAATTACATCAAATAAATATATTTTAAATATATATATATATAGTGGTGATAATTATTTTTAAAAATAAGAAATAAAAACACATAAAATTACATCAAATAAATATATTTTAAAAATAAGAATAAAAAATATAAATATAAAATAATATTAATCCCAAATAAGCTCTAAATTATCTCTCATTTGAGTAAATATTTAATTTTAAATGTTAGATATATAAATACATAAGAATTATGTGATATGTATGTAATTTTTCCTAAAAAATAATAATAAATCCAATCATTTGATAAAATTAAATGCTTAATACTATCCAATCATATATAGAATGATATAAATAATATAATAAAAATTAATGACATTTGGTCCCTCTAAATTTTCTTTTTGAATAATGACCAAAAAATCACAAAGCTTATGATCTTGAAGATACAATCATATTTTTTAAAGATCTTATTTTATGTGTCATGTAATATTTATTTAATATATTTGAATTAAATTCATTAGAACACAGCAAAGATCTCCTCCTCAAATCCTATATACACAAATTCAATACTGGTACAAATAATACAATATGATTTAAGGTGGCAGGCCAGCACATATTCTTGCTCTCTGAGCTCTAAGCTGGTCAATCTCTATTTGCGCGTTCAATGCTTCCTCTTCATTGTTTGCACGAAAATCCCTTAACAAGTTGGAGATTCTTCTATCTATGCTTTTGATCTGCTTAACCATTTCATCAAAAACAAATTTTTATACAACATTTAGCTAGAGAATTTGGCAGATAGTAAGAGAGAGAGAGAGAGAGTTGCATGAGGAGTCTAGATGTTGAAGTTATATTCATGTGCCACTTAGTTAATATTAGTTGTTATATATTAGCTGTAAAATATTATATATTGATTATAATATTATGTATTATTATATATATTTAAAATAAATAATATTATATCAATAAATTATAATACATAACATTTTATATCTAATATATAATAACTGTTTAAGCGTTACATAACCGCTAATTGTAGAACTCTAGCTCGACGCAATAATCTCAAAAAGGCAGAGGAGAGGAGAGATATACGTGCGGACTTTGCGACGCGAGTCGCATCAAACCATTTATTTTTATTTTTTATTTAAAAAAAATGAAACAATCCTACTCTTGATGCATCGAGTCCGCATAATATTTTCAGGGAGAGAGAGAGAAAGGGGAAGATGATTAACTGAACCTTTCCACGAGGCCATTGAGACATCCCATGCTTTCGACAAATTTTCTTGAGGGTGGTGGAGCAAATGCGAGTTCCTTTTCTTGATTATAGGAAGGTGGAAGTAATCTGAGATCCTTTATCCGCTTTCCAAAGACTTTCTCTGCCATAGATCAATGAGACAAAATAATAATGTTATGCTAGAGAATTTTATTCCGGTAGATGAGATCTTCATTACCAAAATTATCCAACACAAGCGGGGATATGAACACAGGGGTTATCGTGGAAAACCCGTTAAGGGAAAAAAAACCAGGCGCACCGTCAGTAGAACTTTCTATGTGTTCAAAGATCTGGTCCTTTCGTTAGTTGGAGAAGAAGGTGTTTACGGAAACAATATTCGGTATAGAAAAATACAATATCGGTCAACTCCAACCCAGGAGAAGTTTCCCAAAAGCGGCGAGGCGATCTTACGAGCAACCTCTTGATCTTGAGGAGAAAGAGCGGGCGGTCTTTTCTAGTCCTCAGGCGATCTCCTGCGAGCTCTAATCTTGAGCCTTCTTGGTGGTGGCACGGTGTGATAGATCATCGGCGTCAGGTCAGGTGGTTCTCGAGCTCTCGGTCTTCAAATCATTAGGTCCCTAAGAGAATGAAGCTCTATTTATAGATTTTTGCGGGTATGTCGTGGAAAACTCCAACCACTCCCATCGGACCAGTCACGATCCCCCGATCGACGGTGTATTTTGATAATCGTGCCTTGCCGAGGGTGATCTTGGATTCGTTGGATTTCTTTCGCTCGGTATAAATATGTTAGTTTTGGTGACCATTTGGGATCGGATCCATTTTCATGCTCGATAGCATCACAGTCGATTCGAGCTCGGATCATACTATGCCTGATGTTGCTATGTTCGTCTCATCGAGGCGGTCGGTTGACAATAAGTTTGAAATCGGTGATTAGATCGAAGCATTTGAAAATGCCTTGAGATTCGTTGATCGATTAATTTTCGAGGATGTATCGATTATTTTTGGGTGACATTATCTCGATCATCCAAAATATATATGTCAAATACTTGAAAACAAATTCTTCAATGAAATTTGAGAGTCCATCAACGCGCATTTTGAGAGAACAGTCTTCATAACGGACAATATTATAACGTGGAAGCGTCGGCGCAAATCGCATAGGTATGTGGAGTGCGATATTTTGAGTTTATGGATCGATCCGAGTGCGAGCAGTTGTGGAGGCCATGGCATACAGCGCAAGCAGCGCCAGTGCTATGGCGTCTGTAGCTACCACACTGGCGCCCGTGCTGGTCAGCATGGGCTGTAGCGGCATTCGGTGGCATGAGGAGCGCGATGGTCGCGGCAGCGGCGGCGGGCGAACCGTCAGTGGCGAGCTGAGCAGGCCGCTGGTAGCCGTCGAGGAACCGCGGAATCGGTCAGCCAGTCGGGTTTCGCGTCGGTTGAAACGCGGGCGATAGATCAGCCAGTTCGACCGTGCCAGCGGCATGCGGAGGAGGTTCCGTGGGCCGACGGTGGTCGTGGGTGGCGGTTTGACCGTGGGCCGGAGGTCGGGCGTGGTAGCTTCGACCAATGGACCCGGCGATTCACGACAGCGTCATGTCGACGATGGGCCAGTTCGGTGGCGTGGCATGGGCTCTGGTGCGAAGGAGGGGAGCAATAGCCTTGCTGAGCTGGCCAGCGAACTGGAGACGGGCGGTTTTTGCGGTTTTGGTTTGGGCAATTTTGGTGGTTTTACGCTTTTGCCCCTAAAGGGTCTATAAAACCCCCACAGGTGAGGGAAAGGCACACTTTTCTCATCTCCTCATCTCCTCTTAGAGTGCATAGCCCTCCCCCTGGTGGGAGTTTGGGCACTCTTTTTGGATCCACCTCTACCTCCTCATCTCCACCAAGCCAGAGTGCATAGCCCTCCCCCTGGTGGGAGTTTGGGCACTCTTCTTGGATCAACTTCTACCTCCTCATCTCCGAGTGCATAGCCCTCCCACGGTGGGAGTTTGGGCACTCTCTTGGAATAATTTTCATCTCGATCGTGCAGGTTGCGGTGTTTGTAGATGGGTGAGAATCTTTTGAAAGAGACACGTCAGACCCTTGTAGGAGGCGGCAGGAACCTTCTAAAATGGGAGGGCGAAGATTGGGAGTCGTCGATCACGGAGACACATTGATCGTGCTTGGAAAAATATTATTTTCGAATGATTTGGTTCTTAAGTGTCCAGAAGAAGTCGATAGAGCCCAATCTCGCCGGGTATTTCACCACTTACGAGATGAGTTTGGCGCGGGATTGCGGTTTCCCCATCCCAGATGATCGCCATTTTGTCGACATCACGAGGTTTGCATTTCCCAGTTTTCGAGCAGGGCAATGACGATCGTGATGGGACTTATAGTCTTTTGGATGTGCGACGCGACTCTGATTACCTCGCGGATGTGCAAGTTTACTGCGATGCACATGGTATCACTGCGAGTCGACTTGACCTCGGACGAAGGATCCTCCCAAGAGTTGGGCAAGCGATTCTTTTGTGAAGAATGACTAGGTCTTCTCGAGAAATGGGGAAAAGAGATTTACCCATTCCCTGAGTTGGTGATGAAGATATCTGCGGTGAAATTCGAATATTGAAGATCTTGATTTGAGATTTGATATATCAGCAATTTGTGCGGGAGGAATCTTTGTTGGCGGGCTATTCATCCCGGCGGTCTTATGCGTTGAAAGCCAACAAAGAGGTTTCCACCGATCTCCCAAGCATCCTCGGCTTCTTCCCGAAGGACGTCTCCAATAGAGAAGAGGAAAAGGAGGCGAGGTGATGGTGATATCGATATGCAGAAAAGTCGGGCCTTGAGTAGTCGTCCCCAAGGATCTTCATTCACGAGGCGTGTTGAATCATTCTGCGTGGTCGTTAGCATCAAGAAGCGGTAACAATCCTTTTCGTTCATCATCTTTTATTTCCCATTTCCTTTTAACGTAATTTTTCTTATTTGAATCGAAGAAAGAACTTGACTTCAAAATGAACATTGTCTTTGAATGACCGGAATTGAGTTCGTGAAGGTCAAGTTTCTCCATGGTGAATATAAGAAGCGGTATGTGGAGAAAGTAAAAGAGATGTCCGTGTTGGAGAATCAACTTGATGAGTGCAAGACCGAGTTGGCGACTCAAGCGACTTCTCTTTCTTTTCAGCGTCAGGAAGTTGAGCGGACTCGGGATGAATTAGTGGAGGCTAGACAGAGGTTGGTTGCGCGGATCGAAGATCTTTTCGAGAAGGTTTTAGTCTTGAGGCAAGCAGAAAATTACGCTCGCCTTTCGAGAAAGAGGCGCCTTATCTCGGGTAGAAGCGGGAGCCGGATCACGGTGGAGGACTTCAAGAACTTCGGACCTTCAAGAGTCATCTGAGGATCACGTTCAGGAGGCAGACCACGTGTATGATGTAGAGGTGAAGGCTTTGGAGCGGCAGTGTGTTGATGAAGGCTTCATCCGAGGTTTCTTGAAGGGGACACGCTTGGCGTATCGCAAGATAGGAGCTGGTGTTGAGGTCCTTTCTCCTAGCCTAGCTTCCCCCGACCCTTCTAGCGGCGAGGATGACTGATAGTTCTTCATCATCTACGATGAGACCATCAAGGCGTGTAGTTGTAGTTCCTTTATATTGCGGTGTTGTGTTGTATATTATTTCTGGTTGATTGTACTTGTATGTTCTGCGAGAAATATTAACAATCCACAAAAATTATTTGTGAATATTTCCGGAGTTGTGTGTCAAGTGTTCGATGATAAAGATTCGCGTAGAAGAGATCATGAATCCCTTTGGATAATTGATCTATTCTAAGATCATTACAGGCGTTACTTGATGACAAACTTGCGGAATATATTTATAGAGGTTCTCTAGAACCTCTCGATCTATCTAGGTTATGTATCGGGCGTTTTCGATGATGTTAACTTTGTTATGGAGAAAGTTGTAGGCAGTCTATAGAGGATTGCCAACTTATCCAAGGTTGTTTATCAGAGCGTTACTCGACGATGTTAACCTGTATAGGAAGATCAGATCGAATTTCCTAGGGATCGATCTTACCCTGAATGAGATACAATAATAGTTGCGTATCTCTTGAGTCCGGTGTTTTAAAATACAAGCATAAGCAAGAAAAAGTCACAATAAGTATGAGAACTTTAACATAGATGAAAACATAAATCCAAACACTTTGATGCCAAGGTTGGACAATATTACGACAAGCAGTATCGATAAATGTTTAATTCGATAACAATAATTGCAATACAAACATACACGATGATAATGTTTTCGCATTCACTAGAATAAAAGGCGATACATCGGTAGTATTACGGAGGTTTGTAGCATTCAGTGCGTGGGAGAGTCTTCCCATACTATCCTTAAGCTTGAGCGTGCCGGGCTTGATTTTAGACACAACCACATATGGGCCTTCCCAAAGGGTGAGAGTTTGTTGTTGTGGGCCTTTTCTGGAGTCGAGACTTAGGGCGAGGTCCCCAGAGATATTGGCTTTACCCTTTAGTTGAAACCTCGAGCCATCCTTTCGATAGGAAGCCATTAGTCTTGACATGTCGCGGTCTCTTGCGGAGATCCAGATGGAATCGAAGCTTATCGTTTCTTTATTCATCAAAGTTATGAGTTCTAGGGCTGGGACCCGATGTCGGAATAACGACCTCGGTTAAAACCGATATGCGTTTCTCCGGTAGGGTCCTTGATGTAGTCGTAAGCCCAAAGAACATTGGATAGTTCTTGACCCCATTGCCCGGCGTGGTTCGGTCGTGTCTTTAGCCCTTTTAGTATTGTCTATTGGTGACTTGATTGCATTTGCACGTGGATGGGATACGGTGTGTGGATTAACTAGATATCGACTCTGGCGAAGATGTGAATGTCTTTCACGTGAATGCGTCCATTATCGGTGATGATTTTTGCTGGAATCGAAGCGACATAATATTTTTCGGACAAATTGCTTGGCATTTATTTGGTGATTTTGGCCGGTTCGGCTTCCACCCGCCGTGAGTAATCACGGCCAAGATTATGAATTTTTCGTTGCTGGCAATGGGAAAGGGTCCCATTATATATCAATCCCCATTGAGCAAAGCGCGGGCTCTGGATTGTGGTGAGTTCTGAGATGGTGTATGAGTGAGATTGGAATGTAGCGACACTTGTTACACTTCTTTACAAACTCAATGTCCTTCTTCATTGTAGGCCGGTAAAACCTTGCCTCATGATTTTGAGGCGAGGGCTTTTCCTCCCAAATGTTCACCATAAATTCACGAATGAACCTCTCGCATTGCATAGTTAGCCTCAAGGTGGTAGACACTTTAAGTAGGGCCCTAAGAAGGACCGTAGAGTTCATCACCGATTATGGTGAAGTTCGTGCTCATTCGGAGGCAGATAGCATCGGTGGGTGTTGGCAAGGCCGCTTTGAAGAAAGGACATGATGTCAATCCATGAAGATTCTTTTGGGTCCTCCAGATTGTATCACCCAAGGGCCTTGAATCGGAAAGTGGATGTCCTCTATGTATTTTCTCTTGAAAAGATCTCTGTCGTTGTTGTGGCTAACTTGGAGAGGGCATGCCATGTTCACGCTCTCTTAGAATATGAGTTATCGATGGGTCTCGATTACGGAAGTGACTTTGCAAAAGATGATGCGGCAAGCTGCGGATGGCGGGTATCAGTCTCCTTCAACGTGAGGCCACAAGGCGTGAGTGCTGTAGATGGCTAAGTTTTTGACCTCCGGTCAATGGTGAGCCTTAGTCTCTCACGACTCTGCGACATTATTGGTGGCCGGGAACTTTAGTGAAGCGTACTCTAAAGTTATTTTACTTGGGAGATAAGCAAAATTCACGCTCCCATGCCGGTACACGAAGCTCCATCAACATATAATGTCCATTGATTTGTCATGGAGTGATGAATGATCATTCGGTGGTGATGGGATGGTACATTCTACAAGTCGTGAGCACTTGTGACTTTATATCGGGGCGTGGAAGAAAATGGATGTCAAACTCTCAAGCTCGACCGACCACTTCATCAACCTTCCGGATACATCGCTTTTGCGAATAGTTCTTAATGGAAGATGAGTGTAGGCGTTGATGGTGTGGGCACGAAATGCGGAAATTTTCATGCGAGAATGCACTAGAGACCATATTTGTCTTATATCTGTGGATAGCGTCCTTGTATCGAAAGGATTTTCTTGACATAGTAAATGGGTCGTTGCAATGAATTCTCCTCAGCGTATCGACCGCGACTTACGGCATGAGAAATAGCAAGATAGATGTACAGCTTCTCTCCTTGGATAGGCTTTGATAATAGAGGGGGGGAAGCTAAATAGACTCGAAGTTGCTCAAAAGCAGTTTGACATTCATCTGTCCCCTGGAATCCATTTCCTCGTGCACCCCAGATTTTGAAGAATGGTAGATACTTATCTCTGGCGGGCCAAGAATCGTGATAAAGCGCAATCCTTCAGTCAAACGTTGGACTTCCTTGATCGTTCTTGGAGGTGACATATCCTTGAGTGCTTTTATCTTCTCGGGGTTGGCCTCTATCCCGCGCTGAGTGACCATGAAGCCTAGGAATTTCCCAGAGGAAACTCCAAAATGCACTTGCTTGGGTTGAGCCGCATCTTGTAGTGTCGAAGAATGTCAAAGCATTGCTCGAAATATCTTTGTGATATTTCCAAGCTCTTCACCGACATATCATCAACATACACCTCCATATTATGCCTACTATAAGATCCTTGAAGATCTTATTCATAAGCGTTGATATGTTGCTCCGAGCATTTTTTAGTCGAATGGCATGACGATAGCGGTATAGTCCTTATCTGTTTGGAAGGATGTTGCTTCCTCATCTTTTTGTTCATCTCGATTTGATTGTAGCGAATAGGCATCCATGAAGCTCGACATCGATGTCACGATGTCGCATCAACTAGTTGGTCGATCTGAGGAAGGGGAAGCTATCTTTTGGGCATGCGATTAAGGTCGGTAGTGATGCACATTCTCCGAGCCGTTGGCCTTCTTGACTAACACGTTAGCCAACCGGTGGGGTAGTAGACTTCTCGAATGAACTTGACTTCCAGTTTGGTGATTTCTTGTTCTATGACTGCAATCGTCGTTGAGCGAAGGTTCTTTTCTTACGTATCAGGCTTGTAGGTTGAGTCAACTTTGAGGGAGTGCGTAATGACTTAGGGTCAATGCCGAGAATATCGGATGCTCGGCAAAGATATCTTGATTTTTATGAAAATCTCATTATTACGATTTCGGTCAGACGACGATCCCACCTTCACCTTTGATGGATCAACTTACGAGATAGGAAGACAAATTACATCTTCAATTGGAGAAGCCCTTTTGAGGCATCCTCATCTGAGTGAAGTTCTCGATGTTGAGGTTCGCGTAAATGGTGGGCGCGATATAGCAGCTTGTCTTTATCTGTTGATTCCACTTCCACTTGTAGATCTTGGTGTCGAGGAATTTCATCTTGAGGTGAGCACGGATGTATTGCGCGAATAGACTCGGAGAGGTCTCCCAAATATTGCATTGTACGCAGACTGACTTGACTACAATAAATCAAGTGGCGGGTTGCGGTCGGGAAATTCTCCAAGAGTTACGGAAGATCGATTGTCCCTTCCACTAATACGGCCGATTATCAAATCCATATAATGGACCGCCGCTGGTTGAAGCTTCTCTTCTATACCCATGCTAAGGAAAGTGGAGTAAAAAAGAACATCAACCAACTCCCATTGTCGATCAATATCCTTTAATATTGAAGCATGGATCACCGACCCTGACTGATGACAAGGGGATCTTGATGTGGGATGCGAAGCCCCTCTAGATCTAAATCATCAAAGGTGATAGAATGGTCAACCCGAGACTTCTTCGGCTCTGGCTCTTGAAGGGCGGCAATGAATATTTGACTAGATAACACTGGCCCTCCTGCAATTGTTTCTATCTCTCCGACGCTGTTCCTTCCGAGTGGTTGCCCCTCAAAGATTTGTCGGACGAGGGTTGGTTTTGTATAAAACGCCTAGATACCCCGACGATTAGTCTTTCAATCTCCTCCTTCGCTTGGTGGCACTCTTCGCAGTGTGCCCTCTACGCGCGTGAAAGTGGCGTAATTTCTTGATTTCCACCTGTGCTTTAAAGGTCGTGGCCACTGACGCTATCCTCTTCCCGAATAGTGGGATGTTCGCGCATGACGTGTTGAGAGTCAGATATTTCCTGAAGTCATCCGAGGTCGCCGAGGAGGTTTTGGGGAGGTTGTCTCTCTCTCGAGATGTTTGAACATCACCTTTGGGAACCTTCTTCCGCTTGCTTGGTGGTTCAAACGGTCGATGAAGCACCGATAGCTCACACGGAGATTTGTGCCTCTATTCTGGACCAGTCAAGATAGAATGGACTCTCCGCATTAATGATGAATAAGTATCCCGTCGGAGTCCTCCCGAGAAGCACGCCTCAAAAGTTCTCGATCTACTCCGGTATCTGGCTCGTGAGGAGAACCTCGAAGTATTCGTGAGGGACTCTCCATCGCTCGCGATTCTGAGAGATGTGATGAATCGATGATTCTCTTGTTCGCCAGAACTCTCTACAAAAAATCGAAGCTCTCCAAATGACGGACCCTTAGGTGAATAGAACCAAGTACGAGCCTGTCCTTTGAGAGTCACTGGGAATACCTGACACAAGACAGTCATTTCACTGAATGTGCATGATCGCTCAAAGTGATCGATATGCTCGCACGGACGGTTGTGCCATCGTAGGGTCCATGCCGAGAAGCTTGAATCTCCGGAATCGTATTGCGAGATGATCTCGCCGAAGGGGACGAAGTTTTGGAAGAGGCGGCGGAGAATGGATCATTCGATTGCCGGAACTCTTCCCGCACCGCCATCGTAGTTCATCGCAGATAAGGTGACGTGGAGTTTCACCGATACGAGGCGAGCCATTCGTGGGGTGAGTAGAACGGTATCCGTAAGTTCAAAGATCCGGATGTGGTGCCGCGGGTTCTCTACTTGTTGATCCGGCATTCCTGCAATCATTCTCGTGAAGAAAATCTGGATTATGCCGAGCGTAACCTCGTGGCTCTTCCAGCGTTGGAACGCTTTGCGGCCCTCTCGCAGAGTCAAGAATTTCGCTCGGGAATCCTCCATCCTTGAACGCGATCTTCCAAAGAGGGGCCTGACGGACCCTCACCTGGGGACAGAAGTCTGCTATGTAGAGAAGTGTTGGAGACTTGGCGTCTTTGATCCTGAGAATGAGGAGCGTTGGAGCGCAAACCCCGTTTACCAACCATATTGGAGATATAGCAATGGGGAACTGTTTTCCCAGACGGCGCTAAACTGCGTTGAGAATTTTATTCCTAGATGCAGATCTTCGTCGTAGCCCAAAAAATTATCCAACACACAGATATGAACACGGGTTATACGGAAAAACCCATGGAAAACCACGGGCCTTGCCCACCAGAACTTTCACTATGTGTTCAAAGATACCTCTTCTCGTTATGAGAAGAAGGTGTTTACAAAACAATATTCAGTATAGAAAATACAATATCGGCCAACTCCAACCCAAGGGAGAAGTTTCCCAAAAGCGCAGAACCGATCTTCCGGGAGCAACCTCTTGATCTTCGTGAGAAAGGAGCGAATCGGTCTTTTCTAGTCCTGGGCGATCTCCTGGGCAAGCTCTAATCTTCCACCTGGTGGCATGGTGATAGATCGGCCAAGGTCGACCGGTGGTTCTCGTGAGCTCTGTCTTCAAATCGATTCTGGCCCCTAAGGTGAGAATGAAGCTCTATTTATAGATTTTGGGAGTGGCGCCTTGTAAATTCATGGAAAACTCCAACCACTCCCATCGGACGGCCCAGCGATCCCCTCGTCGACGGTGTATTTTGATGATCCGTGCCTTAATGATGTCTAATTGGGATTCGCTGGATTTGTCTTGACGAGCGCCGACCGACTATAAATATGTCGCTTTGGTGACCATTTGGCGGATCGTGATCCATTTTCATGCTCGATAGCTTGATCCGAGTCGATTCGAGCTCTGGATCGACTATGCTTGATGTTATGTTCGTCTCATCGATCGGCTTTGACCGTAAGTTTGTCAAATCGGTGATTAGATCGAAGCATTTCTGAAAATGCCTTGAGATTCGTGCTTGATCAGATTAATTTTCTGAGGATGTATCAAATAATAATAATAATAAATAAAAAGTAGTAACGTAGATGTTAAAAAAAAAATAATAGTGCAGGTTTTTATGAATTTTTTTAGAATATTTGTAAAAAAAATATAATTAGTCATTAACTTATCACTTCACTTAAGAGAAGGATCTCTGCCGACTCTGCTGCTCAAAATTCTACTGCAGCCTCAAACGAAGCTCGTCCAACTTTAAGATTTGTATGTTAAACACAAGCCATATATCTTATTTTAAAATTTATGAATATCAGGGACAAACATACGTAAAATAATCAAAAATAAATAAAGTAACTAAACTTGAAGTAAAAAAAAAAATATTCATTTTATAGAACTTCACCAAGCATATTCTAGACTTTAAAGTTCGGCAAGATCATAAACATGCAGCTTAAATTGACATAATCCTAATATCATGATAAGAAAACCATAATTACATAAAAAATAATAAAATTATGAACAAAAAAATTAACAATAAACTTAATAATGCTTCTGCAGTAATTAAACTAATTACACACTAAGATTTAAGATGAAGCTAATTAACAGATCGTAAATGGAAACGCCATTGCTCATTTTCTAGAAAAGAAGGAGACAAATTATCGTCATTATATACTTATCTCGCAAACGGAGAAGGCCATAATCGGTAAGGAACTGCTTAACCCACTCGAAGCTCTGATCGCTAAGGCTGCTTGATGGAAAAATTAGATCAAGTCAAACAAAGAGTTTTATTTTATTATTATTTTTTTTTTTTTTGAAGATTAGCAACAACAAAATATGATTATAATGCAGATAATAAACAAATTTATTTATTTTCAGTTTTTTTAGATTTAAATCGCAATTTCTTGCTATATTTGTTAGATGATTTATATAATAGTATATCAAGGATACATGTTTCATATAAAAATATATAACCCAATTATTATAATAAATTATAAATATAATGTAAAAATACTAGTATGGATTTAATCATGGTACATAAACCTTTCCTAATAAATTTCTTGCTATATTTGTTAGATGATAATAACAAGTTATATTTTTACAAACAGTTATATTTTTACAATGAAGATTGAAGCACAAGTTAGAGCTCAAAAGTTACAACATTACAGCACGAGCAACTAGTATAGATTTAATGATGGTACATAAACCTTTCCAAATAAATAACAGCCTACATAACAACTAAGATTGATTCGAGGCAATGAAGCACTCAATCATATAGAACGTCAACACCAAATGTACATCAAACTAAATATTGCATTCTAAACAAAGACTCAAGTAATAAAAGAAACAAGTAGTCATTTACAATGAAATAGAGGAGAATCATAAGCAATTCCATCAATTATTCAAAACCATGCTCTGGAGGGAAACTGAAGTAAATAGCTGTAAAAATTTAACAATAAGCCTTTATAAAACATGAAAAAAGCCTTAAGACCATAACTCAATAGCTACAAAACAATGGTTCCTCCCATACAATTTCCACTCGTCAAATATGCAAAGATGTATGAACAGAAATTTGTTAGTAGGCTGCCGACAACGTCATATGCTATCGCAGACTACGGAGTATAGTGCTGTGGTGCATGACGATCACAATGATGGGAGACATCATATGTTCCTCGAGCCCGCTTGCAACATCTCGAATGATCGAGTCTAGAGATACCCAATCACGGACACCGCCCATATGGTATGGAGACTGGGTGCTCTTCGGAAAGAAGTTGGTCTGGATCGATAGGTGGATGGCCCCACACCATGTCTATCGGACGAGCGTAATCGTAGACATGTGTCATATCCTGTGACATATGCTCTACTGGGACGCGTGAGAACCTGTAGTCTATGATATGCGTCGTTAAGCTCAGATCGTGCATCATATGCTCGTACTTATTTATGGCCAACTGGAAGTCCGCGTCACCTGGGCATCCAAAGAAAGATCGAAAGAGGTCCTCCATCGCCAAGATATGCTCCACCTACAGTAAACCAGTTTAAAATGTTACTACGAAAATCTATAGAAACAATAGCCAAATAAATTTGTAAATTGTAGCGTTATCTTTACATATGCTCGCTCTGCAGGTACTCTAGGGTAGTAAATCATCGGGTCAAGATTGTAAGTACAATGATGCCCACGACTAAACCAGATCATGTATACAAAATGCGCCGTGTAAGTATTGTCTACCACAACAACGTGATCTCTGCGAGCCTCCCACAAAATGATACATTGTTGATGGTATGCACCACAGACGTTTTTTCCTCTCGCCATCTACTCTTTGAACGGGTCTATGAGCAACATCGAGGGTAAGTGACCAAGTGAAGGACTCGCCGGAAGGTACCCCTCCACCCTCTTCTAGCTAATCAATGGAACTTGTGCTAACCAGATAGCCTTGCCAGCCAGGCAAATACCAGTCAGACAACCTCTAATCTGAATATTGTATGGCTCCCAAATCACATGTGTGTGTTACTGCATATTAGACAATGGTGTGATAACGTTTACTGAGAATGAGGTATAATAATTAAGAACAGTACCTGGCTCAAAATTCGTAAAAAAAATTATCAATCGAAGTGTACATACTCACCTATTTATACACCTAACAATTTATCAAAACAAAATACGAGCAACCAAATTAACTAATCCAAGCATTTTGTATACCCTAACCACGCAAATTTTAGGAGAAAAATTATGAAAATCATGAAAAACTTCACTCTACATTATTGCCAATTGAAATAAGAAAGGAAAAAGATACATAAAAAACCTTTACCTTAGTGGACGGAGCTTACGGTCTTGGTGGAGCCGACGACAGATGGTAGAGCCGGCGATAGTGACGGCTCGTGAGAGTGTGGGGGAAGGGGGCCCGAATGCTAACCTAAAGGAAGCCAAAATTTCGCTAATCGAGTCGAGATCGAGGATATCGGTTAATAGGGAAAGCAAGTGTGAGAAAGAAGTCATTGACCAATCCTGGCTTATTTAGCCAATGATCTCTCGACAGTGTCGAACTAGATAGGTCCCTCACTTATTGGGCGACTGTACCTATAATTAAATTTTTTTAACATTACTTAATTTGTTAATTAATTATTAATTAATACTTAATTTAAAAATTTGTTCATTATTCTCTCACATACTATGCATTTTATAGTTTTATATTCTATGCAAAGTATTATTGTGTGGAGTGTGGTGGATTTTGATTGTCTTAACTTCTTTTTTTTCCACACTTGCACAATCAAATAGAGAAGTTAAGGACATTTTTTGTATGTAAAGCTCAGAAAAATATCACAATGTCTAGATTAATTGAATGTCTTATACTGTTTTTAGAAAATTAATGAATAAGTAGTTACTTTTTGAATAATTGGTGCTACTTAAAAATAATATACTCTTTAGATAGAAATAATAAAGATGAATGGGCTATTGTGCACATAGATTATGAATGCTCTAAATATATGTGATATACGCCTTTATGGGAGATAATTGTGATGTGAAGTTGTAACACTTTTTCAGAAGAAAGTGTTTCTCAGATAAATGATGTTGAATATTGACTAGAATGATCGTCGTGACAATGCAAGTGAGATTTCAGTGTGGGTCTTTAATGAGATGGCAATTTGTTGGGGAGGTTATAAAGTAGGTATAAAGGGATATAATCATGATAGTAATAAAATTATATTGTAGGCCTATAGATGAATAGTTGTGTAGATGGGGGTTACGACACAAGACTAAATGTTGAAATGGATATATTATTAATATAGTTATGTCCTAGTTTTGGATACAATAATAGCTATGAAACAAGTAATTATAATATATATTTGAGGTGAGATAGCATCTTGCAAGAATTTTATAATGATCTAACCTCTCTTATGGTTAACAAAATGATATGCATTCATAGTCAAGTTTAGGATTTCTCCAAGGATATGAACTCATCTTGGCTGCAAAAATCTTAAGATTTAGTTGATGAGTCAAATGGAAACTATTTACAAAATCTTTAGAGGGCACGTAGCTTCTAATGTATAATAATTTAGAATATCCCCTATGGTTATAAGTAATGAATAGTATATATCTAATCACCTTAAAAAACAAAACATGATTGGACGAAAGTTCCCTTAATCTAGTTTGATCATCCTGTTAGATCAAAATTGACTTGTGTGATCAATGTTTGCCTAGTAGCTTGTGATATATTAAAATTAAAAATAAAATATTTTACTTTATAGATCTTATGAATGTGATTTTCTATGGTAGAATTGATAGGAATAATTCTCAAAAAATTTATCGCTCATATTTGTGAGCACTAAAAATAATGATCTCGTCATTTTTTTTTTTTTTTTTGCATTAAAATATCCATCTTGTGATGATCATTTATCATAAGCAACCAGAAAGATTAAGGTTCATAGAGGCTTCAATAATTCCAACAAGTCAAATATTTATGCACGATTGTCATAATAAATAGAGTGTGCGGGCATGATAAAAAATGTTTACTTATTGCTTTGAAATGGCAATGATGATAATGGTAAGCATTGCCTTCTAGCATGCAGCCTTAGACGTGCAAAAGGAAATATATTGATTGAATTAATTTACTTCAAAGTAGTTTGTTCAATTCAGCACCTTTTGATCGTCCTAAATGGTTAGGGTTTATGTCAATATATTTGTAATCAGCTAATAATTTTGAAGAAGTTTTTGCATTATTTAGAACTTGATTCGTCATTAATTATTGTTCATTTTAAATTAAATAAGTCCCAATTTGTTTGATCTTTGAGATTTGAGCACTATTTCAAGATATATGCTTAATTAGATAATACTTTTATATGATCCTAACAAGTTTTGGGAAAATGCATATCAAGAGGGGTTGAATTTAGTGTGCATTGGATGCTTTGAACTTCTTTTGAAATTCTATCAATTGAAAATCATCAAAATCAAACAATATGAAAGTAAATAATTTGGTAATTAAATGTATAAATTTAACACACATATATGTGTACAAATGTATAAAATAATATGCAAGATTTATGTAAATAACTATTACAAATGAGAGTAAAAAAATTTTCTATCATATAAATAATTACACTCAATAATTTTAGAATAAACACTTGCTATTAATATAAGCACGATACCCCAAGCAAATGTAAATGAAATGCATACTAAACACTAAAGTTACATAAAAAAAATTGTAAATAAATGAATATGATGAATACAAAATCTAGCTTACAAGTGAGAGCATTCAATATTAAACTCAAAGTTACAAATATACTTATAAATGAGTGTACACAATCAATTTTCACTTGAATTAGTATTCAACTATACCACACTTGAAATCAAAAGTTGTACTCCTTAAATTCTCGTGAAATTGAACAAATCCTTATCCCAACTTCATTAAAAATGCAAGATTACTCACTAGTTATTCTAATAAGTGCACCGATTTGAGGCTTTTAAAGTTTCATGAAGTTTCAATCACAAAGATTTATAAAATAACAAAATAAAATGATTACATTGGTTGAGATGATTAATTTAGGGGCCATTTGCGATCACTTTTATTTTATATTTTATATTTTATATTTATATTTTATATTTTATTTTGTTTTGTTTATGTTTTGTCAAAAATAAAATTTATTTGATTGTACTTGTTATTTTTAAAAATACTCGAAATATCTTTTAGATATTTTGAATATTTTTAAAACCAATCTTTTTTATTTTTGAAAATAAAAAATAAAATTACATAAAAATATTCTAAACAAACATATTTTTAAAAATAATATAAACATAAGTTCTTAATCATAAAGTAAAGGTACCTTGCATATTTGTTGTATTTTGTACTTTATTCTTCTTTTATATGATATGCTCTCTTTAGCTATCTCTATTTAAATTGCCTATTTTTCAACAAATCAAACTACATAGGCCATTATCTTTTCATTTCCATCTTAATATTAGAGCTATCTTATTTTTGTGCATTTGCTTTGAAGGTATTGAAATGATCTTGAAATTTGAGCTACATTATTATAAATTTTAATAATATCTTATATTTTACACGAATTCATTTTTTTAACTAAAAACATGTATTTGTTTATATTATAACTGAATCAATATTATTTCATCAACTGAATTTCTATTATTACATTAATATTGTTATTATGAAAAGGTAAAATTCTAACCATCATACTATTTTTTTTTTCATTTGATTTAATTACACATAAGAAATTAAAAAATTCCAAATTTGAATATAACTTAGCACCATATTTATCATATTTATAAAAAATAATTTAAATAATGATATGAAAAGACCTTACTCGATGTGAAAGACTGTTCCATGGAAGAAGAACCCTTAATATAACTCACGTCAAGCGTCGCATGATAAAGAGAAAATATTATTGCCGAGTCCGTATAGCTTTACGCATTCCAATCCTGACGACATGTGTCCGATTTTTCCCCTTTATCGATTAACGGAGTAGCATAACGGACGGCTTTGCCCGATAGTAACGTCGATGCATATTAACACTGAAAATCCTCTCTGACCCGTCAAGTTCGTTGAATGCGAGGAATTTAAAGAAATATATGATGATTTAGTCGGTTAATTTTTTCCAAGCAAAACGCAGAGAAGAGATATTTAAAATCTCATTTCTTTTTAAAAGAACCATGAAGATGGAACGTTGAGAAATAACAACAATTTTAAAGGATGTATTAAATACAAATTCATCAGAATGCTTCTGCATTTTTTTCTATGATTTATTAGTGATATTCTTGTTCTATCTGAAGAGAATATGTTCATTACTTCCAATTAGAAGCAATTTGGATGTTTTTTTTGTCGAATATTTAATTTTGAGTGTTATTTTGCATCTCAGATGTAATTCTTTGAGAGTACCATTTTGACCTTTTTTTTTTTTTTTGTCAACTCCTTATGATTATGTATGGGCACAGAAAAGGAAGCATTTGATGGGTTTTTGTGTATTCAGACTAGCACTTTGAGGGAGACATTTTTGACCTTTTTTTCCCGCTTTTTGCCAACTCTTATGATTATGTTTAGGCATTATAATGGAAGCATTTGATGGCAATTTGGGTGGTTTCTGGTGGTTTAGTGCCAGACTGGTAATTCTTTGGAGGTGCACATTTTGACCTTTTTTTTTCCCAATTTTTTTGCCAACTCCTTATGATTATGTATGAATTGCAAAGAAAGCATTTGATGGCAATTTGGATGGTTTTGGTGGTTTAGAGCTGACTGTACCTCTTTGGAGGGTACATTTTGTCCTTTTGACATTTTTTGCCAACTTCTTATTATGTTACATCGCAAAGGAAGCAATTGGAGATTGTTTGGGTGATTTTGAGTGGGTATTTTGCATCTGTACCCTGTGTACCTCTTTGGAGGGTACAGATCAATTTTGACCTTTTTTCACATGTTTTTTTTTGCCAACTTCTTATGATTATATTTAGAACATTGCAAAGGAAGCATTTGGAGATTGTGATTTGGGTGGGTATTTTACATCTGCACCCTATCTCTTTGAGGGTGACTTTTGATCTTCTTCAGCTTTTTTTGCCAACTCCTTATGATTATGAGGCATTATAATGGAAGCATTTGATGGCGTTTGGGTGGTTCGGGTGGTTTAGTGCATCGACTCGGTACCTCTACTGACCCATTTTGACCTTTTGCTGTTTTTTGCCAACTCCTTATGATTATGTATAGGGCATCAAAGGAAGCATTTGATGGCGCTTTGGGTGGTTTCGGGTGGTTTAGTGCATTCGACGTGGTACCTCTTTGGAGGGTGACCTTTTGACCTTTTTTCCCGCTTTTTTTGCCAACTCTTATGATTATATTTAGGGCATTATAATGGAAGCATTTAATGGCGATTGGGTTTTGGTGGTTTAGTGCATCTCAGATTCGGTACCTCTTTGGAGGGTGACCATTTTTTGACCTTTTTTTTTTTTGCCAACTCCTTATGATTATGTATAGGGCATTGCAAAGGAAGCATTTGATGGCAGTTTGGGTGGTTTTTGGGTGGTTTAGTTTTCATCTATATTTTCTAACATATTTTTGTATTTGTTACGCTGTGTAAATGCTAATGACCCATATTTGGAGAAACTGGCACCATGCTCGAATGAAACGGAGGCATATGCATCAGATCGTGACTATGCACATCAAATTTTTGTGTTAAGGACCATACTAGTTATTGGCCAAACTCAAAGAAATTGAAATCAAAAGATTTTCTATGTGCAAAAGTCGGTAAAGAAGTCCGCCGCCTAAATAAATTTTAATAAAAATTCAAAAGTTGATACAAGAACCGGTTGTCCAGCCATGATTAGATTCTCTGTTGATTTGGAGGGGAATTGAACGATTAAAAACATACTGAAAAGTCATAATCATTCTGAGCTCACGACCTACATCTTCGTGATCACATGCATTAGCGATGAAAAGGCGTCCGTGTTGAAGACAATGACAGAGGCTGGTATTAGAGCAACTGATGCATTCAGCTATCTAACTGAGGAAGTTGGCGGCGTAGAGAATATCGGGTTCACCAAAAGAGATGCTTTCAATTTTATTCAGAAAGAGAAAAGATCGAGGATTGCAAATGGTGACGGTAATGCATTAATACAGTTGTTTAAGGAGAGGCAAGCATCGGATGGGATGTTTGCATGGGATGTGCAAGTTGATGAGTGATAAGTTTTTTTTTTGTAATGGCATGTCTAGGATAGAATATGATTATTTGGGATGTAATAATTTTGATACAAGCTATCGACTCAATAAATATAATCTCATTTGTGCCCCTCTTGTTGGAGTGAATCATCACCGGCAAAATGTATTATTTGGAGTAGCCTTTTATTAAAAGAAAAGTCATGGCTATTCCAAACATTTCTTCGGTTGATGAATGAGACATCCTATAACAATATTCAGATCAAGATCTAGCGAGCTATTGAAATATTGCCGCGATACCATCATAGGTTGTGCCAATGGCATATTTAAAGCTCCTTCCAAGGTTCATTTTTAATAGTAATAAGATAAGATAAGGCCTATTTTATAAATGCAAGTAAGTGTGACTCAGAGGAAGAGTTTAAAGAGTTTGGTCCGCCATGCTAGAAGAAGGCAATTTACATGATCATGCTTGGTCGAGCTTTATAAGATTAGATCCAAGTGGTCCATGATTCGTGGGACTCATTCTGCATGAGCATCTTGTCAACGCAACGTAGTGAGTCCACGAACAATGTATGTCATGAAATATCTAAACCAACAAGTTCCCACGATTGTTTCTTGGAAAAGGGAGAACATGGCTTGGAATGAACATGACAAGATTTCAAGTGTACCATTGATTGTTCTTGTTGTTAAGGCACCAATTCTAAAACAAGCTATGTTTTATACAAGAAAGGTTTACACTATGTTTGAAGAGGAATTTTGCATGGGGTTGGGGCCTATCAAGAATGTCGATGACACCATGGAGTATTTGGTAAGAAACTTAGAGAATAAAAATGCATCCAAAACATGGGCTATGTATTTCGATAGGACTACCCTAGAAGTGACTTGTACTTGCAAAAAAAATTTGAGATGATGGGATTACTTTGTGCCCATCAGATCGAGTTCTTAGTCGAAGATGTTTGCGATTGGACAAGTATCATCTCATGATGGTCTACTGAGCAAAGAGGGATATTTACATTGATAGTGCATACAAAAAATTAAGAGATGTGATGGAAATGCGCATTATTTTTGAACCACATAAGTCGATATGCATATCAAATAAGCGTCGCAGGGCATAAGAGAGAGGACTATATGCTTGGATCCCTGAAAACTATATGATGATGTCGACTTATAATAAGTGGAAATTCTCCTCCAACCGACAAAGAAGAAGAAGAAGTTAACCACGTGATAAGGGAAAAGACATCTTAAAAGATCCAGTTAAGCAATGTCAAAGGGTGTTTCCAACTCAAGGCTTAAGGATATTGGGAGAGATCCAAGAAAGCCAAGAGTAATTTTCTACTATGTATTTTTTTTGGTATTTTATTGTTAATCTTCAAACCCTTCTACTTATTTTGTTGGAAACCAAACTACCGATAGATGGTGAATGTGCTTCCTCACAAGTTGCTTCACCTTTCTCTGCTAAAAGTATTTTAGAGGTAATGCACATAATATCACATCGATCGTAAGAAAGTATCAACTAATATGATGTTCTACATGGAATTTAACTCGAGCTCCACAATGAAACAATGGTAAGTACAGTCGATGATGGATATTATCTCGGAAAATATTTTGATACATGACATTATCCAGCTAATCAGAAGGAGAGATTTTGACTGTGTTTGTAGCTTTTTAAGCAATAGTGATTGAGTTAATCCTGAAAATTATAATCATGACGATCAATATGTACCAATAATAGATCGTTTTGACTTTTTTTTAGTTTTTTTTTGCCAACTCCTTATGATTATATTTTGGGCATTATAATGGAAGCATTTCTGCTGATGGTTTGGGTGGGTATTTTGCGACATGTACCTCTTTGGAGGTACGACATTTTTGACAGCTTTTTTTGCCAACTTTATACTCGGTACCTCTTGAGGGTACAGATCATTTTTGACCTTTTTTTTCCATTTTTTTTGTCAACTCCTTATGATTATGTTTAGAGCATTATAATGGAAGCATTTGATGGCAGTTTGGGTGATTTTGGGTGGGTATTTTGTATATGTACCCTGTGTACCTCTTTGGAGTGAACATTTTGATCATTTTTCTAAGTTTTTTTTGCCAACTCCTTATGATTATGTAGGGCATTGCAAAAAAGAATTTGATATAGTTTCGGTGGTTTAGTGCATCAGACTCAGTACCTCTTTGAGGGTACACCATTTTGACCCTTTTTCAGTTTTTTGTCAACTCCTTATGATTATGTTTAGAGCATTATAATGGAAGCATTTGATGGCGGGTTTTGGTGGTTAGCATCTCAGACCTGTGTACCTCTTTGGAGGGTACGGACCATTTTGACCTTTTTCCATTTTTTTTACATGATTATGTTTAGAGCATTATAATGGAAGCATTTGATGTCGTGATTTTGGGTGGTATTTTATCTCAGTACTGCACCTCTTTGGAGGAGACCATTTTGACCATTTTTCCGGTTTTTTTGCCAACTCCTTGGATTATAGAGCATTATAATGGAAGCATTTGATGGCGTTTGGGTGGTTTTGGTGATTTAGTGCATCAGACTCAGATCTCTTTGAGGGCAGAATTTTTTGACCTTTGCAATTTTTTTGCCAACTCCTTATGATTATGTATGTATCAAGAAAGCATTTGATGGGGTGGTTTAGATTTATCAGATGCATCTATGTACCTCTTTGAGGGTAGAACCTTTTTTGACCTTTTTTCTAGTTTTTTTGTCAACTCCTATGATTATGTTTAGCATTATAATGGAAGCATTTGATGGCTTTGGGTGATTTTATTAGTGACCAGATTCTTTGGAGGTAGCACCATTTGACCTTTTTTCCATTTTTTTTACTCCTTATGATTATGTTTAGAGCATTATAATGGAAGCATTTGATGTCGGTGTAATTTTGGTAGGTATTTTGATCATACTGTACCTCTTTGAGGGTACATTTTGACCATTTTTTTTTTTTTTTGCCAACTCCTTAGATTATGTTTAGAGCATTATAATAAAGCATTTGATGGCATTTTAGGCATGTATCTGTACCTCTTTGAGGGTACGACCATTTTGACCTTTTTGCTAACCATTTTGCCAACTCCTTATGATTAAGGGCATTACAAAGAAGCATTTGATGGCGGTGGTTTACGGTTTAGTGTACCGACTCTTTGGAGGTAGACCTTTTGATCTTTTCTTCCGCTTTTTTTGCCAACTCCTTATGATTATGATAGTATTGCAAAGGAAGCATTTACAAGATCAATAAATATGTACCAATAATGATCGCTTTGACTTTTTTTCGCTTTTTTTTGCCAACTCCTTACGATTATGTTTCAGGCATTATAATGGACGATTTTACTCGGCATGATGGTTTTGGGGGTATTTCAGACCGCAGACACCGTGGCCTCTTCGAGGGTACGTAATATTTTGACAGCTTTTGCCAACTTCTCAGGTACCTCCTTTAGAGGCATGATCATTTTTGACCTTTTTTTTCATTTTTCACAACTCCTTATGATTATGTTTAGAGCATTATAATGGAAGCATTCATGGCTTTTGGGTGATTTTGGGTGGGTATTTTATATTCAGATCCCTGGTACCTCTTTGAGCAAATGCACCATTTTGATCATTTTTCTAAGTTTTTTGCCAACTCCTTATGATTATGTAATGCAGAAGAATAATTTGCAGCTTTGGGTGGGTTTAGATCCAGATTACCTTTTTAGAGTACCATTTTGACTTTTTTTTTTTTTTTTGTCAACCCTTATGATTATGTTTTAGAGCATTATAATGGAAGCATTTGATGGCGGTTTTCTGGTGGTTTAGTGTACCAGACTGTGTACCTCTGAGGGTACTGCACCATTTTGACCTTTTTTCCATTTTTTTACCCCTTATGATTATGTTTAGAGCATTATAATGGAAGCATTTGATGTCGGTGGTGATTTTGGTGGTATTGCATCCAGACTGCACTTTGAGGGTACTGCACCATTTTGACCATTTTTCCGTTTTTTTGCCAACTCTTAGGATTATGTTTAGAGCATTATAATGGAAGCATTTGATGGCGCTTTGGGTGGATTTCGGGTGGTTTAGTGATCAGACTCCTCAGACCTCTTTTGAGGGTAGCACCATTTTGACCTTTTTTGCTTTTTTTTTTGCCAACTCCTTATGATTATGTATGTATCAGAAAAAAGCATGATGGCTTGTATTTCGCATTTATCAGATATAAATTCATTCTTTGAGGGTACGACCTTTTGACCTTTTTTCTAGTTTTTTGTCAACCCCTATGATTATGCATTATTATAATGGAAGCATTTGATGGCTTTGGGATTTCGGTTTAATGATTCATAATGTACTTTGGAGGTACCATTTTGACCTTTTTTTCCATTTTTTTACTCCTTATGATTATGTTTAGCATTATAATGGAAGCATTTGATGTATTGGGTGATTTTGGGTAGGTATTTTGCATTCAGACTGTACCTCTTTTGAGGGTACGCATCATTTTGACCATTTTTCCAAGTTTTTTTGCCAACTCCTTAGGATTATGTTTATAATGGAAGCATTTGATGGCGCATTTTGGGTGGTTTAATGCATCTGACTGTACCTCTTGAGGGTATGACCATTTTGACCTTTTGCTAACCATTTTGCCAACTCCTTATGATTATGTTTTGGGCATTACATGCAAGATTACTTTGGGTGGTTTTATGGTGTATCAGACTGAGGTACCTCTTTGGAGGGTACGACCTTTTGATCTTTTCTTCCTTTTTTTTTTTTTGCCAACTCCTTATGACATGATATGTATTGCAAAGGAAGCGATGGTATTTGTGATCAGACTGTACCTCTTTGAGCGTGACCTTTTGACCTTTTTCCGCTTTTTTTGTCAACTCCATATGATTATGTTTAGCATTATAATGGAAGCATTTGATTTGGGGATTTGTGGTGATTCAGTATTACCTCTTTGAGGGTACACCATTTTGACCTTTTTTCCATTTTTTTTTTACCCATGATTATGTTTAGAGCATTATAATGGAAGCATTTGATGGGTTGGGTGATTTTGGGTGGGTATTTTGCATCAGACTGTGTACCTCTTTGAGGGTACGACCATTTTGACCATTTTTCCGTGTTTTGCCAACTCCTTAGATTATGTTTAGAGCATTATAATGGAAGCATTTGATGGCTGGTTTGGTGGTTTAGTGCATCCAGACTGTGTACCTCTTTGAGGGTACCATTTTTGATCTTTTTTGCTAACCATTTTGCCAACTCCTTATGATTATGTTTGCAGAAGCATTTGATGGCATTTTGGGTGGTTTTAGCATCTCATGGTACCTCTTTGAGTTTGACTTTTGATCTTTTTTTGCCAACCTATGATTATGAATGTATCAGAAGCATATTTATCGGGTTTAGTCAGACCTGTACCTCTTTGAGGGTGTGACTTTTTTGACCTTTTTTTTTTTTTTTGTCAACCCCATGATTATGTTGACATTATAGGAATTTGACATTGGTTTTTGGAGCTGCATTCATATATTCCTCTTTGGTAGACCATTTTGACCTTTTTTCATTTTTTACTCCCATGATTATGTTTAAATTATAAGATTTGATGGTTTGTGATTTTGGGTTATTTTACCATCTGTGACCTCTTTGGAGATGTGACCATTTTGACCATTTTTCCGTTTTTTTTGCCAACTCCAGATTATGAGAATTATAATGGAATCATACATGGTTTGGGTGGTTTAGTGCAGTATTCCTCTTTGAGGGTACAGCCATTTTGATCTTTTTTTGCGCTTTTTTTTTGCCAACTTATGATTATGTATGGTATGTAAAGGAAGCATTTGATTATGTATGGCTTAATTTATATAATTGTTCAAATCAATGATTGATTTTGATTTAACTCAAGAAAAAGCTCACTCCATAATGTAATCATTAACATCACAATCAATATCAATCCTAATGTGACAAAGCATAAATTCAGAGCTCATAAATATGTTCAAAGTGAGAAAAAAATATGACATGTTAAGCACAACTAAGCAACAATCTACCCTAATAAATAGAATTACTAATCAACATTTACCTCACAATCAGAAATATAAAAAATATATCAGCCACCTAACAGATGCATTAAACAAAATCCTATATCAAACAAAATAATATTGTTCTCACTTCCTGGGATTTTTAAGTCCCAAACAAAATGTAAGCGTAACTCACAAATATATTCATTATCTTTGGCCAATCATGTATTCTACCCAAATTAATCGGAGGTTTCATTGATGCGCTTCCATGTATTTTGACAAACATTCAAGATCGACACTATTTTCTTGTTGGTATCCACTCACTATGTCGATTGGCCATTTCCTTGATCGCCGCAAAAAAAGCCCCAAAGATCTTCAACAAGTAATTTGATCTAAATAGTAAAAAAATTTCAATAAGTTGGACCAGGAAAAAAAGTAAAGATGAACCAAATTTGAAAATAGTTCTACAATCTCGTGAAGAATGCTCTTATGGGTTGGTTTGGGCAATGAGTCATAAAAATACCAGCCTCGATTTAATATACCAAGTGTCCAAGGTCGATTATCTATAACTAAGAAGATTAACTCGACACACGGCTGCGATATCCGATGAACATCTTGCTTTCCATCTTCATTCCGCATAACTCTAGGAGAGAAAGAAGAGAACGATTACACATTACAGCTTTCATCTAAACAAATAATAACTAAATCGTAATACCAAACATTCTCGGGTAACATACCCAATGCAAGCATGAAATGTACAAATATGCAGCAGCATTTCAAGAAGAAGCGTAAGGCATCAATGTGTGCATCCGAGATATTGATCCGAACTCATCGACCGCCTCGCAATAATGATATTCCCGTGAATACCGTATCACCCCGCAATAATAAATATTTTAAAGTGATCCAACTAAACTAGGTTATTTTAATATGAAGGACCCGACGAGGCTTACTTGTCCTTGAACCGGGAGCACGACGTGTCAATAAGATCGAGCATTGGCTTAGGAAAAATAGCCCTGGATGAGAACTCAACAACATGAAGTGCCTCTGATGCCTGCAACGAATCGGATGACAAAAGCTAGCGATGAAGAGCTACATTCACTATGAATAAATCCTCGATCTACTGAGATGATGCATACCTCCGACTGATGCTCTTCCACCACGACGATGGCAGTCTGTGGGTCATCGACCTCTATTGGCTCATCTTTGCTAACCTATAAAACAATTTAGTGATGACGAGCTAGACTAACTATGACTTTGGATCGATCTACTGAGATTATTAATACCTCGGTCTGATGCTCCTCCACCACAACAAGATACTGGGTCATCCCTTTATTGCCTCATCTGTAAAACCTATAAAAAATTTAGTGAAAACTATTTCTATTATCTCAAATTTAAAAGAAAGTAACTTAATACCTCTGCCGGCTCTGCTAAAGTGGAGGCCACCACATCATTTGTTCTTGCTCGAGACTTCGTGTGTGTGAAAGGGGAAGTGCTTTTCCTCTTTCTTATCCGCTTTTAACACCATGCTCAATGCTACCAATGTTTGAGCATCATCATGTGTAGTGGTGGCCTCCACAAGAACTTCTCCTACGTCAATTCCACGCTGGCTTCCCCTTTGAAGTATCCAACTCATGGAAGCTCTGTGGTACAAGAGCTTCCTCTGACCCTGTGGGTCGACATGTGGTAGTCTCCCTGGGTACCATCCATGTGGGAAGCTGTAGCCTCCCAAGAGTTTCCCGTGGTGACCCCTAGAACCTCCCTGCATTTGGGGTGGTTGGACCTCACGCCTGGATAGAACATCCTCGATAGCAAAGAACTCAAGAAATCAAGCCCATCCAACCTCTCTATTGTTGTATGGAAAGACGACACTGCTCTCTGGGTCCTTCAAACCTGCAAATCCTTCACCGCAAGAAAGTGTGGCAGTAGAGGCGCTAAACATGGGGAGAATATCGAGGAGAGATATAAGGAGAGTGGGGGCGAATTGGACTTAAAACGGACTACTATCTGCTCCACATGTGTAGATTGTTGCAGGACTGAAGGAGCCAATTCTCGCCTTCCAATAAGTCCTCGAATGAAAGGCACTGCGGGTAAAAGGATAAAAAATTTTGAAGACATACAACATAAATAGATACATTCTTATTTGAACTAAGTGATATTATTATATGTCATGTCCTCCCAAACCAAAGAAAGCATTTTTTGGGAACCCCATCGCAAAGATAATGCGGGCGTTCGATGATGCTTATGATGCTTATGTGCTCACCCATATCTACAATGAATATATTAAACAAGAAACTTCAAGACATTATATTTCACATTAATGGAGATATAAAACATACCATCGAAGAGTGACAAATCCACTCATGTATAACCACCGCCTTCCTGTCTCAATCTTTGATGCAATAACATCAAATTGGGAGACTAGAAGTCCCAAATGACATCCTTATACTCAAAGAATCTATATCATCTAAGAAATCAATTCGATGCCACCATAATTGTGATATACAAAAATAGATTTGATAGCAGAAAACGTATATACAACTGCATAAATCAGGCAGTAACATCAATTCGTCGAATTTGTAGTCCATGAAACAAATGATAATGGGATTTTGCCATACAACCTTCTCCCCTCTGTTTGGCATCCCTATCATCAATGCAACTTCATCAGGGGTGAAAGGAATGTACTGCCCACCCAAAGCTTGCTTTTTTATGTCCCAGCAAGACAGGATCGATGTAATGGCAACCGAGTCTTGCTTGATGCCGTGGAGTCTAATGAATTGATGGAGATGAAGCTTCTTTAAAATGTCAGTGGCTTCATCAGTAAAGCGTGCTGTAATATTATCGAACACATTTCTCACGTGATAGTCGCACCAAGTTATCCTTTTCCGATATGGTAAACTTAAAGATAAGTAATTAGGTCAAAATGGTCCACTCCAAAGAGGTACATAGAGTGATGCACTAAACCACCCGTAAACCACCCAAACCGCCATCAAATGCTTCCTGCAATAAACATAATCATAAGGATCTCCAGAGGTATACTGTGGTACAAATGCAAAATACCCACCCAAAATCACCCAAACTTATCAAATGCTTCCATTATAATGCTATATACATAATCATAAGGAGTTGGCCAAAAAAAACTATAAAAAAAGATCAAAAGGGTATGTACTCCAAAGAGGTACAGTGTGATGCACTAAACCACCGAACCACCCAAACCGCCATCAAATGCTTCCTTTGCAATGTTCTAAACATAATCATAAGTTGGCAAAAAATATATCAAAATGATCAGACCTCCAAAGAGGTAGGTACAAATGCAAAATACCCACCCAAAATCACCCAAATCCATCAAATGCTTCCATTATAATGCTCTATACATAATCATAAGGAGAAAAACGTAAAAGATCAAAATGGTCTCAGATCTCCAAAGAGGTACTGTGCCGATGCACTAAACCCCTAAACCACCCAAACCGCCATCAAATGCTTCCATTATAATGCTCTAAACATAATCATGCAAAAAAAAAAAAGGTCAAAAAAGATCTCTCCAAAGAGGTACAGGTAAATGCAAAATAATACACCTAAAATCACCCAAACTGCCATCAAATGCTTCCATTATAATGCTCTAAACATAATCATAAGGAGTTCACAAAAAAAAATGGAAAAAAAGGTCAAAATGATGCACTCCAAAGAGGTACTGGTACGATGCACTAAACCACCCGAAACCACCCAACCGCCATCAAATGCTTCCATTATAATGCCCTAAACATAATCATAAGGAGTTGGCAAAAAACTAAAAAAAGGTCAAAATGGTCTATACCTCCAAAGAGGTACAGGTACGATGCACTAAACCACCTAAAACCACCCAACCGCCATCAAATGCTTCCTTTGCAATGTCTAAACATAATCATAAGAAGGCAAAAAAATATGTGAAAAATATCAAAATGATATGTACCTCCAAAGAGGTACGGTAAATGAAAATACCCACCCAAAATCACCCAAACTTCCATCAAATGCTTCCATTATAATGCTCTATACATAATCATAAGGAGTTAAAAAAAAAAAAAAAGATCAAAAGAGGTCAGACTCCAAAGAGGTACACAGGCTGATGCACTAAGTCACCTAAAACCACCAAACCGCCATCAAATGCTTCCATTATAATGCTCTAAACATAATCAGTTGGAAAAAAATAAACGAAAAAAAAGGTCAAAATGATCAGACCTCCAAAGAAGATACACAGGGTACAAATGCAAAATACACACCAGAAATCACCCAAACTGCCATCAAATGCTTCCATTATAATGCTCTAAACATAATCATAAGGAGTTCACAAAAAAAAATGGAAAAAAAGGTTAAAAATAGTCTGTACCCTCCAAAGAGGTACACAGGATACAGATGCACTAAACCACCCAGAAACTACCCAAACTGCCATCAAATGCTTCCATTATAATGCTCTATACATAATCATAAGGAGTTGGCCAGAAAAAACTGTAAAAAAAGATCAAAAGAGGTCTGTACCCTCCAAAGAGGTACACAGGGTACAAATGCACTAAACCACCCAGAAACCACCCAAATTGCCATCAAATGCTTCCATTATAATGCTCTAAACATAATCATAAGAAGTTGGCAAAATAAACTGCAAAAAAAGGTCAAAAATGATCTGTACCCTCCAAAGAGGTACACAGGGTATAAATGCAAAATACACACCCAAAATCACCCAAACTGCCATCAAATGCTTCCATTATAATGCTCTAAACATAATCATAAGGAGTTCAAAAAAAATAAAAAAAGGTCAAAATGGTGATTCTCCAAAGAGGTATTGATGCACTAAAAACCACCCGTAAACCACCCAAATCGCCATCAAATGCTTCCATTATAATGCCCTAAACATAATCATAAGGAGTTGGCAAAAAAACTGGAAAAAAGGTCAAAATGGTCCATTCTCCAAAGAGGTACAGTACAGATGCACTAAACCACCTAGAAACCACCCAAACTGCCATCAAATGCTTCCTTTTGAATATAATGAACATAATCATAAGGAGTTGGCAAAAAAAATGGAAAAAAGGTCAAAATTGGTCTGTACCCTCCAAAGAGGTACAGAGAGTACAGATACAAAATAACATATAAAAAAATAATCTTTCTCCTGACGGAGAAGAGTAAACCCTAAATTCATTCAAGTTCTGGAATGTAAATACCTCATGTAGTCACCTACAATACCTCAATTTATGATTTGCTATATCAGGCACGTCCGACGCGCGATTGACATGGAACTATCGAAAAAAATCCTTTGTGGACGAGGAATGTCGAACGCCGGTAATGTTTCGCTCTTCTCCCGCTTTTGAATGCTAACGGCGTCGAGCTGGGAAATGTATTTACTGGCAATACGCCATCGACGCTACGCCGCCCGGAAAGCCGTCTATCTCACGCCTGCACCGGTAAACGGAAAAAACTGGGACACATAGCTCAGGATTGAGTCCCAACGCATGTATACCATGATATGCAAATCCATTAACAATTCAAAATCCATGTAGACAAATAAATAAAAAACTTCTTTGATTAATTCCCCACACAAAATGAACCACCTCTCTCCAACACATGAATCCAATGAAAATGATACACTCTAAACCTAGGGAGAGTCCGTGCCTGCCGCTTCTGAGGTAGTCTCCCCGCCAAGTACGGGAGAAGAGAAGTGAGGACATCGCCGTTGTCCTCGACGCCTCATGGTTGGGGATTCGAGAATTCGCCATGGGAGGTGATGGATTTGTGTCGGAGATTGAAGAGGAGTATCGCAGACATGGCAACAAAAAGTCACGCCTGGAGGAGGGAAATTGAGGGGAGTGGGGTGGATGATGAGTGGGAGAGAAGGAGAAAGCAGAGA
Source organism: Cymbidium sinense (assembly GCA_021442155.1). Lineage (NCBI taxonomy): Eukaryota > Viridiplantae > Streptophyta > Magnoliopsida > Asparagales > Orchidaceae > Cymbidium > Cymbidium sinense. Next base: position 85,794,548 of record CM038215.1, read on the forward strand.
GAGGGGGAAGATGATGATCAAGGGAGGGAGGAAAAGCGGTGGTTATAAAGGAGAAAATATTACGTGAAAGAGAATCTAACAGGTGTATTATAATTTTTTTATTTTAGAGCACTATAATTTAACGATGTCGTTAATATTAACTCGGCCCAGCCTGGCCCATCCCATTAAAATAGCAGGGGGAGAAAATATTATGGACAACATTCCAAATTCCGAGCCAAAAAAAAAAAGTTTATAGATTTTCATTTTTGTGCAGAAATTTTTCTTAGCTCCCTCTTCTAGTATGCGTCCGACCTTCCCCCAGATATTTACTAAATCTTAACATTAAAAATTGAGGTATTATAGACGACTTCATGAGATATTTCTTCTTGCTTTCTTGAACTTTAATTATTTTAGGATTTTCACAATTGTTCTCACCATCGAATAGGAGCACATTTGGAACATTTGAGTTTATTTAAAGGAAATGAGACTATTTTGCTAATTTTTGGAGATGTTTTGCATGTGTACTCTCTGTACTCTCATGAGGGTAGACGCCATTTTTTTTCAAATTTTTGAACTATGTGGCTTGTCATATGTTTAGTATATCCCATTGTAAGATGTTTGGAGATGTTTAATGAAAAATTTGATGATTTTTGGGACTATTTTACATGTATACTCTCTATACTCTCATGAGGTACATCCCATTTTTTTCAAATTTTTTAACTATGGGGCTTGTCATATGTTTAGTATATCCTATTGTAAGATGTTTGGAGATGTTTCATGAAATTTTTTTTTGATTTTCGAGGCTATTTTGCATGTGTACTCTTTACTCTCATGAGAGTACACGTCATTTTTTCAATTTTTTTAACTGTGAGGCTTGTCATTTGTTTAGTATATCCCATTGGAAGATATTTGGAGATGTTTCTTTAAGAATTTGCTAATTTTTGGGGCTATTTTGCATGTGTATACTTTGTACTCTCATGAAGGTACACCATATTTTTTTTTTAGTTTTTTTAACTGTGGGGCTTGTCATATGATTACTATAACAAATTGTAAGAGTTTGGAGATGTTTCATGAAAAATTTGTTAGTTTTAAGAGTTAATTTATATGTGTACTCTTTGTACTCTTATGAGAGTGCACCTTATTTTTTTCAATTTTTTTTAACTGTGGGGCTTGTCATATGTTTAGTATATTCCATTGGAAGATGTTTGGAGATATTTCATGAAGAATTTGTTGGTTTTTATGGTTGTTTTGTATGTATACTCTCTATACTCTCATGAGAATACACCTCATTTTTTTCAAAATTTTTAACTGTGGGGCTTGCAATTTATTTACCATAACCTATTGTAAGATGTTTGGAGTTCTTTGCAAGAGGACTTTGCTGATTTTATGAGCTATTTTGCATGTGTACTCTTTATACTCTCATGAGAGTACACCTTATTTTTTCTATTTTTTCAACTATGGGGCTTGTCATATATTTAGTATATCCCATTTAAAAATGTTTGGAGATGTTTAATAAAGAATTTGCTAGTTTTAAGAGTTATTTTGTATATGTACTCTTTGTACTTTCATATAGGTACATTTTATTATTCCAATTTTTTCAACTATGAGGCTTGTCACATGTTTACCATAACCTATTGTAAGATGGTTGAAGATGTTTCATGAAGAAATTATTGATTTTGTGATGTGTCTCCTCAGACTCAAATGTATACCCTATTATTTTAAAACTTTCAACTGTGAGGCTTGTCATATGTTTAGTATATTCTATTGTAAGATGTTTTGAGATGTTTCATGAAGAATTTGTTAATTTTAAGAGTTCTTTTGCATGTGTAATTTTTGTACTCTCATGAGGGTACATCTTATTTTTTCAATTTTTTTAACTGTGAGGCTTGTCATATATTTACTATAATCTAATGTAAGATGTTTGGAGATATTTTATGACATATTTTGTAGTTTTCAGAGCTATTTTGTATGTGTACTTTTGTACTCCCATGAGAGTATACCCCAATTTTTTTTTAATTTTTTTAACTATGTGGCTTGTCATATGTTTAGTATATCTCATTGGAAGATATTTTGAGATATTTTATAAAGAATTTGCTAGTTTTTGGAGCTGTTTTATAAGTGTACTCTCTATACTCTCATGATAGTACATCTCATTTTTCTAAAATTTTTAACTGTGGGGCTTGTCATATGTTTACTATATCCCATTATAAGCTGTTTGAAGATGTTTCATGAAGAAATTAATAGTTTTTGGAGCTATTTTTTATTTGTACTCTCTGTATTCTCATGAGGGTACACCCCATTTTTTTAATTTTTTTAATTATGGGGCTTGTCATATGTTTAGTATATCCCATTGGAAGATGTTTGGAGATATTTCATGAAGAATTTGCTAGTCTTTGAGGCTATTTTGTATGTGTACTATTTGTACTTTTATAAGAGTACACCTCATTTTTTTTCAAAATTTTTAACAATAGGGCTTGTCATATGTTTATTATATCCTATTGTAAGATATTTTGAGATCTTTTATGAAGAATTTGGTGATTTGTGGAGCTATTTTGCATGTATACTCTCTATACTCTCATGAGGGCATAGATCATTTTTCTAAATTTTTTAATTATGGGGCTTGTTATATGTTTATTATATCCCATTGTAAGTTGTTTGGAGATGTTTCACGAAGAATTTGCTAATTTTTGAGGTTATTTTGTATGTGTACTCTTTGTACTCTCATAAAGATACACCCTAATTTTCTAAAATTTTCAAGGGCTTATCATATGTTTGATATATCCTATTGTAAGTTGTTTAGAGATGTTTCATGAAAAATTTGTTGATTTTTAGAGCTATTTTATATATGTACTCTCTGTACTCTCCTGATGGTACATTTTATTTTTCAGTTTTTTCAACTGTGTAGCTTGTCATTTGTTTACCATAACATATTGCAAGATGTTTGAAGATGTTTCATGAAGAATTTATTAGTTTTTGGAGCTGAGTTGCATATGTACTATCTATACTCTCATGAGTACACCTTATTTTTTAGGTTTTTCAACTGTGGAGCTTGTCACATGTTTACCATAATCTATTGTAAGATGTTTGGAGATATTTCATGAAAAATTAGTTAATTTTTTGCTGTTTTGCATGTGTACTCTCTATAATCTCATGAGGGTACACCTTATTTTTTTTTCAGTTTTTTCAACTGTGGGGCTTGTCACATGTTTACCATAATCTATTGTAAGATGTTTAGAGATGGTTCATGAAGAATTTACTAATTTTTATAGCTATTTTGTATGTGTACTCTATATACTCTCATGAGGGTACACCTCATTTTTCTAAAATTTTTAACTATGGGGTTTATCATATGTTTATTATATCCCATTGTAAGCTGTTTGAAGATGTTTCATGAAAAATTTAATTATTTTTGGAGCTATTTTGTATGTGTACTCTCTGTACTCTTATGAGAGTATGTCTCATTTTTTTAATTTTTTCAATTCTGAGCTTGTCATAAGTTTAGTATATCTCATTAGAAGATGTTTGGAGATATTTCATGAAGAATTTATTGGTTTTCAGGATTGTTTTATATGTGTGCTCCTGTACTCTCATGAAGGTACATCCCATTTTTCTAAAATTTTCAATTGTGAGGCTTGTCATATGTTTACTATATCCTACTCTAAGATTTTTGGAGATGTTTCATGAAAAATTTGCTGCTTTTTAGAGCTATTTTGAATGTGTACTCTCTGTACTCTCCTGAAGGTACATCTTATTTTTTTAGTTTTTTAACAGTAGGGCTTATCACATGTTTATCATAACCTATTGTAAGATGTTTTGAGATATTTTATGAAGAATTTGCTAGTTTTGCATGTGTACTCTCTGGGCCTCCATTGTGTAGATAATGTTCTCATTAATTCAATTTTCATTTTGAAGTTTAAAATGTCTGGGAAAAGGATAACTTTCAGATACAAGCCAATCAACATTAGAGCGGTGTTTGATAATATTTCAACACGCTTTATTGATGAAGTTCTTGATATTTTAAGAAGCCTACATCTATACCAATTCATTAGAATGCATGAAATTCAACAAGACTCAGCTTCCATCACTTCAATAATGTCTTGTTGGAATATAGAAAAGCAAACATTCTATTTTGATGGCCAATGCATTCTTTTCACTCCCAATGAAGTTGCATTAATTTTAGGGATGTAAAACAGATGGGAGATGGTCATATAGAAGAAATCCCCACTTTTGAAGTTCAACTCATTGAATTTTAAGAATAAAATTGAGAATTTGGATTGCTCGTTGACTGTAGCAAATAGATCTCCCTTTAGTTATATATGGCCCTCATTTAACAACTTTTACTAAGAATGGCTATTAATGATAAGAATGAGAGTACTCTATTATGTTAAATGTTAGGAGGCAATAATACAATATTTGACATTGTTGAATATGCACTTATTACTAGACTAGGATTTTAGGTTGGGATTTAGAGAATTATCATATTAGATAACTACATGAGTGGAGACAAAAACTTCAAGAATTCATACCTAAAGAGAGCATTCATGGTGCCTGAAAAGCTTGATATATTTTTTGGTAAATATTATCCTCCTAAACCATATTAAATAAAATATTTTTTTTCATGTAGATGGTTGGCATAGTTGAAGATAGAGGCATTTTTAAATGCCCATAAGTAAGCTGACATGGAAGAGAATTTTAAAAGGGTTGAAGAGGGATATGATATATTATAAGATCACTTCTATGATAAAAAATGATCTAGCCTAATACACTATAATCATATGTCATATTACTATAATATTAAGCTTCTAAAGATATCCCAAAGTTACGGAAGAGATGTACTGAGTTTCTTGAAGACATTATCAAAAATATTGTGCTAGGAGAATAATACGGTGCTTATAAGTAAAGATTTCTTATCAATACCAAAGAATAAAAATATAAATGCTGATTATCATTTTAAGTTATAAAAAAATTTATTTATGTGATGACTTATTATTATAAATTAACATAAAAGCTTTTTCAAAACTATTTCTTGTAGGTGATTATTCATTCTATATTGATACATAAAGCTAAAGAGAGGTACTTTTATATGTTTATTATAAATACTTGTACTTAGCCTATCTAGTTAGAGTTGTAAAGAAGTAAATTAGTACAATCACTTTTAGAAGAAAGCGGAAGTAGATTATGTTTCCAAGTCAATCCATGCCTTCTTAGAAAGGGTTAAAGTAATTTTTTTATTATTATGTAGGAATTGAAGAGTAGTCAACTTATGATAAGGCCAAAAATTAGATGCTCTAATTAATCTTATTCAAATTTGTACATATAGGAGGAGAAGAAGAAGAAGAAGAAGAAGAAGAAGAAGAAGAAAAATAGTGATAAGGTATTTTTGCTAATGACACATTCATTTGAGGATGGAGATGAGGTGCAAAAGACAAATGAGATAGATAGAGGTAAAACATGAGGTGAAAGAGGATTTGGAGGAGATAATGGACCACTCTCATTATTATTATATATGAGGAGATAGAGAAAGTAAGAAATGTTAGTCTATCTCTTACAATTGTATATAGAGTAAGGCAAAGTTATTATATTGTAAGTGAATGAGATTAAGAAATACATTATTAAAGACTTTATAGATCCATCAATGAAGAGGTATAAGCTCATTGATCCATTCACTATTGATCCCATTCATTAGATTAATGACGAACAACCATCTACTATCAAGTTTTGGATGTTAGCATTAATAGACAACTCTAAAGATAATGACATAAGTGATCAGAGTATGGCATGATTTCAATAACTAAATACACCTACTATATAATTAGATAGTAAGGTGAGAGATCAATTATATTTTTTTAAGGTATGAGTTATTGAATAATCAAATGCACTATTATTTTTCAACACATTAATTTTATATGTCACATATTAAGAAAGTGAATCTGACACTATCTAATGACCTATGGATCAAGCATTCATTATGTTAAACAAACAATATGTAAATTCATGAAGTCCTATGCTAACACAAACTCAAATATATTCTAAAAACCTTCAATCAAAAACAGCGGATGATAGCTGAGATCTCATTATTTGAACAAATTATGATATTATATTGCTCTAGCTCCTATTGCACTCCTATAGACTATAAAAACAATGATGAGTTTGTTCGACAAGATCTTCCTTAATTGCTTAAGATATTATGGTTATTTTACAATATAAAGAATTTTTTTTCTTTCAAATCTTTTTGGAAGTGGAAGAGGGCTTTAGTACAGATGAGAGTCTAAGTTTACAATAATGTAAGCCATTTAATATTTTAAGTATTACTTGCATATATAAGCTTATGAATGCTTTATATCTTGTTCATAAAAAAATTTATAGAGTACATGCAAAACATTTCATCATATGCCTAACTTACAAAATAATCTTCAAGGAGTTAAAATTATTGAGGGATACTATTGAAATTAGCTTTTTAATATCTATCAATTTGTTGGCATCATTTTTTAATTATCATAATTAAATAAAATGGTGTTGACCCTTTATATCACTATGGGATTGTGGGTAGAGAGATGGTACCAAGTGAATGGCCAAAGTCAAACTTTTAAGAGGTTAAGCACGCATAAAGAGAATGGGAATGAAGGTGGAAGTTATGTCTAATGCGAGAGTTTGATGGCATTCCAAGATTAACTTATACAAATTAATTAATCACCAAATTCTCTACATTTATAATGATATGCATGTACAGTCAAATTTATAATCAATTCATTTAGAATTATAGTAACTTGATTCAACATGGTGAGTTGATTCTGTATTAAAAAATGAGCTTCATTACGTTATGCTCTAATGGATCAAATACATAATTAGACATGAAGAGAACAAACATTAAACTTAATCAGTGGAAGGCAAAAAGTTAATTAATAATAATTATTTATGTATTATATGCACAATAAAATGAACTGTGGTATCATCAAGTAGACCATGAGAGACGATGACACTAGATTCTAATAAAAGGGATAAAGGTAAGATGAATGACAATAGATAATTCTTAGGCCAACGGAGGAGAACTATAGAATGAGATACTTCTTACTGAAGTCCTAAAAGTAGAATTCAAAGGTTTATGGATAGACCTCTTTGTATTAAAAAAAAAAAAAAGTAAATAATATATTAGGGATTTATGTGGTTAATACTTTGAAGCCTACATCAATGGTGTGGCTGTGGAGATGATTTCATTGTAAAAATAAAATTATATAACATACAAGTGAATTATATTACTGGCGAGTGGGGGGCAATATATGAGGAAAGAGATTAAACTGTACTTCTTTATAATCGAGCCTTTTTAATTCACTCACTTGAACTCCCTAACCATCCCCGCTTATTGAATAAGAAAATAGCTTATAAAAGTAAAGAGAGCAGAATCAATTGGCTCCTACCGGATATGATTGTCGGCCATAATTGCATATGATGGACATGACTTTCTAAGGGTGCTAAAAAGATGTTTATATGATGATGAAGAGTTGATGAGCCAGTGTGATGTCATAATAGTTATTGATAAGATAATGTTGATAGCTTGGCTGATGATGTCCATGCAAGTACTTGGAGCAGCATTAGGCCATTGGCTTCTAATAAGAATTAATATGCTCAACAAGTGTAGCAACAAGGGATGTGATATAATAAAATAAAAGTGATGTAATCATCTAACAAAAAAAAATCATATTTATTTATCTATAAATTTTGCCTTCTTTACCTTAACAATTATATTCTTATTTACGCTGAGGTAGTATGTCGACATCTTCTAGTTGCCTCCTATTGTCATTGACCTGCCTTCACTGCTACATTTGCTCTTGCTTTGGCTTTGATAACTGCATTTTCCAATGCAGGGGAAAGCTTCATTTTTTTTACACTCAATTAGATGATTTCAAATATATCTAGTTAAATGCTATCAATCTAGATCTTGGCCAATTAAAACTAGATCTAATTGAAATCATCGTACCAAGTGTGACACACGCACACAAGCACAAACGCATGCGTGCGCATACAGTTTTTTTGTGATCGATAATTATCACATATTATTTTACGGATGCCATCGATTCTATATTCTCAAATCAATATTCTCATACATCATTTTTCACAACTTTACTCTTAAGAGGATTCCAAAAACTCAGTAGTTAAGTGCAAAGATTTAGTGCTGCATTTGTGATGGTGCCAAAACTTCAAACGCCCAAACAAAGTAATAAAAAATAAAGTACAGGGTCAACAATGTTTATGGACCCTAAAATTCTCGACATAGTTAAAGAGCTTCATGGTCAAATACAAGTTCATATATTGGTGCTCCAAGTCGTTAAAATCTTCATGGATGTTCAAAAGCTCTAGGACTTGGTGCTGCCTCATAGTGGTGCAAATACTATGACATCCCCAAGGGCACATTTTTAAAAAAAATTCAGAATCACCTTGTAGAGATTCCACCAAAGCCATTCACAATGATGCTAACAATTTTAAATTCACAACAAAACATAAAGACTTGGAGTCATCAAATTTAATTCCAATTGGATAAAACAAGTACAGTACCATTTGTATTGTTTGTTTGTTGTTGTCATCATGAAAGTCAGTACAATAGTCTGCTAGCCATTGAACCTGCCTGCAATCCAAAACATTAGCTACCAGAATCATGTAATGGCATCAGCCCTTTTCAATTGAAAAACAAAATCATTAGACATGAGTTGATGACTGCTCAGAATATTTATTATCTATCATTTCAACCCTAACCCTCTCGATACCATACCTGTAAGATTAGATGAATAAATAGTAAAATTAGCTGAAAAACCCAAAAAAAAAAATCATAATTCTTATAGAACACAGTAAAAAGAAAACTCTTACCATAAGAGATGGACTCAATGCTCCAATCCTTTCTCACCAAATACATTGTGAGAATAAATAAATAAATAAAAACAATCCAGGCATCGAATCACTTGCACCTTAAAATAGTAATAAAATAATTTACTTACTGAAATAACAAGTTATAACATCGCATATGGAAGCTATTAAGTTCCATGCTCTGCTGATACAGCTGAAAATTGAAATCTGATGTGTATATAAAGCCTATGCAAAAGGAATAATCACAAGCAACAACTGCAAAATTTGCTGCCATAAATTTCACTACAAAACTACATCCCAAAGGGGATCTCAATCATCATTTATGGATGACTGACATCACAGTTTTTGACATTCTGAACGAAAGAAAACCTTAGCTCTAATTACTAGCAGACAATAATGCCTTCACAGTCTCATAGGTCATAAAAACAATACCAACGCTTGGAACAACTTTGAAATACTCCGCCAAGATTCCTCTGTAAAGGCCAAGAAAGCCTTCAGAATGTATTATGTGTCCGAAAGCCCCAAACAAGCCAGATTTGTATACGCGAGTTCTCCCAGCAGCACCTTCCAACTGCATCCGTCTCCTGATAAGGTCCAATGGGAAAGTCACTGAAAAATGAACGGAGGTAAAGAGTAAAGAAAATTTTCCGATGCCCAAAGATGGGGGTGGTTTAAACAAGACAAGGACGATGATGGATCACACATAGAGTTAATCTTGTGAAAGTTAACGGCTTGTTTTGATGATGAGAGTACCCCAATGTTAATGGGAATACTTTACTGATGTTAACTGCTGAATGGGTTTTCAATGTTGAAACCAAGCGCTAAACCAGTAGTTGAGCTTTGGCTCTTAAACTCTGGCACAATTTTATGTTGTTAAGGGTGCAAAAAGCTAGCTCCATGAATATTACCCATAAATGTTAAAATTATGACAGTATTATTGTTTAGGAACATAAATGTTCTTTTTTAACAGGAAGTTTGTTTTGTTTTAAGTGATCAATTGACACAAATACATGAATCTCGTTATTATTGCGTATTTGCATTGATGACAATACACACTTAAGTCAATAAAAACATTTTATGCTGATATCATAAATAGAGTTTCTGACCAAATTCAGTATAGCCTTGCCATTATGGAATGGTCTCACAAAGATCAAGTTTAGTAGCCCAAATGCTTAGAGTCTTAGTTTAATACCTTCATAGCATGGCCTAAAAAAGAGGTGAACTATCAGGTTAGCACCCTCATATAATGGTTTAAAACAAAAGAAAATAATATAAAGAAAATCATAAGATGACTAGCGTCATGATAGAGTGTAGGCAGTACAAGAAGGATGCAAAAAAAATCACTAGTTAATCAGGAGTGCTACTAGGGGAGAGTGGAAATACCATAATTAAGCCTATCTTAAAAAACATTTAGTGTCAGCCTTAAGAATCCTTCTTCCACATTAAATCTAAATGAATATAATCATATAAAGAAACACTAACATAGACGTAATGTACGTGTCTTCATAAGACGTAGCAAAACATCTCACAAGTAAAAGGTGTTTGGATCTTTTGTAAACCTTCACTGGCTCTGATTTCAGTTTACTAAGTCAATTACAAAGAAAAAAGATATGGGTTTAAAAATATAACAAAATTTAATCACAAAATAATAAATATATGATGAGCATATGCTTTATGGTCTGTGATGTGGGATCCGAAAATTCGCCACCGACATCTTTTGGAATGAAAAGAGTTGTTTTAAATGTAGGTTAAAATTTCATAAGGCAGATGAATAGTAGATAAGACACTATCCAGAGATTTCGTCCTCATTTGGTGAGAACTTTTAAATCTTTTCGCTTTCCTATAAAGCAAGCTATAGTTAATTACTCTCCCTAATCGAGAGACTTTTCGATTAGTCTAATCGTTAAATAACGAGTATATAAGTTGAGTTGAGTTTAGGATTTATGAAATTTATTATTTTAATTTAAAACTTTGTTAGGGAACGACACGCCCGATCTAGATCCCATGGTCACATCCCGTGAAGTGCCCCATCGCAATGAGGGAGGAGGTACCCAACCAAGGGATCCTTATCGAATGGTAAGCACATCCAAGGTTGTAGACTGGATAGTTTGTCTAAGAAGACAAATATAAGTTAACCTTAACTTACGAGGGCTTTTTGCCCAATCAAATACATTCTATATTTTACAGCAGAAAGAGCAAAGCCGTTGGGGAACATACAGGCTGCAACCGTGACCGTAATTTAGTGGTGTCATATATCACAAACCACGTCGAGGACTTGTGAACTGCCATTTATTTGGTGTCATTTCAAGACAACCACGTGGACAGAGGACACGCCATGTCCACGGCTTAAGATTATTTGAGTGTGAAAATAGTTATGATTTGATTTGACATCGCTTCAGAAACAAAATTTTCTTAATTTGTCACCCTCGATAAACAAATATAGAGATCAATTTGAAGTTTTAATTTAAATAATTCATTTCATTTCATTTATATTTTGTTATTTTATTTGAATTTTGATCATTTTATGATTGATTTAGATTTGAATATATGATCATTTATTATTTAAAATTTTAATAATAATCACCATTCTCGATCATATGACTAATATGGATTAATACACTGCCTCGCTTTTTTTACGAGGACGTAAATTATTATCTCAAGATAATCCTTCAAACCTCACAACCCAAAACACGAGGATCGGGTTTGAGATTTTTCTTCAAGCTGAACGTATGATGAATTGATTCATCTTGTAATTATGGATAGCTTCTATATTATTAACTTGAAATTTTTATAATATCATAATTGGATTATTAAGTATTGTTAACCCGGACCCGATCCTAAGACCAAACCGGGAAGTGTAGTATATGTTCTTTCATTTCATTTGATTGCTTGCATATGTCTATTTAAGCATTTAAACTATTGAATACTTCAACATACATACAAGAATCTATTCTTTAAAATTTTTGTATGGACATTTCAATATCTAAGTTGAAGCATTGATGTTTGACATGACATAAATGTCGAATTACAAGCATAGACTCTGATACCTAAAATTATAAATCAAATATAGATCTGTTCTGTCAAATATGAATTTGACCCTTTCAAGTTTGTCATAAATCAAGTATATGCTCTATAAAACTAAAGACAAGTCAATTCTTTCAACTATTTGTCATGAGTCAAGTATAGATCTATTCTATAAGATATGCGTTAACTCTTTCACATATTTACATGAATCAAGTAAGAGTATGTTCTTAATGATATAGGCTCTTTTAAAAGTTTACATGAATCAAACAATTAAACAAAACATTGTTCTATGAAGTAAGCATGAGATTACTCTCACTTGCATATTAAAAACATTCAAATTGAATGAAATTTAATAACACTTTAAATATACACAATGGATCAATTCACTATGCATTTAGCATGAACCTTAAGGAAATAAATTCACATGTAAGGTTATTTCATGATATGTGCAAGAGCTTAGCTCCTTTGGACATTAACATAAACCATAAAGCAACAAGTTTAGAAGTAGAATTGCCTTGTGTATTTGTCATCAACTTAAGTTCATTCAAGCTTATGGTTCAAACTTTCCTTAAGCCCTCTTTTAAGTGGCTCAATGAAGCACATGTTGTATTTCAAATGATAATTGAAAATGTCAAATCATGTTCATTATTGAGATATCAAATCATGTCTTATGCTTGTGAATAAATTATCAAATCTCTTATAATTTAGATTTGATTCAACTTGAGCATTTATGATTGAATCAATTTATCAATATTTTCATAAATATTTTGAGTCTTGATTCACTTTCCTTTTGTGGCATATCAAGTTTAAAAGTACGATTGACATCATATCAAATTCAAACTTTTTATTGATTTATTGAAAATTTCGGCAACCTCCCGGCATCATCCCCGCATAGGGGGCTGCTTCGGGAGACTAGACCTTCCCACCACGCCAAGAAAGGCGTGCATGTGTATCGGAGACATCGAAATTAAATTTTATTTGTCACCACCAAGAAAGAGGCGTTAACATATAAGATTCTTTCTGAACAACGCAACAAGTCATATATCATAAATTTTTCAGTTGGAACGCGCGTTTCACAAGGACGAACAACGGAACTTATCATCACAAGAATTTCCGCACACGGTAAATGTGACTTATCTTATAAGACATTTTAAAAATTTACATTTGCATATGTATGGAATTAAATGCTGCTCAAGCTTCTTCACAATGCAATGATTTTTTTATGATCACTATTTCAATTGCATTGTACTTTTTAAAAAAAAAACTTCAAGTAGCATGCTATAACATGAATGTTCGATCATATGTAACTATCTTTCAATCATTTTCACTTTGATCATGAAAAGGTAAGTATCCCCTTTCATATAACACAATAGTTATTTGCAAGTGTCTTATAGCACAATACTTAAATGAAACCCAAAGTTTATGTTATCCAACAATAGAAAATATAACAAGATCGTGCATAAATAAACTTCATCCTTAGTATTATGAAAGAGACCATGTAGGATGCCATACACAAACTCTCATTTTCTTTGTTTCATTTGAAAAGGATTAACTTAAAAGAAAAATTTATATTGGATTCATTTTGGACTTACACCAAGCAACAACATGCTTTACAAAATAAGCATCACATAGACTTCTATCTAAGTAAACATCAAGTCCATTGATTCTACTAAGGGTAGGATTTGCTATCAACTTGTATTATAATGTAGGCAAATAGTTTGACCAAATTTCCATTAAGAAGAGATGAAAGGTTTCATTTTAGATAGGTTATCATCTAGACAATGAACAAAACCAACCCCTTTCCCATAATCAAGTGTATCAGATCTTAGTAAAAGAAAAGGAATAGAAATCTGAAAATTTTCTTTAATTACACATTTATTTGCATGATGATAAGCAATCAAATGACAAATGAAAGCAAAAGGGGTAGGCCAAAATGAATCATCACACCAACCCAATGCACAAGCATATGAATCCCCTTTTTTTATTATCAAGATACTCCAATACTCAAAGAGAGACTAAAACAAGACTCGATAATCTTTAGTATAGAAAAATCTTATTTCATAGCTTACTTCAAAGATTTAACATTTGAATGAAAGAAATCATTAAGAAGAAAGTGGATAATATTTGATGAATCAAAACCATACTTTCACCCCTTTCTCCCTTATGAAAATATAAGACATTTTAATATCATTCCTTCTCCCTCTTACAAGATCTTGCATAATGTGTCATATAACATTTGTCAAAGGAATAACTTTAAATCCATTTCGGACATCTAAAAGAAGTATAGGGAATGCTATTCCATCCATAAAAAAAAAATAACTGAAGTATGAAAAGAGAAAGGAGCTCACACAAAACTTAAGCTTCAAGCAATCTACCATTTTAAAACTTATTTTCACATTCCCAACTTCGTTTTAAACCTGTAGAATATGCTTAGCAAGTGTTATTCCATTCAAATAACATAAAACTGAAACATAAAAGGAAAGAACTTGCATAGAACTTTAGGGCTTAATCCATGCATCATTTCAAACACTTCTTCCACATTTCTAGCTTCACTTTGAGCATATATAAGAAGCTCAACAAGAGTTATTTCATTCAAACAGTCAAAATTGAAGCTTAAAAGAGAGGAAAATCTAGATGTAGCTTTAGGCTTGAGTCACACAACATCTCTAAACACATCTTCATGCTTCTAGTCTAGTTTTCAACAAGTAAAAACAGTTCCAGCAAACATCATTTCATCCAAACAGCAGAAACTGAAATGTAAAGAGAAAGAAAACTTGCACATAGCTTAGGATTTGAGCCATACACTATCTGAAAACCCATTCTAAACTTCAGATTTCACTTTAAGCTCATAAAAGAAGCATAACTAGCACAACTTCATCTAAGCAGAAATCATTTTAAGCAAAGTGGAAACATGAAAATCCGTAGATAATAGCAAATGATATGAGATTTGGGTCATACATCATCCCAAATCTCAAGATTAAAACCATAGCATCATCTCAAGCATATAATAAAAGAGATTTACCAAACCCTAACTTCCAAAAGAACTCAAATGCATGAGAATAAGCTTAGGGTTAGAGAGAGATGACCTGGAGATTTCGAATGCTAAGAGGAAAGAAGGAGAGGGTTTGGCTGGGCTGATTACCCAAAGACTGGGTTCAGCTCACAGAGGGACTGACGCTTGGAGAAGAGCCTGCCAAGTTTCTGGAATGGGAGATGGAGATTGCACGAGAGAAGGGAAGAACCGAGAGAGGGGAGCCGCGCGAGAGAAGGGAGTTCAGGGGAGTCGCGTGTAGAATCGCGTGTGTGGAGAGCTTCGGCCGAGGATTCTGAGACGAAAAAAACGAGAGGGATCGTGAGAGGGAATTATGAATACCTCAAACTATTCGACTTCAGAGCCTCGGCCTCATCTAATTGGTTGCCTAAACGACAATCAATTAGAAATAGCGGTTGGCTATTCTAATTGGGTAAGTGTCAGTTGGGGATAAGGATAGGATTAAGCCGATTATCTTAATTACAAATTAACGTAATTTCACACAATATTTTATGAATTTACTTGAGGTGATCCAAAATTACACCCTCTTCTAAAAAAAAAGGAAAGAAAGAAGAATTTAAGTGATAATTGAAGAAATGAATAGTAGATAAGACACTACCAGAGATTTCGTTTGGTGAGAACTTTTATATCTTCTAGGTTTCCTATAAACATATAATTTACCTCCCAATACCGTGAGAGACTTTCGATGAATAACGAATTAAAGACGAGTATATAATTGCAGTAAGTGGAATTTAAAACTTATGAAATTTATTATTTTAATTTAAAACTTTTTGTGAGGGGAACGATGACGCGCCCGATCTAGATCCCATGGTTCCGTCGTCGCCGCCTATCCGAGCTAGTATGACAATCTAACCCAGAAGAATCCTCACAAGAACACGTAGCGCCGTTGCCATAGACTGCAGTGAAATTGTGGGGACAAATAAGTCAACCTATTAACATAGGCTTTAACCAAATACATTCTACATTTCACAACCAAAAAGAGCTTCGGAACATATAATGCCACAGTAATCAGAATTTAAGAGTAAGCGGCGAACCAACCACGGCCGAGGCCGTCAGAATCCATTTATGTGCCATATATCGCAAGAAAACCACGCGATAGAGGAGACGCCACGCCCCACGCTTTAGGAATATTTGAGTGTGAAGCATGATGACATTAGACTTGAAGTAAAGATTTTCTTAATTGTCACCCAAGACAAACAATGGAGGGTGAATTGATTTTATTTTATTTTTTAAAGTTAAATAATTAATTTTTTTATTTTTTTATTTGAATTTTGATCATTTTATGATTGATTTAGATTTAATTTATGATCATCATCATCAAATTTTAATTATGATTATCCTTCTCGATCAGGTTAATAATCAGGACCTCTCACCTGCCCCATGACCAATTCATTATCTCGCAAGATAATCCTTCAAAACTCCACAGTTTGAACATGATGAAGTTTGGGACTTTTCTTCCCAAGAATTTAAATTTTAAAAGACCGGTTTCATATCTTGTATATATATTTTCTCGATATTATTAATTTGAAATTTTATAATATCACATTTTAGGTTTTATAACCCGGTCAAGACCAAACCGGGATTATGAAGATTCGTTTTATATTTGACTTAGTAATTACTCCAACATGATACACTGTTTCTTTTGGGAATTGATATATATTAGAATGTCTAAGTTGGAGTTTATATGTCGAATTTTGATTTTTGGGTTTTGTTAACGGCCCTCAAGACCAAACCGAAGTAACATCTGTCTTTTGTTTTATACCTAACTGCATGCCCCATTTGTTTAACACTTCAACATACATACTGATGTTTTTAAAATATTGTATGGATATTGAATGCAGTTGAAATGTAGTGCAATTGAGTTTAGATTTCAATATTTTTGGGTTTTAACTTACCCGTCCGGGAAAACCGGCAAGATATAACATCTTTTGTTTTTATACGCTAATCAGACATGTCTTGTTTGAACACTTCAAATACATACATACAGATTCTTTTTAAAATGTATTTATTAAATGTCTATTGAAATGTAGTTCAATTTACAAGTTTAGGTTTAATATGACATTTTGGGTTTTGTTAACTTGACCTCCCAAGACAAATCGGGATATGTAACATCTTTGGAAAATATGATATATATTATTTTGACCAAAACCTTTATGTCACAAATCAGGGTAGAAAATAAATAAATTATTGGAAGCTATTTGATATCAAAGTAATTAGAATGAATTTATGATTTGCTTTTAAGAACCCCTTTCTACGCAAATCAAGAAATATAAAGGAAATAAATCATTTTGCCATATGATCAAAAGTAATTAAAATGAATTTGTGACTTGATTTTAAAATCCTCCCATAACAAATCAAGAAAGAAGATTGAAATAAATCATTTTATATGATCAATCACCCATACATTTATTTCTCGATAAGGGAAGGAGAAGACAAAGATATGAGTAGATGTCATATGTCATTTAAGAGCAGTGGGTTAATTAAAATCCACATCTTTCAAATGCAAGCTCAGCGGGACAAATACTCATTAAATTTATTGAAGATATGCAAGAAAGAGTTTATTTTCCTTTCAAAGGAAGTGATAAAGATAATGCACGCCAGTGTCCATACATGTGCATACGATATGACAAAGATTAAACTAGATGATTTTCTGCGTCTTATGAGACACATGTGACGAAAGAATAGATGATAAGAGGATAAAAGCTATAAATAAGGATTTCCTATCACAAAATACCTACATTTCCTACTCTTTTCTCTCCTTAAACCACAAGTTTAAGTTCTTTCAATCAGATAAAGGGTTACGTGATTTGTGAGTTTCTTTTCTAACTCAACAATTTTTTTGATATCTTCGATATATGCATATAGATTTAATTTATTCCATAGTATGTGTTTCTTTATGTCTCATGTATGTATGTAATCATGGTGAATGACAAGTAAAGTAGGGAGTGACTTATGTTTGAGCATATGTGTATATCTCAAAACATGCCGCTGATAACCCTGCAAGATTATACAATACATGTCACTCAGAATTTCATCTATATATCATATCACACTCAGTTTCATTTCATATATGTTCCCCTTTTTTTTTTTTTTTTTTTTTATGATTACCATGTTTCTATAATTATGTATATCATTGTAAATGGGCATAGAGTAAAAGATGATATATTAAACCTATGTTTAGTTTTTCTAAGACGTCTCATAAAGATATTAAGGAGAGTATTGGAACCAATATTAACAAATATATGTCATAAGCATAAACATCCACTTATGTTATTCACACTTTGATCACACGTGTATAATGTAAAGGGAATTTGCAAGCATCAATCTTTCCAATCATTAAAGCATAAGAAAAAAAAGGATTTTGAATATCATGATTGATTGTCACATACTAGAAAGATTCAGATTCATTAAACCAGCGAATAATCACACGATATACCTTCTTTTTCAAACACTTAGAAAATTTTACATTTTGTTCACCAAAATTTTCTAGTTCCTCGGCCATCCCAACATGTAGGTCGCTTGAGAGCCCCACCACCAAGAAAGAGGCATGGTGTGTGTCGGAGACACCTACCGGTAATTTATTGTCCACCACGCCAAGAAAGACGTGCGTGGGTTAGATAATATAGCGACAATTTTCCATAATATTGAAGAGTATAACGATGAATTTTACGAATCCTTATCTCCGCTTATCAAAGCTACAAACCTCCGCCTCCCCGTACTGAAAGATCGAAGGCTCCACCACGCCAGGTGCATGTGGTGTCGTGAGACAAATAAACTGATAAAGATAAAGATTTCTATTAAGAAGATATCACACATGCAAGATGCAGAATGAAACCCATAGAAGATAAGCAGTGGTATAACCAAATCCCTTTCTATTTAATTTCATATTTGTGTTTTCTGATTTCATTCTACCTATATGAAAAGAGGAAAACAAATGAAATCCCTAAGAGATAGTAGCATGGCATAAACCCTTTCATTGATTTGATTAGATTTTAGATTTTCATTTTACTCATACGCAGATACAACAAATGAAATCAAGAGGTAGCATGTAAAGATGGCATAACCCCTTTCAATTTGATTTTAGTGTGTAATATATTTCAAAGCGATTAATTCAATTTCCTTCCATGTAAAATAATTTCAAAGACGTCGCCTTTCAAACAATATTTCTAATTTCCCTTTGAGAGAACCAATTTCAAAGCGTAAGGTAGCATCCATGTGAGGGAAAACAACAAGAAGAAAACATAAAACAACACTCCTTGTGATTTCACCTACATATTCATGCGGAGTGAATTCCAAAATTCCTTCCAAACAAAATTTTCAAAGAAACTAGATGCTTGCAATCTCACAAATAACAGAGAATAAACATGGTTTAGCAAACATCCCAAACCCATTTCCAGAAGCTAAGATGTGAAATCTAGAATATAACTTTTCAAATAGAATTTCAGAACCTGGGATGCAATCTCACAAATAATAAAAGCAAACATAGGGTTTAGCCATACAACATCCCAAACCCATTTCCAGGTTAAGATGTGAAATCTAGAATATAACTTTCCAAACAGAATTTCAGAACTATTGCAATATCACAAATAACAAAAACAAACATAGGATTTAGGCCATACAACATCCCAAACCACTAGAGAAAGCATTTAGCATAGTTTTAAGCATGAAATAAAGCTCACTTTACCCCTAATTTGAATACCCAAAATGCATAAGGAAAAGCTTAGTTAGAAATGACTGGAGATGTTGATTTGCTAAAAAAGGAGGAAAAGTGTTTGGTTTTTTTGCAAAGGGACCGGTCTAAGGTTTCATGATTCCTCGGTTCACGACTGACCAAGAGAGGAAGGAAGAATCATGAGAGGGAGAAGAGCCGGCGAGAGAGTTCCCTTGCAAGAAAGAGTCGCGAGGAGGAGCGACCAAGAGTAATGTGAGAGACTCTAGAGCTCAGAACAAGGAGCTTGCAGAGAGGAATGCATCCAACAAACAGAACGAGAGAGAGAAGTCGATCACGAGGAGTCGACGAGAGCTTCACAGAGCCGCAGAGAACCGAGGGAGGGATCGCGAGAGGGGAAATGTCGTGAGCTTCACCAGAGAGGGAATGATGAATGAGAGTCAAGAGATAAAGCCTATTCTTTCCCTCTTTTGACCGCTTAATCGGCCAAACGAGCGTTATTTCTCATTGGTCGAGCGGCTAGGGTTTTAATAGATTAAAGATTAAGTAGTTAATCCCTTTAATTATAATTTAATATTATTTGATATTAATTTACGAATAAACCCCATAATAGGTGTCAATTTTAGGTTTGTTGTCAACGCCATCAGCTGCGATGATATTCGACAACGCCTACGACGGCCGGCGAAGTTAAAATTAAACAGACGTTTCAATTGACCGATGTTCGCGACACTTTCAATCGATCGTGGAAGGCGTCGTTTGATAGGTCTCGACGTCTCGGCGATGACGGCATGATCAATTTCGCGAACGGAGGTCGTTTAGACGTCGTCGAGGCTTTTCGACTTCGATATACGCGTAGTTGATTTTAATTATTTGATCGATCATTAATTGATTCGATATTTGTTATTTAATTAATTTTAATATTTTCGACGCATTCGAAGCCGGATTTTCAAATTGCAACAAATTAATCGATTTTGATCGCGATTAGGGCATTTTAATTTCCACCATAGTTATTTAATTTCCGCAGTTATAGGTCAACACGCGATGCGATAAACCCTAACAATGGGTGTCGATGTATTCGCCATGTTTGACGCGCTGATCGACCAAGATCGGAGGTCCTTACAACGCCGGGCGGCCGTAAAATTGGGCTTAAATTGCAACGCTGGCCAAATCGATCAACGCGACATTTTTCCGAATCGATCGCGGAAGGCGTCGTTTGATAGGTTTCGACGTTTCGGCGAAAATGGCGCAATCAATTTCGCGAACAGAGGTCGTTCGGACGTCGTCAAGCCTTCCCGACTTTGATATGCGGGTAATTTGTGATTTTAATTATTTGACTGGTTATTAATTAATTTGATATTTTTCATTTAGTTAATTTTAATATTTTTGACGCATTACGAAGCCGAATTTTCAAATCGAAGCGAGTTTGATCGAATCCGATCGAGATTAGGGCATTTTAATCTCCAATTATGCGACGTCGCCGTTGATTTTCGTAGATTTTGTCATATACGCTTAATTTGAATAATGACTCATACTTGAAGGTCAACATGTGCATTTCACTTAACATGACTACAAATAAAGAAAGAAATAATAAAAAAATTTAACACAAAACTGAAGTTGGATTCATAAATATTGAGGTTGCAAGACCCACCTTTAAGACTGATCTTTCGCAAGTAAATGATAAACTTGACAAAGTTGATGGTGCGATAATTCTCTTGTAAAAATAGAAGCAAGTGTGTTTTTTGCCTCGATTTGTGAATCATGGCTGCCTATATTGCTAAAGATAAAACACCCTAAGTATGATAACTCATGTATGCTTTTGAAGCACTGAGCTCAATGATGGAATCAGCCAAAGCGATTTTCAATGAATATCATACTTGTGGCCACAAAGAAAGTACACTTTGAGAAATTTTACTTTGATAGGTATAATTATCTCAAATTATAATCACATGGGATCCCTTTGTTAAAAATGTCTTCTCAAACTCTAATATAAATAATCTCCAAGTTTTTTTCCTAATAATATGTGTAATTAAAGAAAAATCATAACCAATGGGAACTTCACTCAAATCTAGCCCTTATATAAGAAATATAAAGGATTATAGCAACAATACATCCATCCTTCATTTTAGTTTATCTGGGAAGACAAATTTAACTTTGACCAAAACCTACAAAGAGTCTATATGGTCACACTAAAAAAAACATCAACAAGGATATTATAAGTGCCTCCTGACCGAGTGCTTAACTTTGGCGATGATGCCATTCTATTATAATTACGATCTAATCGTGAATGTTCCCCAACGACTAAGCTTGAGTTGTAAGCCAACAAATATTCAATACGGTATGAAGCATTTGATAGCAGAGGCCAGTTAAAATTAGCCTCTTCGATAAGCTTTAATCCTAAAATTACAAGATTCATTTAGGTTGATCAAGTAGATTAAGGTCCATGACATCCCAAGACAACAAACTGATAAGATCTTCATTGAGTTTGTTATTTTTTCATCAACCATCTTCTTTGAGACAATAACAATATATGTTTATGATGTAGAACAAGCAAGGAGAATTAAAATAAGTATTCTTCATTTTAGCTTTCATTGCTAATCTTGATGTCTTCCTCGTGTTGTATCAAATATACGAATCCTAGATGAACTCTACCCTTAAAGTTAAAAACTTTTGTGCTCTTCCTAGAAGTCAACTTGCTTATGCTACTAGTGCTTAAATAAGGTTGTGTCATTGCTGTGATGAAGGCTTGAACTACATAACATTAACTTGGACTCCTGCAAAGTGGTTAATTTGAACACAAATGCTATGCTTTTTCGATGTTGGAGGAGGTAAAGCTTGCATTTGGGAATGGTATGCATGATATTGGAGGTAGATTAACAAGTGAAAGTGCTGTAAAGGGTCTAGGATGGACTTTTATTATAGGTAGGGGTAATGATGTTTTCAGGGGAGATAGTTTTATATGAAGGTTTGTTAGGGGTGTTAAGGAGGATTTTGGGTGTGAGATTGCTACTATATTATTGGTTTAATATAACTTCTCTTAGCAATGTTGCAAGGTTGTCTAGTCTAGCATCCTTGTATTGAATAACTTAATAGTCATCATGTATATGACAAGCTTTGCTCTAATAACTAGCATTACAAAAGTAGTGTTAGAAGCCAAACAAGTTTAAGATTTTTGAGATAAATTTTTGGATTAAATTTTATGAGAGAAGATGCTTGGGATTTCGTTGGTGCAAAATTATGGGGAACTCCAAATTTGAAGTTTAGGATGTTAACTAATAGTGATAATTTTAAGTTAACTGAATGTGCAATATAACACACGGGATGATAATACAAACACAACCAGCCCATGGCATAATAACATATTAATAAAAAATTTAACACAACATGCCATGGACACAATGCTAAATATATAATTTATAATATTTTTTTCTAAAGGCATCTCTCAACAAAGTGTGTATACACACACTTCACAAAAGAAGCCTCAAAAAATAAAAGAAAAACAAACATTAGTGATAATAAAAGAAATACTTATCATAAGTGACAATTTTTTTGTTTAAAATACTTCATCATTAGCATTCAGTAATCATCATCAATTATGTCATATTAATGATTTAAGGTTTAGGGTGTTAACATAGGAGTTTTGGTATATAATTCTTTAATATTGGAGGTAAATTTCTAAGACCAATTCAAAATATTTTATAGCATTGTCAACTGTTAGGTGTAATTTTAGTTGTAGAAACTTGAATTATGGAGGTCAACTTTAGTCTAAAGGTTTTCGTTTAAGTAGATCCAAAACTGAATATATGGAGTGTAATTTTAGTTGTAGAAGTTTTTGATAGTGATACTTGTTGTGACTCATTAATAAGAAGTGATCGGATATTTAGGCTCTATTGTTCAAAATGATGGTGAAATAGATGGAGATGTTATTAGTAGAATCCAAGTTGGATGGTTGAAGTGGAGGAATGCATCGGCCTATTATGTGATAGAAAAGTTCTACTTAAACTTAAAAAAAATTTTATAAGATGGTGATAAGACTTGCAATGACTTATGGTGCGAGAATGTTGGCCAATAAAAAGAGAAGCATAAGACTAAGTTTTACGAGAGATGAGGATGCTAAGGTGGATGAGTGGCTTTACTCTTAGAGATAGAATGCAAAATGAGTATGTTAAAAAAGTTGGAGTAGCTCTAGTGGTAGATAAGATTAGGGAGAGTCACCTTAGATGGTTTGGCCACATAAAAGCCGTCCATGACCCATTAGAGAGTAGATGCATTAGATTTACCTTATGTTAAGAAAGGTAGTAGACCTAAAAGACTTAGTTAAGATGTATAAAAAATGATCTTAGTATACTTGAATTAAATGAGAATTTGACACATAATAGAACACAATGGAGACGAAGGATTCATGTAGCCAACCCCACCTAGTGGGATTAAGGCTTGTTGTTGTTGTTGTTGTTGTTATTGTCAACTGTTAGGACTTCAATTTGGATTGAAATTGAATGTGAATCATACTATTAAAATGGTTAAAAGCTTATCACCTTAAATTTTTCTTTCATTAAGGAGGTGTTTGGTTGCAAGTATTTAAGAATTTAAGTGTATTTAAATGCATTATAAAGTACATGCAAGATATGTGTAATATTTAGGATTCTTTGGTTGGTTACAGTACAAATTAACAAAATAATTTTTTATTGGTTTTTAGTTAGTTAAAGTGCTTTGAATTTTTTAGTAAATGGAGAATGAATTATTTTTTAAGACAAGTTTGGGTGGGTGTCCTAGGCCACAATGTCAAAGGCAAACATCATTGTGATTATATGAAGTGCATTTAGAATTTGAAGCAGGGGTTTTCTTGGATACACAATGTTCTAATTGAGCCTACACCTTATGATCTTTAGACAACTGAGTCTTGAACATATCTCTGTACTACCAATCATCCTCCCTATGTTTAAGTCCTAAAAGTGATAAAGATTAAATGAGAAATTAGCAATACAACTATTGTCTCAAATGAGTTTGTTGATTGATATTAAGTTGCATTCTAGGTTAGGCATTAGAAGCATAGAGTCATGGGTCAAATTTTTTGAGAGAATGGCAACTTATTTCAAATTCTTTTGATGGTGGCCCATTTGCAATTCAGCCGTAGTTAGTCTCATGGCATAAGTGAAAATTATAGAAGACATTTTTGCCTCTTGTCATATGATCTAACACTCTTAAATCTACCATCCAAATATAAGTTTTCTACCTGTTTGTGATAAGAGCATATGACAGTCCTTTTAGCAACAAAGTTTATTAAGGTAAAGTTTCAGAATAAGTTTTTGTTGGAAGAATATTTGTCTTTGGTCTTATCTCTAGATGGCTAAAATAGGAAGGCGAGAACTATTGTAATTTGCCTTTGTCGTTGATTTTATTTAGAATTTACAGATTAGAATGTCATAATTGATTTTTTCATGTTTTAGATTTGAATTTTTTTAGCTTGAGGTTGACTTCCAGCTTGAGGTTGACTTTCAATGTTTAAGTTGCAAACTTCTTGACAACTTGCAGACTTTTAGAAGACGAGTGACTTTTAGACGAGTGACTTTTAATGTTGGTGAAGAACCGTTGACTTGGAAGAGAGATTTTATGCTGAAAGACACATTGGCCTCACACTGAGCAAAAACTTAATGGCTCTAATTCCACATTGAAAATTACAAAAGAAGATAGAAGAGTAAACATATGATATTTTATGTCTAAAATTTTTGTCCTTATTTTGTGTTAAAAAGTTATTAATCTATAGATAAATAGGTGGAGAAACAACTATCTAGAAAAGAAATAAATCTAAAAATCAATTTTTAGCTTTGGAATTTAAAATTAATTATACAACATAAATGAAATGCTCTTTCCATGTATTGCTAGATTGTTGTCGATAGAAAGCTATTGTTCAAGGACTGTTTGATTGTTGTAGGTGAAAAGGTGTTGATCATGAACTGGAGATTATTTCAACAACACCTAATGGTAATGCATACTCTCACAGTACAACACAAACAGGTGAACTAGCAAATTAGCAACAACAACAACAACAAGCCTTAATCCCACTAGGTGGGGTCGGCTACATGAATCCTTCGTCTCCATTGTGTCCTATTATGTGTCAAATTCTCATTTAATTCGGTATACTAAGATCATTTTTTATACATCTTAACCAAGTCTTTTAGGTCTACCTCTTTCTTAACATAAGGAAAATCTAATGCATCTACTCTCTAATCGTCATCTGACGGACGCTTTATGTGGCCAAACCATCTAAGGCGACTCTCCCTAATCTTATCTACCATTACTCAACTTTTTCCAACATACTCATTTTGCATTCTATCTCTAAGGGTAAATCATCCACTGGCATCCTCATCTAATACTTAACTTAGTCTTATGTTTTATCATTGGCCATTCGCACTATAAGTCATCAGGTCTTACCACCATCTTATAAAATTTTTCTTAAGTTTAAACTTTTCTATCACATAATAGGATGCATTCCTCCACTTCAACCATCCAACTTGAATTCTACTAATAATATCTCCATCTATTTCACCATCATTTTGAACAATAGAGCCTAAATATCAATCGCACTCTTATTAATGACTTGATTACCTAAAGTCACAACACTACCACTAAAACTTCTACAACTAAAATTACACTCCATATATTCGCTTTTAGATCGCTTAACTAAAAACCTTTAGACTCTAAAGTTGACCTCCATAATTCAAGTTTCTCATGGACTCTCTAGTCTTATCAACAAGAAGAATGTCATAAAAAAAGCATACACCGGGTACATCTTCTTATAAATGCCTCGTAAGAACATCCATAACTAAAGTAAAAGATAAGGGCTTAATGTTGATCCTTGATGTAATCCAATGAAATAGGAAAATAGTTTGTCAATCCTCCTTGTGTTTGCACACAAGTGACAACTCTAGTATACATATCCTTAATGACTTGAATATAACCAATATTAACTTCTTTCTGTTCTAGAACTCTCCAAAGAACATCTCTTGAGACTTTATCACAAGCTTTCTCTAAATCAATAAATATCATATGTAGATCCTTTTATTTTCTCTATGCTTCTCCATCAAACCTCTTAACAAATATATAGCATCCATAGTAGATCTACGGCATGAAACCAAACTGATTGAGAAACTTACGTATCACATCGTAACCTATGCTCAATTACTCTCTCCCATTATTTTAATGTATGGCACATTAACTTAATTCCTCTATAATTTGCACAATCTTGTGCATCACCTTTATTCTTAAATATAGGAACCAACAAACTCTTTCTCCACTCATCTGGCATCTTTTTAGTCTTTAAAATAACATTAAAAAGATTTGTAAGCCAAGAAATTCCTTGATCTCCTAAACATTTTCACACTTCTATTGGAACTAGTAAATTAGCCTTGAATAAAAAAATACATGCAACGAATGAAAGCTCTTGAAGCAATATAGGTAACCTGTCTTAAAAAAATAAAAAATAAAAGATTGACTAACATGACTCCTTAACTAACTGCACCTAATGTTTTCATTTCATACCATGAGTGTTCTGTCACTTAAAGAAGTAAATTCCATTCTTTTAATAACAAATTCATTTTGAGACTTACATAATATGTTTCATTTCTCAATTATTCAAATACGTACTTGTTGAAGAAGCAATACCGGAGAGACTTCCACATGCCAAGCTGATCAAAACTGAAGAATCATACGGCCTAACATCAAAAATTAAACCTTACCATAGGTAGAGATTATATAATGGCTAAAAAAACATAGAATGGAGACAACCTACATAACAAAATGCCAACACAATTACCTTTGTAATTGCCATCGAGCTCTCAAAGTTTCATAAACAGTAAAGCTAATAGCTATGCTAGGTCCAACACCCTG
This sequence comes from Cymbidium sinense, assembly GCA_021442155.1. Taxonomy (NCBI): domain Eukaryota; kingdom Viridiplantae; phylum Streptophyta; class Magnoliopsida; order Asparagales; family Orchidaceae; genus Cymbidium; species Cymbidium sinense. Next base: position 85,822,012 of record CM038215.1, read on the forward strand.
TTGTTCACTACTGGACAATCATAAACACAAACAAATGCACTTAATGAAAAGCATTACAAATTGACATTTTTTACCAATAATGTAGCTCCAAGACCGTTATACAGTCCCCTTGCACCCTCATCTCTACATATAGAGGAAAGTGCATCAAAAATGCCTCGATAATACAAGATATTTGTCTGCAAAATTCAGTTAACACAAACTTCGATTATCTCTAAATAATATTAGTAAGTTTTGATGGTTAGACTCCAACATGATAGAAATTTTCATCCAAAGAGCTACCTGATTAAAAATGCAAAGAAGAAACAGGAACAGAGGATACTAAGCACAAACAGGAATAATTAAAGTGAAAATAGTGAAAATTGTAAAAATTGGGCCAAAATTAGCTAAAATACTTTGAAAGTGGTCTAGTTCATTTCTTTCTTAGCTCGATTGACATGAAAATTTGATCTTTCTAGCTAAATTAGTTAACTTGTATTGCATCAATGCACCAAACCAATAAAAAATTATTCTCTTGAAGAGTTAAAAGTAATGACATATTTGAGTTGGAGAAGGTGACACCACTGCATCATCTAATGGATAAATGACTAGACAGTGCATAGAGTAACAAGAGGCAGAAGTCCAAAGAATGGAGGGAATTAGAGGCTTCAGTGTTGGGCAGCTCCATGTGGGTCAATAACAGATTAGATGATAGTGGTGGTGGTGGCAACACAAATTCAATCTCTAGTAGATACAACAAACAATTTTTAATCACCTGAAATAATATCCAGTAAATAGGAACAAGAATCTCAAAAAAAATGCTAACATAGATGGATCCATGGTAGAGGCACCCAAGATATGTGCCCCCATTGGATTGTGTTTGCTCCATTGAGTTATTTGATTGGATTGCTAAACCTGTACTTCAAGTCCTCCATGTGTTATGGTATGACCAAAACATTTGTAGAATATAGAAATAGGAGAGTTAGAATGTAGAGAGAGAAAGTACAAATACATTAGTGTTACAAAGGAAATGTTGATTTACAGATAATGGTTTGTTAACTTTCAACTAATGCAGTCTAAAATGAAGTTTGAAGTATTGAAGCTCAATTTTTTCATAGCACCCCCGTTCAAAGAATATCTAAGATTTCAGCATATCTGCCACAAATACTTTCATACTGAAAAACAGTCAGGCTCAAGGATTTCATCATGCAGAGACTTTGGCTTAATCTTTGACAACAACTAACCCTTAGATATAGTAGTAATTACGGGTACTGGTAACTCATGATGATCCTCAATGTCGTATTTTTCATAGGGATGTGTCATCAGAAAGACAAACAATTTCATAAGGATCTTCACCTAAGCACAACTAAGTGGGTGAAGGAAGCTATTATGGTTGTTTTGCTTTAATGATCCGTGGGTTAGGTAAAAACTCTAGTGAAAAAAAAAAGTAGATAGAACTAAAATTACAATGTGGTAAAACCCTTACATTAGTTGGTTGGCAGTATGACATAACTCAATCAAATAAATTTTCAAGACAAACCTAAGAAATTTCATAAAATGTATTATCAAATGAATATGAGCAATAAAAATCATAGTTATCTTCATATGTGTATGGTTGAGGAGATATAGAAGGATGAGATTAACATTCAAAACAACAATCTTCATGAGGTGCAAGATATTGATGATATTCATACTATACCAATATATTTTGTTTATTGATAATGTAATGACATTTAAAGTTAAATGGTAAAGAGGTATAGTTTTTGTGAAGTGACAAAGCTCATGTTGCTATTCTTGATTACAGCAACAAGATCCAAAATTGAGATGGATCGACTGAAGTCATTTATGATTGGTCGGTGAAGATCATCAAAAAATTTGTTGACCTCAATTTTTTTGTTTGTACACTCATGTCAGACTTACAATTGATTAGTTAAAAATATCTCTAACCTTTGTCTACTTCCATAACCACTATGACCTCGTTTCTTATAGTTTCATCTTTATGCATTATTTTCTCTCGAACATTATCTTTAGAAAGCTCGCACCTTGATGCTAACACCTTCTGGCATCAACATACTGCCCAATAGCTCTTGAGCATGGCTTCCTTTACTAGCACTCATTAACCCCTTAATGTCAAATTGGCCTTGATTTTCCAATTGATTAAGTGAGCCCTTGTCATTTTGAAATGCCTCATATCACACCTTCCTCATTTGCCACTCAATAGCTCTCATCCACTCCTTAATCTGCTTTCTACAACTTATCTTCAATCCCTAACTTCTAAAAATATCATTTGCACTCACTTCCTTCAAACCTTGTTCAATCTATAATAACTCCCTCCACTAATTATTTCTTCTAAGATCCTAATCAAATCCTATAGAAGCTTCAATTGGCGTTATTGGTAGTCCTCCTTTACCACCTACTAGTTTGATAATCTCCTTATTCGATGCTTCCCTACTAAACCTCCTCTTGCACTTAAGCCCACAATTATCATTGACATACTTTTTGTGTGTTCCCCTTATTGTTTTGCTTAAGCAATGGCGAAGAAAAATGATTCAAGTTATCAGCCTCCTTCCTCCTCTCTTTTTTCAATATTTTTCATCAAGGCCCAAAACCATCTCAACACAACAACAACTCAACCTTTCATAGAAAATATGCCCTTATTTTTTAAAGTTCATAAATTTTCTTAGGGTTCCTTAACATTAAGATTGTCATATATTAATGTCTGACTTATAATTGATCAGTGATTTCTTTGTATAACTACTTAAACCCTTAGCATATTCTTATCATATTATCTCTAAAACTAAAATATCCAAAACTCTTCTCATGTAGATCCTACTATGTGATTATTTTTTCCAATGTATATGTTAAAGTGTTCTTCACATTTTATTTCTTTTAAGGAACTGCCCGTAACTTCAATTTAGGAATTTTTCCTCACCTTTGTACCCACTACTTTAGACAATTCACTTTATAGTTTCTCAGTTCTATTTTTGATAAATCTTTACAAGTGAATGCTACTACTGTTAGGCTCTTTAGGCCATCTGTGGCTAGAATCTTTGTTGGAATTAATGTTAATCCTTCTTTAGATAAAGAAATTTGGATTGGGACCTCTTAAGTGGTTATTATAAAAAAATTCAATTTAAGGGCATTCTCTCATATTATTTATCTTCTATAATTTTTTTATCAAAAATATTCAGATTGCTACAAGATCACCCTAAAATCCTAAACTAAGAAAATCATCCTTAATGGATCTTAACAAATGGGAGTATTAAAAATGGCTAAATCCAACCTACAAATTTGATGGTCGTAGATCCTCCTAGATCTAGATTGTATTTAAACCACGAAACCTACTCCATCTCTCGCCATAAAGTCACTGCCTTCCCTCATTGATAATTCATATGTTCAAAATTTCATGATTGTGGGAGAAATTTTCACTTTTAATATCACCGCTAATTTAGATTTATTGATTATGAGATTGAATTCTCCATGTGATCCTATTATAGAGCATGTCGGTAACCTAAGATATAGTCAATCATATGGTTTTGATGCAAATCAAGTATTGAAGAACAAGTAGAGAGAAGTAGGCTTACACAAAATAATTTGTCAAGAGAATGAATTAAAGTAGGTTAAGGAGAGAAGTAGAATCAAACAAAATAGGATAAATATTCTCACAAAATTTATATTTATCAAAAGAGTTCAAATTCTCTCATTGAATAAGAGTTTACAAAAAAAGGTTAACTTTCAAAAAATATTTCAACCATCATGTTATAGCACTTTTCAGTATTATATAAGTTATATTTTTATCTTTATTGATTATGAATAAAGATACATTTTATGACTTTGGGATAAATTTGCACCTTTCATGACGAGGAATGTGAACGAAGGTTAAACAACCAAAAACTTCAACACAAAAGATGGAGTTGAGTCTATTTATGGGAGTATAATGATGAGAATTTGATAAGGATTTTTCTAATTTTAGGATCCTTGATGGTATGCGATTAATGAGATATACAGCTACAAGAATTTTCTCACTTAGTAATATTTAAAAACATTATTAGTAATCATAATGGACCTAACAACTTCATTAGGGTGCCTATTTTTCTCTCCTCAATCTCATTTTGTTAGGATGTATTAATACAAGAGCTTTGGTGAACAATACTTTACTGAATGAGATAATCCCAAAGAATGGACTGGAAGAGAATATCCATTCATAGTCATGAAGATTGAATTTGGGTTCTAAATTGAGTTTGTATTAATGATGAAATTTTTTAAAGATGTGACAAATTTTAGCCTCATCATTTACTAAGAAAATCAAATTAGTTCAAGTGTAATCATTAACAAATGATATGAACAACTTAACCCCAATGACATCAATAACATGAGGTGATCCCCAGATATCACTATGAATAATAAAAAAGGTTGAAAGGCTTCATATAAATGGCTTGAATAAACATTTCCAATATGCTTAAAAAATTGTAAGTTTCACAATGTAAAAGATTAAAAATTTTTATTAGTGAAGAGAACAAGATTTTAAGATATATAAAGTTGGGATGACCAAGATAGAGGTGTTATAACATAATTACAAGATACATGTTGAATATGCTTTATTCATAATTCAGAATTTTCAACATTCAAGAGGTAGAATCTAACATTTTTCATAGAATCGTTAAGTCCTTGAGATCATATTTTAGAATTCCTGAGCAGAAAAATTTAACTAACAAAGTTCTTATTTTTGGTGATTTTGTCAAAAAATAAGATATTACAAAAAAGTTTGGCAACCAAACTATGAAGTAGAAATGCTGATTATCCAAGTACTTGACACTTAAGAGAAAGATTTGTTGACAATCCTTACCATGTAAGTCTTGAAATAGATATGCAATTTTTGAAATAAATGGTATCACTATCATATGATCAAATGCACTTGAGTCCACAATTTAGGACTAAACATTTTATATTTTTTTTAATTAAATTCATTCAAAATCATATCTTTTTGAGTCGTGATTTGATGTTGATTTCAAGCATGGTTGGGTTTGTTTGGGATTAGCAAAGTATCATTTGAAGCAAATTGATTTAAGAGGGATAGTGTTGGTGTTAATAGTCATTGTTAATTACAAAGAAATTACAACTTTATTTTTTAAGTTCTCAATCAATATTTTCCCATGAAATTTCCAACATGTTTTTTTTATTGTTCAGTATAGAAAAGATAAATATTTTGACGACGCGAAAGAAGTTAGTCCATGAAACTAGAATTAGGTTAAATGGAATATAGGTACTTACGTAAATTAATGAATTAATAGATATTACATAGAAAGATAAATATTTTATGTGAACTAAATGGGTTGGTGAGAAGGAGATTGATAGTTTAGGTTTTAAACTTTGGTATTCAGAAAAGTAGAACTAAAGAAAGTAGGTGTGATTATAGATAAAAGTTTGAAGGATAATGTTATAAGTATTAATAGATGTAGAGATAAATTATAAATTTTAAAGATTATCATTGATACCAAGATTATCAACGATATTCACGCCCCAAGAGCTTGGAGGTAAAAAAAAATTTTGGAATGAATTAGAGGGATTAAAAAGAATCCCTCAAGAAAAGTATTTATTGGAGGAGATTTAAACTCGTATTGGTGTAGTAGAGAAGAAGATTTTGATTCATTTGGGAAAAATGAAGGTAGGTACTATATTAGATTTTGATTTATGATTAGAATGAATACTTTTTTTAAAACATTATTATTTATAAAATGGATCAAGAAAACAATTGATTATTATTTCGATAAGAAAAATAGATCGCTTTAAATCAGAAAGATTGTAAGGCCATAGTGAAATTTTAAGAAACATCATATTGGTTTTAGATTTTAAGAAAGTAAAGAGAAAAATAAACTAAATTATCATTCCCAGATTAGATCACTTAAAGAACGACAATAAAAAAATATTTTAAGAAGATATTAGAAGAATTTGGTGTAAAAGACGCTAACGTTATGGAAAAAATATCAAGTGAAATTAAGAAGCACAAAAGATGCTTGGAGAATCAAAGGAAAGCTTCTTTAATAAGAATAGTCAAGGTGTGAGCAAAGAAAAGATAAAAAATAAAGATCATTATAAAACTTGGTAAAAAAATTAGAGGAAAGATATAAAGCCGTAGAGATTCTAAGAAAGAATATATGAAAAATTAAATTTCTTTTAGTAATTTATACAATAGATACCAAAGAAGGTGAAATGTATGTATAAGTTAGCCGCAGAGATAAGTAAAGACATAAAAGTGCAGATAATGAAAATAATAAAGTGTTTTTTAGAAAAGATATTGAAAATAAGTGGATGAGATATTTTGATAAACTTTTCAATGAAGGATCCGAAAGATTGATTTTAGCAAGAACCTTAATACTAAACAATGATAGAATTTCATTTCTATCGTCAGATTAGTAAGTTAGTGAAGCTTTAAAGAAAATGAAATGTGGAAAACTAGGACGGATAATATTCCAATAGATGTATGGAAATGTTTAGGAGATCGGAATTTGGCTTACAAATCTTTTAATGTTATTTTAAAGACTAAAAGATGGATGAGTGGAGAAAGAGTCTACATATATATTTAAGAATAAAGGTGATGCACAAGAGTGTGCAAATTATAGAGGAATTAAGTTAATGTGCCATACATTAAAATTATGGGAGAGAGTAATTGAGCATATTACGATGTGATACGAAGTTTCGACAAGCTTTGGTTTCATGCCGTGTAGATCTACTATGGATGTTATACATTTGTTAAGAGGGTTGATAGAGAAGCATAGAGAAAGTAAGAAGGATCTACATATGATATTTATTGATTTAGAAAGCTTATGATAAAGTCTCAAGAGATGTTCTTTGGAGAAGAAACGTAAAAAAGAGTTAATATTGGTTATATTCAAGTTATTAAGGATATGTATACTTAAGCATTGTGTCCAAACACAAGGAGGATTGACAAAATATTTTCCTATTTAGTTGGATTACATCAAGGATCAACATTAAGCCCTTATCTTTTACTTTAGTTATGGATGTTCTTACGAGGCATTTACAAGAAGATGTACCTTGGTGTATGCTTTTCGATGACATTCTTCTTGTTGATAAGACTAGAGGAGTCCAACGAAACTTGAATTATGGAGGTCAACTTTAGAGTCAAAGGTTTTAGTTTAAGTAGATCTAAAGCGAATATATGGAGTGTAATTTTACTTGTAGAAGTTTTAGTGATAGTGTTATGACTTTAGTGATCAATAAGAGTGAGCGATTGATATTTAGGCTCATTGTCCAAAATGATGGTGAAATAGATGGAGATGTTATTAGTAAATTCAAGTTGGATGGTTGAAGTGGAGGAATGCATCCGGCCTATTATGTGATAGAAAAGTTCCACTTAAACTTAAGGAAAAATTTTATAAGATGGTGATAAGACGCATGACTTATGGTGCGGCCAATAAAGAGAAGCATAAGACTAAGAAGTTACAGAGATGAGGATGCTTAGGTGGATGAGTGGCTTTACTCTTAGAGATAGAATGCAAAATGAGTATGTTGGAAAAAAGTTGGAGTACTCCAGTGGTAGAAGACAGGGAGAGTCGCCTTAGATGATTTGGCCACATAAAGCGTACCGATGACGATTGACAGGAGAGTAGATGCATTAGATTTTATGTTAAGAAAGGTAGAGCAGACCTAAAAGACTTGGTTAAGATGTATAAATAATGATCTTAGTATACTTGAATTAATGAGAATTTGACACATAATAGGACACAATGGAGGCAGGATTCATGTGCCCATCTAGTGTTATTTTGTTGTTGTGTTGTTGTTGTAGGCATATAGCGATGATCACACCAAGGCATATTTTTACTATTAAATTTTTGTTAAAGGTATACATACCTTGAGAAACAAATATCAAGCCCTTAGTGTAAGTTGAGTATCATTACTTTTTTTCATGCTATCTTTGTAAGATTTTCTTCTCCTCAGATTATGGAGCATGCTTTTCGAATAGATGGAAGGATGTTGTCCCAAATATCCTACCTCAAATTTCATGAAAAAATTTTATTTAGTCCAAGAAGGAATTTTGATATCATGTTTTTCTCAACAATTTTACAATACTCGACTGTATCCTTTGGACACTCCCAATCCATTTTTTCAAAGACATTCAGCTGTTGCCAATATTAGGTAAGGGCATTGCAATATTGGATGACCAAAAACACCCTTGTCAAGGATCATGGAGAGAAGTTTTGATTTCTAGCAACTCTATCAGATTTTCATTCTCGGAGTATGTTTCCATAGTAGTATCCTAAAATTCTTTCGTGGTTCCATTGAACATTAAATTTTGATAAATTTCATTTTTCAAGGTGCTGATTAATTAGTAAATTATTATAATATTTTCATATCTCTATATTTTTGAGCTTTGGGCCTTCTTTTTGAGAAGAAATGATTGTATTAGTTAAGTAGCTATCTTCCCCTTAGAAGATAGTTTTGTCCCCTCAATTTGTGCCCGATAATCGGTAAATTAGAGAATCATTTTGGCTGCCAAAGTTGAGATGAGGAATTGTTTTATGGCTAGAGGTGGTGTCAGAGAATAAATTATAATCAAAAGTTACTTCATGTTTAATCATTATCACAATTAAGATAGAAGATAAATAAAGAGAATAACTAGAGAATCAAGAGAGAAAAGAAGTCCAAAGGAGATGTCTCTGATTTTTTTTTAGAGAGAGAGAGAGAGAGAGAGAGAGATTTTATATATTTCATATGCCAATGAGAAAGCCAAAGACGCTTACATAGAAAATGCTTAGCCCACTTAGTGGGCTAAGAAACCAACAGTGAGCGAAATTTTTTTTTAAAAAAAAGAAGATAAATATTGTTATTTCCAAGCTATGAAAATAAGTAATCAGTTTCTTATTCAGTATGTGGCCCTTTTTCCCTTGTATTGGACAGCTGGAATGACCACAGAAAGCAAACCAATTTCAGCTTAGTTTGATGCCTAATTGATTGAGAATGCAATGGTGTAATATATCTAACCAGGTTCCTGATCGAAGCATCCCCTCTAATGCCTCAAGGACTGTAGTCCACCTCTTTAAATCATTCCAGATTTAATTCCTGAATTAGTCCAGCCATAATACCTTCCAAATTGACATTAGGCTGTTTTCTGCAGCTTCGGGTATGTTTAGAATTAGTTTCAGATTTAATTTCTCAATCGGTGCAGCCATAATATCTCCATAATTGGCATGAGACTATTGTCCGCAGCATTGTGTATGTCCAAAATTTCCACACATTTCAACCTAGAAACTGCCTAAATATATTGTTTTTAATCAACCATAAAAAGTAAAAGCACCAGATTTATAAAAACTACCAATTTAAAGGTTTTCTTATGTACCTGAGCTGCAAGACGAGTCCTCACAAGATCTAATGGGTATGTTATTGATGCAGCAGTAATTCCAGACAAACCACCACTCACTAACTTAACCAAAACATCTGAGCTAATGTATTCTTTATGTTTCCTGGATGCAACAATTGATTGCATCATCTGAAATCAACAAAAGAACAAATAAATTTAAGAAAAAAGACCTCCAATTTGCAGCACTTATTAAACAAAACCACTTATTCCACAGAATCTAATACACACATTCTTGTAGTGTTCATAAGCATAAAAGCTTATTGAGGAATAAGGCAGGCGATGAGCAATTGTAACCAGATTTCCTTTCCAGAATGCTCGAAACCCTTCTTCATAGAGGATACGTGAAATCTCACGCCATATGCTAGCCTTCTGCAGGGTTGCAATATCAGAGTGCATGCCTTTCACCTGAAGGATAAAATATCACTCAGCCAACAACTTTAAAATGTGTAAAAACAAATAGCATCTGGTAGAAACAAAATATCAAAGACTAACGACAGTGATGCCAAAAAGAACGTAATTCATTAAAAAAAAGTAAACAAATCAGGAAACATTTACGCATTAAAAGTTCACTAGAATGAAAAACGACAGCACAAACTAAAACTTGCATGCAATAAAGAATAGAATAGCAACCAGCGTGCAAGAATAATAATGTTCCAAACCATGCTGTTAAATTACATTGTCCTCATCACATAATATTTCTAACTCCTGGTACATAAAATTCTCAAAATACCATTTTTTTCATATTTAACCTTCTAAACATGCTTAAATATTCCCAAGAGATAATCTACATAGCAGAAATGTGTATGAATTAAAATCTACATAGCATTGGAGAGAGAAGCTTTCTCGTTATGAAGAGTTCATCATCATCAAAATCATGGCAGCTATTTCAAGTTGGTATGAGAAAAAATTTTTCATGGCAACGCAACTAAAGAAAACTGCTGATTTAACACCAAAAGATATCACGAAAATAATCAGTTAATCATTTAACAGCATGCTTTCACAAAACTAGAGTTTATACTTAGACAAGAACATTCATTCCCAGTGGCTCAGAAAACAAAAAAATACAAAATAACTTACAAGAGGAAACAATGTGGTGCACGACCTGGAAAAAGTTGTGCTCCATCAGGTATCTTAAAATAACAAATAGAAACATTAAAAGAAACACCATAAGAGAAAACTATACGAAGCTAGCTGTGAATGCTCCAACCATGTCAATATAACACTGATATTTGTCATGGATAGAGACCATGCAGCATATTCAAACAGAGCCAACTCTCGCTGTGAGACTGGATTATGGGCTGGAGATAAAAGCAATGATCCAGTCTTATCAAACGTCAATAACAATAAAGGTAATAATCAAACATATTGATATAAAAGGTAAAAAATTGCAATCTTAATCTAAAGTGTATCGATTAATCCACTAGCAAGCAAAAATTTTAAAATTTTAAAATAAAATAAAATTCTCCCCAACTTCCAATGTGATTTTTTAAGTGTTGGAGAATTTCACTCTAAAGATATTGCTATATAATAAAATCGAGTGGACAGAGGATATTATCCAAGGCATGCAAAGCACTATCTTAAAAGTAGATTTTAGTGCTCTCAGTGCACTGAATCTATGCAGTCCATCTTCAAGTACTCAAATGGTACTTCGCACAGATCTACATTAATCAAATGTTGAGACAGGAACAGCTATCCATTTGTAATGCTATAGAGCATGTTTGCATAATAGGATGAAGAATGTGGAAAGAGGCAAGAGTTTTCTCAAGTCAGTTTAAGAACATGAAATCATTCAAATTAATTGATGTAACTTTTCAAATTGTACTTTTTGGGTCACATGATTTTGGATGAGTGCATCGGATCAAAAATATTAACTGATAGATAAAAAGGATTTGAAGAAGATTGGTTAGCCGCAAGCTAAGGCATTGGAATTTGGTATTATCACCCATTATTCCAATTAGTGGTGCAAATGAGTCTAGTCGTGCATGAGCCGGGCAAAACTTGAGCTCGACTCATTTGTTCTATGGTTGGCTCAAACTTGAGCTCAAGCTCGACTTGAGCTCATTACTCAAGTTCGAACTCGACTCGTGTATTTTATAGTAGGCTCGAGATCGGCTCAAAAACTTGAGCTCCATCTTGACTCGAACTAAAACGATATCACAGAAACCAACAAAATACCATTATTACATTTATCACAAAAATCAACTAAAACAATTCAAAGTATTCAAAACAATCCAAAGTTCTTACTTGTAGGTTTCTTCTTGTAGCAACAGAAACTACAACCAAACAAAAAACCCAACAAACATGATTATAAACAAATAAAATAAGAAAAAAGAGTTCTACACACAAGACCACACCCAAACAAAATAAAAGAGAAAATAACAAACCTCTCGTTTGAAGATAGCCATACAATCGTATGCCGATTGGTCTGATCCTCTCGATTTCATAACATAAGTCTTGTAGGTTACAACCAGTCCTCTCGATCTCGCTAAGAGGAAGAAGGAGAGGGGTCAAGATTGAGCGAGAAGGAAGGAGAGGTGTCATTAGATCAAGCAAGAAGGAAGAAGGAGAGGGGTAGTCGGGTCAAGTGAGAATAACAACGTTCAAAAACAAAAAAGCCCTGATAAGTCTATATAGCATGTGCCTTGAGTCTTGTTTGCTTGAACAAATGAACCAGACGAGTGGCCTAATAAAACAAGGCGCCGATTATTTCAGCCGACTTAACGAGCTTTCAAGTCGAGATCGTTTATTCAACGAGCTTTAATTTAGGCTTAGGCTCGTGATTCGATAAGCATGACTCAAGCTCGAGTCAACTTGCGAGCTGGCTTGGCTCACTTGCACCCCAACTTCCAGTGTACCATGTGCACAGGCACGAAGATAATTTCAGAATTTGGCTCACAAATTTCAAATAGCTTGGCCTAACTTGAGCACACATGCATATTTATGGGCAAGCCTCTACTTCACATATGCATGAACAATCTACAATAAAAAAGAGAATATTGCTTCTCCTATGCACTGTAAAACTAAATCATTTGCACACTTTTCAAATACGTAAGTTTTGGTCTTTGAAATACCCACTTACATATGAACATATAAAATAATGTGCCATATATTTCAAAGACAAATAATACCAATACTAATACCAATAATTGTCAGAAAATTTTTGCCCGACTCTTCTATGATAGAGAGTGTTTTTCAATGTTGGTTTGAATATGGATTAGATTGGTTGCACATTGTGGATAGTATTTTTGACTACAATCAACTGCCAATCAATCTATATGAGTTAAATTGGTGGCTATTAAGTTGAAGAAGAATACCTCCATTTGTTAGAGGAATCTTAAAAGGAATCAAAATCAAGAAGCTAAAAACAAGAGTGTGATATGAGAAAAGATGAAACAGTTGCAACAAAGATACGTGCTCTCTTATTTCCATCAAAAAGCCTTCATCAAGCTCCACCAATTTTCAGTAGAGGGGATTGTTATCAGTGGAGGATATTATTGAATTTGAGCAACCCATGTTGAAGTGCAATGTTAAAAAGTAGAGAAGTATACAATCACAAGGTTCACAATAAATTTGCAGCCCATAATCACCAATGTGGTGTAGCTATAATAATTTTGGACACTTGCTAATGCTACCAAACTTGCATTAAAGATTAAACTAAATAAATAAATTATGAATCATTGAGATTCATAAAAGAACCACATAAATTAAACAAAGAGGCTCGTGAAGGAAAGCAATGTTTCACACCTCAAAATGTTCCTTTCTACCGATCCAAGCTACAGACATAAGCAAAAACTTCCAACAATAAAATTCAACTAAGATGTCTAAGGTTTAGTTACATTGCACCTAATTATCCTAACCACGGAATTATTTTTCTAGTGGAAGAAGCATATGATGACATGACATGAGCCAAAACCCTAAGCTGAGCACCTATTATACCCAGATGAAGGTGAGTCGATTATCATCTAACATGTGTTGAGTGCTACAATTGAAAAAAATTGATGTGACTATGCATCAACATATTTTATACATGGTGCATCATTCAAGGGAAAGAGTGCAACATTATTATTGAAGAAGTTGCGAGAACATTGTATAAACTAAAATAAGGAAAATTTGAACCTTTCAATGCAAGATCATCCAAGACCTTACACGCTCTCTTAGTTGTGGATGGGAAATGAAATCAAAACAGTTTTGGTTCAATTTTTTATCGACAAGAAACTTCAAGATGAAATATGGTGTGATGTTAATTGATGAATACTTGTCATTCTCTTTTAGGAAGAACTTAGCAATATGATATGCACACTATCCATGATGACTACAAAAGCATATATATGTTGGAATGCAATGACAAAAGGGTGATATTTATGCCACTAAAAAAAAGAAGCTAAAGTAGCTAGGGAAGACATTGTGATATCCAAGTCCATGCTAATGAGAGACCTGCAAGCCTCAAGTTTGCCTATGCTTTGGTGGTTTTGAAAGAGAATCAGATGAGGAGCTGGTGATTAAGGAGGTTTAGCCTTTTATTACAATAGTATCAAGACACATTTCCTACTAATTACCCTGGTGGCTTTTCCTCTTATGTGAGATGTACAACATATGATTGATTCATTCTAGGAATTGCTATTCCACATCATTCATCATCTCATACAAGAAAAAAGGAATACAAAGAATTAAAACATGAAGCGAATTACTCCTTGCCAAGGGATTCATATAAAAAAGTGCTAAACTTTGAGTTGTAAGAACCTTACGAATTCCTATGAAAGTCGGTGCTTGTCAATGCATATCAACAATTGAGTTGCGAATAGAATCAGCATTAAATACAAATTAATAATATCCAGATTGAATGATCATTTTTATTACCTTCATGGAGCACTAATTTCTCTAAAATCAACTTCCATAATGATTGCAATCATACAAGTGAAGTCGAAGATGAATGAAAAATAACATTCAAGAGAAAAAATGAAGAACAAATAAATGATAATGCAATTTGATCTTTCTAACACACCTAACAACTTTATGGAACTTATACGCAAGTATGTCATCTATTCATTGGCACGCTCATGTTAGTGTATTTTGATAGCATCTTAGTGTATAGTCAACAACAACAATAATCCTTTATGCCACTAAGTGGGGTCGGCTATATGAATCCTTTGTCTCCATTGTGTCCCATTATGTGTCAAATTCTCATTTAATTCAAGTATACTAAGGTCATTTTTTATACATCTTAACCAAGTCCTTTTAGGTCTACCTCTACCTTTCTTAACATAAGGCAAATTTAATCTACTCTCCTAACTCTGGACGTGACGGTATGTGGCCAAACCATCTAAGACATTTCTCTCTAATCTTATCTATCGAGCTCTCAACTTTTTCCCGAACATACTCATTTCAGATTTTATCTCTAAGAGTAAAACTCATCATCCACTGAGCATCCTCATCTCTGTAACACTTAACTTAGTCTTATGCTTCTCTTTATTAACCAACATTCCATAAGTCATTGCAAGTCTTACCATCTTATAAAATTTTCCTTAAGTTTAAGTGGAACTTTTATCACAACAGGCGATACATTCCTCCACTTCAACCATCCAACTTGAATTCTACTAATAACATCTCCATCTATTTCACCATCATTTTGAACAATAGAGCCTAAATATCGAATCGCCACTCCTATTAACATCTTGTTCACCTAATGTCACTACTAGAACTTCTACAACTAAAACTACACTCCATATATTCGCTTTAGATCTACTAAAACAAAACCTTTAGACAATGTTGACCTCCATAATTCAATTCTCTTGGACTCCCTCTCTAGTCTTATCAACAAGAAGAATGTCATCAGCAAAAAACATGCACCAAGGTACATCTTCCTGTAAATGTCTAGTAAGAACATCCATAACTAAAGCAAAAAGATAAAGGCTTGAAGCTGATCCTTGATGTAATCCAATTGAAATGGGAAAATATTTTGTCAATCCTCCTTGTATTTGGACACAAATGCTAGTATACATATCCTTAATGACTTGAATATAACCAATATTAACTCATTTCTAGAACTCTCCAAAGAACATCTCTTGAAACTTTATCATAAGCTTTCTCTAAATCAATAAATATCATATGTAAATCCTCCTTACTTTTTCTATACTTCTCCATCAAACCTCTTAACAAATGTATAGCATCCATAGTAGATCTACCTGGCATGAAACCAAACTGATTGTGAGAAACTTTTTTTTGCATCACATGCTATGCTTACTCTCTTCCATAATTTTAATGTATGACACATTAACTTAATTCCTCTATAATTTGCACACTCTTGTGCATCACCTTTATTCTTAAATATAGAACCAACAAACTCTTTCTCCACTCATCCGACATCTTTTAGTCTTTAAAATAACATTAAAAGATTTGTAAGCCAAGAAATTCTTTGATCTCCTAAACATTTTCACACCACATTGGAATATCATCGTCTCGCTTTTATATTTCATTTTCTTTAAAGCTTCTCTAACTTCAAATTTACTAAAACAAAAATAAAAATAAAATTCTCTATTTTTATTTAAGATATTAAGGTTCTTCAATCAAAATCATTCAGATCCTTCATTGAAAAGTTTATCAAAATATCTCATCCACCTATTTTCAATATCCTTTTCAAGAAAACACTTTATTATCTTCATCTTTAATACCACTAACTGGTCTTTACTTCTCCGTCTCTTTAATTGGTATCTTGTACATATATCTTTCACTTCTTATCATTGTATAGATCACTAAAAAATTTAAATTTTACATCATATATTGTTTTCTTAGAATATCTACAGGCCACTTTATATCTTTCCCAATTCTCCAAGTTTTTACATCTAAACCAAATTTTATAACAATGTTTCTTATTTTTTATCTTTTCTTGCTATCACCAACTATTTTATTAAAGAAGCTTTTACTTTCTCCAGCACATTTTAGCTGCTTAATTTCACTTACTTTTCCCACGTGATATTAGCTTCTTTATGAACATCCCAAATTCTAAGCTCTTGTGCTCTTAAAAATATTTTTATTTGTATTCTTTAAATGTCTCTATCTAATCCTAGAACAATAATTTGATTTATTTTTCCTCTTACAATCTTTCATCTTAAAATCTAAAACTAACAATCGATGTTGGGTACTTAATCTTAGTATATAGTCATACCTTAGAATATCATTTGCAACACCAACAACACTTGAGGTATTGTGACAAGAAAAGCTGTATCTTAATTAAAAGAAATGCCAATTTTTGCAAGATTAACTTTTTGGGGATAAGTCCATATAGATGCTAACTACCCAATCTAATTTTTATACTTTTAAGTATACATTACAAAAGCTTTAAATTGTCTTTAGCAAACTTTAATTGTCTTTGAAATGAATTGTGATGCCTCCAATTTGAGAATCAGTGCTATTTTAAATCAAGGTAGGCATCTAATTGCATTCTTCCATGAAAAGTTAAATGAGACCCATGGCCAATACTCCACTAAGATAAGGAATTCTACCCCTTCATTCTAAACTTGAAGCATTGGAACCACTATCTTCTAACCATGAAGCCTTAAAATATCTACATTGCCAAAGCAAACTTAGCCATGACAAGTGGGCCAAAATTTCATTTATCTTTCCACTATATCTTGAATCACAAATCTATCATTCAAAATAGAATCATGATGCTCTTAGCCATAGACATACTCTCCTCAATACTCTCCAATCAAGGTGATTGGGTATGAGATAACTAAAGAATTTTATCCTAACAATGAAGATTTTAGCAAGAAATGGCAATAATGTCAATAAGAAGTAATAATAAGAAGTAATCCAGCATTTCCAATGTCAAAATGGATTATTTTTTGGGCTGTATATTTTATGATATTAATTGTGAGATGCTACATTACTTGAATGTCATCAAGAATAATTGGTGGGTCATTGTAGGCGTGACAAGATTATTGCCATTACACAATAAATTTTTATTAGCCATGCAGACTAACCTATTAAGGGTTGCCACATCACTAAAGCAAGAAGCCATAGAGTCGCTATTGAAAGACATCAGTATGAAATTCACAAAAAGTCAAAGGTATAAGATTCAATTATGGTAGCAGTAAATTGTTCTTTCAAAATGGTGCATTTCATCTCATGCCACAAAACACATGATAATACATTGTTAATCTCTATCTTTTGCAAGATTGAATGCTTACATGTGTTTTAAATTTCACTTTCAATTGGGATGTTTTATTCAAAGTCATTTTTGATCCACAACTCATCTGCAAACTCATTGCCAAATAGAGTTATTAATCAAAGTCTAAACAATATATTATAATATTTTGTCAAAAAAAAAAATAATGAGATCCTACTTTATACCAAATTAAGTTTGTTTATAATAGAACCATTAGTCAAGCCACAAGGTTGCAATCCTTATAAAGTAGTTTGTGAACGATATCCTATTAATCCTTTATATCTTATTTTGTTGACCATTAACATTGATATCAATGTAGATAAGTAAAGAGCTAGCAATATTAACAAGCTCATCAACAAATGTGAAATATGATAAAAGAAGAACGACTAGCATTAAAATTAAAATCACAAATTTGCACTTCAACTTTTTTTTAGAAAAGTCAATCAAGAGTAGATTCAACTGAGGAAAAAATGCTATCCACTAAGGCCTTTTGCAATAAACCTAAATTTGAGGGCCCTTTCCGAATTATAAAATATATTGGAGAAAATGCCTATCAAATTGACACATTCAATGATACAAAAATATCTACAACTTTCAATATCACGGATTTGTTGCTCTACATGAAAGAAAATGAACAAGATGCCAAGATTATATTTATATTTTGCTTTACTAGAGTATTTTTTAATTTAGCAATTGTTGTCATAAGGGAACTAGGGTTGATTTAAGAGCTTGTTTTTCTTGATAATTTTAGTTTTGGTTTTCAAGTTTTAGGAAGGAGCTCCTGAATTTTGGAGAGATATGGTGAAAGGAGATCACAATGTAGTCCAAGAATATACCACAACTTATCATCAAAATCCTTATTACATCTTCTATGGCCAATCGAGGTCGACTGCCACAGCCCAACAATAGGGAAGGCTTCCAACACCAACGACTAGAAATATTCTTGTGGTTGTCAAGTTTTGTAGAAGACAATAAAGAAAGGAATGTTGTGTTTTAGGAATTTGAGCTCAAAAAATTTGAGATTTTATAGTCTTCCTGAATGAAGAAACACTCAAAATAGGTTCTTTATTTTTGTTTTTCATTTTAATTAGTTTTCTCTATGATTATGTATTCAACTTGTTCTTTTCTCCTGAATTTCACCGCAGGTTGCTAGAAATTCTAGCAACCATTAGATATCCGACTATGGCTTTTGAAGCAGAAAGATAACAATTGACAACTGAACATTGAAGGGAAAGGAGCTGGAGTTGCTGCGAGAGAGATGGTCAAGGTGTTGTAGTTACTGGCCATCTTTTTGGAGCTTTCCTTAACTGAAATAAGGGCGGGTTGGTAGATTAGCGGATTCAAAAAGGCTAAGATTTCCTTGTGCAAAATTTTCATTCCAACTACCAAGATTCATTGGGAAGCAAGATTCTTGTAGAAGTGTTTGTCAAAGTTCCTTGCAATATTTCTTCATCATTTGGGTGACATCAAATAGTTTTCTTAGATTCTTGGCAACAACAATTGCTGTATAATTTTATACATAAATTGTCTCAAACATATATTAGTGTCAATCATCTATTTTAATATTCTATTTTTTCCTCCTTGCTACTCCATTTGATTTGAATAAATAACAAAGTCTGACTTTATGAACTACATAGCATTGAATTCACAAAATGTCCTAAAAGGCTTAGAATATAGTCTCAACTATAAAGAGCTTTTAAATCCAATTTATTCTTAAGGTCAAATCCATAATCCATGAATTTCAATTTTATTTCATGCTTACTTAAAAATATGCATCTAGAATTATGATCAATGGAAGTCATAATATTTTTTACCACCTCTAAACATGATTTTTCATATCACCTAAATTAGAGGTTATCAAAAATAGCAATTATGATTCTCTAATAAACAAAGATTTACTGATTTCTTGGTAGATTTTTCTTTCGGACATGGACCATGGTTGCCATTTTCTACATAAAAAAGAAGCACTTTAAAAATTCCTAAATCAATCATTTTCTTAATGTAAGATAATTTATCATGTCTTAATCTGTCATGCCACAAATCCATACACTCAAGCAAGTAGATGAAAACTTTTTTATTCATTAAATTAGAAAAGATTAACATGAACTAACCATTAATAAAGTAACCCTTTACTACATATGGACCATTCTTCATTCATACAACTTTGTCATACTCAAAATATAACTGTGACCCAAACTTTTGGAAAACAAGTAATATATCCATAAATCTTCCTTTTTCTAGAAACATTTGTAAGTCTCGAATCTCCATGAAGAATCATGGAATTATTCATCACCTTCTCTAAGTGAAAGGTAAAAGAGATTCATGATGGCAAAAATGTACTTGGGTGCTCCATAGTCCATCACGGAAGTCATTTCTTTTAGTAGGCATAATTTTGAGATCATGATAGCTATTATATCTCAAACTTCACTAAGTTTTTCTAATGGAGAAATATCTTGCACTAGGGTTGTCAGGAATGATGACATGGTTTACAACTAAGAAAATAAGTACCCTTATTTTTATTAATAGAATTCTTGGCATTAATAGTCTTGTTTCCTTGTTTCTGCTTATGGCGGGATTATTCAAATTTCCATTGGATTTATTGTCATTCCCTGAACTATTTTTTCATTAGAAGTCAATTTTAAATACTTCTCATAGTCCTCCTTCATTCTAATTATTCAGTATATCCAATTGACCACAATAATTTGTTCCAAAGCTGCCTCGCCCCTTTAATGTTTAATCATATTCCTATATTCTTTCCATGAATCCGGTAACTTCACTCTAGATGGTAGGCAACATAGATTTCATAAAGATAATACACTTTTTCAGAAGTTCCCTTATAAGCTAGCGACATGCATGAACATAAGAGGACATGCCCTTAGTCTAAAGCAATATAAATATAGGAATTTGTCCTACTAGATGTTTCTTTGTCCAACATTTCAAGAACAATTTTCTTTTCCAAACTTCCCATATATCATTAGCAAGATCAAATTTGTAATAACTATCATATATTTCATTTGAAAGTGCATACAAAATAATTTTTTTCCCTAGATTTTATCAACAATTGTCCAATACTGTGGAGAAGTGTTAAGCAAAAAATTGAACTTAGAAATGTTGATAATAAACTTTAATATAGTTTGTCATACAATAACTGTTGTCAAAAAATGGTTCGGTTTTAGGAACAGTGGGCATGATCTTAGCATTAGCAAGCATAGTAAAATCTATCTACCTTTAAGATTGATTGTTAAAAAATTGGTGTCGAATGATATGGTAGTAACGCCTCAATAAAAAAAGAAGAAGGATCCAACTGATGTCGACTAAATCAACATCAATTAGTTCTCTTACTAAAAGTGGAGACGGGTCTTTACTCGGTGAATCATAAAGAGTGGGAGACAGAGAGGAGGGAAGCCGAACCAAAGGGAACACAAGGTGAGGGCAACACCATGAAGCGAGGACGAACCTGTGAGCTCGCTCAATAGCGGCGAGGTCGATATAGTGTGAGCATTCAGGTGCATCGAACTTGACGAGGACGGCATCATCAGAAGCCAGCAAGCTTTGAGCAAGAATTGACAAGTTGTGCACAGCCTCTGCTTGCTAAATACGAGCAAGGGAAGAGATTTTGCAAGTCAAATTAAACCTTAGCTAACCCATGTCAATCTTGATAACAAAGAAGAAAGCTACGTATGACATTTATGCTAGAAATTTAGGTTTTCTTTCCTTTACTTTTGTTAAAAAAAAAAATAAATGACTATTTTTTATTTGTTTTCTTTTGTAAATCTCGTGTTTGATTTATATCTAAAACAATGTAGGAATTATTAAAAATCATTATGAGGGAGTTAAGCATGAAAAAAGAAGAAGAAACTTAGATTAGAAAATATAAATAACAAATCTCATATTTTAAATTTGTAGGAAAGGAGCATATAAATGAAAAATATATAGCTAAGTATTTTTAATACATGCATATATATATATATATATATATATATATATATATATATATATATATATATGTTTATTTTTGAAGTAAAATTAGGGTTTAATTATACTTAGAAAGTATGTTAAAAAATATTAAATTTATAGTAACATGTTTTAAGAAATTATATACTAGCAGAGAGAGAATGCAATGATTAAATTTTTTTCTTAAGTGCAAGATAATAAAAGTTAAACATTATTATAGTTTAATGATAATGTATTTAGCTAATAGAAAAAAAGATTAAATTTAAATGGTACATATGTATAGGTCTAGGTGAAAGAGATATAATTATATTATAATTTCTAAAAATTATTGATATAAATATTAAATTTAGAATAACATTTGTTATAAGGAATTAAAGAAGACAATATTCTAAGGATTAAGTGACAAGGGAAAACTTTTGTGGTAAAGGTGAATATTCTTACTTCTAAATTATGGTACATTTTTGCTTCTAAACCAATTGCATGGATGGTGGTAGATATTATTTAATTTTAAATGCAAGATACTATTTTTATCTATTATATTGTTATTGGTCATATTGAAATGAATATTTTAAATCATTTAATATATATAATTTTCTTAAGTTTCTACATTATATAATAAATAAATGTTGAATGAGATTAAAACATATATACAAGTTGACTGATGAAGTTTCACCCCTTTTAGTATTAATCGGGGACACTAAGGCAACCATGCACATATATGAAAAAAATTATTGATATTGACTGTCTTAAATGATACAAGTTTAGACGGCGGCTTCTGTGACGGATATAAATGATATAGATAAAATAAGATAATGCATTGTACGATAAAATGTGATAAACCTTCTTGATATATCATAATTGAATATAAAATATTATTTGTTCTTATAGAGAATTATTATGTTTAACTAGCATGCATATTATTTCTTTTTCATTATGTTACTATAATTTAGAGATATGAATATTTACTAACTGTTTAAAGCTTATTATGTTTTCTATCTAATATTTCAAGATAAAGTTTGAATTAAAATGAGTGAAAAAGGAGAAATTTCTTATCATCAATATGGTGCTACGAGAGATAAGTATTTATACCATTGACTTAAAGTAAATTTATAGCACTTTCTCTTTAGTATTAGTTGTTAGTTTTAAAATTTATATTGAGATTAAGAAATTTCTAAAAATATACATTTCATTGTCTAGCCATCCGTTCCCGCCTTGATAATTTCAAGCACCTGAACCTGGTCATGATAAAAGTGATATCAGTGTAAGGTTAAATTAACTGAGCAATAAGAATTTTAGTGAAAGAGCCATTATGATACTTAATGATAAATAATCGTAAGAAAATTTTGAATATTTAGTTAGAAGATAATGCTAATTAGATAATGTTATTTAATATATTTCAGCCTTATGGATATTTTTGATGAGGTGGAAGACGAGAATATAGTGAGGGGAAAAATACCACCTAATATTATTGTAAACACCAATGTCATAACCCAGATGATGACAGCTAACTCAATTGATTCAAGATTCAAGATCTCAATCTAATGGAAACAGTGACACCTTTACAATGGATAAATATTTAAAGATGTTTTAAGATTTGAAGCCACCATTGTTCAAGGGAGCTGAAGGGCCAATTGAGGCTGAAAATTAGCTATTGCGCATTAAGATCTTAGATAGTATGCATTGCCTTCTGACATTCAGTTCCGTGATAATTCTAAGCACCTCAGTCGGGTTGTGATAAAAGTGATGTCAGAGTTAGTTTAAATTAACTAAGCAATAAGAATTTTAATGAAAGAGCCGATAAGATAATTATGATAAATAATCGTACAAATTTAGATAATTAGTTGGAAAATAACGATAATTAGAAAATGTTATTTTATATATTTCATGTGTATGGATATTTTTGTTGAGGTGGAAGACAGGAATGTGGTAGGGGGAGAAATACCACCTAATATTATTGTAAATATCAATGTCTTGACCTAGATGATGGCAGCTAACTCAATTGATTCAGGATTCAAGATCACAATCAAATGAAAACAGTGACACTCTTACTATAGATAAATATTTAAAAATGTTTCAATATTTAAAGCTTTAAGAGAATTGAAGGGCCAATTGAGATTGAAAAGTTGACTATTGTACATTAAGAAGATCTTGGATAGTATGCATTGCTTAGATGACAGGAAGGTGTAATTGGCCTCTTTTACATTGCATGGAGAAACTGAAAGGTATGGTGAGGTCAACATTAGGATAGATTGAGAGATATACCAAATCAGATGGTTGACTGGGAAAACTTCGTGGAGCTATTTAGAAATTGGTTCGTGTCTCTTTCTACAATATGAGGAAGAATTTACCACATTGTCTAGGTATGCACCTCAACTGATCTCCGCAATAGAAGAACAGTATTATAGATTTATGTCTGGGCTAAAGGATTTGATTAGACGGTTGTTGGTGCCATTAGAAATAAATGATCATTTAGTATTGGTTGAGAGTTCTAGAAGGGTGAAAATTGGTTTGTACATCACTCAGAAGCATAAAGAATTGCATAAGAAGATTATTAAAGAATTGAGTATGTCACTCAGTCAGATAGTTCTAATTAGAAGAAGCCTAAGTCCATCTCTAGTAGGGTTAGTAGTGGTACATCTAGTAAGACTATGGAACCATATGTTAGTGTGGTAGAGGTGAATGCTTATTAGGTTCTAACATTTGTTATTGGTGTCATTAACATGGGTATGTAGCAAGGTACTATCCTACGCATGGTCAGAAAACTTCTGAAGAATAGAAACCAAGTGAAGCTCGAAAGACTGTTAGACCAAGAATGATAGAACCAAATGCTTTAACGCCAACTCAAGGTCAGCCAAAGATAGAATGTTTGACCAAGACTCTATTCCCTCACTCATCAAGAACCTATTGCAGAAGAAAATTATACTGAAAATGCTTGATGCAGTGTTATAGTTATCTATATGGTCAATTTTGTTTCTAGTAGTTGGAGATATATATTGGATGGACATTGATGCTCATTTTGTTTGATTTTGATAGATAGCTTCTATGATTTATGATCTTATATAGCAATGCTTAACCTTATTGATCAAGGATGGTTTGACAAATGATTTATGTTGAATAAACTTTATTGAGTTATTGTTTGTAAATTTTGAGAATGAAAGTTTTGTAATAGGAGATGATTGTAACATCTCAAAAAAATGAAGGAACCCACTGATGTCGGTTCAACTAGACTGGCATAAGTTAGTTCTCTTACTAAAAGGAGAGACGACGTCTTTACCCCATGAATCACAGATAACGAGAGACGGAGAGGAGAGAAGCTGAGCCTAAGAGAAGATAAGGCGAGGGAGACAGCACATGAAGCAAGGACAAACTTGTAAGCTCACTTAATAGCAATGAGGTCAACATCATGTGAGCATGCAAGCATGTAGCATTCAATGGGTCGACATCGTCGGAAGCCAATAAGCTTCGAGCAGGATTTAGCAGGTAGTGCATGGCCTCTACTTGTCGAATACAAGCAAGAAAAGAAATTTTGTGAGCCAAATTGAACCTTAGTCGACCTGTGTCGATCTAGACAGCAAAAAACAAGGTTAGGTACGACATTTATGCCAGAAATTGAAGTTTTCTTTCTTTTGAATTTTGATAGAATAAGGTGTACATTTTTTCTTTGTTTTCTTTTGCAAATCTCATGTTTTTGATTTATATCTAAATAGTGTAGGAATTATTAAAAAATCATTATGAGAGAGTTAAGCATAAAAAAGAAAAAGTAGGTTAGGAAATGTGTGTGAGTGTGTGTGTTAAAAATGTTAAATTTATATTAATATATTTTAAGAAATTATATACTTGTAAAGAGAGAGAAAGCAATGATTAAATTTTTTTTGATGTACCAAATAATAAAAGTTAAACATTCTTATAGTTTAATGATAATGTATTTAATTAATAGAATAAATATTAAATTTAAAATGTTACATATGTATAGGTCTAGGTGAAAGAGATATGATTACATGATAAATTCTAAAAATTGTTTATATGAATATTAAATTTACAATTTAACATTTGTTATAAGGAATTAAAGGAGACAACATTCTAAGAATTAAGTGACAAAAAAACTTCTATGGTGAAGGTGAGTATTCTTACTTCAGAATTACAGTAGCATTTTTTGTTTCTTTTCAACTAGTTGCATGAATAGTAATAAATATTATTTAACTTAAAATGTAAGATTTTATCATAATTTATTTGTTCTTTTGATATTGGTCATATTGAAATGACTGCTTTAAATCAGTTAATATGTTTAATTTTCTTAAATTTATACATTATTATAATAGATAAATGTTGAATTAAAATATATGAATGTCATGAACTATATAGGAATGCTTGTAAGAGCATGTTGAATGATGAAGTTTCATCTCTTTATAGTACTAGCTAGGAATGTTAAGATACCCCTGAACATATATGAAAAAGGTTATTGATATTGATTAAATAATATAATTTTAAACAGTAGCTCCAGTGATGGATGCAAATGATATAGATAAAATAATATATTATATTGTATAGTAAAATATGTTAAATCTTTTTGATAGATCATAATTGAATATAAACTATTATTTATTCTTATATGGAATTATTATGTTTAACTAGTATGAATATTATTTCTTTTTTGTTATGTTTTTATAGTTTAGAAGTATTAGTATTTACTAGTTGTTGAAAGCTTATTATGATTTTTATCTAATATTTTCAGGATAAAGTTTGAATTAAAATGAGTGAAAGAAAAGAGATTGTTTACTATCAACGTGGCTGCAAGAGACAGGTATTTATAGCATTGACTTCGAGTAAATTTATGACTCCTTCACTTTAGTAGTAGTTGTTTGTTTTAAAATTTATATTAAAATTAAGAAAGCTTGAAAATAAAAATTTCATCGTCTAACCGTCCGCTCCCACCATAGTAATTCTAAGCCCTCGAGCAGGATTGCGACAACGGCTATAAAAGTAATCAAGTAGAATAAACTTATCAATATTGCTCGAAACATATAAAGTCCTTGTATATTCTCTCCTTTTAGTAGTACTTCGATGCATGAGGTCTCAATAATACATCAAGGATTCAATGGGTTTTTCACATAGATCTATGCTAAATATGAAAATTGGTGTCAGAAATGTTCCAAAGAACATTTATAGAATAAAAGAAAGAGCAATGTGAAAGGAGGAGAAATTTTTCTTAACTATTTTACTCAACTATGTTGCAATAAATAAAGACATAATAGTTCGAGTCCCACCCTTGAGTGAATAAGTTCGAGAAGAATACACTTATTCAAAACATTCAAAACATTAATTGGCAAGGGAAC
Organism: Cymbidium sinense; assembly: GCA_021442155.1. Taxonomy (NCBI): domain Eukaryota; kingdom Viridiplantae; phylum Streptophyta; class Magnoliopsida; order Asparagales; family Orchidaceae; genus Cymbidium; species Cymbidium sinense. The sequence goes on from CM038215.1 coordinate 85,848,815, forward strand.
AAAATTCAAATCTCTTACGCAATTGGGTATTAAGATGGCAATATCAATCTCAGAAGCAATCTCCACCATAGGTATGGAGATATTTATCACAACCAAGATGATTTGAGCTCCATAGTATTACTCTTGAGATAGACTCTTGGGACGATGCTCGACAAATCTTCTCAGGAGACTGAGGAACATGTCAATCTTCTCAATAGTTCCTTATTTAGCTTGGGAACCCTTCAATATCTTCTCAAACTTATATGCCAATGGTGCAAAATGGCACGATGCAGCGCATTAAAATGGCATGCACTATTTGCATCATTCATGGACAAAAAGCGCATGGCGCATTACCCCCATGGTGTGTCCTAAGTTGATTTTTAAAGTTTAATATGAAAAGATAATACACACACACAAATACATATACAAAATTGTGTGTTTCCATATATAATCTTTCAAATTTATCTATATTTTTATTTATAATTGTTTAATATTTTGCAGCATATTCAAAATGGAGCATGTCGCGCCACACTATACGTGATGGCTCCATCAGGATTTTTTGCTACGATATGTCAATCGTCATTGACAAGTATGTTCTCAAACAAAAATCCAACATAGCATATTATCTCGAGAAAAAGAACAAAACTCTATTCAATGAAGCTCAAAACATTATAACTAAAATAGAAACATATATTTAAGGCAATTGTGTTGTAACATAAGAATCAAGTAATCACTTGGAACCTATCACAATTAGTGATGGTCAACATTATTTATGATGGATCCTAAATTATCTATAGATGACACCAGACCTTGTGAAACTAATTTGGCAAGGCTAAAAAAGAACAAGAAGGAAAATGTCTAAAATGCTCGGACGAGTAAGCTAAAGAGAGAAAGAAGACCTAAAGAATACTTTTCTTAATAGCTCAACAAAAAGTACAAGAATAAGCCCGAATAGTAATAAAAATCCACTGAAGAGAGACTTGATAAAAGGTCAAAAAAATCACAAAAAAAATTAAAATATCCCCTTATTTATAGGTTTAGAAAACAACAAGAATGACTACATCACAAATAATGGATAACAAAAATAAGTAATATAAATATGATGATATAGACACATATATAATGGTCTAGCAAGGGAGTGAAGATGGCTCTTTACTAACGTGGCCTCCCAAGTGGTGTAACTCATCGAATATGGAGTAGAGGATGAGTTCATTGGATGAGTACTTATCGAGTTGTACCTTGGGCAGGTTCACAGTCGAGTACCTCTAGCAGGTAGTTCGAGTAAGTTCATCTAGCAAGATATGGTGAGCCCTTCTAGTGAGGTGTGAGTTCCTTATTCGAAGTTGCACATAGTTCAATTTGGTTGCTTGGCCACAAGCAAGTTGCGACTTAGTGATCCAAGTGATCGTTTGATAAATAATTTAAAGTATAACAGCTCCTAATGTTAAGCGGGGCTATTGTGTTTGACATCATGCATGGTTAACAAAACATAGTTTAAACAAAGGAAACATTCAAGCTCTCTTCAAGGATAACCTAGATATCCTAGAAAGATAATTTGATCTCTAAGATATCTTTCAACCCTTATGTCAAATCTTTTTATATTATTTGTAGTAACACATACATTTTATAATCAAATTATGTAGGATAGTGAATATTTATATTGGCTCTCACCATAATTTATGTAGGTTATTTGACCAAATCATTAGAAATCTATGTTTATTTGTGCTTTCTTTGTTTTTTTCCTTCTCATATAGTAACTTAACACATAACTTATTCTCAAACTAGTTATTTTCAACCATTTGAACAAAGGATCATTACTCTCAACTAAAGAGTGAAAGATTCCAATGTTCGCACAATGGCTAGCCTCTATTACACATGTAAGCAAATACAATCTATTATAAAGAGGGTAACACTCCTTTTGATAAGTAATATGAGCCTACACCTTTCCACTATGTTGTTTCTAATATAAGCTTTTGTTTTTAAAATATCCACTTACATGGAATATATACATCAGAAAGGCCAAACCCAAATCTTTACATGGTAGAGAATAGAAAGGATAGCAAAGAGAATCATCACACCTCATCACACCAACCATCATGTCTTTAAATCTCTATGCACCACAAGAATTTTTGGGACAAAAAAGAGATTTTTTTTTGGGAGGGGGAGGTTATCCCTAAGGGGTTGTTTGGTATCCTATCTAAGTTAGGAATTATATTTAGTTTCACTCCCACAAAATAGAGTTTCGGTGATTTTATATCATATTATTTTAATAAATCATATTTTTCGTCCATTATTGATTAAATCTATAATTTGTTAAATCCCAGCATTCACGTAATTTAATGTTTTACAAATTCCTTCCTCTCACAAATCATTAATCTTGAAGCAAATATCCTAAAAAAATTATCAATATTCAGTGAGATTTAACAGTTGTCATGCCAAACAATTTTCAAGCTTTAATCTTCTCAAGATTTAGTATAACTAGATTTGCAGGATTTACAAAGTCCTATTTAAGTTAATCTTACTTGTGGCCAAACAGCCTTGTGGCCAAACAGCCCCTAAATAACCTCCTCCCATTTTCTGTTGTGTTTTGGAAGAAGGACCGGAATGAATCATTTCCCAAAAGATAATGGTAAGAATAGCAGATAGAAACATTACAACAACCATCACAAAGAATCCAACACCAAGCCAACCGTGAGAATTCCAGCCATAACGGCATAATATTAATGCCTCTCACGGGCCACTCATCACGCGGCGCACTAAAACAAAGCCAACACATGCGCAAGATAGGATTACAGTTCGTAGCATACTACTTGAAAATTTGTATAAGATTCACAGCTACCAAATATCAAGAGAACAAAAGTACCAAGGATTTACAAAGTAAAAAAAAGAAATCGATCTATCTAATGGGTGATCGATGAACTAACATAAAAAAAAAAAACACTGAAAATTTCCCCGCAGTTTTCGATTGTAATTTCGCAGGATCCGCCAGGTTCATTACCTGGAAAAGAATGGTAAGGCGAGCCAGTGGGGCGGTGCATGTCTTGCTTACAGCACCAGCTAAGCCTCCCGCAAGCAGATGTTGAATGACATCCAACTGCGGTTGCCGCTGGAGAGTAGAAATCTGCCGCTTTTGCTGGGAGCATAGCACTGTCATGTACTTCCGCCTGCCGCCGCCCGCCGCCGCCACCGCCGCCGCCATGAATGCCTTCAATCATCCGCCCGACACGCGCGTCCGTCTGCATCTTACCCCCTCTTCGATCTCGACAGCAGAACCTAGGAGCTGGCGAGTGGCTAATACTAATAGAGGTTTTGAACAGGTACTGTAGGTCGGGATTCTCAAAATCATAAACGGTGGGCGTGAACGGTACTTTTTAAAGGGACAATCAGGCAATCACATAGCATTTTTCATCGAGTTCATTTTTTAAGAAATATTTATAGATACATCATAAAATTTTTATACATTTACATACATAATAATAAAAATTAAATATTTATTTATTTAATATTTTTAATACTTATTTTTTTTTTTGGGTTATTATGTACCTAAAAATTAAAATTTAAAAGTGTTAGACATATAAATGTATAAAAATTATATGGTATATATATAAATCTCTTTTTTTTTAATAAGGAGTTTATATATATACCACACAATTATTATATTTTTATATATCTAATACCTATACTTTAAATTATATATATATATATATAACAATTTCTTGATTCATAATTTTTACTTTTATCAAGTTATAATGATTTGATAATGCCACATATAAATATATGAATTCAATTGTTCAAAAAATAATATAGATATCAGTTCTATAAATATTAAAATTTTAGATAATATACATGCAATTAGCACTTTTTGGAAAAATATTATGAAATGTATATATTATTTTTTGAAAAAATTTAGAGTAGAATTTTCTTATAACTATCATATGTTGAAAACATATGAAGATAGAATAAATTTATCTTTTCTGATCTAATAATCAAAGATTTAATTTCTGGCGAATCAATAAATTTTGCGATCTTTTACTTCTAAAAGATATTCTTGAGAGAGAGAGAAAGAGAGAGAGCATTCTTTTCACTCAAGATGAGATGTGAAGAAAAATAAGAACCAACCCTTTACAATAAAAATAATGACCATATTTTATAGTTGAGTGTATTTCATTTTATTTTAGCTCATCATTAAAATAAAATAAAATGTTCAATTTCTACACATGATAATTCCATACAAAACTAATGAGATACCTCAAAAGCCTAAAATTATTAATCTTTATTTGATCACAAAATTAATAAGCTTAACAAAATAAAATAGTACTTAATGTATAATTAAATTTATATGTGAGCCTACATTCAAAATACTCAACAATCTCCCACTTGGGCCACATATATTGCTTGACAATTATACATTATTAAATATTTGTTAACATTACCATTGCCGGTCCCAAGTCTGGATGTGAAAAGTGGAGGGTTACGTTAAGTAGTCGACAACTAGCGTAAAACTTGTCAAAATAATCATGACATGAATCCTTTAAATCATTGTGTTAATGCTAGGGCATCCCCTGGAAGCGACGCGTTGTATGGCTTGAATACAGTGAAAATTGCTAAGCCGTGCCGGCGGTGTAGTGTTAATCCCGTTATGGATGGATCACGGGCAAAGTTAGTCCATGAAACTAGAATTAGGTTAGGATCTTGGAATATTGGTACTCTTACAGGTAAATTAATGAAATTAATAGATATTATGGTTCATAGAAAGATAAATATTTTATGTGTTCAAGAAACTAAATGGGTTGGGGAGAAAGCGAGGAGATTGATAGTTTAGGTTTTAAACTTTGGTATTGGTAAAAGTTAAACTAGAAATGGTGTAGGTGTGATTATAGATAAAGTTTGAAGGATAATATTATAAATATTAATAGATGTGGAGATAGAATTATAACTTTAAAGATTATTGTTGATCTTAAGATTATCAATGTTATAAATGTCTATGCTCCTCAGTAGGTTTGGAGGTAAGAAAAAAATTTTGGAATGAATTAGAGGGATTAATACAAAAGATACCTCTTGAAAAAAAAGTATTTATTGGGAGATTTAAATGGACATGTTGGTAGTGGTAGAAAGATTTTAAAAGTATTCATGGATGGTTATGGATTTGGAGTGACTAATGAAGAAGGTAGGGGTATATTAGATTTTGCTTTAGCTTATGATTTTGTAGTTGCTAACATTTTTTTAAGAAAAGAGATGAACATATTATTACTTATAAAATGGATCTAGTAAAACAGTTGATTATTTTGATAAGAAAAATAGATCGTTTAGATTGTAAAGATTGTAAGGTCATTCAAGTGAAAATCTAAGTACCAATATCGATTAGTTTTATATTTAAGATGAAAGGTTGTAAGAGAAAAAATAAACCAAATTATTATCCTAGAATTAGATGGGGACACTTAAAGAACATAAATAAAAATATTTTAAGAGCAAGCTACAAGATTAGAATTTAGGATGTTCATGAGAAAATAACATTATGTGGGAAAAAATAGCAAGTGAAATTAAGCAAGTTGCTAAAGATGTGCTTGAGAATCAAAAGAAAAGCTTCTTTTAATAAGAATAGTTGGTGGTGGAGTCGAGTGTGCAAGAAAAGATAAAAATAAAGTATTATTATAAAACTTGGTTTAGATGTAAAACTTGGAGAATTGGGAAAGATATAAAAGTGGCGTAGAGATTCTAAAAAAGCAATATATGATGCAAAAATTTAACTTTTAGTGATTTATACAATAGATTAGATACCAAAGAAGGTGAAAGATGTATGTATAAGTTAGCCATAAAGAGATAGGAGAAGTAAAGACATAGTTCAAGTGAGGGTGTATTAAGGATGAAAATATATAAATATTTTTTTAGAAAATGATATTGAAAATAGGTGGATGAGGTATTTTGATAAACTTTTCAATGAAGGATCTGAAAGTACGATTAATTTTAGCAACCTTAATACCCTAAACAAAAATAGAAAATTTCATTTTTATCGTCGTATTAGTAAATCTGAAGTTAGCGAAGCTTTAAAGAAAATGAAATGTGGAAAAGCAGTAGGACCGGATAATATTCCAATAGAAGTGTGGAAATGTTTAGGAGATCAAGGAATTTCTTAGCTTACAAATCTTTTTAATATCATTTTAAAGACTAAAAAGATGTCAGATGAGTGGAGAAAGAGTTTGTTGGTTCCTATATTTAAGAATAAAGGTGATGCACAAGAGTGTGCAAATTATAGAGGAAGTTAATGTGCATACATTAAAATTATGGGAGAGAGTAATTCAGCATAGGTTACGATGTGATACAAAATTTTCTGTCAGTTTGGTTTCATGCGTAGATCTACTATGGATGATATACATTTGTTAAGGGTTTGATGGAGAAGCATAGAAAGTAAGGAGGATCTACATATGATATTTATTGATTTAGAAAGCTTATGATAAAGTTTCAAGAGATGTTCTTTGGAGAGTTCTAGAAAGAAAGAGTTAATATTGGTTATATTCAAGTCATTAAGGATATGTATACTAGAGTACATTTACTTGTGTCCAAGCACAAGGAGGATTGACAAAATATTTTCCCATTTCAATTGGATTACATCAAGGATCAGCTTTAAGCCCTTATCTTTTTTTTGCTTTAGTTATGGATGTTCTTACTAGACATTTATAGGAAGATGTACCTTGGTGTATGTTTTTTGTTAATGGTATTCTTCTTGTTGATAAGACTAGAGAGGGAGTCCAAGAGAAACTTGAATTATGGAGGTCAACATTAGAGTCTAAAGGTTTTTGTTTTAGTAGATCTAAAATTGAATATATGGAGTGTAATTTTAGTTGTAGAAGTTCTAGTGATAGTGTTGTGACATTAGGTGAACAAGTCATTAATTAGAGTGAGCGTTTCAGATATTTAGGCTCTATTATTCAAAATGATGGTGAAATAGATGGAGGTGTTATTAGTAGAATTCAAGTTGGATGGTTGAAGTGGAGGAATGCATCGGCCTATTATGTGATAGAAAAGTTCCACTTAAACTTAAGGAAAATTTTATAAGTTGGTGGTAAGACACGCAATGACTTATGGTGCAGAATGTTGGCCAATAAAGAAAGCATAAGACTAAGTTAAGTGTTACAGAGATGAGGATGCTTAGGTGGATGAGTGGCTTTACTCTTAGAGATAGAATACAAAATGAGTATATTCGGAAAAAGTTGGAGTAGTAGTAGTGGTAGATAAGATTAGGGAGTCGCCTTAGATGGTTTGGCTACATAAAGCGTCGGTAGTCGATGACCGATTAGGAGAGTAGATGCATTAGATTTGCCTTATGTTAAGAAAGGTAGAGGTAGACCTAAAAGACTTGGTTAAGATGTATAAAAATGATCTTAGTATACTTGATTTAAATGAGAATTTGACACATAATAGGACACAATGGAGACGCAGGATTCATGTAGCTGACCCCACTTAGTGGGATTAAGGCTTGTTGTTGTTGTTGTTGTAAATATTTGTTATCTTCAAAGAAGAATATCCTTAGATAATTTTGTCCATTAATAATATTAACATAAAATCAAAGTGATATTTGTTATAATTTTTCTATAACAAGACTCATTAGTGATCGTAAATTAATATGATTAACGACATAGATCAAGTATGGATGTGTAGCATAGAAATTTCATGTAATGTGATCATATATCATGTATTTTTCCAACTGGTCCTATATTATAACTCAAAAGAGTTATAAATATAATTTCACTTGTTTATGCTAAACTACAATTGAAATTACATAACTTTATTTTAAACTGTTCAACTATAAGATAATAACAATACTTTATTCTCATCAAAAAAATATATTTACAATCATTGAACATCATAAGCAAACTCCCTATCTTGCATATCATTAAAATACCACTCCATATAGACATGCTCATGAAATACTTTATGCGGTAAACTTTTTGTAAGTGGATCCGTAATCATAAAATTTATACTAATATGTTCAACAGATACTTGAGAACTCTGAACTTTTTTTTTACAACAAGAAACTTTATGTTAATATGCTTTGATTTTGATGAACTCTTATTATTCTTTGAATACAACTTCATTCTCTATATATTTATTTTTAATGGTCTCTCTATTCCATCAAAAATATTTATCCTGGTGATAAAATTTTACAACCATACTCCTTGAATTGATGCCTCATAATAAGCTATAAATTCTGCTTCCATAGTGGAAGAAGTTATGAGTGATTGTTTAGCACTTTTCCAAGATATGGCTCCTCTAACTAATAAAAAAATATAACTTGAAGTGGATCTTCTGCTATCGAGACAACGAGCAAAATGAGAATCAGAGTACCCCATGATCTCCAAATGATCTGATCTCCTATATGTGAGCATAAAGTCTTTTGTTCTCTTCAGATATCATATAACCCATTTTACTGCTTTCTAATGACCCATTCCTAGATTACTTAAATATCTACCAAGCATTCCAATAATGTACGCAATATCCGGATGCGTGCAAACATGAGCATATATAAGACTCCCTACTGCAGATGCATAAGGGATCTTCTTCATCCCTTTCTTTTTCAAGTTTATTTCTTAGACATTGGAGGAAACTGAGTTTATCACCTTTAGCAATGGATGTATCTCCTAGTGTACAATCTTTCATGCCAAATCTACTTAACACTTTATTGATATATGTTATTTATGATAAATCAAGTATACCACGAGAACGATCTTGATGAATTTATATACCCAGCATAAAAGATGCATTCACAAGATCTTTCATTTCAAATTTATTTGAAAGAAATCTTTTGGTTTCATGTAAAAGGCCTATATCTCTGTTTTGCAGTAGAATATCATCAATATATAACACTATGATGATGAATTTACTTCCACTGATTTTGTGATAAATGCATTGATCAACAGTATTTTCTTTAAAACTAAAAGAAGTAATCACTTGATCAAATTTCTTATACAATTGATGGGAAGCTTGCTTTAAATCATAAATGGATTTCTTTAATTTGCATACCAGATATTTTGAATTAGAAGATTGAAAATTTTCTGGTTGCACCATATATATAGTTTTTTTAATGTCACCATTGAGAAATGCAGTCTTTATATTCATCTGATTTACTCTAAATCATAATGAGCTGCTAGTGTCATAATGATTCTAAAAGAGTTTTTCGAAAAAATTAGAGAGAAAGTCTCTTTATAATCAATGTCTTCCTTTTGAGTGAAACCTTTAGCGACTAGACGTATTTTATATCTTTCGACATTGCCTTTTGAATTTCATTTGGTTTTAAAAATTCATTTACAACTAATGTGTTCTTCTGATTTAGGCAATTCGACCAGATCTAAAACATCATTATATTTCATTGATTTCATCTCATCCTCAATGACTTCTATCCATTTATGGGAGTTGACATATTGTTTGACTTTACTAAAAGAGATTGGATCACTTTCCAATCAAATGACAAACTCATGTTTTTGGAGATACACAACATAATCATCTGAAATTGCTGATCTTCTCTCCATAGTAGATTTTCTTAATAACACATTAATTTGAGATTATTGTGATTCCTTAATATGAGTGGGAGTTAACTTAAGAATATCTTGATTATCTATATTTACAACTTGAATAAGATCAGGTAAAATTATCCAATCATTTTTTTATAACTGTAAGAAGAGTAATAATTTGCTCTTCAAATATAAAATTCATAGGTTTATTACTCTCATCATATTCAACTTCCTCAATAAATTTAGCATTGCTCGTCTCGAAAAAGGATTTATTTGAAGAGTCATAAAACTTTAAATCCTTTGACCTTTCTGAGTATTCAACAAAATAGCAGATAATAGTTCTTGAGTCAAAATTTCTTTCATTAGGCTTATATGACCTATCTGCAGTTGGACATCCTCATATATGAAGATGTCTAATACTAGGCTTCTTCCCAATTCATAATTTATATGGGGTTTTAGTTACTGCTTTACTTGAAACTCTATTAATGATATAAATTGTAGTCTTTAAGGCTTATCCCCAAAGTGATTCTGGTAAGGAATAATAATTTATCATACTTCTAACCATATCTGTAAGAGTCCGATTTCGTCTCTCAACTACACCATTTTGACTTGGAGTCCCTAGCACGATGTATTAAGGAATAATGTTACATTCTGCTAAATATTTGGAAAAAGGGTCTAGGCGTTGTTCATCTAATCCATCATATCTATCATAGTATTTACCACCATGGCCAGATTTAACGGCTTTTATTTTCTTTCCAAGATGATTTTCAACATCAGCCTTAAAATTTTTGAATACGTCCAGTGATTGTGACTTCTCATAAATCAAGTATAAGTACCTATAATGAGAATAATCATCTATGAAAGTAATAAAATAAAATTGGTCATTCCAAGTAGCTGTGGAGAATGGAACACGAATATGAGTATGAATTAATTCCAATGCGTTTAAACTCCTATTATCACCAATTTTCTTGATATTTATTTATTTTCTCTTGATATATTCTATACATAGTTTATCATCTAAAAAATTAAGGGAATTAAGAATTCCTTCTGACATAAGTATTTCAATTCTTTATTTAGAAATATGTTCTAAACGCTTATGCCATAACATATATGAAATCACATTCATAGATTTTTGTTTTGTACCAAAATTACCTGTATGCAAAGTTTGATTAATTTGTGAAGCATAAATATCTAATTTATATAGATTATCAATCAAAGAACCAGTATCAATACTATTTGAATTCTAAAAGAGACTAAAATTTTCATTTCCAAATGAATAATGATAACTAGATTTGTCTAAATAAGAAATAGAAATTAAATTTTGTCTAAACAACGGTACATAAAAAATCTCATGTAAATTCAAAATACAACTAGATTCTAGATATAATCTATATAAGCATATTGCTTCAATTGGAGCTTTATTATCATTTCCCACATAGATAAATTTTTCAGCATCAGTTGGCATTCGTCTCTTTAGATAATCCCGCATAGTCATATTTATATGAGTAGTTGTACTTGTATCTATCCACCAAATATGATTTGGCACTAAGAATAAATTAATTTTAGAACAAACAAAATTGAGATGTTTACCCTTTCTCACGAGCTAATTTGCATACTGGGATAATCCTTCTTCACATGACCAGCTTTCTTGCAAAAGAAATAAATAACAATATTATCATGTTTCTGTTGCAACTTATACTATGAAGTGCATTTGTCTATAGCTCTTTTGCCTTTACAAGTCATTTTTCTTTTAGTAATAATGTCACGAGAGGAAGTAGCTAAGTGAACACTTTCTATTTTGTCATATTTCGATCTTTCTTTCTCTTACACACATTAAGCAATGAGTTCATTAAGAGTCCATTTTTTTTTCTTTTGAGTATTATAACATATCTTAAAAGGATTAAATTGAGCAAAAAGAGAGATCAAAACTAAATGCACAAGAATGTCATCAGACATCTTTAATTTTAGTGCTCTTAGTTTAGTAACAAAATTAGACATCTCCATAATGTACTACCTTATATTTTCATTGCCTTTTAACCGTATTGAAATGAGTTTACTAAGAATTGTACTCACTTCGACCTTTTTAGAACTAACAAAATGATTTGTAATTTGGCTTAGAAATTTTTTAGCATATTTCTCTTCAGGCATTGCACCTCTTATAGTTTTTTTGAATGAAATGCTTAATGATCATAAGACTCATGCGACTACAACGCTCTTACTTTCAAAGTTAGCCCTTTGTTCAATAGTGTTTTCTACATTAAGGGTGTGAGGACATTCAGTCTGGATCGCATAGTCAAGATCGATACGCCAAAAAATAATGGTGATATGCTATTTTCATTTCTTAAAGTTAGTGTCTTTGAGCACTGAAATCTTATTCAAATTGACATATATAGAAGAAATATTAACTAAAAAGAACAAAAATAATATTCATAATTAACAACATTATCATTTTCTTATGCATATATAATGTAAATAAAAATATCAACAAAATAATTGTTTGAAATGAAATGTTCAATAAGATGGGCACATATAAGATACCTAGCACAACATTGCAATTTAGTCTTTGGACATAAATAACAATTTGTAAATTGTACTCTTAAAATTCAAATCAACAAATATTGATAATAAATTATGCCAACGACATGTATATCTTTGGATCGATATATTGTATGTATGATTAATATAAATTTATTATATATTTGTTACTACATAAAATTTGGCCAAAAAAATAATCTTTCTTTGAGCTGATTATTTTTCGCATAGATGTAAATGTAATCTTTATATAATATTCATATATTTTAATATTAAATCAATTGATATAATATATGTCACTTTGGTGGCATATTATTTCAATCTAAATTATGTTAAAATAATGAATATCAACTATGTCATTCTAGTAATTATTTCAATTTATATTAACTTCAAACAATTGACAGTAATACAAACTTCAGAAACTATTTTAATAAAAAAATGATTTAGTTGTATTCATACATTTATATATTTAATAATTTGAATATTTACTTAAATAACACTTAAATCTTTATTATTACATATAAATTTTTTTTGTGAAATTAATAAGCTAAAAATAGTTTTAAAATATTCAAAATAATATGTAAATCATAATTAAATGTATGTAAAATCTAAAAAATATGATTTATATTCATTTAATTAGTTTAATTTGGATGCTAAAGAAAAATGTATGCATATAAACTATTTTCTGCTTGAAAGCAAATTTAATAAGCTATATAAAATAATAGTAATCGTTTGCATTTAATGTACAATTAACAAAATAATTTACAATCTAAATATGTAGAACCTTAGATCCAAAAATCTAAACAATGGAGTTAATGCTACTAATTATACATTAAATGGGCTTTTTCTAACTCACTTAATAAAAAACTCACCAAATTAAAGGAACAGAAGAAAAACTGTATCATGCTTTAAATGAAATAAATATAAGCATTTGTATATATATATATATATATATATATATATATATATATATATATATATATATATATATATATATATATATATATTATACAATGCCAAAACAAAGCGTTTTATATTATAAATGCAATAAATGGTGCAAACTAAATGTTTATTATAATTGATATAATATTGTTTCTAAAGAAACGTTTAAGAAACACAACAGGCTATGAAAATTAATTACACATGAAATGACGCAAATGCAGAATTCAGCCTTATGGAATTTATTACATTAACTTTGGTTAAATAAACTAGTTATTTGAACGTAAAAATAATAACTAATTTGATAGATGAATCATTTCATTTACCACAGGCTTCACTTTTTTTTTAAATAATAAATCAATACAATTAATAATAAAATATGAGAAATGTAATTTCTTTATTTTCTCAAATTGTTAATATGTAAATAATAAATTATCACGTTTGAAGAAGAATCAAAGATGAACATGAGAAAACCAATTTCATATGATCAAATTTGAATTTTATTTCTCAAATTAAGTCACAATTGCTAGAATAAACACATCGATTATATGAAAATTTTAATTGCGATCAAAGTAAAAAAGCAAAAAAAATTTGTTATATCCTTTTATTCAAAATCAAGAAGGAAAGTGATCTAAAAGATATCAATTCTTTATGTACAAGGCAAAATAATTTGCACAAAAAAATTTGAATTATATATTTTGATCTAAAATTTTCAAATACTCAATATGAAATCTATTTCTCAATGATTCAACATGATAGAGGCTCTGATACCACTTGTTGGAAACATATGAAGATAGAATAAATTTATCTTTCTCGAAACTCATGTCAACTCATCAAGAAGATTTAATCAGAAGCTTACCTGAATCCATGAAAGAATTATTACAGGAATTTTGGCCTTTCACTTCTAAAAGGGTATTCTTGAGAGAGAGAGAGAGAGAGAGAGAGAGAGAGAGAGAAAACATTCTTTTCACTCAAGATGAGATGTGAAAAAATAAGAACCAATCATTAAGAATGAAGACCATAATCATATTTATACTTGAGTGCATTTTCTTTTATTTCAGTTTATCATTAAAATAAAATAAAATATCTGATCTTTATATATGATAATTCCATACAAAATTGATAAAATACCTCAAAAGCCTAAAAATTATTAATCTTTATTTGATCACAAAATTAATAGGCTTAAAAAAAATAAAATAATATATAATGTATAATTAAATTTATATGTGATAAATTTTTGAAAAATAATGAAAAAATAATAAGAAATTGAACATATAGTAGCGATCTAAATAGTAGAGCAATGAAAAAGCCGTCTTCAATAGACTCTTAATTGATAAATATTTTTAATATTGTTATCCTTTTTTAATATTTATATACCAACTTAGTATATTAATCAATAGCTTTGACACCAATTAAAAGATTATAAATTTAAAATTTTTTGTGTATTTATACAAGTTTATGATTTTATTTGATTAAAGTTTAAATTTTTTGAGATTTATTTACATGAACATGTCTATAAAGAATTTGTGGGCTTTTTTTATTTTCATCTTTGAGGTAAAATGAAAATAAAAATATGTTAGTTGGACACCACGTAGATCCACATATATTAGGATCGAATATCAGGAATGTTGTATTATCTTGAAAGACAGAAGTCACCAACCTACAATAGACCTAATCACCTAATAAGGACTCATAAGGATAATGGGTCTTCGAATGTACCCGAGATTCTTCCCCTACTTTACATGAAAAAGTAAAGTAGGGTTTATTTTAAACCGAGTTCGTTAAGTTCCCTATGGAGGAAAGCCCTCAAGTAGGGTTTATTTTAAACCGAGTTTGTTAAGTTTCCTATGGAGGAAAGCCCCCATAGTTAATTACATTCTAAGAAATGAGATTCCTTAGAAATACTCTCGATTAAGGTAAATGATCGTTGTCTCCAAAGATTTCAAAGATAAGACTATCAATCAATTGTTATTTTTGAAAAATCAAGTGGGATTGTTCAAAAGGAGGGAATTATTTTCAAAACTAAAGGGAGATGAGTAAGAGATGCTCATGATACTAGGAAGCCTAGTGAGCATCCCAAATTATCCTATGGTTGGGCTTTTGAAGTCGACGAGATTTATTTGTTATATTTGAATTTTTATTAAAAATTTAGGGCTTATTATTACATACAAGGTTGTGAAAACGCCTAAGAGACGAGGATTTATGCTTGTAGCCCGTAAAGAGAAATAACAACCTCGGATCCTAAATCTAGGGAGCTTTGGAAAAGGCCAAAACACGACCTAAATCTAAGGCAAAAAATGGTATATGGTTTACCTCCACAAAAGAGGATAAATCACCCGACTGTTGAACTTACAATTGCCTGGGAGTGACCGCCAACTAACTCCTCCTATAATTTTAAATACATGTAGGCAAGTCTTATGCTTTGCAAGATGGTTAAGTTGTTGTTTATTTAGAAAGGAGACTAAGTCCTTAAACACACTCCCTAAGAGACTATATCATTAAGGGCATGAGTAAAGACTTAATATAATGCAAATTTTGTTAAGTTTTATTTTGATTTTGGATAATTTATTTGACACAGCCTATGGGATTTCATATGCATAATGCATGAAAAATTGGTTATGGGCCAAAATCAACAAGAATGAGGTGTGCTTCCACCATGGCTCTCAAAGGTCAAACCAATTTCTCTAGCAAAGGTGGAAGCCCTCCATTAGCAAGAGTGAAACAAGATAATTTTTACGCATGATGTGAGACATACAACATTCAACTAAGGGGTTGCTAAATCGTTTATCTTGATTTATGTCCTAGAATTTATGTGAGGTTATGAGTTATTTAAGTTCAATTTTGAGTTGATTAATTAGATAAAAAATTTATTTTTTTCTAAAGAGCCTAATCGCATCCAGGCCATTCATCAATCAATGAAGAAACTAGAATAAATCATTCCATCCTAATTGCACAAGCTAAACAAATATCAAATAATTTATAAAGCTTAGTGCAAAAGAATAAGAGGTCGATGTGGTCAGGCTCCACCACAAAAACTCGAAAAGAAATGTGATAGTCGAGCTCTTCCCTTATTCAACCTGGATTATAAATAAATAATTACAGTTTAGAAGGAATTTATGTTATGGGGGTCTTCATTCTTTATTTCTTTTTTTTTCTTTTCTTTCTTTCTTTATTCTTCTTTGGCTTAGTTGGGATGTGGTTGCTCCAAGGATTCACATGGTACATAAGATTTGGTCTTATGACCAATGTTCATCTTAATCCCCCATAACATTCATTCAAATTCTTAATGGCAAAATTACATGAAAAAGAGAAAGAAAAATCTTACTAAAACTTACAAAATAAATATTAGCTAAACATACCACACAACCCAAGCATGTATATGAATAATTTAGACTTAGCACCCCACACATGGGTAATCAAGTCCACCTATCCTAGATTGGATTATGCTAAGGGTATAAGTAACCTGCACAGCAAAAGTATTTATATTTTTTATTACAGTGCCCTTTAAGCACAATCCCTTACAGAAGATATGATTAGGCTAAGATTATCCTACCATCCAGTCTAAGCACATACACCCTAACATCCGGTCTAAAATATTACATCATAAAACAAAATCAGGCATCAAACCATGCATCGCCCTAAGATAGAGCTAGAAATGATGACTTAGCCTAATGTGTGTGTCATTTAAGGCTTGTGTGACATGTCTTAGCTTGGCTTTAAGGTTGGGATTTTCTAGGTGTGAGAGATTCAATTTAGAAGGGTGGTTTCATTTTAAGTGGTTTAGTTGGTTTTCCAATTTTATTTAATGATTTGATTTAGTTTGAATGAACTTATATTTAGTTACTAAGTGTTGTAAAGAGAAGAAAAGAGAACTTCTCTTTCATCCCTATCTTAAGTAATTTCTAAGATAGATTCATTAGTGATTTTTCTTTAGTGAATGTCTTATTATGTGTTTTAATTAACCTTAAGTTTAGATTTACTCTAAACAGTCCTATTCAATAAGAAAGACATCTTAGGATTAATTAAAGTGAATTACTATCACATAACACACAACTGTTTATTTCTTTTCACCAAGTATACCATGCATATGAATAATCCTAAACATATCTGTATATGCAATGCAAATCTTAGCACACATTAATGATGAATGCAAAGAGATGTTGCTTAAGAAAATTTGGATATTCCATGAATGCATGTTTTTATTAAGTAGAAAAGAGGAATTCTTATCTATTAACAAAATGCACATTTACATGTATAAAAGACATAAGTGAGTACGATGCCACTGTTTTCTACACCAGGGGTGTAAGGTACATGACCTACTTGGGGCTACATAAAGCCTCGCAATCTTGGGGTGTCCAGACTAATATATCACTTTTCTTAAATATATGTGCATGTACAAAAAGAATCAAATGGATGAAGAATTATACAAAAGATTTTTGTTTGGTTTGGTTATGCAATTTACATGTGAAAATGTGAAGATCCTTCTTAAGTCATAACATATAAATGCATAGGATATATTTAAGCAAGTGTTATGTTATTTTCAATTGAACTACACACTTTGCAAATCCTATTCAAATCTATGTAAGAAAAGAGAAGAAAATCACATAATACACATTTTATGCTATAATCACATGCAAGCTTATAAGTATTTATAAGTAGCATCATTCTATTTATAACATTTGATTTATGAGTTTTAAAAATAATTTTTGATTTAATAGTGATAATAGCCACTCATATTCTCATCTTTAGCCAAAGCATGCAATTTAGCATAAAGGAAATATTTTCATTTAATTAATTTTTCAAAAGAGACGAATGCATGATTTCATATGGAAAATAACATTTATCATACTTGGAAAGAAATAAAGTGATGTAAGCATATGACTTCATTCACCCTAATTAATTCATCAGGACAATCCTAAAAGATAAGATTATTCAAAGTGAATCAAAATTCTTTAAGGAGAGTTTTAGTTTGGAATTTGGTTTGATTTAAGAAATGTGAAAAGAGTTTGCTAGTCCTAACCCATTTCCCACATGTGTGAATTGATTTGGTTTAATTTTAAAATAATTAGATTGATTTTATGTTTTGGTTAGGTTAAGGTGTGAATTAAATCCATTAATTATCCCTTACCTATACCACTTTAACATAATTAACCAAACAATGTGAGCCAATATATGATATGCAACCACATGGAATGTAAATCAGCAATGCACTTAAGAAAGAAAAGACCTAATGCAATTGGCTCACAATTATTGATTAATTAAGCTAAAAGGTTTAATTAAGTACTTTCATAACCTTTCCACATGTGAGTTAGATATGATTTCCTTAAACTTACCTTAGGCTTTTGAACACCTAAGGTTCTACCCAACAAGAGATTTATTAATTCCAGATTGATTTTAAAAGTTTGATTAGACTAATTAAGTAGATCATTAGTGGATTGATCCTTAATTATGTTTGGATTAAAGAAGATAAGGGGTTTAGGGAATAACTTAAGAAAAATATCCCAAACCCATTCCATAAACCTCCTCCTCACTTAAACAAAGTTTAATTATATCAATTAAGGGATTAAACTACTGTTCATATGCTTTATTACTCTTAATTACATTAAGGGAGTGATTAGAGGTTCATTACTTAATTTCACTAATTAACTCATTAATAAATCCCAAGAAAATTCAGGGAGGCAGAAGTCATCCCACCAAAGATTTTTGAGAAATTTAGATTTAATTAATTAAGTAATTAGGAAGTAATTAAGCTAATTTAATTTTTTTATTAAACCTTAATTAAGGAAAATTCACTATTCAAAATTAATTAGAAATAATTTTATTGGATTTTGCTCTAAATTATCTTTAAAATGAACCCTTATTTATATTTTTTGGATTTTTTTACATTTAATTATGAATTTATGAAGTTTTAGTGATTAAGGGATAATTAAATAGCCCTAATTAATTAACTAATCCCGTCGGCTCCACGTGGACCGCTAACATGGCATGCTTTCCACATGGCGTGACAGGATTGGTTATGCAAGTTGTCACATCATGCGCCACGTCAGCTGCCGGTGCAACGCGCTTTCCCCTGGGCCGTGCTCGGACGTCCTAGATTAATCGCAATTATAAAGGGTTTAAATTAGTAGATCTACGCATTTTAATCAGGTCCGTCCATCCAAAACACGCAGGATGGACGGCCCATGATTCATCCCTGCCTAAGCTGCAGGAGACGGAGGCCATCCACCCTCCATGGACTGATCTGAGCACACTTGAGCTTGAAGGTTGAGATTCGCCCCACACCATCAAGAGGTGTACAGGAGAACATCCAACAGTTGAATTTTAATGGGATTACAATTCCCTTCACAAAGGACCAAGCATTTTTCAATTGAAGATCGGTTTTGAGTCATACCTCATCGGAGGCTATCACCGATGCTTCCAATGGAGGAGGTAGCTTCGTCTAGTGGAGACGAAGACCTATTGAAAGTTTCAATACTTGATTTGAAGTGGATTGTCCAATTGACCAAGCTCCCTTCTAATGGCTTGCGGCTTTGATCAAAATTCCCCTTCCCATGGCTTGGAGACTTGGGAAAATCTTTGGGTGAGCTCGACTAGGTGCTTTGATGGTGCTTGCAAGAGCAATTTGAGTTTGATGGAGAATTGAGTGAAGTGGAACTTCCTTAGGCCTCCCATATTTCGGCTTTGAAGAAAGTGAAGTGGAACTTCCTTAGGCATCCCCTATTTTGACTTTGAAGAAAACTGAGAGGGAGAGATTTGAGAAGCTTGGAAATGACCTTGGGAAGCTTGTGTATGCTTACCTTACTTCCTAGGGCTCAATCAAATTCAGAGAAGATGGTTTGAGTGGGAATGAGGGGGAGTATATCTCCCCCTCCTTGGATTAGATGACTGAGGCTTGTCTTATCATTTTGATCAAATTGAGGATATTGAATGGTTTGTTTAAGTTTTTAGGAGCTCCATGTGCTTCAATTTTGGCAGAGGAGTGGAATGAAGTGCACATGTGCTAGGTGAGTGTAAGAGGTGATCCAAGTGGAGAAATTCCATTGGAAGGGTCGGTTTGGCCTTGGGTTGGGTCACGGCTGACCCAAACCCATTGGATCATGTGCACCACCCTCCTTGGTGTCCAAATAGTCTTAGGAGGATGCCAAGTGGCCATGAGAAGGAATTGGTCAAATTCCAAGTGAATTTGGCCATAGGTTACCCCTTGACCCAAGGGTAAAATGGTCATTTGGCCTTGATTTTGAGTTGGGCAAATTTGAAATGATTCAAAATTAGGTTGGGCCAAATTTCAATTGATTAGGCTTAAGTTGATAAATTTAGGTCAAAATGGGTCAACTTGGGTCAAGTTGACCAATTGGTCAAATTGGGTCAAACCAAGGGCTGGGTTAAGTTCATATGATCATTTGGAACCTATGGGTATCATTGGTTTGGTTCAATTTAGTTTATATTTGGTTTTGGTTCATTTGAGTTCACTTAGGTCAAATGGGTCAAGTTAACCAATTTGACCCATTTGACCCAATTAGGTTAGGTCATGGGTTGGCTTCGGCTTGGTTGATCATTTGAAATGTATTACAAGCTTTGGTTTCAATCAATTTTAGTTTGGTTTGATTTCAAGTTGATTTGACCTTTTAGGTCAAGTTGGGTTCATGGTCAATTGAACTAGGTTGGGTCTAGTTAGCCAATTAAGGATTTGGTCAAGTTCAATAATCACTTTAGAATGGATTTGACCCATTGGTTGCAATCAATTTGACTTAGATCAAGATTTGACTCATTTTGACTTTTTAGGTCAAGTTGGGTCAACTTGGGTCAAGTGGCCAATTTGGCTAAGTTTGGCTTAATTGATGGATTGATCATGTTCAATCATTGATGATGGATTGGTTTAGATCAATGATTTCAATCAATTTGGCTTATGGTGGATTTTGGCTAGTTTAGGTTTGATTTGGGCTAAGTGTTGACTTGGTCAAAGGCTAGGTTTGACTTGGTTTGACCCAATTTGAATGATTAATCATCTCAGGATGATTGTTGCTCATAATGTGAGGCTTATATGGGCTTAGTTCAATCCAATTTGGGTTGGATTAGAATTTGGCTCAAAAAGGTGTTTTAGGTCACTTTGGGTCAGGTGAGCTTAAATGGGTCAATTGACTTGATCAAGGTTTGATTCAAGTTTGGTTGAACTTACATATGGACTTATGATGGAAATATAAATCCAATTGCAAGTGATTTGGAGTCAAATGAGTTTTAATTCATTTGACAATTTCAAGTCAAAAGGGTGAACATGGGTTTGATTTGGGTTAATTTGATTTTTGTTTGATGATTGAAGTTTTTGTTTATATTTGGATTCATGATTGAAGGATTGATTGTTTGAAGAGAAAATCCAAAGGTTTGGATTGATTTGGGTTTGATTTGGCTAAGTTCAAGAATTTGACTTAAAAGAGCATAAGTTGTATTTTGATTAGATTTGGATTTGGGTTTTGAATTGGTTTTTGTTATTTGAATTTATATTTCATTTATATTTGTGAATATAAATGAGAATATAAATGGGTTATGAGAAAATATTTTGAGTTTGAAGTGATTTGTATTTGTTTTGAGCAAAGTCCATAAGATGGAATCAAAGGGTTTAGAAAGGTTTTTGGATTTAGAATTGATCATGGATTTCAATCATTTAGAATTGATTCATAATTTGGATTTTTGGAATTGATTTATGATTTGAGAAAATCAATTGATTTGGAGTTGATTTGAGATTTGATTTGAGCTAAGTCCATAAGATGCAATCAAAGGGCATAGAAAGGTTTTGGATTTGATTTAAGA
This sequence comes from Cymbidium sinense, assembly GCA_021442155.1. Classification (NCBI taxonomy): domain Eukaryota; kingdom Viridiplantae; phylum Streptophyta; class Magnoliopsida; order Asparagales; family Orchidaceae; genus Cymbidium; species Cymbidium sinense. The sequence continues at coordinate 85,870,576 of CM038215.1, forward strand.
TTTGATCAAATCAATTGAATTGAAATTTATTTGAATTTGGATTTGAATTGAAGTTGGTTTGAATTTGGAGTTGATTTGAATTTGAAGTTGATTTGAATTTGAAGTTGATCTGAATTTGAAGTTTGACTTGAAAGAAGGAAGTAAGGATTAGGTTCAAGCAATAGGGTAGACAAGTTTTCCTACTACCCCTAAGGCATGACATACTCTTATGGCTAACTCTTCTAAGTCTCTAGGGTTAGGTTAAGTATTCACCTAATCACTAGAAGTGTCTTAAGACTAAGAAACTCTTAGTGTTTAAAGGAGTCTTATGTCTAAGATGGAAAAGTTGAGAGCTCACTCTAAAAGTGAGTTCAACAAAGGGCGCCCAATAGGTGCGGTGTGACTTACAAGGCATACCACACATATTGGTATTGATCGAGATGATCAACAACGTTCGAACGATCACAAGCACTATTAGAAATGATTTACTCTTAACCCGAGGTGTAGAAGGAATCAAGAGCTTAGTGCAATGCAACTCTGCTTATATCTAAGACTGTTGACCTCATTTTTAGGATGAGCTCTCAACCCCTCCATCTTAGACCTATGACTTCTCTTAGGCTTTTAGAGATCCTTAGTCCTAAGACACATCTAGTGATTAGGTGGACACTCAACCCTAGAGACTTATAAAAGGTAGCCATAGGAATAGGTTATGCCTTAGGGGTGTTAAGAAACTTTGCCTACCCTATAGCTTGAACTAAATCCTCGCTTCCTTCCTTCAAGTTAAACTTAAAAAAAATTCTAGCTTAATTGATTTTCTCCAAAATCAAATCAATTCCACATGATTGAAATCCATGATTGAAACCCATGATTGAAATTCCAAGCACAAAATATTTCCTAAGTCCTTTGATTCCTTCTCATGGACTTAGCCTAAATCAAATCAAATCACTTCAAATTTATAAAATTTTTTCACAACTCATTTATATTCTCATTTATATTCACATATATAAATGAAATATAAATTTAAATCAATCAAACTAAATACAATAATCAAATCCAAAGTTCAAAAATCTTTCCTAAGTCACTTTGATTTTCTCTAAGGACTTAACCTAGATCAAATCAAATCACTTCAAATCCTCAAAATTTTCTTATAACCCATTTATATTCTCATTTATATTCACAAATATAAATAAAATATAAATTCAAATAATGAAAACTAACTCCAAAAATAAAACTCAAAATCAATCAAAATTCAACCTAGGCCTTTCAAGTCAAAATCTTGAACTTAGCCAAATCAATTTCAAATCAAGCCAAATCCTTGATTTCTCTTCATGCTTTAATCAATCCTACAATCATGAATCCAAATATAAATACAAACTTTAATCACCAAATCAAAAATCAATTCAAAAATCAAACCCAACTCAAACTCATGTTCACCCCTTGAACTTGGAATTGTCAAATGAACCAAAACCCATTTGACTTCAAACCACTTGCAAATGGATTCATATTTCAATTATAAGTCCATATGTGAGTTCAATCAAACTCAAATCAAGCTTTGACCAAGCCATTTGACCTACTTAAGCTCACTTGACCCAAAGTGACCTAAGGTACCTCTTATGAGCCAAATCCTAATCCTAACCAAATTAGATTGAACTAAGCCGACCTAAATCTCTCATCATGATCAACAATCATCATGAGATGATCAATTACCCAAATTGGGTCAAACCAAGTCAAACCTAAGGGTTGACCAAGTCAACACTTAGCCAAAATAAAACCCAATATAGCCAAAATCCACCATAGGCCAAATTGATTGAAACCATTGATCTAAGTTCATTCATGACCAATGTTTGAACTTGAGCAAGTCAACATTTGAGCCAAACCTCCACCCATTACTCTGACCGCAAGTTGACCCAACTTGACCTAAAAAAAGTCAAAATGTATCAAAACTTGATCTAAGCTAAATTGATTGAAACCAATGGGTCAAGTTCATTCCAAATCACTTGTTGAACTTGACCAAAGCCTCGATTGGCCAACTAGACCTAACCTAGCCCAATTGATTATGAACCAACTTGACTAAAGGGTCCCGGAGCCAAATTCAAACTTAAACAAAATTGATTGGAAATAAAAATACCAATCCATTTTAAATGACAAACCAAACATAAACCAACCCATGACCTAACTCAAATAAGTCAAATGGGTCAAATTGGTCAACTTGACCCATTTGACCTAAATGAACTAAATTGAACCAAATTCAAACCTAAATCAAATTTAATCAAACGAAAGCTACCAAAATATTTCAAATGGTCATATAAACTTGACCCAACCCTTGGTTTGACCCAATTTGACCATTGGTCAACTTGACCCAAGTTGACCCATTTTGACCTAAATGGGTCAACATGAGCCAAATCATATCAAACCAACTCCAAATTCAATGAAACTTGGCCAAACCTATTTTCTCATCATACAAAATATAGCCCAAACTAAAATCAAGGTCAAATGACCATTTTACCCCTAGGCCATAGGGTGAACCCAAAATCAAAATCACTTGGAATTTGGTCAATTCCTTTACACTTGACATCCTCTTAGTGGACCAAATGGTTGAACATGACCCAATTTGGTGACCCAAACAAACCCAATCAAAATCGATCATGTGCTTGAAAGTGGCCACATGGAATCCCTCCTCCACTTGATATAAGCACCTGGAGAGTTCACCATTCCACTCCGCTGGCCAAACCGAACTCAAGGACTCCCTAAACGGCCTAATAAACCCACTCCTTGTGGTTTAAGGCAAGGGAGGAGTCACCTTGATCAAAATTGAGCTCTCAAGGCAAAGGGGAGTTGGTCTCTAGAAGCATCCACTCAACCTCAAGACCTCAAACTCTCAGTAAAGCTTCGTCTCCACTAGATGAAGCTTCTCCAAGAGAATCAACGAGGCCGAGCTTAAGTTCAATGTATGTTGGTCCTTTGTGAAGTAGATTTCAATCCTATGTTGATCTAGCCATTAGATTGTTTGTCCTCATGCTTAGATGGTGTGGGCTGATTTTCAATCCAATCCAAGCTTAATCGAGCTCAGATCATCTCCTTAAAGATGGTCAGTCTCCATCTTACACAGAGAATTTCAGGGATGAATCTCTAGCCATCCATCTGGGCATTTTGGATGGATTGATGAGATTTAATCCACGTAGATCCATGTTCCCTCCCTTTAGATCCGTAGATCCACGTTCCATCTAGGCATTTTGGATGGATTGACGAGATTTAATCCACGTAGATTCACGTTCCATCTGTGTAAGATGGTCAGTCTCCATCTTACACAGAGAATTTCAGGGATGAATCTCTAGCCATCCATCTGGGCATTTTGGATGGATTGACGAGATTTAATCCACGTAGATCCACGTTCCCTCCTTTAGATCCGTGGCTTTAACCTCAGCCGTCTGATCCTTGATTGGACGGGTGAGGAGAAAGCGCGTAGTGCCGCCGCTGACGCAGCGCTACGATGTGATAACTTTAATATCCAATCCCATCGTGCAAAATGGAAAGCGCATGCCGCGTCAGTGGCACACGTGGCGCCAACGACATTAAACATTTAATTAGTGATTATTTAATCTTTAATTAATCACCAAACCTTCCTAAATTCATATCTAACCCTAAAAAAATAAAAAAAATTAAATAAATTGCACTAGAAAGATAATTGAACATAGAATATTTTAAAATTAATTTTAATTGATTTTGATTAATCCTTTTCTCCAAATTTGGGTTTTATTGGGAATGTTAATTTGCTAATTACCCTCTAATTATACCACTGATTAATTCCAAACTTCCTTGGCATGATTAGTGGATAACTTCTACCTCCCCTAATTTTCTTGGGATTTGTTAGTGGTTTAATTAGAGAACTTGCTTAATTAATTCCTAGTTACCCCCCTTTATATAATTAAGCTTAATTAAGGGTATAATTAGTGGTTTAACCCTTTGATTGAGTCAATTAAGTTTTGATTAAGTGAATATGAGGTTTAGGGAATAATTTTGGGATACCTTCCTTAAGATATTCCTTAAACCCCCTTTCTTCCTTAATCTAACCTTAATTAAAGGTTAATTGGCTAATTACTCCCTTAATTAATTTCATAAAATTCTAAAACTTTCCAGAACTCAATTAATCTATCTTGGGTAGATGCTTAAGTGTTCCAGAGCCTAAGTACAACTAAGAAAATCAAAATCCAATTCACATGTGTGAGAGGAGTTATGAAATTACTAAAGTTAAACCCCTTAGTTTAATTAATCATTAATCATGAGCCAAATTGCATTAGACCCCTTTCTTCATAGGTGCATTGCAAATTTAAATTCCTTGTGAGATTTTATGTCATCTCATTGGCACATAATTATTTGGTTAGTTATGCTAAGGTGATATAGGTAAGGGATAATTAACATACTTAATTCATACCTTAACCTAACAAAAGCATAAAATTTATCTAATCATCTAAAAATTAAATTAAAACAACAAACATATGTGGGAATGGGTTAGAAATAATGAACTTACCTCACATTTCTTAAATCAAATCAAACTCAAAACAAAATCAAACCTTCTTTAAAAATAATTTGGTTTGCTTTAAGCTTTCTTATTTCATAAGATTGTCTTTAGGAATTAATTAGTGTGAATGTGTTTACATGATTTCATCATTTTAGTTCCTTCCCAACATGCTAAATTTGTATGCCATATGGATTTCATGCATTCATACTTTTCAAAAAAAAAATGAAATGTTTCTTTTATGTCAAATTGCATATTTTGGCTAAAATAAAAATATGAGTGGCTATTATCACTATTAAGTCCAAATTATTTTCAAAAAATATGAATTAATTATTAAAACTAAAAGTTTTCTACTTATATTTTATTTATAAGCTTGCATGTGAGTAAAATATAAGGATGTGCTTAGTGTAGTTTTCCTTCTCTCCTCTTTTAGTATAGTTTTGAATAGGATTTGGTAAAGTGTCTAGTTCATTTGAAAAGAACATAACACTTGCCTAATTCTATTTCCTATTCATTCCTATGCTATTACTTAAGAAGGATATCTACACTTGTACATATAAATTGCATAAACAAAACAAATAAATAAATACAAACTTTTTGCATCTTTCTTTTCCATTCATTTCTTTTGTACATGTGTTTGTATTTAAGGAAAGTGGTATATTAGTCTGGACAACCCCAGGGTTGCGAGGCTTTAAGTAGTGCTAAGTAGGTTTTATACCTTACACCCCTGGTTAATAATGGCACCATACTCACTTATGCTTTTAATACATACATGTGTGCATGTGAAAATGGATAAGTGCGGTGAAAAATTTCCACACCACATTTTATAGAGTCGCCTTCAAATCTATGGGTAGAAGGAAGAGGTAAGACTATAGATGTGTAGAAATTCATCTTGATAAGATGTCATGTAGATCCGTAGATGTACTTATTTAGGTGATTGGATATGTCATCAAGGAAATAATGTACTATCTTGAGAGATAGAAGTCACTACCCATTAGAACTCCTAAGGAGGATGATGGTCTATATATACTAGAGATTCTTCCCCACTTTACATGAAAAGTAAAGCAAGGTTTATTTTAAATCGGTTCACAGGGCGGGTCCCCATAGTTAATTACATCCTAAGGAATGAGATCCTTTAAGAAAACTCTCGATTAAGGTAAATGATCATTGTCTCTGAAAATTTTAATAGGGAAGGACTATCAATCAATTGATTTATATTTTTGAAGATCAAATGAGATTGATAAAAAGAGTTATTATTATGAAAATGAAAAGGAGATACTCAAACAATCCTAAAATTGGACTTTATATTTTGGAAATTAATTTAGTTTATTTGAGTTGTATTTTTTATTATACTTTTAGGACTTAAGATTCCTTAACACAAGATTAAAGAAATGCCTAAGAGGTGAGGAATTATGCTTATGGCTCACAAAGGGAAAAAGCAACCTCAGAATCTCAATCTAGGGAGCTTCGGTGAGGGCCGAAAGCACAACCTAAATCTATGGAGAAAATGGGCAATTGGTTTACATCTACAAGAGAGGATAAACCACCCGACTGTTGGACTTACAACCACCTAGGGGTGGCCGCCAACTAACTCCTCCTATAATTTTAAATTCATGTAGACAAGTCATATGTTTATGCAAGATAACAAGGTTGTTATCTATTTAGAAAGAGACTAAGTCCTTAAACACACTCCCTAAAAGACTAGATCATGTAGGGAATGATTAATGACTTAAATCTAATGCAAAATTTTCATATGTTTTATTTTCATTTTGGACAATTCATTTGACTCAGGCTATAAGATTCATATGCCTAATATATGAGAAATTGGATTATGGGCCAAAATCAGCTAGAAATGAGGTATATTTCTATCATGGCTCTCAAAGGTCAAGCCAAATACCCTGGCATGGGTGGAAGCCCTCCAAATCAAAAGTGAAACAATATGCTTCTTATGCATGATGTGAGAAAGAAAATACAACATCCAACTAAGGGGTTGCCAATTATTTTATCTTGATTTTATAACCTAGACTTTATGTGAGGTTATGAGCTGATTAATTTTTAGTTTTGAGTTAATTAATTTGGTAAATTTTTTTTTTCCTAAGAGCCTAATCGTCATCCAGGCCATACATCAAAGCAAGGAAAAAACTAGGAAAACATGTCATCTTAATGCACAAGCTAAATAATCATCAAATAATTTATAAAATTAGCGCAAAAGAATAAGAGGCCTCTTGTGGATGGGCTCCACCGCACAAACCCAAAAAGACATATGTGGGTAGATGAGCTCTACCCTTATACAACCCGGATTACAAATGAATTACAAAAAGAAATTCATTTTATGGGGGGTCTTCATTCTTCTTTTCTTCTTTCTTCTTTCTTCTTTCTTCTTTCATATTTCTTCTTTTGGTTCCTTCTTTTGGATGGTTGGAATGTGGACTCTCCAAAGGCTTCACATGGTACATATGACATAATCTTATAACCAATGTTCATCCTAATCCCCCATTACAATCATTCCAAATCCTAATTATAAAATTATATGAAAATGGGAAAAAGTAAATCTAACTATCACCTGCAAAACAAAGATTAACTAAATAAACCACATATTTTCAAGCATGTATATGAACAAATTGGACTTACCACCCCACACATGGGTAACCAAGTCCACCTGTCCTAACTTTGGATTATTCTTAAGGGTAGAGGCAACCTGCATAGCAAAAGCAGTTATATTTTTATTACACTGCCCCTTAAGCACAATCCCCTGCAAAAAACAATGATTAGACTAAGCTCATCCTATCATTCATTCTATGCACATACACCCTACCATCCAGACTAAAGTATTACATCACAAAATAAAAGCAAACATCAAACCATGCATCGCCCTAACATAGGACTCAAAGTGGTGACTTAGGCTAATGTGTGTGTCATTTAAAGTTTGTGTGATATGTCTAATTAGGCTTTAAGGTTTAGATTTTCTAAGTATGAAAGTGTTCAACTTAGAGGGTGATTTCATTTAAGTTGTTTAGTTGATTTGGGCTAATTTTATTTGATGATTTTGTTTGGTTTGAATGAACCTACTTAATTACTAAGTTGTAAAAAGAGGGAAAAGAGAAGAGAACTTTTCTTTCCTCCCTTCCTTAAGTAATTTCTAAGGTAGATTCATTAATGATTTTTTATTGAATATTTTATTTTGTGTTTTAATTAATCTTAAATTTAGATTTTCCCTAAACAAACCTATTAAAAAAGAAATTCATTTTAAGATTAAGTAAAGTGAATTACTATCACAAAATACACAACATTTTATTTCTTTCCTACATGTGTATCATGCACATGAATGAATCCTAAGTATATCTATACATGCAATGCAAGTATTTAGCACACCTTAATGATGAATGCTAAGAGAGATTGCTTAAAGAAATTTTGTATGTTTCATATATGCGTGATTTTATTAAGTATAAGAGAGTGATTCTTTTATCCATTTTTCATATGCACATTTATAAGTATAAAAGACATAAGTGAGTACAGTGTCATTGTTAGTACTAGGAGTGTAAGGTACAAGACCTACTTAGGGCTACTTAAAGCCTGACAACCCCGAGGTTGTCCAGACTAATATACCCCTTTTCTTAAATGCATGTGCATGTACAAAAATAAATGCATGGAAAGAGAATCATGCAAAAAGTTTATGTTTGTTTTGATTATTTTGATTGTTTAGTTTATATGTGTGATGTAGAATTCCTTTTTAAGTCATGACATAGGAGTGTATAGGAATGGATTTAAGCAAGTGTTATGTACATTTCAAATGGACTATACACTTTGCAAATCCTACACTAACCTATGTTAAGAAAAAGAAGGAAAAGACACATAACACATTTTACACTATTCACATGCAAGCTCATAAGTAATTGTAAATAGCATACTTTTCATTTTTGATGTTTGATTTATAAGTTTTGAAAATAGTTTTGGATTTAATAGTAATAATGGCCATTCATATTCTTATTTTAGCCAAAACATGCAATTTGACATAAAAGAAACATTTCATTTTAATTTTATTTTTAAAAGGCATGAATGCATGATTTTCATATGACATACACATTTAACATGATAGGAAAGAAATAAAGTGATGTAAGCATGTAATTTCATTCACCTTAATTAATTCCTAAAGACAATCCTATGGAATAAGATTATTTAAAGTGAATCAAAGTTGGTTTGAGTAAATTTTAATTTTATTTTGAGTTTGATTTGAATTAAGAAATGTGAAAAGGTTTGCTGATCCTAACCCATTCCCACATGTGTATATTATTTTAGTTTAATTTTTAGGTGATTAAATAAATTTTATGCTTTGATTAGGTTAAGGTGTGAATTAAGTTCATTAATTACCCCTTACCTACACCACTTTAACATATTTAATGAAATAATTATGTGCCAATGTATGACATAAAACTACAAGGAATTTAAATTAGCAATGCACCTAAGAAAGAAAGGGGTCTAATGCATTTGGCTCACAATTAATGATTAATTAAGCTAAAGGGTTTAATTTAAGTACTTTCATAATCCTTCCCACACATAAGGCTATATATGATTTTCTTAAGCTACTTAGATTATTGAAAACCTAAGCATCTACCCAAGAAGGAAATGATTGAGTTCTGGAATGTTTTGAAAATTGTATCAAGTTAATTAAGTTGTCATTAGTGGATTAGCCCTTAATTAAATTTAGATTAAGGAAGGAAAGGGATTTAGGGAATGACTTAGGGAAAATATCCCAAACCCATTCCATAAATCTCATCTTCACTTAAATAAAGTTTAATTAACTTAATCAAGAATTAAACTACTGTTCACATGCTTAATTAAGATTAATTACAAAGAGAGTAATTAAGGATTCATTAATTGATTTTTCTAATTAACTCATCAATAAATTTCAAGAAAATTAGGAGAGGTAGAGGTCATCCCACTAAATATATCTGAGAAATTTGGAATCAATTAATGAAGTAATTAGGGAGTAATTAGGATTATTAAGTTTTTAATAAAATCTTAATTAAGGAAAATTCATTACTCAAAATCAATTGAAATAATTTTAATGAATTTCCCTTTGAATTATCTTCAAAATGCCTTTTATTTTGTAATTTTTTTGATTTTTTTTACATTTAGTTATGAATATTTGAAGATGTAGTGATTAAAACCTAATTAAATAGCCTAATTATATAGTTAATCATGTCCGTGCCATGAGGACGGCTGATGTGGCGCGCGCTTTCCAAGTGGTGCGACGGGATTCACAATTTAAGTAGTCACATCCAATGTCATGTCAGTTGGTAGCGCTACGCGCTTTATCCTCGATTGTCCAATCAAAGATCGAACAGTCAGTATTAAGCCCACAGTTCTTAAGAGATAAATTGAGAGTCCTACATGGATTAATCAGGACCATCAATCCAAAATGCACAGATGGATGGTCCATGATCTGCCACTAAGCTCGCCTACGGGAGAGAGCATCCGTCCACTCCTTAAGGCTTGATCCGAGCTTGATTGAGCTCAAACTTAATCCACACCATCATCAATGTAAGGAGCAAGACATCCAATGATCAATTTGCAATGGGGTGAAAGTTTCTTTCACAAAGGACCAAAACTTCCAAGGCCCCAATCGAGGTAGCTGTCCATTTGGAAACGAAGCCCAATTGAAGGTTTCAAGCTTTGGTATTAAGTAGATCCTTCTATTGACCAAGGTGGGCTTCAATTGCTTGTTGCCTTGATCAAACACCCCTCTCTCGTGCTTTGAGAAATTGGATGAAGACTTGGGTGAGCTTGATTGGGTCCCCTCAAGGTGCTTGAAGGAGGAATTGAGCTCTAGTGGAGAATTTAATAAGATTGAAATTGCCTTGAGCTCCCATATTTTTGGCTTAAGGAAAATCAAAAATGGAGAAATCAAAGTAGCTCTAGGAGGCTTGGAGAAGCTTAGGATTGCTTGCTCTGGCTTCCTTAGCTTCAATCGAGTGTGAGTGAGTGAAAATCAAATAAAATTAGGGGGAGTATATCTCCCCCTTGAAGGATCGGATGGCTGAGCTTAGGTTTTCCATTTTGAAATAATTGGTAAGATTGGATGAGTTTGTTAGGTTATTTTAGATGGAATGTGGTTTGGTTTTGCTAGAGGGAGGTAGTGGAGATGTTCTCATGTGCTTAAAATGAGTGGAGGAGTGATCCCATGTGGAGAATTTCCATGTGAAGGGTTAGTTTTGGCCTTGGGTTGGGTTTGCTGACCCAAACCCATTGGGTCATGTGCACCACACCCACTAGTGCCCACTTGGTCCACTACGAGGGTGCCAAGTGGCCATGGAAAGGTTATGACCAAACTCCAAGTGGAATTGGCCATAGGTTACCCCTTGACTTAAGGATAAAATGGTCATTTGGCTTTGATTTCACTTTAGGTAGATTTAGAATAGTTTGAAATTAGGTTTGTCCAAATTTCACGGAATTGGAGTTGATTTGATATGGTTTGGCTCATGTTGATCCATTTAGGTCAAAATGGGTCAACTTGGGTCAAGTTAACCAATTGATCAAATTGGGTCAAACCAAGAGTTAGATCAAGTTCATATGATCATTTGAAATATTTTGGCATCATTGGTTTGGTTCATTTTGGCTTATGTTTAGATTTGGTTCATTTGATTTCATTTAGGTCAAATGGGTCAAGTTGACCAATTTGACTCATTTGACCTAATATGGTTAGGTCATGGGTTGGTTTAGGCATGGTTGAACATTTGAAATATTTTGCAAGCTTTAGTTTCAATCAATTTTGGTTTAATTTGATTTTGGCTCAATTTGACTTTTTAGTTCAAGTTGGATTCATGGTCAATTGGGCTAGGTTGGGTCTAGTTTGCCAATTGGTGCTTTGGTAAAGTTCAACAAGTGGTTTAGAATGAATTGACCAACTGGTTTCAATCAATTTGGCTTAGATCAAGTTTTGACACATTTTGATTTTTTAGGTCAAGTTGGGTCAACTTGAGTCAAGTGGCCAATTGGGCTAGGTTATGCTCAAATGATGACTTGGTCAAGTTCAAACATTGATCATGAATTGGTTTTGATCAATGGTTTCAATCAATTTGGTATATAGTGGATTTTGGCTAGTTTAGGTTTCATTTTGGCTAAGTGTTGACTTGGTCAACCCTTAAGTTTGACTTAGTTTGACCCAATTTGAGTGATTGATCATCTTATGATGATTGTTGCTCACAATGTGAGGCATAGATTGGCTTAGTTCAATCCAATATGGTAAGGATTAGAATTTGGCTCAAAAGGGTGCTTTAGGTCACTTTGGTTTAAGTGAGCCTAAGTGAGTCAATTGGCTTTATCAAGAATTTATTCAAGTTTGGTTGAACTCACATATGGATTTATGATTGAAATATAGATCGATTTGCAAGAGATTTGGAGTCAAATGGGTTTTGATTCATTTGACAATTTCAAGTTCAAAGGGCGAACATGAGTTTGACTTGGGTTTGATTTTTGAATTTAGTTTTGGATATTTGATTGAAGTTTATGTTTATATTTGGTTTCATGATTGAAGAATTGATTAAATCATGAAGAAAAATTAAGGGTTTTGCTTGATTTGAGGTTGATTTGGCTAAGTTCAAGAATTTGACTTGAAAGGCTTAGGTTGAATTTTGATTAGAATTGAGTTTGAGTTTTGAATTTGGTTTTGTGTATTTGAATTTATATTTCATTTATATTTATGAATATAAATGAAAATATAAATGGGTTATGAGAAAATTTCTTGAATTTGAATTGATTTGGATTTTATTTGAGATAAGTCCATAAGAGGGAATCAAAGTGGCTTAGGAAAGATTTTTGGAATTTGGATTTGAGTTTTGGGTTTAGTTTTGATTGTTTGAATTTATATTTCATTTATATTTGTGAATATAAATGAGAATATAAATGGGTTGTGAGAAAATTTCTTGAATTTGAATTGATTTGGATTTGATTTGAGCTAAGTCCATAAAAGGGAATCAAAATGGCTTAGGAAAGATTTTTGGAATTTAGATTTGAGTTTTGGTTTTAGTTTTGATTGTTTGAATTTATATTTCATTTATATTTGTGAATATAAATGAGAATATAAATGAGCTGTGAAAAAATTTCTTGAATTTGAATTGATTTGGATTTGATTTGAGCTAAGTCCATAAGATGGAAATCAAAGTGACTTGGGAAATATTTTTGGAATTTAGATTTGATCATGGATTTCAATCACTTGGAATTGGTTCATGATTTGAGAAAATCCATTGAGTTGATTCAATGTTTAATTTGAAGTTGAAGTTGGTATGAGTTTGGAGTTAATATGGGTTTGGAATTTGACTTGATTTTGAGGTTGGTTTGATTTGGAGTTTTATTTGATTTTGAGTTTTGACTTGAAAGAAGGAAGTGAGGATTTTGTTCAAGCTATAGGGTAGATAAATTTTCCTAACACCCCTAAGGCATAACCTATTCCTATGGCTAACTTTTCTAAGTCTCTAGGGTTAGGTCGAGTGTTCACTTAATCACTAGAAGTATTTTAAGACTAAAGAACTCTTAGTGTCTAAGAGAGGTTTTATGTCTAAGATAGAGAGGTTGAGAGCTCATTCTAAAAATGAGATCAACACCTGTGTGGAGGCCAAATTAAAATATTTGTTTGAAGTTGTAACCAAAGTTGCTCCTTGACCTTTACCTTATTTTTCATGAGTATGATTGAAGAATCACAATTTACAAAGCTTTTTTTCAATGTTGAAATTACTCCACATCATTAACTTGGGTCTTGAACTAATAATCAATTAGATATCCAGAATATTGATTTGGGTGGTCTTTTGAGATTAAGGGTTGCCCCCCCCAATTTCTAGCATTTGATATTTCCTCATTCTTCACATGCACTCCTCAAAAGTATGAAGTGCTCCACCTGACTGGTGGTTTCTATCTTGTTGGGAAACTTGGTTGTTTAACATGATGAAATAATAGGAATCTCCTTCCCACAGATGGCGCCAAATTATTGTGTGCTATAAAACTAATTTTAGTAGAATAAAACCTCACGTCTTAGCTTTGTTGAGAAATTCAGCACACACACACACACACACACACACACACACACATAGATAGTTGAAAAAGAATAAGGAAGTCCAGAATTTTCTCGTGAAAAAATCCTAGGAAGAGGGAAAAAACTCATGAGGGCCTAGCCTAGTAAAAATGCTCCACCATATATCTACTTTGAGGTATAAAGTTTAAGTTTTCCCAATAATAGGATTACAAGATTGTATGTGAGAAATCCTGACAATGAAAATTTTAAAATCAAGTTATAACAGCTATGCAGCGGTAGTTAGACTATAACGGATATTGGTGGCAGTCAACGACGACAGTAGGAGGTGATCAACGACAACAGTGGTGATGACAAACTCTGAACTTCTAGTTCTCTCCTAGCTTTCTCCTAAGTTCACTTTTAGCTCCTTCCCCCCTTTCATGACAAGAATGGGGTCCTATTTATAGGATTTTAAGAGGGGCATTTTGGTCATTGTAGCCAAAATCTCAAAACACTCCATCGGATGGTGTATATCAATTCATTTGATCATAGATAGTTTTTTGGTGACTTAACTGTTCAAATGATCTTTAATTTGAGTGATCTTAGACTCATTGGATTCATCTCGTTGAGCCGCTCGATTCAGCTATAAGCACGTCAAATTTAGAAGTCATTTGATCATCCAATCAGTATTTTGAAGTTTTCATATGTAGCTTTTGGGTTTGATTTAAGCTCATTTGGGCTAGATTTGACCTGATTTTAGCATTTTTGGACTCAATTCACTGAGTTGTTTAATTTGATTGTATACATGCTTTAACTTCATATCCATGCTTGATTTATAAATTTTAGAGGGATATATCAAGAAGTATATATTATAGACTTATGAAAGTCTTCATCATTAGGTATATGTAAATATACTAATATATGTGAGGGTGAATGGGATGTTTTATGATCTAATCACTTACTATAAATAACTCTATATGATTATTTTAGGATGCATATGTGTGATTTGGTGTTTATGATAAAAATTTAAAGCTTGAATCAAGACTAGCTTTGTTTGGTTAGTTTAAACTGATATATTTTAACTATTTTAAAATTGGATTTAATGAAGGCTAAATAGTGGGAGATTATTATAGATGGATTGTTTAAGATATGAAGATGTGCTCCAAAAATTTTGGTGCAATTGTTTAAGGACTTGTAAGAAATTGGAGAAGAATATAAGATGTAAGGGAGCTGAGTATAGGCCAAGAGTTTCTAAGTTGGGTTTATATTAAGGTGTATTTAAAGTAGCTCCACATGTTTGAAACACAGTGGTGGAGTTGTTGCAAAAGAAGTTATTGTCTAAAAAGTTACGATGGGTATTACAATTTTTTTATTAGCCACCACATTCTGCAAGGTTAGGTTGAAAAACGTAGCTTTTTCACTGTAGATTAAATTTTGACCAAAATGTAGTTTCCAAATGGCACTGTAGTGCATTTTCACGATGCCACCATTGCTCCAAACACTCTCTTAATTTGATCACTTGGATTATGAATGATTAGCTCTTTTTTAAAAGACTAAGATGGGAAGATGCTAAAAATATTTGAAAGACTAATTGAAAGATTAACAATAAACATAAAAGATAATTAATTAATCTAATAAGATTGGTCAAGAGAGATTACCAAGCACAACTAAAAGATAATGAATTTCCTTAACGTTTCTTATCATTCAAAAATTATAAATTCTAATTACAATACTGACACTATGCAAAAGCATTAATAAGACATTTATACCATCAAATTTAAAAATAATGAAGAAAATTTTCAAAGAAAAAGATGGTTGGTCATTAACAGAGGATTGGGTCAACTACCTTTATTAAATTTGTTTTTCAAAACTTATCTGGTGGCTTGTTGATAAATTTTTCCAAAAGTTTAAATATCAAAACTTGAATTATAATTAATTAGTTTTTCATTATTAAGCACTTGCTTGGGCTTTTGTGACAAATTTTTTACTTAAGCTCTTTATGAATATTGATCTTACACTTAGACTCAAGTTGATGGATCCTCTTTAGCTTGATAATAATCATCTTGATGTTCTACAACAACTATTCCCCGCTTCAAGAATTTAACTCTTAGAATTATATTGATGATACAAGAAAGATATATAAAAGTGTAAATACAAAAAAAACATGATATTAAAGAAAGTTGAAAAGCAAAGTACATTAGTAATTTAAAAAAATAAAGTGCAAACATTAAGATGCAAAGAAAATGAAAGCAATAATATAATATAAGCTTAGGTAACCACTTTTATTTTACCAACAAAAAAAATAATCTGATTAGTAATCTAATAAATGCTACTTTGAGCTAAAAGTAAGAATCAATACTAAGTATCCATTAGGGCTAACTAAAGAGCTGATTGAAATTTTTTATTTTTTATTTTTTGAAATTATTGATAAAGGAGAGGCTAATTGATGTCATTTTATGAGAAAAAAGGAGAAATATGTAATATGAAAGTTCAATAAAATACATTAAAATTATTCAAAAAAATCTACAAATTCATCTTCACTTTGACGTAAATATCATTCTTAATCTTTGATATTAAAATTAATAGGGGGTGGAAAAAAAAATTTCAATCATGATTTTATTAGTTGAGCCACTACTCCCAACATAAGAAGAAGGCCAAACCCTCCAATCCTGATTTTAATAATTGGTGATTGTAAATAATTATGGATAGATATTCTAGGATGTGTAGGTGTAATAGAAAGTTTATGATAAAATTAAGGCTTTTAAAAGGGGTTGGTAACAAGAAAATCAAGAATGGCTTAGTTTCAACTAATTTAATTTATATCTTTTTGAAAAGTGTTTAATTAAGGCTAAATAGTAAGAAATAACTATGGATAAGTAGATTAAGATATCTAGATGAGATTTAGAGGTTTTAGTAGAGTGTTAAAAGGTTTAAAGGCTTGTGAGATGGAGAATAAGAGAATAAGACTTCATGCAATAGAACCAATTTAGGGTCAAGTACTTCCAATTGGGGATTGGGCTAGTGATGGGAGATGCTAGGTTGTAAAGATTTTTAAAAAATTTTAAAAAAAATTAAGAAGGAAAATGTTTATATAAAAGGAAACTAACCAATTCTTCTAAGATTTTTCGAGATAGTACACCAAGCTCTAAAAAAATCTCCAAAGTTTTCTATCATTTCAAAAATTAAAAATTATTATAATAATAACATTATTATATATGAGCATTAACATGATCATTGAACTACTATATTTTAAAATAATGGAGAGAATTTTTAAAGAGAAAGGTGGGTGGCCATTAATGAAGAAAAATTACAATCACATTTATCAATTAATTTTATTTTTAAAATCAAGTAAGTGGCCATCTCATTTATATTCCCTAAAATTAAAATTCAAATTTATATATCTTAAATCTAAAATTTAAATGGTAAAACTCAAATTATAATTAACCAATTCTTGATTGGGCTCTTAAAAAATGCATTGATAAGCTCTTACTTAAGCTGTTTATGATGGATCATTTTGCTTGAGCTTTTTATGATTGTTATTTTACTTAGGCTCATCATGATGGATTATCCTTTAGCTTGTTAATAATCATCTTGACATTTTACATCTATAGAGTTAATAAATACCTATAAAGATATAATTCAATGTAATATTTAAAGTTAATTGTCAATACTATTTATCCAAAATTATTATTTTAAATACAACAATGTGCATATAACTTACATATTTATTAGATGTAAAATGTTTTTTACTTGTGAGCACTTTTTTGTTCTTCTAGTTCAACATATTAAGATCTCTCTCTCTCTCTCTCTTTCTCTCTCTCTCTCCATGAAATTCACCATATATCTTCTCCACTTTTGGAATGTCTTCATAAGCTAGGTACAACAATAATATGAAAAATTAAATATGCATTGAGGTAAGTTTTTTTATTTTAGTGTTCTTTTTCACCTTTAAGATACTTCTTTCAATGTAGATCATGTCTTTATTCAACCTTTTTAGTATGATCTCTCAACTCATCCTTTTTTATTTGTACTAATTTTTTTTTAACTGTTACCAACACTTTGTTAAAACATCATTACTCTTTTCATGGTTGAGCAACACACTTTCAATAATAACACAAACATCTAATTTATATATAAATATTTTTATAATACACTCCATGAATGCACTCCGAAGTTCTATATTCTTGAAGTTATTATTCTTTTTAATATAATTATCATTAAGTCTTTTATTTGTAGTCATCACCTCGAAGTTCTTCTCAAATGAAAATTCAATAAATTCAATTAAAATTAATTCAACAATTCTAATTTGTCTTTATCTTCGACATTAAACACAATAATGTAATTGTCAATTTCAATATCACTAATCTTTCTTAATCAAAATTGATGAGGTAAGGCTTTTGAAGCTAATACTACCATCATTTTCTATGAATATAAACAGAGTAACAATTTTTTTTCTTAATAGAAGTTAATGAATTAGGAGGTTATAATATTGAAGAAATGTCTAAATAGGGCATCTTGGCCCTCCCAAAAAGAACATAACTTCTAAACTACATATTTACCTTTTTTTTTTATCACCTCAATCTTTATATGTGACTAACAATGTAATGTCACTCTACAGCAATATATATATAATCATTTTAAAATTGAATATTACAATTTAAATATATTCATTTCAAAAATTGAAGATAAATATGACCTTTAAATTATGGTTTTAACATAAAACACAACACAAAATAATAAATATTAATGTTATTTTTAAATAAAATATTAAAATTTGAAGATATTTATATATACGTAGAATAGTTTCATAAAAGTTAAGAAAATAAATTTTTTTTTTTCACAAATATATTACTTAAAACGAGTAAGGATATTTTGATATAATTTTATTCCCAAAATAATGGTGATTTTTAAGGTTAAGAATACACATTTATAAAATTATAAAATGTTATTTATCGAAAATAGTATAATATTAAAAATCAATGCATTTGACCTCCCTTATTCTCTCATCCTAGTTTTATGGCACTCTCTTAAAAATGAATATAATGATGAAGGATTGTAATTAAAATAAATGCCTATCATGAAGAATTTAGCCTAAGGAAATATGAATATTGAGACAATTCATGGCTTGAAACTTGAAGTTTTAAATTTAAATACAATGACTAGTGTCTCATCCCTCCTTCTATTACAAAAATTATATGAATTTATTTTATTTATTAAATTATAGTCGAGATATGATAAATTCGTAGTTGCTTTGTAGTAGGAATTGTTTGATTGAATATGTGGTATTATTTTATGATAGAAATGAAAGGTATAACTTAGTGGTTTTTGATATATTTGGATGATTTTAACTTTATAAAGATACCTCTTATTAGCTCTACTACAATGGAGTTTCTTTCTAGTATATAATTGATATGCCTCCAAAAGATTCACTCGATCAAGTGTATATATTGTCCCATCTTTTATATCTTAAAGCACTTAAGTATCTTAATCATAAACTTCTAAAATTAATTTTGGTACCAACCAAATTCTATTTTCAACAAATTTACAATCAAAATTAACATTGAGATGAGACAAATCTAATGATATAAAGAATATTTTGATCTAATTTCAAATGAGCCTAAATTAAGCACTCAAAAGTATATGTAAACCATTTGTTAATCTATTTGAGGGATTAAATGACCTCTAATTGTTATGTGCTTATAATTAAAAATCTGCGAACCAAAATCACTAAATTATGATATTACTATTGTATTAAAATATCTAACAATAATATATAATTTAGGGGTCAACAGTAATCATATGATATAATGTTCAATTTATGATTAAATGATCATAAAATCTTTTTTGAGAATTTAATGATTGGCAATGCTTCTACATATCATGATAGCAAGAAGGAGGTTCCCAGATGAAAGTTTTTAGGGGCATTAAAAGTTCCAAAGCTCCTTCAGTCAATACTTGATGTATGTTGTTAAACAACATTGACACCTACCATCACTATTAAGGGCAACACCTTGTTGTCCCCAAGGTTGAAGTTCACCTTCCTAATCACCTATCAACTCTCCATTAAGAAGTATAATCAAATTTTTTGATAACTTAGATTTCATAATGCTCTTTCCAAGTCATCTTTGATAGTTCACGTTCACTACATTATATTATTATATTTTTTACTTAATGAGAAGTGCATCATTTAAACAAAATAATGAACTCACACTAATATAATTATTACAATTAAGTTTGGCCCAATAGTTTTCCCCTTAGATTTTTCACATAAGAACATTAAGCTTCCTTTGAGTTGCTTTTTAACTTGAGTAGGAGATTTGTCTTCAATGCAAAAATCATACTCTATCTCTAAGCAATACATTTTGCAGAATGCAGCAGTAAATATAATAGATTTTTTATTTCAAATCTACTTATATGTCAAAATAAAATTATTATATTTAAGTGAGTTTTGAAAAAAAATTGTCAATTCAAAATTAAAATTCATATCAACTAAAAACTACACCCATTAAAATAAAGTATTTAAATATTTGGTATATTTCATTATGCTATAAATATTTTTATGACTTCAATCAAATGAGCACTTTGATATATCGCTAAAAACTCTACTAGTTGAAGCACGAATCTTGATATCAAAAGTAATCTGATTCTGAGTCGAGATAAGCTCAGATTAAGTACTTAAAATATCATTAGAAACTTTAGGATATCAGTCAGATTCCTAAATAGCTCATAAATATGGAGTGTTTATAGTCAAATCGAACGTCTTGACGAGCCGGATCTCACAAGCCTAAGATCTCTTAATTTTGACTTCATTTGAGCATTCAAATATTTAAAATACATCAAATAATCAAAAGAATCATTTTGAGTCGTATGATGCAGTGGTTTGAATTTTGCCTATATTTACAGAGATGTTACTCTCATAATCTATAAATAGCCTCTCATTCTTCACATGAGGGGACCCTAAATGAATAAGAGGAGAGAGCTCTGAGACTCGAAGAATCTCGAAGTATAATTAGGCCATCGACTGACCATCACCGAATCATCATCGACCACCGTCGGCCACTGCTACAGCCGATTGCCATCGTCGGTCACCGCCATCACCAGCCGCCAATTACCACCATCATGCCGTTATCGCATCCATCATTGCCGGGTCCGCTGTTGAGCACCGCTGGCTATCACCAACATCGCCTGAAGATCATTACCGCCACATCGCGCTACTACTATCGACCACCACTGGTCATCATCGCCGGTCCACGGTCCACCGCCATCATCACCCGACGACCATCTCTCTATAGTTTTATTGATTTTACTACCAAGAAGGCCGCTAATCCAACAAACTTATCACAAAACTTATTCTTGTAGGCTATCCTTCTCAACTTTGGAGAAAGGATATAATTGTAAGCGATATAGTGAAATTACTTTAGGCTAGTGATTTTTCTTTTAATGGGTTTTCCAAAAATTCGAGGTATGAGAAACTTTCGCAACACTAAGATATCGAATTCTCTCTACTCAATCAAGAATGTGGAAAGGAATCCCACAATTGTAATCTTTGTGAACGCCTACTTTATGGCCAATAGGCGCAATACTTGCAACAACGGAGCCCCTTGCTCCAACTCCCGTCACTCCCGAAACCAATCCTTAAACCCAAGATACCAAGCTTCTGCCTCACCTCCCCCTGATAGGCATGACTCTATTAGTGAAGGTGTAATATGAACCTCTCTAGAAGATCATGTTCTCCAAATGGAAGAGTCTCAAAATGAGATAATTTAACTTTTACGAGAAGCATGACAGCCACTACTGTGGCAAACACATCTCCCCCAAGATCAATTAGTGGAGGTCAAAATGTCGAGACGGCCTTCGCCATTAGTTCCTCCGCTTAGACCATGATCACCTCATTGACATCAAGTTCGCTCATCCATCAGCTCAATCGATTGTTAACCCACTGATAATTGCTAGTGGCTTGGCACGTTCTTATCCTGTTGATTCCACCCATCATGTTACGTAGAATTACAATGCTTAATGAGAGAAGAATTTCTCCTTAAAGATAGAAATCATCTTTTCTCTCACCGCAGCTATCAGGAATCTTTTCATTTGGTTGAAGCAATTCTTCAACATCCTATTCATGTAGGTTTTAAGCTTCCAAGCATCGACTCCTATGATGGGGAAACTGACCAATATGAACACTTCGACCATTACTAAACCATCATGTACATCCATGCAACGAGTCCCACACATTGGGTGTCTTTCCAATCACCCTCGGCTCAGCTCTACTCCAAGGGATATATCCATGCCTTTGACAAACTTGCCAAGATTTTTGTATAACCGTTTATTGTGAATCAGAGGATCATTAAAAATTTCTTTCACTCTCAAGCATTCGTCAAAATGAAGGTGAATCACTTAAGGAGTACTTCCAAAGGTTCTTCTTAGAAGCTCACTAAATACCAGGGGTGAACCCTAAATTACTGAGAGGAGTTTTCCTTGGAGGGCTCCGTCCTGGGACTTTCTACTTGTCACTGATGCGTGATATGATCCACTTATATGCTGACTTGGTTCATTGTGTGGAAGCATAAATTTCTGCTGATGAGGCAATTAATGCCCATCGAAAATAATTTGAATAATCCACAAGAAAATGTGAGTGCCCGAGGAAACACAAATCAACAATCCCATCAAAAGAAGCAATAAGACAGTCGTGATCTCCCTCCATGACCTCCACACCAACGATATGAACCACGACTAGAAAAAGAATACACACCACTAAACACATCTCGTGTTAACATCTTGATGGTCATTCAAGATGAAGAGACCATTAAGTGGCCACATCCACTGAAACCAAATTCAAGAAATCATGAGCAGTATTGTCACTTTCATCGAAGTCATGAACATACTATAGAGGCATGTAAACAACTCAAAGAAGAGATTGAGAGGCTCATTTGACAAGGATATCTGGGTCGATTTGTGCAGAATCAATCAACTCAAGAAAACATAACTCCAACTGGGGGGGCAATAGGGACAGTCGTAGCAGAAACAACCAAATAGTGACCAAATAATTAAAGAAATAACAATTATAGGAGGACTACTACTATTTAAGCAAGTCTTCATCGCCACCTTCAAAGAACCGGAGTTAAAGAAATCTTGTATGGATCATTCCATCACTTTTAATGACTCAGACTTAGAAGGAGTCCAAGTTTCGCATCAAGATCCACTTGTCATCAATACAGGGATAGGTGACCCATGTTATAATGTTATTAGAATTTTGACTGATAATGAAAGTTATATTGATATTTTATTTTACTCCACATTTCTTAGCATGGGCCTGGTTAAGGAAAATCTCCAACCCGCTGTAGGACCATTCTATGAGTTTGATAATCGCCCTATGCGAGTGGAGAGAGAAATCACCCTTCCTGTTATCCTCGAAGAATTTCCTCGACAAGTGACTCATTTAATTCAATTCATAGTGGTCAAGTCAGATTCAGCATACAACGCTATCTTCGGAAGGCCCCTCCAATCAATCTTTGGTGCTGTTACTTCGGCACCTTATCTTAAGATGAAATTTCTAACCCCCGTTGGGGTTGGAGTGGTGAAAATCAATAAATAGCACAATCATGTTACCTCAGATAAGCTCAACTATGCTCTTCGATGACCTTCAGCATCGACAGTTTTAACTTTCGAGATGAAGAAGTGCCCTAAAGGGCTTTACCTGTAAAAGACTTGCTCCCTGTTTTATTATCAGATGACCAACCTCTACGAATAGTGTAAGTCAAATCTCTATTTTCAGACGAATAGAGGGTAAAATATATAGACTTCTTGCACAAGAATTAGGACATTTTTGCTTGGAGTCCGATAGATATGCCTAGGGTCGACCCTAATGTGATCATGCACTCCCTCAAGATTGATCTAATATTCAAATCGGGCATCCAAAAGAAGCGGAGTTTTGCACTTGATCACCTCCAAGCTATTAAACAAGAAGTTAGAAAGCTCTTAGAAGTGGGATTCATACGAAAAGTATATTACCCTACATGGCTAGCAAATGTTGTATGGTTAAGAAAGCAAATGGAACTTAGAGAATCTGTATTGATTACACTGATCTCAACAAAGCTTACTCGAAAGATAGTTTTTCCCTTCCACGAATTGATCAATTGATTGACACTACGTCTGCACATAAAATGCTCAATTTTTTAGATTCTTACTCAGGTTACAACTAAATAAAAATGGACCCAAACAGATAAAGGTTTATATTGTTACCAAGTTATGTCATTTGGGTTAAAGAATGCTAGTGCTACCTATCAGCGCCTCATGAATAAGGTTTTCAAAGACCTCTTAGGCCACACAATGGAAGTATATGGATGACTTGTTAGTAAAAAGCTTGGAAGAATCACTAACATATTTCTGACTTAGAAATATGCTTTAACCTTCTTTGATGTTATAATATGCGACTCAACCCAACCAAGAGTGCATTTGAGGTTACGTTGAGAAAATTTCTTCGGTTCATGGTCACCCATCATGGGATTGAAGCTAATCTTGAGAAAATTAGAGCGCTCAAAGATATGGCTCCTCCAAGAAATATCAAGGAAGTTCAACGCTTGAATGGACAAATTTCTGCCTTATCCCGCTTCTTAGCTCATTCTAGAGGTAAATAATTGTCATTCTTTAAGATATTAAAGGGAGCTAAAAATAATAATTTTTAGTGAACTGATGAATGTCAAGCTGCTTTTGAGTAATTGAGAGAATATTTAGCATCTCCGCTCTTACTACCCAAACCTATCCAAGGAGAGATGTTATACTTATATCTCGCAGTCTCCTTCCACATAATAAGCTCAATTTTAGTGCGAGAGAAAAATGTGATATAACGACCAATCTACTATGTTAGCAAATTTCTCTCTGACATAGAAAGTCGTTATCCACTTTCATATAAGATGGCTTTAGCTTTAGTTTTCACAGCACGAAAATTATGTCCATACTTCCAAGCTCACACCATCAGTGTTTATACTCATTTATTGTTGAGAGTCATTCTACAAAAATTGGAGGCATCCTGAAGGTTAATCAAGTGTTTCATAGAATTGGGAGAGTTAGATATTCATTTTTTGCTCAGGCCAGACATAAATTCTCAAGTACTTGTAGACTTTATAGTTGAGTGCACTATCCCTACTCTAAATGACATATCCACTACACCTCTTTCATCTCCTCAATGGACCCTCTATATTGATGGAGCTTTAGGAAATGTTAGTGTCAGAGTAAGAATCTTAATTATTCATGCCCTCCCCTAATAAGACACCTTAGAGTATGAACTTCACTTAAAATTTCTTGCAACTAATAATGTGACTGAATATGAGACTCTTATTGCAAGGTTAAGACTTGCCATCGATTGTGAAGCTCAAATCTTATTGATCTACATTAACACTCAGTTTATCACCTCCCCAAGTTGAGGGAGACTTTAATGTTCATAATCCCCAGCTAGTATAATACCTCAGCTTGGTGAGATGACTTCTTGCCTATATCAACACACATCAAATCATTCAATACTCCGAGAGAAGAACACTCAAGCTGATGTTCTCGCTAAACTCGCTACCTCTATTAATAGATCTATTTAAGAGATGGTGTGTTGAGGAAATATAATTTTCTAGTATCCAAGGGTCATGAGTAATACAAGCAATTAATGAGATAAAGGAATCTTCATGGATGGACCCCATCCTATCCTTTTTTTCAAGAAGGGACCCTTCCTGAAGACCCAACTATTGCAACTCATCTCCAAAGATAAGTAGCCAACTTTATTATTATTGGAGGTGAACTACACAAATGAGCTTTTCTAAACCATACCTTAAATGCCTCTCACCATCAGAGGCTGATTATGCATTAAGAGAAGTTCACTCTAGAATATATGAGAACACCTAGGAGGAAGGACGCTAGCCCTTAAAATCATGATACAAGGGTTCTATTGACCTACGATGTGGTAAGATGCTTTGGATTTTGCAAAAAAAAATGTGTGAATTATCAATTACACTCTAACCTCTCTCATACACCACATATAAAGCTCTCTTCCCTTCAAAGCCCATGGTCTTTTGCTCAATGGGGAATTGATATCATGGGACCTTTTTCCAATAGTATCAGGGCAACGAAAGTTTATCATTTTAGCTGTCAACTACTTCACTAAATAGGTGAAGGCTAAACCACTCGCTAAAATCACGGAGGCATATGTTAAATAATTTATTTGGAAGAATATAATATGCTGATTTGATCTTCCTGTAAAGATCATCACCAATAATGGAACATAATTTACTGAAAAAGTCTTTACATCTTTTTGTAAATATCTTCACATTCAACTTCTGCATATGATTATAGGCCATCCTCAAACTAATGGGCAGACTGAAAATACCAACAAGACTATACTCAAAGGGTTAAAAATGCACCTCGAGAAGGCTGGGGAGAAATAGGTTGAGAAGCCCTCTAGTGTTCTTTGGGCATACCGCATTACATCACAAACTCCAACTAGTGAGACACAATATAATTTATGTTTCAGCATAGAGACTATTATACCAATTCCAAGAGTTTAATCATTAAATCATAATAGCAATGAAGAAAAATCCTGACAAAACTTGGACCTACTCCCTGAAACTCATGACATGGCCCTACTTCAGACTGCTTCCTACCACCAAAGAGTAGCTCATCACTTCAAAAGAAGAGTGAAACCCCGTCCCATCTCTGTCGGTGACTTGGTCCTACGAAGTCTTGAAGCTACTAGCAAAGGCCCTCAATGCAATAAGCTCTTATCTCTTTGGGATGACCCTTATGTGGTTACAGCTATGGTCAAGCCAGGAACATTTAAGCTCAAGGATCCAGAGGAAAAAACCTTTCCTCGAACTTGGAACACAGAGAATCTCTGAAAGTATTATCAGTGATTCGTACTACATAAATATTGCTGCATTTATTTTATCTCATTTGTCATTTCCTCTTAATCCCATATCTTTGTTAAGTTATCTTATGATAATATTGTATCACTAACCTTATTAAAGTAATGGGTTTATGGCTTTTTCTTTCAATATTATTGCACATAAATTTTCTTTTTCATTTAATCCTCCCACTTGAGGAATGCACAACTCACGTTGTGTCTCAGTAGAGGCATGATCAATCCCAAGGGGAATTGATCGGACATCTTTCATATAAGTAAAAAGTCAAGAAACACTTTGATTAATACCTAGGATAGATCAAAATATCATTGGTGGACATCCTATGGCCTCTTCCATACAGGTAAGACGTCAAATAATATTTTGACTAAAACCTAGGATAGGTCAAAAAGTCCTTAGTGGACTTCCCACAACCTCTTCCATACAGGCAAGACGTCAAATAATATTTTGACTAATACCTAGGATAGGTCAAAAAGTCCTTGGTGGACTTCCCATAACCTCTTTTGTATAGGTTAGTATTATCGAATAATATTCTGACCAATCACCTCGAATAGATCACAAAAAAGAGCAAATCACCCAAAATTTTTAGTTTACTAATGTCATTGATAGCTCTAATATGATGATATAAGAAAGAATTAAAAGTTTAGATATAAGAGAAATAAAAAAATAAAAAGAAAAGAAATGCATCCTCAAGTGATACAACATGATATCAACATCATTCTCACCACTAAAAGATACTCCCTTAAACTCATTTTCAACCTCTTCATCTCCTGAATCTGGCAAAGGGTGTTCAAATACTTAGCTGGAAAATAGATTCTTAATACTAGCCCCAATTTTGTGATGTACTAAACGAATTCCTTTTAAGAATCCTCGGATAAATCCTTCCTCCAAACATTGACGCTCTAAGTCCTTCACTTCAATATCAAGAATATGATTATGAGCTTCTTAGATATGATCCTCGATAGCATCACGATAAGCTAAAGAGTTCTTAAAGTCTTTCATTGCCTTCAAGGATATGACATTTGCTTTCACTTCTGACATAATAAGCTTCTTCTCAGAAAGACGATCATGTAATGCTTTCTTCTCTAGTTCAAGAGCCTTCTTCTCTGCTTCAAATGCCTTGAGTATTTTCTCTTTCTGGCGAGTCTCTGCTCTCACCTCAATCAGCTCATCACAAGTATGCTCCTCCTTCTGATGCTGGAGAGAAAGAAAAGTTGACATGTTCGCCAGCTCAGTTCTACACTCAGTTAGTTGATCCTCCAGAGCTGTCACTTCTTTGACCTTAGCACTCATCATTCACTCGTACTCACCTTGCAAGTATTTTACCTTCATATAATCAGTATTCCATTCATCTATAGTGATACCCAAATGAGCCATAAGCCCTAATGTTTGGGTTACCTACAATAAAAAAATATAAATATTATACAAAAAAGAGAAGGAGGGAAGAAAAGAAAGAGAAAGAAAAGATAGTATACTAATTCGTATGCTCGCTAACTCGCAGTGCATACGTACATTAACACCTCTTCAAGAATATATGGCTTCAAGAGATGAATCCCCCCATTATGAGTTGAGATAGCTAAACTCTCAAAGGCCAACTTGGGGAAAACATCTTCTCCGCAACCTCCACCACAATTATTTGACATAATTACTCCAACAAATGTCTTCTTTTTTCTTTAGAGAAGAAGCATTGTTGTCACAATGACTTCGTAACGGGCTTCTTGAAAGAATTATGTGGGTATGATGAGATCTTTCATTACCTTTACTTGATCTCTTCAGTGGAAGAACATGAGATCTTTCTGCCTGAATGGAAAGGCCAATCTTGAACATTTTATCTTCAATTATATACTTATCAGTGTGACGTAACTCATGCTGGAAGCTTCCTATATTAGGAACATTGAGATTTGTTAGGATTTTATTCTCTTCAATCAGTAATGGATCTGGAAGGTTGTTCAATCTTCCCATCCCTCAGGAAGACCCCACTCATTTTTCACAAAAAATAACCCATTAGACCAACTTCTAGATGGATCCCGTGTTGAAAATTCTATCCAATTTTTTATACCTCGATATAAAATACATCCCTGAACATCACATGTGAACCTACACATTCTGCATAAGTACTCGATGTTCAAAGTCACACCACGCTCTCTAAAGAAAACGGTCAAACCAATAATGATCACTAGAGCTCGAAATAAAATTTGTGATAAAACTACGCCGTATATTTTAAAAACCTCAATCAATTCGGGAGCTAAAGGGAATCGCAGCTCTGCACGAAGAATCATCTCAGAAATAGTAATGTATTATTGAGGAGGAAAATGTGCCCCATTAAACTTTTTGGCAACAAGAGCCACCAACTCATTTGGGAAATGAAATTTCTTATGAAACACCATTAAACTGTCAGTTGTGATAGTGGATGATATATCATCTGTAGCTGTCATGCTACTAGTTTTCTTTCGACTATTATCCTATGAAAATACATAATAAATATGAAACAAAAAGAAGAGAGAAAGACAAAGGTCTCAGAAATGTGTGAAGTAACTCACCTCAATACTTGGGCGGATCCTTTCCTGACTTTATTGCTCATGGATATAATCTTTACTGATATCACATATGTATGAGTTCACAAAAGAAGCTATTTCTCTCTAATGATACTATGAAATTAACTGTTAAATTTTCTGAGTTATTTTAGGAATGGTTCATAATCGATGCTTCCCCGTCATCTTGGCAGTTGTCAACTGCTGAGTCATCCATTAGAGTTTTAAGAAAACTAATTTCCTACAAGAAAAAGTAGAAAATGTGGGCATTGATCGCCTCAAACTGGTCCGACGAACGCCTCTCTTAAGAGAAAAATGGGAGCCATGACAGATAAACCATGGGCATATCGCTTCAAACTGTCGGTGAGAGTTTGACACCTCAAAAGAAAAATCGAAGCATCGTCGTATGAACTATGGGCCTTAATCGCCTCCAAATCTAGTCGGTCTGACAAGGACAGTTGACTCCTTTCTTGAGGGAAAATTGGAGCCTCAGCATATGAACTACGGGCCTTGATCACCTCTAAACCCGGTCGGTCCGACGAGGACAGTTGACACCTCTCTCGAGGAAAAACCAGAGCCCCACCATATGAACTACAGGTCTTAATCAACAAAATAAATAACCTTCTTTTTAGAAGAAAGTCAGAGTCTTGCTGACAAAAGGAAAAAAAATTTAATACTCTTAAGCCCTGAACTTCTACTGGATAATTCCTCATCCAACGAATAAGAATATTAGAGCATATGAGAGAAAATTGTGTCTCCTTACTTGACCCCAAGGGAGGTTTTATAGATCCACAATAGAGGCAAAAAGGGAATAAATGTTAAGAAGATATTTTAAAATATTTAAATAGATTTCAAAATTTATGCTCTCAAATAAATCTTTCCTTTTATAGAAGTGAGAAAAGGAAGAAAATAAGAAAAAAAATAAAATAAATAAAAATAACTTAAAATTTCTCTCATTTGCATTCATTGGTGTCGCTTAGCGTAGAGTATCACGGCAGTATGTGCTATGGACACCCATGTACCGCGTGCCCCATGGCCTCATGTGCACGCGACTCTTCATGGCTGTGATCATAGTTTTATGTGCCTATGAGAATCTATTCTCTCAAACTATAAGAGGCGCAAAAGTTAATGAACCGCAAATTTCATTAACATTGAAGAAATTATTATTTTCAATTATTTGACATGTACTTTTGGATGATAGAAATGATATTATCCAAAAATAGGGGACAACTGATATGTCACTATAAACTCTACTTGTTGAAGCACGAATCTTAACATCAAAAGTAATCTGATTCTGAGTCGAGACTAGCTCAGATCAAGCACTTAAAATATCATTGGTTTGGGAAATCAGTTAGATCTTTAAATAACTTCTAAATATGGAGTGTTTATAGTCAAATCGGGCGTCTTGACAAGCCGGATCTAACAAGCCTAAGATCTCGTAATTCTGACATCATTTGAGCATTCAAATACTTAAAATTCATGAGATGATCGAAGGAATCATTTTAAGCCGTCCAATGGAGTGGTTTGGATTTTGTCTGTATTTACATAAATGTCACTACTATAATCTATAAATAGCCTATCATTCTTTACATGAGGGGACCCCATGCGAAGAAGAGGAGAGAGCTCTGAGATTCAAAGAATCTCAAAGCATAATCAAGCCACCGACCGACCGTCACCGAATCATCACCGATCACCAAGGGCCACCGCCACTGACCACTACTGCGACCATCACCGCCGGTCATCACCGCCATCAGTCACCACCGCCGACCACCGCCATCGGTCGCCTCTGCCGACCACCGCCGTCGACCACCATCGCCAGTCACCACCGCCGACCGCCGCCATCGGTCACCTCCGCCAACTGCAGCCGCCGATCACCGCTGCTGACCACCAGTCGACTTTCTGGCACCACGGCTGCCGTCTTGCCACCACTACAGGTTATCGCACCGGACGATCACGGATCAGCCGGTCATCGTCGCCGTCATTGCCGCCGTATTACCATGTTGGTCACCGCCGGCCGCCGCCACCGTTGGCTACCACTGTTGGTCACCGCCGGCCACCGCCACTGGTCACCACCGCCAGTTGCCACTGCTTGACAGTCGACCATCTCTCTATAATTTTCATCGGATTATCAAACTACCACCTCAAGCAAAGCCTTCACCACTAATCCAGCGAAGCTAGCCACAAAACTTATTCTTGTAAACTATCCTTCTCCAACTTTGGAGAAAGGATAATAATTGTAACATAAGTTGATATAGTGAAATTACTTTAAAGTGGGCTAGGCCCTGTGGTTTTTCCCTTTTAGAGTTTTTCACGTAAAAATCCTGAGGTCTCTCAAACTCTTTTGTTGTGTGTATGGAATTTTGGTGCAACACTAAGATATCGAATTCTCTACTCTACTGACCTGAATCTTCTTGCACGCAACATACTTCAATATTGATTCCAAAATATATTAACGATCCGATCATACCAATCAAGTTTGACTCTTACTATATATGCTTAAACATCTCTACTAAGTTTCAATTTCTTCATATTATTTGTTGATATATATATATATATATATATATATATATATATATATATATATATATATATATATATATATATATATATATATATATATATATATAGTATATTTATTTATTTATTTATTGTCATTTAAAACGTTAAAAATTTGAATATATTAATATATTTTTTTTATCAAAAAAAAAGAAGAAACAAATGACTAAACATATTACCTAAACATGTGGTGTAAACCAAGCTAGGCGCCGAAGTAAATAAAAATAAAAAATAAAATAAAATACATGCTAATAAAGTGATATTATGATTTTGATTTGAAATAAAATCTGATAAATAAATTTGCTTTTTTCACAAATTTGCACAGAATAAATACGATCGATCAGATTTATTTGGATTCAATTTCCCTTTAATCATCACAACCCAAACTAAATAAGATTGCGCAATGAGAGATGCATGGCAGCTATTAATATATTTGTAATATCAGGATTGTTTGTACTATTGTATTAAACATTTACTTGATTATAAAAATAATAATAATAATAATTTTTTTTCGGGAAAAAATGAGGGCCTCGCCCAGATTTCATTGATCAAACAAAATTACATATGTCAAAAAAACATGTTTAAAATCCACAAACAGCTTACAGATTCTATAATCAACTGTCAAAAATACAAGATGAAAAGAATAAAACAGAAACAAAAACAAAGAGAAGCAAATAAAGCTAAGAGCTCGAAAGTCCAAACAAATAATGTAATTTGGGCCCAGTAATGACCGTGAGGGGACTAAAGAGGATACCACCAATGCAACCAGAAATGGAAATAACATTGAGCAGCCCACATGAAACCAGAAAGATAGTTACAGATATATGTTTCAGCACAAAAACTGATTGATCAATAGCAGCAGAAAATTGGTACCGGTTGAGCCAGACGGGGCTCCATCCAGAGCAACCAAAATTGGCAAAAATAGAAGTCCCATAATAAGACCACCCATAAACAAAACCAAAGACATAGTCATTAGCAACCGTTGTTTAGAAGCAGAGTCTGAAAAAAATAACCTCCTTCCCAAGCAAAGAGTAGTAGATAAGCATGTCCCGCAAAGACAAAATAAAGTGTCTTAGAATGTGTTAGAGAGAATATAGCAGTTGAATATGATCCGGCGAAGTATAGTTGTGTTGCCATCTATAGCATTTGAGTTTAATAGCATTGCAAATGATTTTGATAACCCCTCTAGTTTCTAGACATGTGTTGTGAAAAATGAGCTGATTCTTTCCTTCCATATATAAAAGCGCAATAGGTATAGCAAGAAGAAAATTTTTGTTGTTGTTTTACAGCGAATTTGATCCGCATAAAGAAGTATCTGAGATAATGTACAACCCAAATGAAAAAAAGAACCGTGAGGTATAGCAGCTCTAATAATGTCCATGGAATATGAGCATTCATAGAAAAGATGGTGATGATTTTCATTAACCTTCTGGCATAGAACACATAACCGATTAACCAACATACCCTCTTAATCAATATATTTTGTTTTCATACCATTCAAGATTATTCTCCAAGCAAAAGAAACAAATTTTAAAGAATAACCTTTATGCCATATGTACTCTATCCAGCACGGTTTAGATTGATTCTAAAAAAGATAGTTATGGGTTGCTTTGTGGTCAGATTTATCCTTTTTAGCCATAAACAAATAATGCCTTCATTAAGAATTGGAATGATTTGGATCTTGTTTAAACATTCATAAGGAGTATGTTCATTCATAGGAAGTTTCCAATTGTTCTCACAAATAGCTTCACAAACCAGCATGGATGGGGAGCAATTAAACCAAGTAAACACCATAGGCCCAAACATTTCAACCAGAGAGAAACCTCCTAACCATGGATCAAAAAAGAATGAAAGCTTGCTTTCAGTTGTCACATGTAAGGTGATGCAACCTCTACATCTAACCGTCGTGTTTTTTAGCTCTTTAACTAATGCAGTAGTCTTAGTAGTAGTGCCTCTCCAAATTGAGTGATGCTGATTTCTGAAAAAATTAGTAAGAAGAGAATTGGTATTGTATAATCTCCAAATAATTTTAGCCTTGCACATTAGATTTAAGGAGTCTATACTAGGAAGTCCAATTCCTCCAACATTAATCGGTTTGGCAATGTTTTCCCAAGCAATAGTGTTGAGTTTCTTTTCAGCCCCATTGTTGTAAAGGAAGGAAGAGATGAGCCTCCTTATAGACTTTCTAACCTTTTTGGGAATAGACAATGCTCTAAACCAGTAAGCACAATAGCTAACACAGGTAAATCTAATCAGTTGTAACCGACCAGTAAATGAGAGTAAAGATCTTTTCCACCCAGCAAACCATTTATGCAATTTGTTGAAGATATTATCACAATCAGTCGATTTCAGTCTTGAATGAGTGATTGAGAGACCTAGATAGTTCCAAGGCATTTCAACAATAGTAAAACCCATGATAGAGCCCAGCTCATTCCTAAGCCGAGAGTCTATAGCTTTGGAGAAGCAAATATTAGATTTACTGCCATTTGGAAAGAGGTTCGACTCCTTGTAGAAGGAGTGGAGAAGAGATGATAGATAGCTAATATTAGCATGAAAGGCTGATCCAAAAACCAGCAAGTCATCAGCATATATAAGATGAGTAAGAATCTCATTTGTAGTTTTGATTGGGCTGAATCTATCAGCATTAGTGTCATTTTCCAATAATCTAGAGAAAGCATCCATTGTGATAGCAAACAGATAAGGGGATAATGGGCATCCTTGCCTTAGACCGGTGGAAGAGAAGAAGTAGCCTGATAGTTCACCATTAAGTATAATGGAGAAAGGCACATGCAACACACAAGCTTCTATCCATTTTATGAATGTTTGGGGAAAATTCAAAATCTTGAGTCTATGTAAAATAAAGGTGTTGCGTTGTCAAATACTTTTTGAAGATCAATTTTAGCACAGAAGCTCTTTGGTTTATATTTTTGATTGAATCCATGCAAGACCTCATTAATTAAGATCATATTATCAACTATGTCTCTACCCTTAAGAAATGCAGCTTGAGCCGGATGGATAATATGTGGTAGAATCATCTGTAGCCTACTAGCAAGAAGTTTTGCTATCTTCTTATATAATAAGTTGCACAAAGAAAGTGGCCGATAATCAGTAATAGTTTCTGCATGACAGGATTTTGGAATTAGAGTGATAGCAGTGTGTTTGATCCTGTGTGGCAATATAAAAGTAGTGAAGAAGTATTGAATAGCATTCACTAAAGAGCATCCAGTAATCTCCCATGTGTCCTTAAAAAATTGAGATGTAAAGCCGTCCGGTCCCGGTGTTTTTTCAGATCCAATGTCAAACACTGCAGTTTTAATATCCTCAGTGTTGAAAGATTGAGCAAGTAAAATGCTTTGTTGAGAAGTGATTTGAGGTCCAATGGGGATGTTAAGCCAATCCTCTTTAGTATCTCTATGAGGGTTGTTTAGAATGTTTGAAAAATGTGTAGTAATCTCCCTAGCCATGTCTTGCTGAGAGCAAATTTCAACATCATTAACCTTCAAGCTTTTGATATTATTTTTACTTTTCCTTATGCTGATTTTTTGATATAGAAATTTGATGTCATCTTCTCCTCTTGTAAGCCATACACATTTTGCCCTTTGTTTGATCCAATTATTCTCACAATCAATAGCCTCATTGAGAGATTTCTGAATCTAGAGAGACTCATTAAGAAATTCAGAATTTAGAGGGTTGAAATCAAGTTTGAGTTGCAAGTCTTCAAGTTTAGCTTTCAGCCTGGAGATATTGTTTGCAATGTAGCTATAAGAGTGCCAGTTTGCATTATTAAGAGCTATCTTTGTGTTGTTGAGTCTGCATGTAAAGCAAATATTGGGTCTCCATCCACATGCTTGCTCCAAGCATGTTCCACTATGTCAATAAAATCTGGGCATTTTTTCCAGTAATTTTTGTACATAAATTTGTGCTTGAGAATTGGCTTCTTTCCAGTAGAGAGTATAATAGGGGAGTGATCTGATGTAAGAGGAGACATAACCTTCCAATCAGAATGAGGATAGGTGTTCATCCATTGATAATTGCATAGTACCCTATCTAACAAACATCTGATAGGGTAATGTATTTGTTGATTAAACCAGCTAAAAGCATGTCCCGTATTGTTAATTTCCAAGAGGCCAGATTGAGATATAAAATCATTGAAGTCTGCTAATTTACTTGGGGGTATAGAGTGACCCCCCATTTTTTTCGAATGTCTTCTGATACAGTTAAAATCACCCATAATGATCCATGGCTCGTTAATATCTCTAGCTAATGAGCTGAGAGAGTTCCACAGATCCTTTCTACCAAAGTTGCTATTGTCAGCATAGACAACAGTGATGAGGAAGGATTGAGTTGATCCCAAAGATATTCTACCATGTATAAATTGAGGATGCTTACAGATAGTAGAATAATCAATTTTATTAGTGTTCCATTTTATCCATATTCGGCCATTTGTTGCTTCCAAAAAATTGTCCACCTTGTCTTCATTATAGAAAATGTTAAAATGTTTGCTGTCAGTGGTAGTAGATAAAGTATGCTGAGCTAACTTGGTCTCAAGAAGGCACATAATATCAATGTTATTGTCTTTGACAAATTTTTCGACAAGGACCGAATGTCACTATTGAAGCCTCTTACATTCCAAGAGGCAATATTAATAGAGTTATGCATTATCTAATGGTGTTGGGAGGCCCCCCTTTAGGCCTATCCTTTCTACCTTTAGTCAAATTGAGCACAAGAGGTGTTTTTGAAGTTGAAGCTATATCAGTTGATGAGATTGTATTATTCTCCTTGGGATTCTCAAGCAAAGGGTTAGACAATGTTGCAAACAGGTTTTGCACTGTGCCGGGAGATGTGATTGGAATTGGAGGAACAATTGTGTTTGAGATAGCATTTTACTCAGACCGAATCCTCGCCAGCAGATTCAATGCTGAAAATGAAGTTATTTATTGAGAGATTTAGGTCTGGGGCTGGGGCTAGTATGGTGGCTATGTTATTCACGGGCATAGGCTGAGTGGAGTGGAGTGTAGTGGATTGGGATTTCCTCAAAGGTCCAGAAGCTTTTCGGTTCGGTTGCAATGGGTGGATAGGTTTAAAGTTTGGTGATTTAGGGCAGGAAGATGAAGTGTGTGCAAACGTGTCGCAAGTTGAGCATGGGATAGGTTTCCATTCATAACTCACTTGTTGAAGGATTTCCTTTCCATTGAGGGAGAGTTTTATGGCTTCGGAAAGAGTGGATTTAGTGCTGATTTGAATGCTAACTCGAGCAAAGGTCAATCTAGCCCCTTTAGCCGTGAGAGGATCAACAGTAAGGGGTACTCCAATTTTATTAGCTATTTTTGATATGCCCTTTTCCGACCAACAACAAAGAGGAAGATTGGGGAATTTTACCCAAAATGGGAATGTCCTTGAAATCTTTCCGCACTGGAGAAAAGTCCGGTGTCCATTTTTAAAAAAAAAAAGGTTTTCCCAAAATGAACCACGGCCCCCCATTTAACATCATCTCATAGTCCTCATTGCAATTGAATTTGAACAAAAAGAAACCATCTGCAAGGGAAATAAGATCTACGTTACCGCGGAGAGGCCATAATTTCCTTATGGCTTGAAGTAAGTTTTCATAGTAAGGTCGTCTGCCCAAAGCATATCCCACCAGCGCATTGCTCCACATTTTGGAACCGTCCACGATTTCCTCCTCAGAGAATAAGATGACATCTTCCTCCGGAGGCATAAACGAGAGATTGAAGGGGGTAGCGATTGAGGCTTGGGAGGAGAGCAGACTTTTCCAGTTGATGGATGAGATACCTCTGTTAGCTTCCGCCATAGTGCGGCTGCTAAGGCCTTACGGCCTCGCCACGAAGGGAGGAGCACTATCTCAACCAATACTGTGATTTCCTTTCGAAAATCGGAGGATTTCGCGAGGTAGGAAGGGGAGAAGAGGGGGGTGCGAGGAAACCCTAGTCGAGCTCCATCGCATAATCAACCCTAGTCGGCCTCCAGCTAATAATAATAATTTTTTTTTTTGGAAACTTATATAATAATAATTTCATTAATGCAAATGTATTAGCTGGACGGAAATGCAGTTTAGGTGATTAACACTAATACTATTCGCCTCTATCATCCATCAATCACGCAACAATAGTCGGTGAATGGGTGGATGCCGCCGACAGATAAAACGCATAATTCATTTTTATTTCCCAAGAAAATAATTCATTTTTTATTTTATTAAATAGCTTAAAATAATCTGAGCTAGAACCAGTGCAATGCTTCTGGTACTCAAATTCAATGCATCTCTCACATGCCATCTTTAAAAGTAATGAATTTATAATACACTAAAAGCCTTTTAATTTTCATATGTAATATGTAATATCTTTTAAGTTTACATAATACATACCACATAATACTTTTTTTTAACATTTTATTATATGATATTTTAATATTACAAGAACATCAAAATATAAATATAAAAAATATATATTTTTACTTTAAAAAAATAATATTAATAGCATTTTTAATATAAATTTAAATTTTTTAATATTATATAAATAAATACAAAATTTAGGCATTAAATATATAAATACATAAAATTGTATAAGAAACAAAAATATTTTCAAACGTAGCTTATTTAATTATAATTAAGTACAAGTTTAATTTATTTAAAATGCTTTTAAAACGTGCTTTACTTTAAATTGGATAAATAATCTTTCTTAGAAGAACGATGAGCAAAAGTAGCATAAATTAATTAATAAGTTCAGAGGATTCTTTCAGACGCATTGGATAAGGATTCTCATCATCCGTCCATCCCAACATGAAATATATTAACTTAAGAGAGATAAAAAGCATCCATCCTCCACTAAAAAAATGACAACAAAAAACTATACTTTAATTCAATCTACCCACCGTCTCTTAGCTCAATTGGTGAGCGAGCACCATTAAAAATCCTCCGAATCGAATTTAATTCCTCTCAGAGCCTTAAAAAAATTAAGTGAGGACCCGATACAGGTGGATGATAAATATATTTATAATATATGAGATTAATCACAATGACATCCCCATTCAAAAAATAGGTGAGATGCTGAGTGAATACCCATCTAAAAAATAAAAAATAAAATCGAGTCCCAAAACTCAGTCACATCACTTCAGGAAGATTGACCAGCAGCTCTTTTAAGTATTTTAATATGAGATAAATATTATGTGAAAAAGTTCATAATTTAATCAGAATAAGATTAAAAAAACTTGAAAAGTTAATTCTTAAACTAATATAGTATAAAATTTGAATAAGTACTCAAATCTAAAATAAATTTGAATGTCTTTATATTTATCTAATATATTTTGATCTTATAAAGAGTATTTGCTTTTAAGTTAAATGTATATTTTTTAAACATTCAATAAATTAATATTAGTTAGTACGTCCTATTCAAAGAAAGAGAAAGAAAAAGAGAAAGAGAGGATAAAATTTTTTTTAAAAAAAAATTCCTCCAAACAAGGCTTTTAAACGCTCAGGATAAGAATTCTCACCATGCAGATGCAATCATCCCAACAAAACTAAAAGCAATAAAAATAATATATATAGTTTTGAAAATTTATGCCCACTAATTAATCAAATCTCAAAACTCAGTTACATCACTTCAGGAATGTCATTTCCAAGAAAGCCAATTATTCTATGCGACAGTGCATGCATATATGTCATTTCCAGCTATTAAAATACTTGTTTTACCACTTTCTTTCTTTTGCGCAAAAGACAATTCACCAAACTATAGTATTTACATATTCACGTATCCTTACTACCAATAAACACAAAAAAGCTATAATTACGTCCACACCAAATCCACGCTTCTCTCCTATCGCCCGCTAATTATAACGATTAACTTGATATTTATGTGCTTAGAGCCCCACGCTGCTACGAAATACTACCATACTCTCACCGTTCAAATATATTCACATTAACTGCTAAATCTAAGCCAATTATTCAATCAATATATTATTATCATGCTATTAATTAAATACATATTATATATATATTACGAAATAAAATCTCTAATAACATCAATATGAATAAACATTAAATTAAATAAAATTATCATTTTATCAGACAGTGAGCGACTGCCATTATTAGGCACAAATTATGGGAGGACTTCACGTATACTTCATCACAGTATCAAACAATAATTGGAAATATCTATAAATATTTTATCCAATCAGTGTGTGTTTTGAACTGATTATTAAGACGAAAAGCGAGCAAACAAGAAAGCTGCATATAAATTTTTTTTAAAATAAGCGAAGCAACACAGCAATGGTGGGATATCACTTATTTAGCGCCAGGCCAGAATATAGAGTTGTTATATCATATAAAATATTTAAGAGTAATAATGAAATGGTTATCACGAATTAATGAAAAACAACTCGATCAAAATCATCCAACAAAATCGTGAAGCATATGCGCACCAATTTCCTTCCCATAGTGCCTCTCCTGTCCACCCCCTTCAAATCCACCGAGAACATAGGCATTGCTGCACTCTTCTAAGCCGAATCGCCGAGTAACATTCATCGACAAAGGTTCCGGCAAGCCGAGAGTCAGAGAAACAGCCGAATTTCCTCCGATTCCGACCCCCAGGGGGTGACCGTGGCTGGCGAAATCATCATTAAAGACGAATTTGTATGGCTCTTCCATGTGAGGAAGTTGAATGTTGGAAGGCTGGTAAGATCGATTTTGGTTGCTTCTATGCATGAAGCTGTTTTCCTGAGGTCGATTGCTCGATGAAGTTGCTGCAGATGATGATGATGATGGCTGTGAAGCTTGAAAGGTGGGTTTTTGAACATCACGATCACTTGTCGCAGCTTTCTGTAATTGATGCATTTCAAGATTGTGTATTTCTTCCACCATTGGTTTCCACAGTCTTACCCTTGCATTTATGAACCAGTTGGAAACCTACACATGATCATTTTCAGTACTTTGTCATGCAATAAATATGGAGACTAAAATTAACCAGAATAAAATTTAATCGAATAGATTTGATCTAATTGATTTAAATCTCTTGCTCGCTGCACACAACAGGATGAATAAAGATCTCACTTAACCAAAAATGGTTGAGATGATTAGGCTAACTGATAAGGGATTACTATACAGTTTTACAGAAAATGACATCTAGCAGGTATAGTATGCTTCAATAAATGCAGATTGAATGCTCAACAAATGTTTGAAATTGACAGAAAGTTTTCTTACCTGATTTCTTGTCAAACCTGTTTGCTTAGCAAGAATTTGCTTGTCTGTATCAGTAGGGTACCTGCAATGAATCATATGATTATTTTGAAATTTAGATCAGCATACCATGAATTGACAACTGCGAAGCTGTAAAGAGAAGACTCTTTCCATTTATTAAGAAAAAATATTAACACTAGAGTTATGCGGGGGAAAGTTGGGTCAATTGCAACAGACCTTAAACTCATTTTCAATCCAAAAATTAAAACTTAAATTTCAGAGCTAACCAATTGTATTTCCTCTATCTGAATATTTTTCTTAGTATAATCTTTCTGGCTAAATCACATAATTGTTATTTTCACATGAGATCAATTCAA
This sequence comes from Cymbidium sinense, assembly GCA_021442155.1. NCBI lineage: Eukaryota > Viridiplantae > Streptophyta > Magnoliopsida > Asparagales > Orchidaceae > Cymbidium > Cymbidium sinense. Next base: position 85,911,619 of record CM038215.1, read on the forward strand.
CCGTTACACCCACCCAACAAAAAAAAACACTTCAAAAATGCATGCACCAATAAATTACTCAACCAAATCGGCAAAGAAAAAAAAAACTTTATTAATCTTGCTCACCCGTGTTAAAAGGAACCATAGCCCACAAGTTTGCTTGAAACACTAGATCTCATATGACATAAAGCACTTACATCAGTTATTAGAGAACAGTGAATCAACGTAGAGCCTTATATTGCAATGTTTAAAATATATCATTCATTCAAATAAACCCGAAGTAAATGACAGCACTCTTGGTTAAACCTAAAGCATCCAAAGACTTAACAAAATTTTCAAAGATTTACTAATATTTTGGATAAAAATATTGAAAGAGTAATCAAAGTAAAGCATAGATTTCTTTTCAGTCAAAAAATCCTAAAACTATCCAAAGATTTCAAAATTATAAAAAGAGTGAGAGAAACATCTCATTCAAGGAGATAAAAATAATTTCAAAATAGAGTTGAAGAAAAACGATCACTCAGGATGTAGTAGAACTAATAATTCATTTAAAATCATCTTTATGAGTACGATAAAAAATTTAAAAGGATTATTGTTTATAGTATTTTTCAAATTATTATTTTTTCCAATTGGTTGACTTTTTTTCATTATTATATGAAAAGTACGACGTATATTCCCATATTTTTATTTAAAATCATAGATTTGTAACATTTCATATTAGTTTATAAAGCTATTTTATGTATGAAATTTTCATTTTGTATGAATTTTAAAGACATTTAATTTATATTTTGTAATTAAAAGGTAATAAAATGAAAAAAGACAAAATAAAGCATAATATTTTAATGATTTTACAGTATGGTTATATGGGTTGTATGCAACTGAAATATATGACAAGATCAACAATAAGTAGAATGGGATGTCCAGTTAATTTGTTATTTCACAAGTTGACTCCTGACTATGGGGATATATATATTCCTCTATATCCAACATCTCTTTCTTGTCATTCTAATATTCTACATGGAACAAAAACTATTAATCTAACCTGCCTTAATAAAAGATAATTAGTGTTTTATCAAGGGAAAGCAAAGATCATGATCAAAGAGTCAAAAAACAAGAAGAAATTGCAAGTTCAGCAGTTGACCGTACAAGCCTTCAAAATAAGAAACATGCTATCACCACTATGAATATCTGAGGTCAAAAATGAAATGAAAATATTATAATAAGTTCTAAGTAGATTAGCCTAATCACTTACGGATGCAAGAAATGTTCGAAAAGCCAAGTCCTAAGCACTGAAACTGCATGTTCAGGTAGACCTCTCTGAGGTCTCCAAACTTGTGGCTGCCCAAAATTAAGTGAGGAATTCCTCCTTTGTGAACATGCATGATCGCCAGTAGCTGTGAGGCCAAAACCAGTAAATTCCCCTTTACCAAGGCCTTCTTTTCCATTAACCTTGTCGAGGTTATTAAGATGATTAGATATGAGATTCTTCAGACTTTTAAAGTTCTTGGACATGGACTTCAGAGCCAAAGAAACATATGGAGCAGCACTGTTTAAGCCTGCTACTGTTTCAAATGACGTTATAACAGTTTCCACCTGCTGATAGTATAATCTGTATCTTCGATATACCTGAAAAGTGGAGAAAGAAAGACAGAATTTTGTGATGAAAATCATGTTCAGCGCCACACTTAATAAACATGGAAAAAGGAAAAATAACAAAATGACAAATTTGACAAGTAATAATGAATGAACGATCTTGGAAGTTGTTGCTTAGATCCTATAATTGAACCCTACTCACATTTTGTGATTTAGTACTCAAGTTTATTAAAAATAAAGAACTTATAAAGGACACATTTGCACCAAATTGGACCAATTTGCTTTTTCTTATGCCTCATATACTCTTCTAATATTTTTACTTATTTTCTCTATTCAACCATAAAAACTTGCTTCTTCCCAACTGTTTGAGGTCAAATAATTGCTTTGTTTTATAGATTTAAACACCACATGCATGTACGAATCATAAGAATTATAATTTCTTGAATCAACTTCAACTTTTCTCAACTATTTGAGGTCCAATAATGCTTTGTTTAATACGTTTAAGCAATACATATTTGTACCAATTATAAGAACTATCATGAACCATAAAGCAACGCTTTTTTATGAAGTTACACACACCGTGCTAATTTAGGGCCATCCAATTTGTTCAGTATAATGAACAATATTTATAAGAATAATTTTTTTCAAGGAGAGGATATCTCAGAGTTAATTCTAGGCATTTCATTTCCTTTATCTACTCTTTTTATCTTTGTCAAACGCTCCAAAAAAACATCATATCTTCAAATGAAAGAAAAGTAACATGTCTTGTCAATAAAATTCGGAAAGAAGAAAAAAACTCACAATTAACTTTCGCCTAATATATAAAAAAACCTCACATTAAAAGAAAAGAGAGTGTTTTGATTTAGCTGTATTGGCCTTTTCACGCATAGCTAAGCATACGGTTTAAACATTAAGAGGCGAGAAATAATATACTATTTCCAGGCAAAAGTGAATAGGATAAAAAAATGATTTATATATCACAAGACACTTGGACGTCAATAAATTCATAGGCTTAAAATAAGTGAACTTGAAATGAAATCAGCCATCAGGTAAAGCACCATCTCACAGGTCCATCTCTCTTAGATTCTGCCGTAAAGGCTAACTATAGATAATAAATTTCATTGTACCGTGCTCTCATAAGAGCAAATAGCTCTTCTCCGCTAATATGATCTTATAAACATCAAGTTAGCCAATTTAAACTCTATTACAATAGAAATAAAAAAACATTATATACATATATGCAACCGTTAATCCTCATTTTAGTCCATAATAAGAAGCATCATTTGTAAGTATACAAATATTCAGTCACATATTAACAGATGAGATCATGTGAGGAAGATTGAAAATCTAGCCATGACATGAAAGAACCACAGCTCGTCTTGTTTTTACCCACTCTTCATTTTTTTTCTTGAATAAATGCAAAAAAATTGCTAACTGTGAATAAGAAGAGAGAGAGAGAGAGACCTCATCAAGCATGGAAAGGAGCTTGACCTTCTTCCAGTGCTCCTCCTCCAGACTTCCAATCCTCTCCACCTCACCCTCCAAAGTAATATCTTCCATCAGATCTCGCTCGCCGACGCCGGCAAACTCTTCCCCGCCAAGTCGGCAAATCTCCTCCAATAACTGCCGGGCCGGCTCAACAAACCCAGATCGGTTCAGCACAGCGGCGTAGCCCGTGAACGGGCCTAAAGGACCAACCGTCGCCGGCGAGAGAGAAAGAGCGAATCCCTGTGGCTGGATCTGGTGGGGCCCACAACCGTCGAAGCTATGGTTGTTGTACGAGGATGGAAAAAAGGCGGCGTTGGATTGGTAAAGAAGAGGAAAGGACGACGTGGCGGTCACCGGCGAGTCATCCGGCGGGAAGCGGAGTTTCTCCCTCCGGCTATGTTGAGGGACGTGGTAAAGAAAACCACCGGCAACGGCGAACTCCTCTGCCGTCGATGACATAGCACAATTTCTCTTCCTTTCTTCTTCCCTGTGATTTTTTGGGCTTTCTAGGAAGAGAAGTGGAGAGAATGAGGAAACAGTGATGAGAAAGAGAGAAAGAAAGGTAGGTCTAAGGTTATCATGATTGAGAACAGGAGAGAGAGAGAGAGAGAGAGAGAGAAGCAAATAATTTTGGACAGAGGAGTACTTGTATTTATTCTACATGTAACCGGAAGTTGCCTGTGGACGTCGGTAGCGGGCGGGCCGCCCGCCCGATCGAATTTGGTCGGATACAATAATACACCCAATTAATAACATAGCCATTAACGTTTGAAAAAAAGTAGTCCTATCAAGATAGGTTTTTCTTTCACATATATTTATAATTTTATTTGTCATATATTAACTATTTTTAATATAATTACATTATTAATAACTAAAATTAATTAATAGATTAAAATAATTTAATTATTAGACATCCGTATAAAATTATGACAGAAAATAATATAAATGCTTAGTAATTTAGTCATATTATTCTAGTAGTTTAAATGTATTTTTAATAATTTATTTTATTGTGGGATAATATGTAATTTGTAAAATATGAATATTGAAAGGCATAGATTAAAAAAAATAAAATTATGAATTATTTCTAATCACTTTGGTTCAACTTCAAATTTATTTTTTAAAAAAATTAATCAAATAAAATAATTGAATCGGTGAATCAATAAATAAAACTATTTTTTGAGAATTTGAATGTTCTAATATTGATTAAATTTTACTTTTTAATTAGATGATTAAAAATAAAAAATAATATTCTAAAATTTTAATTTAGAATCACCTTTAAAATATTGAAGAGTCTGAATTAAAATATTATCTATTAAATTAATGAAAAATATTATTATTAGATTATTTAATTTATTATTAAATTTCTCCTTTTACTTTAATGTTAGTTTTGATTTTCAAATCTTGCTCATAATTAAAATAGTCCCATTATAATATAAATTGTATCAAATTATTTTGAGAGTGTAATTGAACCCCCTTCATATAGAGAAGAGCTGTTAAAATTGAGCAACAGAAAAAATAGCTTCATTTACATTATTATCTAAATGGGGGAGAAATAATAAAATTTTAGGAATTTACATACACGCCACATAAGTTTTATATATTTGTATAACACTTGGTTTTTAATATTTAGCAATATAAAATTAAAATTTAACATCACATTAAAAAAATCATTAATATTAGTTTTTTCAATTGAAATATATATATATATATAAAGTATGTAATAATTATTTGATATGTGTGTAAATTTATTTCAAGTGCATCATGCATAAAATGATATTTCAACTGAATGCAAAATCAAGTTTTATGTATTTGTATATTTAACACATGCTTCAATCTCTATTCGGCAGATAACTCTTCTTTGACTTCGATTTTATGTTCTTATTAATTTTATTATTATTATTATTATTATGGTAATAACTAAGTTATCTTAAATTCGTTTGAAAAATTAAGAAGAAAATAAAAAAGGGTTCTGTCAGAAATAATTTCAGCGAATTTAAGACGGAAAGGGTGGGGACTGCATCACGAACTGCTGCGGCGACGACGACGCACGTGGGGCCTGAGGCGCGAGTGCGAGATTGCAGCTGGTAGATGTTCCAGTGGCATTTTTCGTAAATTAAAAAAAGATAGATAGCTAGATTAGAGAGAGAGAGAGAGTGGAAGCAGATTTAGTGATAGGATTTGGCTTACGTCACCCAGTGTTAAACGCATGATTAGGACCAGGAAAGAGAGAGATGGAGGATAAATGCGTGGAATCTTGTGTAATACGACACGTTTCAAATTTTCATTTGACAGATTTCAACGCTCATTTAATTCTACATTTTTTTTAAAAGAGAATATTACTTTTTCGATTTAAAGTTTTCAAATTTGTAGAAAATTATATATTTATTCATGTGAATGTTTATATAATAAAACATTATCAGAATAAAACTATATGATAAATGAGAAGAAAATAATTATTTAAGATGTATAATTTTTTTTAATATATGAACAAAACGAGAATTTTAGCTTTATTTTTAATATTAGTTATCTTAGTATCATATAATAAAATAATTCAAAGAATATTTTATCGTACATGTCATGCAGATGCAATTAAAAGTTCATTAGACCATAATATATTTCAGACAGCTAATGCTTCTTATATGATATTTTATTTATTTTTAAGAATTGAATGGAATGAATTTGAATTAATGATTTCTAGTTAATATGGGATCAACTAATGATGTACTATTAATAATCCTTAAGAAATAATAAAAAAATTGTATGAATAAATATCAATTATTATTATTATTATTATTATTACTTGCAAAAGATTTGAATTGGTAAAGTAAGAGAATTCAATGTGTTAGTATTGACAAAAGTTTCACAAACTCAGCAAAAAATTTGGAATACCTCAAGATTTTTACGTGAAAAACTCAGAAAGGGAAAAACCACGGGGCCTAGCCCACTTAAAAATAATTTCACTAAATCAGCTTCGGTTACAATTATTATATTTTCTCCAAAGTTGGGAAGGAAAGCTTACAAGAATAAGTTTTGTGACAAGCTTTATTGGATTAGCAAAGAAAGCCTTACTTGAGGTGGTAGTCTGATGATCCGACGAAAATTATCGAAAGATAGTCGGGTGGCGATTATAAGCGATGACATAGTAAATGGCTGATGATCCGACGGTGGGCGTAAATGACACGGTGATCGACGGCGCGGCTGATGATAATGTGATGATGCCGACGCGAGGCATTGACCAACGGTGATCCGGATCGCGTGATGACCGATATTGGTAATGGTCGCCGGGCCGACCGACGACGACGGTGATCGACGACGACGAGGTGGTCGGCAACGGTGACTGACGACGGCGATCGACGGCGGTGGCCTACGGTAGTGGCGGTGATGACCGGTAGTGATAGTTAGCGACGATGATTGACGGTGGTGGTCGGTAGTGGCGAGGATTGACAACGGTCGGGCGGTGGTCCGATTATGCTTTGAGATTCTTCGAGTCTTAGAGCTCTCTCATTTCTCTAGATTCGAGGCCCCCTCATGCGAAGAATGAGGGGCTATTTATAGATTATGAGAGTGACATTTCTGTAAATACAGGAAAAATCCAAACCACTCCATCGGACAGCCCAAAATGATTCATTCGATCATCTGATATATTTTAAATATTTGAATGCTCAAATGAAGTCAGAATTAAGAGATCTTAGGCTTGTTAAATACGGCTCGTCAAGACACTCGATTTAACTATAAACACTCTATATTTACGAGCTATTTAAGCATCCGACTGATATATCAAAGTTTTCAATTATATTTTAAGTACTTGATCTGGGCAAGTCTCGACTTAGAAATAGATTGTTTTCGATAACAAGATTCGTGCTTCAACTTGTAGAGTTTTTAGTGACATATTAGTTGCCCCCTATTTTTGGATGATATCATCTCTATCATCCAAAATTTTTTGTCAAATAAGTGAAAATAATATCTTTTTTAATGTTAATGAAATTTGCGGGTTCATTAACCTTTTGTGTCAGACATAGTTTGAGAGAATAGATCTTCATGGGCGCATAAAACAATGATCAAGCGGTGTAAGAGACCAATCACATAGGTGCATGAGGCCACGAATGCATGGGCAAGCAAAGTGGCGGACGTGCGAGATCTTGGTCAACTTAGTGCAAACGCGCACATGCGAATGTGCGGGGACGTTAGCACGCTGGTCAGCACGCTGTCGTGGCACGCGTCGTCTGGGAGGTTCGAGCATGCGAGACCTTGGGATGCGCGCTGGCGGCGAGGGCCAGTAGGCCTGAGCGAAATAAGGTCACTACTGCGCTGTGTAACGAGCTTCACGCAGTGTCCCAAGAAGAGCAAGGTTGTGGGCACACCTGACAAGAACACACCCGCATGCGCAAACGCGAGCCAGTGAGCGCAAATGACGGAATTTTGGATTTTTTTAGATGTTTTCTCTGATTTTTTCTTATTTTCTTCTTTTTTTCACTTTTATAAAAAGAAGGATATATTTGAGTTGAGAAATTTTGAAATCTATTTAAATATTTCTAATTTTCTTCTCAAAATTTATTTTCTTTTTGCCCATATTGTGGATCTATGAAACCCCCCTCTGAGGCCAAGTAAGAAGACATAATTTTCTCACATATACTTTAATGTTCTCCGACGTTGGATGAGATATTATCCAAGAGAAGTTTAGTTGCTAAAAGTAATAAAAAATAAATTTTCTTTTGCCAGCAAGACTATGACTTTTTTCTGGAAAGAATGTTATTTGCTTTGTTGATTAAGACTCAGTTCATAAGGCGAGGCTCCGATTTTCCTTGAAAGAGGCGTCAACTGTCCTCGTCATACCGACCGAGTTTGGAGATCATCAATTACCGTAGTTTATATGGTGAGGCTATGATTTTCTCTCGAAATAGGTATCAACTGTCCTCGTCGGACCAATCAGGCTTGGAGGTGGTCAAGGCCCATAGTTTATATGACGAGGCTCCAACTTTTTACTAAAAACTTTAACCCATTCAAGGTTGTTCGTCATGATATTTACTCGATATGAATAATGCTAAAAGAAATTAATCATGAATTTTTGACTTATCCGAGGTTATTTGTCATAATGACATTAACCTGTAAGGAACATGTTAAAAGAAATCCACCAAGGAGTTTTGATCCATCCAAGGTTATTTAACAAAGAGTTACTTGATGAAATTAACTTGTATATAAGAGGTCGAATTGAATCCACTAAGGGTTTTTGACCCATCCAAGGTTATTTGTCAAAGTGTTACTTAATGGCATTAACTTGTATGAAAGAAATAGAATCAAATATGTAGAGGATGTTTGACATCTGAGGTTATTTATCAAAGTATTACTTGATAATTTTAACTTGTATGGAAGAAGTCAAATTGAATCCGCCAAGAATTTTGGACCCATCCGAGGTTGTTTGTCAAAGTGATACATGCGACATCAATTGTATGGAAGGGGTCAATCAATTCGCAAGGATTTTGACCCATCCGAGATTGTTTATCAAAGTGTCACTTGATGATATTAACTTGTATGGAAGAGGTCGAATTGAACCTGTCAAGGATTTTTGACCCATCCGAGGTTGTTTATCAAAGTGTTACTTGATGACATTGACCTGTATGGAAGATGGAGAATTAAATTCGCGAATGATTTTTGACCCGTCGAGATTATTTGTCAAAGTGTCACTTGATAACATTAACCTGTATTGAAGAAGTCGAAAGAAATCTACTAAGGATTTTTGACCCATCCGAGGTTGTTTGTTAAATCATTACTTGATGACATTAACTTGTATTGAAGGGGTTGAATTGAATTTACGAAAGATTTTTGACTCATCCGAGATTGTTTGTCAAAATATCGCTTGATGACATTAACTTGTATAGAAGTGGTCGAATTGAATCTGCTAATTATTTTTAGCCCATCCGAGGTTGTTTGTCAAAGTGTTACCTGATAACATTAACTTATAAGGAAATGGTTGAATTGAACCCTCAAAGTATTTTTAACACATCCAGGATTATTTGTTAAAGTGTCTCTTGATGATATTAACTTATATGGAAGGGGTCAAATTAAATCTGTTAAGAATTTTTGACCCATCCAAAGTTGTTTGTCAAAGTGTTACTTGATGACATTAACCTGTATGGAAGGGGCTGAATTGAATCCGTGAAGGATTTTTGACCCATCCAAGGTTGTTTGTCAAAGTGTCACTTGATGACATTAACTTATATGGAATGGGTCGAATTGAATCTGTGAAATATTTTTGATCCATCAAGGTTGTTTGCCAAAGTGTTACTTGATGACATCAACATGTATGGAAGGTGCCAAATTGAATCCGCTAAAGATTTTTGACCCATCTGAGGTTAGTTGTCATGATGTTACTTGATAACGTTAACATGTATAAAACAGGTCGAAAGAAATCCATTAAAGATTTTTGACCCATCCGAGGTTGTTTGTCAAAGTGTTACTCGGTGACATTTAATCTGTGTGAAAGAGGTCAATAGTTTTAACTCTCATTCAAGGTTATTTTGTCAAAGTATTACTCAATGACATTAAACTGTGTGGAAGAGGTCAATAATTTTAACTCTCATCCGAGGTTGTTTTGTCAAAGTATTACTCGATGACGTTAACCTATGTGGAAGAGATTAAATATTTTGATTCTTTTAAGATTATTTATCAGAGTATTACTCTATGACGTTAACCTGTGTGAAAAAAGTCAAATCAAAATAATCATTTGATGTTGTAGCCAAAGTTGATCTTTGATATTTGTCTTTTTCATGAGTATGATTGAAGAATCATAATTTGCAAAGCGATCTTCCTTTTTTATCAATGTTGAAATTACTCCCCATAATTGACTTACTTCTTGAATTGATAACCAATTAGATATCCAGAATATTGATTTGGATGATCTTTTGAGATTACAAGTGCCCCCAATTTTTAAAAAGAACTGAAGAATTAACATTTGATATTTCTTCATTCTTCGCATGTGCTCCTCAAAAGTACGGAGTGCTCCACCTGGCTGGTAGTTTTGATCTTATTGAAAAACTTGGTTATCTGACATGATGAAATAATGAGAATCTCCTTTCCACAGACGGTGCCAAACTGTTGAGTGTAGGAAGATTTAGGTTGGTAGAGTAAGAGAATTCAATATCTTAGCTTTGCACAAAAGTTCCGCACATTCAGCAAAAAAGTTTGGGAGATATCTAGATTTTTATGTGGAAAATCTAAAAAGGGAAAAACCACAGGGCCTAGCCCACTTAGAAATAATTTCACTAAATCAGCTTCTGTTATAATTATTATCATTTCTCCAAAGTTGGGGAAGGATAGCTTACAAGAATAAGTTTTATGACAAACTTCACTAGATTAGCGAAGAAAGTCTTACTTGAGGTAGTAGTCCGATGATTCGACCAAAACTATTGAAAGATAGTTGGGTGATAGTTGGTAGCAGCTAAAAATAGTGAAAGGCGACAGTCGGAGGTGATCTAGCGGTCGTTGGGTGGTGACAGCTGGCGGTGTTGACCGGTAGCGGCGGCCTGCGATGACCAACAGTGGTGGCCGACAGTGGCGACCGGCGTTGACCGACGGTGATCCAATGACTGTTCGGCAATGGTGGCAGATGGCGGCGGCCAGTGGGGTTGCCAACGTGGTGGCGGGTGTGACCGCGTGGTCTGAGGCGGAAGTGATCGGGCGGCGGTTAACGCGGCCAACGATGTCGGCTGATAGTTGGCGGCGACCGACGGTGGTCAGTGGTAGAGGACCACAAAGTGGACTGGCTGATTATGAGATTCTTCTTAGTCTTAGAGCCTCTCCTTTAGCTTTGGGGCCCCCTCATATGAAGAATGAGGGGCTATTTATAGATTATAAGAGTGACATTTCTGAAAATACAGATAAAATCCAAACCACTCCATCGGACGGCTTAAAATGATTCATTCGATCATCTGATGTATTTTAAGTATTTGAATGCTCAAATTAAGTCAGAATTAAGAGATCTTAAGCTTGATAGATTCGGCTCATCAGGACTCTCGATTTAACTATAAATATTCCATATTTACAAGCTATTTAGGGATTCGACTGATATCTCAAAGTTTTCAATTATATTTTAGGTACTTGATCTAAGCTAGCCTCAACTCAGAATCAGATTGTTTTTGATATCAAGATTCGTGATTCAACTTGTAGAGTTTTCAGCGATATATCAATTATTATTAATGTTGTTTACTTATAGTATATGATAGTTTTTTTAATTTTCTTGATAAGCATCCTCTCTATTATGGCTAATTCTTGCAGTAAGCTTCAAGCAATTTTTCTTTTTAAAATATTTCTCTATGCTTCTCTCAAGTGATCTTAATTTTTTTGTCTATATCATAGAGACCTTCAAGCAATTTTTAAAATATTTCTCTAAGCTTCCCACCCCCTCCCCCCTATACTCTACTTTCTTTAGCCAAAGTCTTATCTCTTACTCAGCCTTATTCCACATCTAACTTAAATTAGAAAGCTACTTCTTTTAGTCATAGTTCTATCCTGTTCTTAACTTAATTACACCTCTAATTTAAATTAAAAAAAGTTTATTTACCTATAGAAACTCTTTTGCAACAATTGTCTCAACAATTTTGAGCTAACTTTGGTATGATAGTTCAATTTTTTGAGAAAGAAATCTTTTATGGTTTACGGAGTAGGAGATATTTCTTGTTGATGGATAAGAGATCTTAATATGAGTCTCTTCTTACATTTGTAAAAACAAGGCTCTAAAATATACCATGTATCTCTTACATCTTAATGATGAGTTTTTTTTCATTTAAAATTATTCCAACTTGAGGTCTTTGAGATTAAGTGGTATAGATGTCTTTAGTTTATCTTCAAAAATCATTCTATCATCCAAAAATGGTATTCAAACTTCAAACCAATAAAAGAAGAATTTCTTGTTTATTTTGCTCTACCTTAAAATTCCTAACTTGCCACTTTATTATTAGAATTCATCATGAATATCTATGATTATGGGTATTATTAGGATTATGTTGGTGGTTAACACTCTCATTATTGAAAAAACCTACATCAATTTTACTAAAGTGTGTCTTCAAGTGGATATTTTTTTTTCCTTTTTAAAAAATTATCATTAATGAATTTTTTTTAAAAAAAGATATCTCTATTAAAGTTCAATATGATTGGAAGCCTCCTCCATGCTCCAGTTTTGGCTCTTTAGTTCCTTTTTACTTAAATTAAATAAGTCCTCCTCTTCTCATCTTTTACAAGCTTTCAAATTGTTGTAGTAGGAGCTACAAACCTTGAAAGTATAGATTTTCTAATAATGACTTCATACTTATGTTCAACCATATCAACTCAACTTTCAAACCCCTCCTACAAAATCTTTTCTTCTATCAGACCTAACACATTTTCCATGTGCTCATTTTGATAAACCCGACACATATTCCTTGTGCTCCTTTTGATAAACAAATTCAAAACTTTAACTCCCTTAAAATCACTATTTATAACACCCTTTTCTTAAAAATTAAAACTCTTTCTTAGTTGTATCTTCAAATATTGTTCCTTGAGACTTGGTTTTAGCAAATCCTCAAACTTTTTTTTATTAAACCCCTTAAACATAAGCAATCCAAAGAATCCTCTTCCCTTGCCATTAAAAAGTCCATGTTCATCTTTTCAATGGTATCATAAAATGTTAGAGGGTTTTAATGTGCTAGGTCAAGTTCTTTATTGCAAGGAACTCATTCACTCTTAAAATATTGACCTTTTTTGCATCATTGAACTTAAAGTAAATCTAATAAATATAAATGAGCTTTAGTTTGTCAATTCATATTTGAATTTTTCTAAAGAAGCTTATTGGAACAACTTCCTTCTTGCTACACCTGAAAGGATCATGTTAAAGTGAAATTTTGATATTTTATCATTCAATCATATTTTAACTGACCCTCAACTTATCTAATATCTTATTCAATTTGGTTAAAATTCTTCTTCTTTTCTCGATTATTATTTATGTCTCTAATTCCTAGTTTGACTGAGCATACCTTTAATCTAATCTTAAAATTTTGGATGTTACCACTAAAGGCATATGTCATTCTTAGATACTTTAATTATTGTCGATTTTTTTAAGAGAGTAGGTGGCAATCCTATTCCACAGTAAGTTTTGGAGTTACAATTCTATTTTATTTAAATCTAGATTAAAGGATTTTTCTTTTTTGAGCTTGGTCTTCTCCAATTAAAATTAAATTAGATAGAGTTCTAGTCAATGATATTTGGTTGGAGCTATTCCCTCTCTCTTACTACAATTTTTTTTAACTAAGATGTTCCATTCACTCTCCTTTAATTATTCACCTATCTTCTTCTACGACTCCTAAACATAGGTATCTCTTCAAGAATTATAAGACTTAATATATAAAATATTCTAATGTGTTCAACAAAGTTTAATCTTCTTTTTTCAAGGGGATTCTATCTATATTTTCTATAATAAATTTAACATTCTTAGGTCATCTTTAAAAATTGAAATGTCATCTTAAAATCATTTACTAAATTTTATATTTAAATAGGAAAAGGAACAGTATAATATTTTTTTTATTTCCTCAATTAAGATTCTTAAAACTCCTTTTTAAATCATAGGGCCACTAAGATTTTGTGATAAAATTTTCTATTCTTAAATGTCTTGTGTGTCATGGATAATCATAGGATAAAAAAAGTGATTATCCCATGATGAAGATGATCTCAAATTCTTTTATGATAAATTAAAAGGTAGTACAAATCATAACTACAATAAAGAAATTTTCATTAAAGAGGGTACTTTTTCTCTATTTTTGATATTTCTAAAGTAGTCATTTCTTATTTTAAAGATATGTTTAATTCTTTGCACTACTCAATTATCTACTTGCACGATATCCCTTTCAGCATTGCTATCTCAATTCACTTATTTGTTGAGTTTATTACTCTAGTTTTTAGTGAAGAGACTACGATATTGCTTTATGAACTCCTAAAAACTTCGCTCCTATTCCATATAGCTTTTCATTTAAATGTTTTTTTTACCAAATCTTAGGATACTAATAGAAATTAAGTTTGCTTTATAATCAAGTTCTTTCCTCATATAAAAAACTCATGCTTACTATTAAAGCTACTAGGATTGCTCTCATTCTTAAGAGTTATTATGCCAGTAATATTTTTTTGATTTTAGACTTATCTTCTTATGCAATATTCTTAATAAAATTATTATGAAATTTTTTATCTTTCATCTAAAATTGGTAATGCCTCATATCATATATTCAAGTAAATCGAGATTCTTCCAAAAAAAATTTTTTATAAATAATATTATTTTAGCTAATAAAATCTTTCTTAAATTCAAAGACAAAAAACAGAAGCTTTTTTTTTATTAAAAAAAAATTATTAGCAAGACTTTTGATATAGTTAATAGATATTTCAATATCATCAAGTTGATATAAGAAAGATTTCTTCTTTTATTGATTGGATTAAGATAGACTTTATAGGGATATATTATGATATTTATATTAATGATCGATTGGAGGGTTTTTTCAACTCTTTAACAAAGTTGAGGCAAAAATGCTTCCTCTCTTTTAATCTATTTTATGTTGTGATGGTTATTCTTTTGAAAATAAATTATTTTTAGGCAGGTCCATGATATTTATTTACTGTGTTTGACAGAAAAAATAAGGAAAATAATGGAGTATGAGGGAGTGACGTCGAGGCCTCGAGCGAACAGTACACTTAGCTCTATAGCCACTCCATTGCTTTTTCTTTTCCGGCTTTAACTTTTTTAGAGCTTTTTTTCTTTAATATTTTTAATGAATTGAAAAATTATAATATGATTAAAGCTGCGAGTTATTTTGCTGCAACAGTTACAGGGAGAAGTAGTAACAGTGAGCACTGAGCAGAGAAGATCTTTTGCTTGAGAGAGGAGCGCCCGAGTTTCCCGTCGATGCACGAAAGCCGACGCAAGTCACATCTGTAATAAATTTATAAATAAGTTTTTTTAATTAAATATGTATACTAAATAATGAAATAACCTTTGGAATTAGTGATATTCTGAAAAAGCCGTGACCTTTTTCAGTTCTTTGCTTGACGGTCATTATCCATTAAATAGTACTTTCCAAATATTTCAAAGGTAAGATTTGACAGGAAATATAAGGATGTGATTGAGTGAAATATATAGCAAAGTAGAATTTTATTTCATTTTTATTAAATATTCAGTTTTTTTTTTGGAAAAAAATCAAGATATCTGCTCAAATTTTCATTAACCCAAAAGATTACAAAGTGTAAGGGCAGAAGTTAAAACCTTTTTCTTACGTGCAAGTAAAGATCAGCTTAGGATGGATTACAATACACTAAAGATATAGTATGTAGAAATTAATTTTTTTTTTTCCATGCGGCTAGAGCTTCCTCTGCTCCAGGTAAGTCCTCTCGTGTTCCCCTCCGCCCTCAGCCTCATTTTTAGCCCTTTCCCTCTTACCCTCTCCTTTTCGAGACCTTAACCCTCTGGCCTCCGGCTGCCGCCGAAGGTCAGACCTATCCTCCCCTGCTTGCTTCTTCTGTGTCGCCATGAATAAGCTTCTAAGCAACTCCCAGTTCCCCCTCCTGCCCATTGTGGGGGATCCATCCTCCCTAGTCATATTTGCAACTGAAAAGACGTGCTCCTTATCCAAAATGAGAAGAGTCAGTCTCTCTCTCTCTCCTATCTTCCCTCGGAGTCTCCAGAGGTGTCATTCTCTGAAGAAGATCTAGCGGATGGCCAACGAGAATGAAACCTCTCACTTGTAGGACATGCTATTGGGAAAAGGCCGTTTTATGGCTCCCTTCTCGCAGCAGTAAGAAAGAAGTGGATGTTTAAAAGAAATCTTGACCTGCTCACCTTGGAAGGAGATTTTTTCCTATTCAAGTTCTCTTGCCAAGAGGACTATAACCTAGTTTAGGATCACGGTCCATGCTTTCTGAATGGTTTCCCATTTATCTTTCAAAAGTGGTCCTAGAATTTTCGGCCTACAAAAGAGTTGATCTCCGATCTCCCTCTGTGGATTAAACTCCCCAACTTCCTACTTTGTTGTTGGAATGAATCGGGATTCTCACGTGTTGCCAGCAGAATAGGCGTGCCCTTAGTCGTTGATAA
Organism: Cymbidium sinense; assembly: GCA_021442155.1. Lineage (NCBI taxonomy): Eukaryota > Viridiplantae > Streptophyta > Magnoliopsida > Asparagales > Orchidaceae > Cymbidium > Cymbidium sinense. The sequence goes on from CM038215.1 coordinate 85,927,778, forward strand.
TCTCATGGCAACTAAGGCAAGAGTCACTTTTGCGCGTATTTGTGTCCAGATCAACACATCCTCTCCTTTGTCGAACCAAATTCCCATCAATCTTAATGGCATGAAGTTTCAGGAGGAAGTAGTTTATGACTGGAAGCCCTCGATTTGTGCCAGATGCAATACCTTCTCGCATGATGATAATTCATGTTCCCTTAATCCTTCTTCACGTGTTCAAGCGAGGGGACGTAGCCGTAGTCGGTCCCATTCGAGGGGTGCAAACAACCCCAAGCAGCCGACCCATTTGAACCAATCTATGACTCCTGCCCCTTCGAAGGAGGCTTCTCCCACTGCATTGACTGTGCGGGGGGAATCCATCCCCGTGGCTGCAACAATAGTGGACCTTAATCATCCTCCTATTCTATCCCCTGCCCTTGAGGAGCAGCCCGACCCCGACCCTGATCCTTCTTGCTCTTCTGAGCAGGAAGAACAAAACTTAGGAGCAGCTTGTTCCGATGTAACCACTAGATCTGTTGTTGTGTCCCCTACTAGGATTTATGTCCAAAAAACTCAGGAAAAGATTCCCCAAACCCCGGGGAAATCCTCTCTGGAGGGTGGAACATCTAAGACCTCGACCAACCAATCCCCATCTGTTCCAAAAGGTAACAAGAAGAAGGGCAAAAAGCCCGCCACCTCCACCTCCCAATGATTCTTCCTTCACTGGGTTGTTGGAAAGTTAGGGGTCTTCTGGCAGAAGGCATATTGCTAGATTTCTAGAGGATTATCAAAGACTTCCATATCGATTTGCTTTGTCTATTAGAAACAAAGATAAGTGCATCCCATGTTGACTCTCCTACTCTCGTCTGCAAGCTTAAACTCTTCCCTACTGAACAGAGTGCCTCCAATTTCAGCTGTGCCTTAGGGGGCCGAATCTGGATTAAATGGAACCCCAACAAGATCTCCTTTGTTCCTCTGGTCCAGACCTCTTAACTCATTCACGGCATTGTGTCTATTACGGGTATTAATCCTTTCTTTCTTTCCTGTGTCTATGCAGAAAATAGGCCTCAAGGTAGACGCCCACTGTGGAATTCTTTGAAGGAAATAGCTAGCTCTTTACAAGGCCCTTGGATTATAATGGGGGACTTCAACTGTATTCTGTCCAGTAAAGAGAAAAGAGGTGAGAATCCTCCCTCTCTTAACAACATTTTAGATTTTCAAGAGTGTATCAACGATTGTGAATTGCTTGAACTGGCTCGTACGGGTCTCTCCTTCACCTGGTCATATCAGAAACTCTCTAATCCCATTCTATCGAGGCTGGATCGTGTGTTATATAACTCCCTCTGGCTTGAACAATTTCCTAATTCATCCTACAAAGTTTCCTCCCCCTCTCTTCAAACCACTCCCCACTCGTTATTGTTCTAAATTACCCCCCTAAGACATCCCATCGATTCATGTTCAGGAATCATTGGGTGTTAGCTCCAGACTTTCACTTGGTTTCTGAAAATGCTTGGCACTATTACATAAGGGGTGATCCCCTCTTCGTCATCTCTAAGAAGCTCATGTTTGTCAAAGCAGCCTTTAAATACAAAAAATGAGACTCTGCCCCAATTAAGTAGTTAGTGGAAATAGCTAGGAGGGATCAAGAGGAAATTATGAAGGAGATTGAAAAGGAACCCGATAACCCTCTTCTTATTCTGAATGCTAAGGAGATCAATGCTAAGTATTCTAAAATTGTTCAACGAGAGAGTTTATGGGTTAAACAGCGAGCTAAAGCCCACTGGTTCTCTCACTCTGATGATGATGTGAAATTTCTCTATAGTTCTATCAATGAAAGGAACAATTCTAGTGATTAGAGAACTGCAAACTGATAATGGGCTTCTGGTCAACCCTGACTCCATTGCTGAGGCCATCTATAACTATTTCTCTAACCTTTTTAATTATGAACATAACCTTCCTCTCTCTCTGTTGGACATCCCCTCTGGGGATCAGCTCTCTTCTGATTCGGTTGCTTCACTGGCTGAGGATGTTAGTGATCTTGAAATCATTTCAGCTCTCCATAGCATACATGAAAACAAGTCTCTGGGGCCAGATGGATTTAATTCTAAATTTTTTACCTCCACTTGGGAAGTCACCGGGCCACAATTTCTCTTGGCTGCACACCACTTCTTTAAAACTTCTAGGCTGCCAAACCTGTTCAAACACAGTTTGATCACTTTGGTCCCTAAGATCAAACACTCAAGCCTCTTCTCTAATTACAGGCCAATCTCCTTGTGAAATACATTCTACAAGGTTCTTGCTAAAGTCTTAGCTAATCGTGTTAAAAAGATGCTATCTTCACTCATCCATCCAGCCCAATCTGCTTTTATTCAAGGAAGGGATATTACTAATAATTTTACTATGGCACAAGAAATTGTATCTGATCTTTATTTGGGCAATAATAGGGGTAGCTTCTTGGCTAAACTTGATCTTCGAAAGGCCTTTGACCTTATCAATAGGAAGGCCATTTTGCATAAAATGGCTCACAAGGGCTTCCCCCTAAGATTCATCAGGTGGATTGAAGCTTATATTCTCCACGTTCCCTTCTCCATTGTCCTGAATGGAGAAATTAAAGGACTCTTTTCCTCTACTAATGGCCTTAGGCAAGGATTCCCCTTATCCCCTTTTCTTTTCTCTATAGCTATGGATGTGCTCTCCTGTCTTCTGAATAGAGAAGTTAATTTACTCAGGTATAACCCCTTCTCATCCGGGCAGTGTCGTGTTTCCCACCTACTCTTTGCGGACGGCCTCCTTGTCATGGGAGAAGCTTGCTCCTCCTCCTTAACCTCTCTCAAACAGTGTCTGTCCAGTCTGAAGGATTATGTTGGGCTGGAATTGAACCCTGAGAAATCTATAATATATTTTTCCAAAGCCACTAGGAGACAAGAGGCTCTTAGCAATATTCTTAATGTCAGGATGGGCTCCTTTCCAATGAAATACCTTGGCCTTCCATTATCTTCTGGCTCACCTAGGCTGACTCACTTCAATGCATTATTTGACAAACTACAAGCATGGTTGGCCGGGTGGAAATGTAAATTTCTCTCCTATGGTGGTAGATATCAATTGATTCGTTCTTCAGTTGACAACCTCCTATCATATTGGTTCAGGTCTGCTGTTATCCCTAAGGGTGTAATCAAAATGATTACTTTCCTGCAAGCAAATTTCTTCTTCTATAGTGGACAATCCAGGCGCCTCCACACTATATCCCGGCTAAGGCCGCTATGCCTCGTGATAGGGGTACATGCATCTCTCTCACCACTCACTTAATCTTCTATGTAAGACCAAAGTCCTCTGGCGGCTATTAAGATTGAAATCTATCTTTTCTAAATGGTGCAATCAAAAATACGGGTGGGTCTGGACTTCTGTTCAAGCTAAAGCCTCTCCTCTTTGGAAGGAGCTCATTACTATAGCCAGGAGATTCAAGGAGAATGTTGGCCTCCATGTTGGTGATGGTTCCCTCTTTTCCCTGTTGAACGACCCTTGGTGTAGAGGTAATACCTTGTTGGATCTTCTGGGATCGAAAGAACTTGACTTGTTTGGCTTACCGAATGATGCAAAGCTTAGTTCCATCATACATTGTGGTAACTGGAAGCTCCCTCCTCGGTTTTCTATTAGTTCCCCCTCAAACAGTGCATTTATTAACTCTATTCCTCTAAAAGGGGGAGTGGATTCGTTCACATGGGGTATTAGTAAGAGCCCTTCTAGCTCTGAAATCAAAAAAGTCTTATTTGAATCCTACCCTGATTCGGATTGGCATAATGAGGTCTGGTTTAAAGGGCATGCGATCAACTTTGTTATCTATTATTAGATGACGTATATTGGGGGGTTGAAAACTTTTGATGTCCTTCAGAAAAGAGGGATGGGTTCCACTCTTTCCTATTTCTTTTGTCACTCCACGTAGGAATCTCATGACCATCTTTTCTTTGAATGCTCTTACTCCATGGAATTACTTAGAGCTATTTTACCCAATGGAAGCTATTATTTATGCACTTTAATTTGAAACAAATGCTTAGCAATGTGATTCCTTCTTTGCATAATGTTTTATTGAGACTTCACAGACTTATCATTGCTGCTTCTGTCTATTCTATTTGGAGAGAATGAAACAATCGGGTCTTCTCGTCTGTCCACTCTTCCTTTTCCTCCCTTGCAGCGCTTATACGCAAACGTGTTGCATTCAAAATTGGAAGATGGAAGTCGAAGGACTCTGGCCTCCTCATGTTTCAAGTCTTATGGAAAGATGGAAAGGCTATACGACATAAATTTTCACCTTATGCTCGCTAGGCGTTTGTATTTGGTCTTTGGTAATGCTGGTCTTCCATTTTTTTTGGGGACGTCTGGACGATGATGACATGTTGGATGCGGGTATTCTGATCTATTTTATGCAGAGATGTGGCCTCGGTCTGGATGACCTCCACTGCAACTAAGTTAGTAGCCCTTTATCTTCTATTTGGATGGCAGTGAAGGCAACCACTGATTGGCTACTACTTCGTGCTAATTCTATTAGGAAGCTGTGCCTTTTTGCTTCAGATTTTATTAATGTCTGAGTCCCCCCCTTTTTGTCCCTTCACCTCTTCTTAATTCTATTTTGATCTGGGTTAGGTGATTTATTCCTGTTATCGTCATATGATGGTTTTTTCTGTCTTATTAGTCTCTTGGTTTCTAACAGCTTTGTTCATGTAACCTTATTACACGTTTGGAATATATTGAGCCCTAGCTCTTAACCTTTTCAAAAAAAAAAAGATATAGTATGTATAGTGTAAAGTCTTAGATTTAAATTCTTTTATATATATATATATATATATATATATATATATATATATATATATATATATATATATATATATATATATATATATATATATGAATAAAAAAATTCATAATCTATAACTTATCTTCATTATCTTAAATAAAAAGTATATAAATAAGTTATAATAAGTGCTTATAAATTATCATATATTTCAACATAGATTTATATTTATCAAAATCCTAAATCTTAAACATAAAATTTAACAAAGAAGTTGGATCTAAAAACTCATGAATTCACTTTTAAACTTAAAGTTGGCTAAATTTAACACATCTGGAACTTAAATTAATTTTTGAGAATTTTTTTTTAAGTGTGCACTCTGCTAATTTATTAGTTTTCATGCAGATTTAAAATTATTTCTTTTATAATTAGATAAAACTCTATTTAATGGTTAAATGTGTATCGCATAAAAATTTTGCTGATCTAAATCTAAAATAAACTTTTCAATCCCGTTGATTTAAACACTATTTTATCCTCTTCCAATACTGTGGGTCCGAGTTAATTAAGGCTAATAATATTACAACTAACTAATTCATAAATCAGCTAATGGGGAGATGAGAATGGACAAAATACCAATGGAGGGCATTAAATGAATTCAGGTTCCTGCTTCTCATAATAAATAAATTCAATTTTATAAATCGATGATATTGTTATATATTATGGGCGGCCATGCCTCTTCCAATACGTGGCCGGAATGCAATTTGAATTAACCAATTATTAAAGCCAGCCTGACTCATGTTGACCAGTTCAAGTTATTGGTTGATTGGACCTTCTTGCATTATAAGCTTAACATTTCATTCGGGTGGAATATAATTAATAAGAACAGGAATCACCTAAAACAGTCTACTGACAATAATTCATTTATATATGTTTTTGTATGTACATTAGAGAGAAATTTCTTTACTTTACATAATGAGGAAATCTTGCACCATACACATAGAAGATGTGATATTTTTTTTTTTTTGAATTTTTTTTTTTAAATAATGAGTCTTGATTTATGTGAAATGATGATTATAAATGACACTCTCCTTCATAATTAAAAAAAATACATCAATATAATGTAATAAATACGAATGGTAGAAGATATTTTTCATGATGGAGTAGAAGGAGCTTTGAGATATTTGGATTTTTCATCAATAGACATTAATGATCAACTAGATCATTTTCATTATAGGAGGGGAGACCAACGACCAATAAGGTGAGCATTGGCTTTGGTAGAGATGTCATGCGTCGACCTTGATGGGAAAATCAAATGTCCATTTTAATATCAAGGACATATATTCATCAATGTTGGTGTCAACAACTGAGGTTTATCATATTGTGATTGTGGATATTGACATCGACATGAATGTGAACATTTTTACTGTTTAAGAGTTTAACAATCATTGGTTCACTAGGTATATCTTATTGATATGCACATTTGGAATATAAATTTATAATAAAAAGAAAATGTTTGGATGGTCCCAAATTGATATTTAAAATTTTTGAATTAAATACATAAATATTTTACATTCCAAGAATATTATTAGGATCGGATTGGATGAATTTCTAATGATATATCATATAATATTGTCTACCTGAATATTTGTAGTAGTATAAATAGATTGACATCTTAAATCTCCACAAAAATCTAACACAAACACATAAAAGATGGTTATAAGAACATTTAATTTTTACATAGAAAAATTTAAATAAAAAATTCATGAAGCTTGAGTAAATGGGATTACAAAGTTGGGAAAACTATGTTTGTCTCCTATTATTGTAGAGGATTATTGGAGGGTAATATTAATCACATGATAATGGTTAACTAATATTGATCAGATAATTGTGATCGAGCAATAATAGTTATGTGATGATGATTGCTGATGATCATTATTGATATTGATTATTGTACATGACCATTGAGCGCTTCATATTTTTGAGCTCAATTTAAATATAACACATGATTCTTGTCACCTGAGAAATAGAATTCTATTATAATTGTTTAGAATGACAATTTTATAAGTTTAACTAAGATATCAAAATACTCTATGGACAATCCAACTAATTCTCTTGATTATAGATATTTTTTTTAACATTTAAGTGGCTTAATAACTATAAAATTGAATTTTCATCACAAGGACGGGGCTATCAAAAAAGTTCGTTGTGTTAATGACTACGCTCGATTAATATTGTTAAGCCGTTTCGCTAATTAAACGAGCATTTAACATACATTTCAAACTCGATATATAAGCCAAACAATAACAATCATTTGTTCGACGTTTGGTCGATCCAAATAAATAAAAAATTATATTATTATTATTATTATTGTATTACTATTATTTTATTATTACTATTATTATTATTATTATTATTTTATTACTATTATTATTATTATTTTATTACTATTATTATTATTTTATTATTTTTATTTTTATTATTATTATTATTATTATTATTATTATTATTATTATTATTATTATTATTATTATTATTATTATTATTATATATACATACAACACATTTATATATCACAAATACAAACTGGTGCTATTAAAATTTTGTTATGCAAAAGACGATTGGTCAATCCTCCCTCTTGAATCATTTGTCATGACAATTTATATACTGCTTTAGTTAAACGAGCCAAACACTGAGATATTTCAAGCTCGATATATAAACGAGAATCTAACAAAATAAATTTCAAACGAGCAAGAAACAAAATTGTTGAATTTTCTACGCTTACACAGACACAAGATTTGAAAGCCATTTAACTTTTCAATTAATATCATAAAATTTCTATGTTGGAAGTGTTTGATATAACCTTATTTAGGCTCAAGAAGTACTTTTGATATGGTTGATTTGTCTTATTGAAACTTTTTATTTTGATGAATGATTCAGTAAATAATAAAAATTGAAGGGAAACTTTGGATTGTTCTGGTTATATAAAATATGCACCATACCTTATCAACTGATACATCCTGGGCTTGAATTTGAATGATTGAAGATTTTTGGAGATTGATCGAATATTTATCTCTCTTTTTGCCCCATAAATGTCTTGGCCAGTGCGACTCTTAATTTTTAGTTCAATGTAATATTATGAGATATATTTTATGGGAAAATTGATTTTAAAAATACAAAAATTTGTTTCTTTATCCAATTGAGTGCAAAAGAATTGTAGCTTTAAAGAGTGCTTAAAATGTAATCTAGCTAAAATTTATCTTCTACAATTATCCTGTGTTATCTCTTTCAATTTATGAGTGTTTTTTTAATTAATTAACTTAGTGCAGAAACCATGAGTGTCACTAATAATCATTGGATTAAAAGCTCAAGCTACTCTAGTGGTCTACTTAGTAGAAACTTAAGCAAAGTCTAAATATATTTAACTAAACTAATCATAGATTTAAACCTTCATTAGGATTAAATTATTTGATTAGTGAAAACCCAAAACTTTTAAAAAAATATATAATTTAGTTGATCTTAAATTTAAGCTCATATTATTAACCAATCATGATAATTTATTAAAGCATGCAAACTTAATAATGCATTGTAGGCTTCGAAAATTTGCAACTGACCTCTCAATTAAGATTGTTTGATTAAATGTCGATCAAACTTTCAGAAGATAGATGAAATAGCAGATAAAACACTACCCAAAGATTTTGCCCTCATTTTGTGAAGACTTTAGATCTGATTTCGGGTTTCCTATAGGCACAAACACCTATAGTTAATTACCCCTCCCAATGCTGAGAGAGAACTTTCGATTAAGGCTAGTCGTTAGATCGCTAAATGTATAGCATATAGTAGCAGCATGTGGAATTTTGGAATTTAGATTTATGAAATTCATCATATTAACTTAAAGCAAATGGTTGGGGGAATGATGATGCGCTCGATCAAGATCCCATGGTTACATCATCCTGGGCTATCGTTTAGTCTACTTAGTCAGAGGAGGTAGTATATGACTGAAAGATTTTTGTCAGCAGCCATACATTGCATCGTCCAAGAAAACCTTCTAGACCTGGAGTGGTATTTGTTTAAGGAGAAAAGTTTGAGTCCACCTTATCTAACATAGGGCTTTTTGACCTATCAAAGCACCATATAGTTCACAACTCAAGGTGGTAGAGCCATTGGGGAATATACGGTCGTGATCATAATATAACATTATCATTTGGCGAACCACACGATCATAGGACTCTGGTCGTAATCGCATCATATGTGGGGCCTACTGGCCAAATCATGCGGATAGAGGATATGTCACATCTTACTAGCATGAGTTTATTTGAGAATTAATATAGAAATACACGTGACTTGACATTGACTCCTTTGTGAGCTAGAATTTTCTTAATTTATCACCTCCAACAAATAGTTATGGAAGGGGTTGAATTTTAGCTTTAAGTTTTTAAATTGATGATTTTCATTTAGTCATTTTGAGCTTAATAATTCATCAGATTTTTTCATTTAGATTGATATTTAATTTATATTAACTTGATTTGTAATTTTAAATATATATTGATGGTAGTATTCCTCCGGTTGAAATCTCTATTCAACGCAGCCATCATCGGTATAGATGTATTATTTTGATGTTCCAGATCCTATCGACTATATTAACTTAATAATAGAGGATCAGATCTACTGTCATATAACAAAATTAGTTTCTCATATATTTTACTATGTTGAAATTTTATAATATTATTATTGGATTTTTAGATTTTATTGACCCAGACCCAGTTCTAAGACCCAACCGGGAATCAACTCACGTAGCGTTCTCAGATAATAAGTTTAAGCATTCAGCATAGTATTAAGGCCCATGCGGGTGTACTTTATATTGCTTGCATAATTTCAAGGCATTGAATTTGAGTTTTAATCATGCCTTATGATATGTGCAAAACTCATCACATTAAGTCATATGCATGTATTTTAATTCTATAAATTTAAGCATGTGATTGCCTTATAATGTGTGCACTGCTTGCTCCATTGAAAGATTTATATTTATTTTCATGCATTCTGGCATCATAAATTCAAATGCAAGGTCACTTCAAGATGGTTTATTAATGCCTTCTATTCTCTTATATAATTTGTTGCGAATCCGATGGCGTATATTGTAATTTTCATTCATATTCGCTTCAACTCTTTTGAATATTTCATTGCATGGTGGATTTCTTATTCATTCAAGTATTGTGCTTGCATTGGATAGATATCTAATTTGTTGTAGACTATTATTAGTTAGATAATTATAAGCCCAATCTTGTCTCGATAATCTAGTATATTAGACTTAGTTCAATTATTGATCTTATTACTCATTTAAGCTTCAAATATTATTTTTAACAATTTAATTTTCATTAATTATCAATTTTATTTTGATAAAATTTTGCCAACCTCTAGTGTCGTCCCCACATAGGGAGCTGCTTCGAGAGTGCTAGAGCATTCCTACCATGCTTAAGAAAGCATGCATTGTCACTGTCTTGTGACACAATGACTTAGAGAGTCTTCTAAATCTACCATGCTTAAGAAAACGTGCATATGTATTCAATACCTGCGTAAAAGGCATCCTGGTTTCCTCACCATGCTGAAGCAGCATGCACGAGTACTTATATCTACCAAATTTCTCTGTTGTGCTACAAAGAGCTAGTTCCACTTGTCAAAATGCAACGATAATCTTGAGTTCGAACATCCACGCCGCATTTTATACATGTAGGAGAGTACATGGATGGGGATTTACGGATGAGATTACTAGGAGGACGCGGGGAGACGGAACGCGCGGCGAAGGCGTGCACCGCATCAGTGGTGCGGCAAAGTCAGGTGATGGATGCGCTCGATCCGATCGTTCCGGAGAGGATGGATCCCACCGCCTTAGATCGTGCTAGAATGGCATGAGCGCATAGGTCGGTTCACGGTGGGTGGGATGGCGGTGCTGGAGGCCGCGGATGGGTTCTGGAAGACATACCAAACATCGGAGCTACTCGTTCATGGGAGACGGGAGGAATCCAGGAGAGTTAGGGCCGACTGTGGTATTTTTAGGGCTATGCATAGTGGAGATTAGGGTTAGGTAATAAGAAGGGTATTTATAGGGGTTTTATTTAAGTGTTTAATTAACCCTAATTCAGATTTTTGCTCCAACATTATTACATGGGCAATATATATGTCGATCTTAGATTGTTTTGATGTTAATAATGACAATAGTTCATCGAGGCCGTTTGGTTCATGTTGGCGTCGAATATGGTCAATTTTAGTTCAAAATTACACGCCGACGCTTCGATATTCTTAAATCGGTAGATCTCATTTGATAGGTTTCAATGTTTTGACACTAATGATATGAACAATTTCACAAACAAAGATCATTTAGGAATTATCGCAACCTCCCGACATTGATATGCGCGTCGATGGATTTCTTTTGATCGGTCGACCATCGAAGTTGTGCAACATGTATATTCTAATCAATTTTGACGTTCTGAATGAGATGGCGAAGTCTGTTCATTGATCAGAGGTCATTTCAATTGATTTTGACAATGTCTAGTGCATTTCAACTCCGATTTATGCCCTATCATATCTGAAGTCGATCGACTTCGTCTTGTGAGCTCGACTCGACTTATGGTGCAGGAATGAAGGTCAACATGCATATATGTATGGTAACCTATCTTGAGGATTGTTGACCCTTATATATGCTACATGAGTTAGCCAAATCAACTTATACGCGTAAATTGAAATACACTTAATAAGTCAATCAAAATGACCTCACCGAAATAATTTCGCTAATTTTAAGAGGTATATATATATATATATATATATATATATATATATATATATATATATATATATATAATATATATATATTCCACAATTTAAAAATCAATCGATCAAGAAATCAATCCAACGTAACGCGATATCGAGTCGGTAATACGATACCCAAATGTGACAACGATTACACGTTAGCTTCAAAATGTTGAAAACTATTAAATGACATTATCTGCGATCGATTGGACGAGCCTGTTGAAGTGTTAAAGCGATATTTTGAGCTAAAATTGATCCATTGATACCAAACGACCTCGATAAACTACACATAATTTCATCTAAGTAATAACCTTCAATCAACATATATATTAACCATATAATGATATCGGCATAAAATTTATATTAAGATTGGTTAAACATTCAGAAAAAAAAAGATTAATATATATCATTTAATCCTAACCAACCCTATCTAACCCTAACCGACCGACCCTAATTCCTCTGTACACAACCGAATGACCCAAGCCGGATCGCAATCCCGCATTTGTTTCTGCCTCCTTGTTTGATCCTTCTCACCGCAAGCTCGCGATCCTTCCTCAACGGTTCCCTCCAAGCCTCCTTCCTCCTCCTAAAAATTGAAATCCCTCCCTTACTCTCTTCATTTGATTTCCCTCAACCGAAAGACTTCACCTCACTCCAACATTCGCTCAGCTCATTTCCACTCTCGGTCCTTCTACCTTCAAGCCCAAATCGCAAGCCGTAAGAACTCCTCTCCTCCGATTCTCCTTCAACCGATACCCACTCTTCTAATTCCTTTTCGTTCGTTCCTCCCAAAACCGACCTGATCCCCCTTCTTATGTAAGCCCAAAAGGAAGCTCTCGGTATCGAGCGATTCCCACACACCGCAAACCGGATTTCCCCTAAAACTCTGATTTCTTTTCCGGCATTTTCCTTCATCCGCTTCTCTCTCTCGATTTTCTGGCTTTTCCCTCACCCGATCAACATTTCTCTCTTCCAATTCTTCTCCACATCCCGATTCCTTCATATCAAGCACTTAGCCCTTCTCGATTCCTTCATATCGAGCACTGTAGCCCAACATTCCTCTTCACATACACAGTGAACCGATCCTTTTCCTAGTCGTTGGGAACTTCAATGAACTTTGGTTTCTCACACCACACACTACACTACCCTCTCATTTTTCTCCTCCAAAACAGAAAATGAGATTTTTTCTAAAAAAAAGTGTGATTGGTGGATGTGTAAGAGTATAATTCGCGAATGTTGTAGGAATGTATGAATGTGTGGAAATTACTTGTATATGTGCATTTGCTTCTTTCTAGGTTTGAAGCTCGTCATGCTCATTAGAGCATGATGAGATGAAAATCAACTGTAGTGTTGTAAGACACCACTACCATTGAGATACCGAGTAATCCAAAATTGTTAGATTTACGAAAATGCTACCAAAATTGACCAATTTGATTTGAATGTGTATATATTGCATTGTATTTGTTTCTTTTATGCAGGTGATTGAAGGCCTCGTTATGCTTATCAGGACATAACGAGATTGGAATTCAACCGACGCTTCAAAACACAAACCAAAAGCTCATCGATTGGATTAAAATAGTTGATGTAGCTCTAATGACATCAAATACCGCGGATTTTACATTGACAAAAACTCAAATAAATTAGTTTAAATTAAAAAATTTCAAGCTAATTTTAAAATTTAATTTGAGTTTGCTATGTTTTGAAGTAAACAAAATTATCAAATTTGAATCAACTAAAATCAAGAATTAGTCAACTGGTCTCAAATGAATAAACATCTCTCACTCAATATTTGAATTACTTTGGATTTCCCATTGAGATAATCAAAAGAAAATTTCAATCATTTTCAAGATTGAAATATGCAATATTTGGAAATATATTCAAATACTCGATCATGAAGTGATTGAAATGAGTTGGATATTTTGGTGATAAACATAAGCTTAGCACTTCAATATCTCATTTCAATCGATGTGAAAGATGAACTGATTGAATATCTAATCAAAGTACAAGAGATCCCTTTGGAATTTAGATATAGTCTTCAAATATAATTTACTCTAAGTAAATTAAAGGAAATCAAAGAATTTATAAGAGATTCTAATGAAATTGAAGGATTGCTAATAAACATAATCAAAGAATTCTTGGAAAATATTTGAAACATATTATTCATCTTATTAAATGCTCAAATTGGATCAAAGAGTATTTGAACAGAGATAGTAATGAGTTTGAAGATCATCAATAGATATAAATGAGAGTCTATTGAACATCCAAAGACTAGACAACTATGAGTAAAAGAAATCAATTAAATATTATTTCCAAGGGATCTAGTAAGCTACTAGAACAATTTAAAATGCCTTTAACGCCACCAGATCTACAACTCTTTATACAAGTAGATAAGATGATGCTAAATTAAATTCTACAAATATTATAGGGCTTCCTTCAATCAAAAATTAAAGAATTTCATTCTTATTATGATTTTCAAAGTCAATGACTTCATTAATTAGATGAAATTATATGTTATAAATACCGTGCTCGTAAAGATTTAAAGTACAAATTTTAATATTTGAAAAGGCTGCGTTAAGTTGGAATCAAATTAAAATACAAAATCAATCTCATAATTTAGAAATAAAATCACCTAAATTACTAATCACCCACATGGGCCCCGACACTATGTTGAATGCTTAAATTTTATGAGGATGTCGCTGTTGCTTCTGGGTCTTGACTGGTCCGAGTTAACAAAATATAAAAAATCTAATTATTATAAAAATTTTAACTTATTATAAAATATATAAAAAGTTAATTTTGGTATATGATAGTAGATATGATCCTCTATTATTAAGTTAATAGAGTTAATAGGATCTGAAACAAAATGATCAAGCAAACTCATAAACCCTGATGATGGCTGTGTTGAATGAAGATTTCAACCGGAGGGGATACTTACCAACAAAATGTGCTTACAAGCTCAAATTGAATTAATCAAAATCAGGAGTCAATACAAATATAAAAATCAGATAAATTACTAAGTGTTAAATTCTCAAATGAAATTTAATTCTTAAATGCTTAAAGAAAACTTGACCCAATTCACCTTCTACAATAGTTTATTGAAGGTAAAAAATTAAGAAAACTCTAGCTCACAAATGAGCCAATGTCAAATTAAGTGTTATACTATGTTCACTCTAAATCAATCTCACGCGCATGACATGACCCTCACTACGTATTTAGACTCCACATATATGCACAACCAGAGTCCTGATCGTGGTTGCTTCCAAAGGATACCCATTATATTATAGCTATGCTCCCCAATAGCTCTAACCTTTGAGTTGTGAATCATAGGGTGCACTGATAGGAAAAAAAAGCTCTCTATCAGCTAAGGTAGAGTTAAGATTGTCTTCTTAGACAAACACCACCTTAGGTCTATAAGGATTACTTGGACGATGTAACACATGTGTTATTGATAATGATCCTTCTGTGAGGTTGGGTCGACTACCTCATCTGACTAAGTAGACTAGGGATCGCGACAATTTAGGATGATGAAACCATGAGATCTAGATCGAACATGTCATCGTTCCCCCAACCATCCGCTTTAAGTTAAAATGATAAATTTCATAAATTCTAAGTTCTAAAACTCCACATGTTGCTACTATAAGCTATGCATTTAGTGATCTAACGATTAGCCTTAATCGAAAGTTCTCTCTCAATATTGGGAGGGGTAATTAACTATAGGTGCTTGTGCCTATAAGAAACCTAGAACCAGATATAAAGTCTTCACCAAATGAGGGAAATCTCTAGGTAATGTCTTATCTACTATTTTATCTACCTTCTGAAAATTATACCAACCCTTAAATCATACTATCTTCAATGTGAGAGGTCGGTGAAGTTTTGGAGCCATAGATTTCTAGCAACTTCGCTGGGGACATGATTCTCTTTCCATCTTTGGCTAATCATATACATGCTATAGTACCAACAAAATATTTGAAAATCTAAAATAAAAAAATTATGATTTGAATGTGTAATAAATTCAAATTACAAATAATAAATCTACAGAGCACTCCTTTCACTATTCAATTAGGGTGTGGTGTAAACATCTGTTTAGCTAACACTGTCATCATCACAAGAGATGTTGGAGCTACCATTTAATTTGGTAGCGTGAATTTTCCAAATATTATAAATGCAACTGGTACCAGTCACTTGTCGAGGTCATCTGGAAGGCTTTAGTTTACTAAAGCTCCTACTGCATGCCAACCAATTCAAACCAACTATTGTTAAAGAGTTCTTCGATAAAGAACTTGAAAGACGTCAATCAAGCCCCGTGATGAAAAGAACCAAGGTAAATCAGATCTTTGATGCCTTATGGTACAACTGCTTCGCCAACTGAAACCTTTGCACCTAGAAGACATGATTTTGTGGCTTCCTCATCAAGAAGCAAATTAACTAGAAGACAATGAAGAAGAAGAAATGCTGAGCTAAGGGCTAAATAGATCCCATTTAAACATCCCAATGAACAAGCAATATTACCGCCAGAATGAGTATTCCTATCCATAATAACTTTGATAATCTAAAATGGGTAAAAAAAACTCTACTAGTGAGGTGAAGCAGTCTTTCTGGACTCAACAATGTTAAGCTCCACCACCACAGAAGAGACAACCTGAAATATTGTCCACTAGAATACATAATGTTCTTAAAGTGGCCAAGGAAAGAGGTTTAATGAAAAGAAAGTTTTCGAGGCATGTGGTGATTGAAGATACTGAGATTCCACTAAGAAGGTTGCCATCTTTTATGGTAACTAGTCATCAAGCCAAGTATGCTTCGTGCAGTGAGCATTAGAGTGTGACACTTGGACCGCGTGTCCAAGAATCCACTGCCAAAAGGTCCTGCCGAAAGTGTAAGCATATATGGAGGCCAAGGCCCCATGATAAAATTCTGAAGAAAGAAAGAGGTATAACATCTGATGCACATATTCAGAAATCCACCTCAAAAATAACTTATCTAAGTGGATACCTAAAAGAAGGGATATCACTCGTAAAAGATATGATGGTCGACACCCTAGAGAATCCTCCAGGGGATCCCGTCATCGATCAGACTACTCCCATGAGAGAAGGTTGACTTTAATCGCAGTCCCCTAATGAAAGAAGTGTTTGTTCCGCACACTGAACCAGAGATCAACTGGAAACATTGATTAGAAATTCATATGCAAGAAGAAGATGATGAAGAAAATACTATGGAAGTGGAAGTCATCTATATGGTTAGAAATATAGATGAACTTTCTGCTCAACATCACCAGCAACATGAATCCAGTGAGTTTGAACCTAAATTCGATATTTATGAAGGAGAGTCATCACAAAAGGGAGTAGAAGATGGATCTTCAATCTCTATTGAAGAGGAAGAAGAAGAAGATCAAAATGAAAAGGAAGTTATGGGAGTTGAAGCTGTTTATATGGTTGAACCAGGAAATGATCAACCTAGTATATGATTTTACATCAGCATCATCATTAAGCCCTAGCAACAACTGTCCCTACAAATGCACAAGGAGAGGGACAATCAAGTTCTTCCCCTGAAGATGAGCAGGGAGCAGAACAATAATGAGAAATAGAGAAAGAAGAAAAACCTGTATTGATTGACACCGTGGCGCTAGCTAGAGAGCAAAGATAAATACAACATCAAATTGAAGCTAAAGAAAAAGAAAATTCATAGCTTGGTGCCAAGATGAATGACATGATGGTACAAATGAATATCATGATAGATATATTACAGAATAATATCACATCAAATATAGTACCTATTTTATCTGCTAATCAATAGGTACCCAATAATACAACTTCTATACCACTAGTCGCTCTGGTACCTCAAGCTCCTACAGTACATGCTACACCTGAAGGGATGAGTGAAGTTAATCAACTAACTCTTCAACCTATAATTCAGAATGTGGCTAGTGCACCAGAATAGTAACAACTACTCAACTAGAAATAATAATTAATGAAAAGATAAAGACAATTATAGCTTCAGAGTAGGTTGAAAAGCTGGTGAGTAAATGTCACCCTTACCCAGCTGAATTTGATCAAGTGTCATACCCAAAGATTACTCAATACCAACATTTAATATTTTTAGTGGGCATGGTAATCCAAAATAACATCTATCTAATTCAAAGCTACTTGTGGCAATACAGGAGGGAATGATGCACTGCTTTTCTATCAGTTCGTCAGTAACCTGATCTCAACTGCTTTTGAGTGGTACGCAGAACTGCCAAATGATTCAGTCAAAACCTTTGCTGAGCTAGAGATACAATGTTCGTGAAAAGGTCATTAGTGCAACCGAGAAGATAACGATCGATGTCCTTGCCTTGTTAAAAAAGAGAAAAGATGAGTGAGTGATAAAATTCATAACTTGTTGGTGTAATCTAAGCATGAAATATGAACAACAATTGGAGGAAGAACATGCGAACCAACTATTAATGGGCAATATGAATTATAAAATGACACCATTTTTATGTATGATGCAAATTACAACATTTTAAGACTTAATAGGGTTGCCAAATTTGAAAAGTTAAATTGCCCTAAGTCTGAAATCTATATAGAAAAATCAAAGAGAAATAAGCCTTCAGATTCAAGAAGAAATGAAACTCACGCCGCTTCCTATAGCTCAAGTGGTGAAAAAGGGTAATATATAATGTAGATAAAGAAAACAACCCATATATAGTGATGATAAAGGAAAGAAGTCTGTCCATTCTAATTCACAAAAATTGATATGGGAGGCAATGATAAATCTCAGACTTTTTCAGGTGGTGGAGAGCATCTAAAATAAGCAATAAGAGATGATGAGAGAATAGCCATCTCTTAAGAAAAAGATGAACAAAGAATATTCTTTTAGAAGGAATAATGTGGCTAAATTATTTTGATAAGCAGTTAGAGCTGGTCTACAATTACCAGAAATTAAAAGGCTTGAAGAAGCTGATCAAGTCAATAATCATAATAGTCCCTATCATTGGATGATCAGTCATCCTATTGAAGATTATTATGTCTTCAAAGATTGGCTAGAAAGGAAGTGTCGACGATGAGTTTACATTATCTGATAGTATTTTAGTCAACCCAAAAAGAGAGTCTACAAGGATGATCATGTCCTCTTTCATATCATTCATTAAAGACAAAAAAAAAAAAAGAAAAATCAGTTTAAATTGAAGAATGGGAAACTGTGGTTTCTAAAAAGACTATAAAGATGCTAAAGCAACTTGAATGGAGTTCGATGTCACTTGGAAATTGCCACTTGAACTAGTGATTAATATGAAAATGGCATTGAGATTATATGTATCAACCTCCACATCATTGACTCAGAGGCAACCTAATACTGCTAACTCATCCCAACGAGAAAAGCAACTAACACAAATTTTACTTGTTCTCTCAAAGAAGCCAATCAAACCAAATAAAATAAAGAGAAAGAAGAAGAAGACTATAACTCAAAAGGTTATTAATAACTTAGAGGAGTATCATCAGCCAATAAGATAATCATTTAGGCTTGCATACTTTATGGCTAAACTACATATTGTTGAGTTGGACAAAGAAGATAATAGTGAATTTTTTCCTAGTAGAGACATGCAGAATTATTTTTGTGATATCAAATGTTCTTTAGCACAAGTCAATCCAAAATGACAATGACAGTCAAACAAACTCAATTAACCAATCAAAAATCTTCGCAGAAGCTTGAAGAGTTAACATCTGAATTTTCTCTAATAACTCAATAAAAAGTTAATAGTTCAGATGAAGATTTATATTTTTTCGATGGAGAAGAGTCAGACTCATCGATATCATCACATATGAAATGTATGAAGTTGAAAAGTGAGTCTAGCCCTTTTGGTCAATCCTACAGAATAAGAAGTGAATTTAAAGAAACTATATCTTCAAAAGAATCTGAGCAAGACAAGTGATTCAAGTTCAGTTGAGAAGTGATAAGGTCTTACCACCATCATCAAAGAAGGGGAATTCAAATAAAGACAAAGGCAAACAAATTGAAGTCAATGAAGATATCATTCCCAAAAATTCTAGAATAAAGCCTAAATCAAGAGAAGATAGATTATAATATTCTATCACATCTAAGAAAGATCCCTGCACAATTAAGTGCGTATAAGGCTCTCTTAATATCAAAAGATCTCTGAAAAATATTGATACATGTTCTCAAAGATTCAGAGAGTTATGAAGCTTACTTTGTTAAAATATGTATGACTGAATCATTACAAACTCAAGATCTCCCAGTAATCACATTTTCTGAAGAAGATCTTATATTGGGAACATCAGATCACAACCGTTCTCTATATGTTATTGTAGAGAGTGATGGAATCTTGATCAACTGAATACTGATTGATCCGGGTTCTTCTATCAATCTTATGAATTTAAAAGCATTAAGAGGATTATCACTTGATATCCAATATATTAGGAGGGATAAGTTGATGGTTCATAGTTTCAATGAGAAAGGGAAAACCGAGTTCTTTTATACTCCCACTCAAGTTTCGAGATTTATATACAGAAACTAAGTTTCATGTAATTTACGCTGATACATTATTTAGAGCTCTCTTAGGTTGGCCATGGTTGCATGAGTATGACATGGTCCCATCAACTATGCATTAGTGTATGAAGTACCTAAAAGATGAAGAAGAGTTTAGAATTCCTAACAACCTACAACCAATCTCCATCCATGAAGTAAATATTTATGAAGACGCAAAATATTTCATCCCTAAAGAGCCTAAGCTGATAGAACCTCTTGAGGTGGTAGCATCCACTTCAAGGATTATAAAGCAACTTTAGAAGGTGAAAGAGCAAAATCAAGAGGAAGAAAAAGGCAATACCGACTCCCCTAAGGCACTTGACTCTACACCTAAATCAAAATAATCAGTTCCTCATTTGGGAAGTGACACACAAGAAGAAGAAAATATTTTTGTCAAATCTAAGGGAACTTATAAGCTTTCAAGAAAGGCAAAATATGAAATAAGTGATTCTAATTCAGACTATGACTTTGAATCTACTTATGGAAATAGAATTCAGAAGGTCACATCAAGAAGGATGGCGCACTTGGCAGTGTCAGATGTCTCCTTCAAAATTATACCCATCTCTCAACAATACTTCAAAAAAATCACTCTATTAGAGGTTCATAATATTGAAGAATTGATAACATTCTGTATTGAGTGATAGAAATAAGAACTTTTAAATATGAAGTGTCTTAGCCTCACAATTTTGATCGGCCTACTCAACATAAAAATTTTAATGAGATAATGCCAACAAGAATACCAATATACTATCCACAAAATTACGAAGAATGATGCATTAGCTTAGAATTCATATTGGAACTACTAAACATAGAACTCAAATCTTTAACAGGATCTGGAGCTAAAGAAGTCCTCAAGCATCATGAAGAAGTGATAAGTTTATCAATAAAGGTCTTGGATTCATCCATAAATCTCATCAAAATGAAGTTTGTTATAATATAATAGAAGCTAAGATCGAAACTAGTAGTGATGGAGAAGATGATCTCCATGAAATTCTTCTTAAAGAAGTTGAAGCCAAGCCTACTCCTAAAGAACTTAAAGATGGTGGACAAACATCTACTATGGATGAACTCAAAGAAATCAACCTAAGAGCTGAGTATGATCCCCATCCAACTTTGTTAGTGCCCTTCTACTTGATGAGAAAATTAAAGAGCTAAAAATATTACTTTATGAATTCAGGGTTGCTTTCCTTGGACATATTCTGAAATGCCAGGCTTATCCCTTGATATAACAGTTCATAAACTTACCATTAAACCAGATGAAACACCTGTTAAGAAAGCTCCTAGGCGAATGAGATTGGAGATTGAAGAATAGGTAATTATAGAAAATAATATGCTGATCAAAGCAGGCTTCATATGGGAGAAAAAGTATGCAAATTGGATAGCCAACATTGTCTGAGTTAGGAAGAAGAACGATCAAATCTTCTACATTGACTTCCAGGACCTAAATAAGGCATGCCCAAAAGATGACTTTTGCTTCCAATATTAGAACTACTAGTGGACAATACTTCCAACTACGATAAGTTCTCATTCATGGATAGATAATCGAGATACAATCAAATCAAGATGGCTCCTGAAGATGAGAAGCACACATTATTTAGGATGCCAATTGGTATCTATTACTACACAGTCATGCCATTTGGTTTGAAGAATGCTGGAGCTACATACCAAAGAGCCATGATGTGTATTTTTGATGAGTTGATTCACCATAAGGTGGAATATTATGCTGATGATTTGGTGGTGAAGAGCTTAAATCATGAAAATCACTTTGAAGACTTGAGAATTATATTAGCTTAAATCATGAAAATCATAGAGGAATTGAGATCGATCCTGCTAAAATTAAGGCAATTATGGAGATGCCTCAGTCGAAGAGTTTGCGTCAGTTCCATTCTTTATAAGAATAGCTTGCATTAATCTGATAATTCATATCAAACCTATCAAGACACTATCAACCATTTACAAAGTTGATGAAAAAGAATACTCCATTCAAATGGGACAAGGAGTGCCAAGAAGCCTTCAATAGCATTAAAAGCTACCTATTAAATCCACAAATTTTTTACCTACCTAGAAGCCTCCTTCTATACATAGAAATTAGAGTCCCTTGGAGCATTATTAGCACAACACAATGAAGAAAGTAAAGAGAATGCTCTTTATTATATTAATCAGAGATTGATAGGAGCAGAAATGAGATACTCTCCAATCAAGAAGCATTATTTGGCTTTGATTTTTGTTGTCCAAAAGCTTCATCATTATATGTTATCTCACAAAATTACCCTCATCTCAAAGATTGATTTGTTGAAGTACTTGATGACAAGACCAGTGACAGGTCACTTGGCAAGATGGACATTATTGCTTTTACAATTTGATATCACACACATTCCGTAAAAAGCAGTAAAGGGGAAAATCTTAGCATATTTTTTTGCTGCACATCCCATCCATGTGAACTCTTCCCTTAATGATGATTTATCTGATGAACAAATTATGCTCATTAATGAAAGAGAAAATTTTTAAATTTGAAAATATACTTTGATGGAGCCTCATCGATCAAACAAGTCTAACCTCTTGATTTCCCAAGGGTAAGAGCAGGATTCAACATCGCCTTCATAACACCAAAAGGACGGATAATGAGACGATCATATGAGTTAACCGAGTTGAGAACTAATAATGAAGCATTGATAGCAGATCTTGAAGAAGTTATTTTCATAGGCATTCAAAATTTGCATATTTTTGGAGATTCTGAGCTTATTATAAATCAAGTACTAGGCATCTATAAAATCAATAAGCTTGAGTTAGCTTTTTATCACAAGAGAGTTCTTGAGCTTATAAAGCAAATACCAAATGCTAGTCTCTCGATCCGAGAATAACAAAGCAGATTGCTTAACAAAATTAGCTAAGGAGATGACAAGTATGAATGGTGATTATGTAATGATCGAGATATTTACTCGACGAGTTCTAAAGCCAATAATATGGGATTCAAGAATTCACCACTGACCTCTTTTTAATGAAAAAGAGTGATTTAAGTGTCGGTGAAAATTTCAGAAGGTAGATGAATAGTAGATAAGTCACTACCCAGAGATTTTATCCTCATATTTTAAGGACTTTTTAGGTCTGATTCCAAGTTTCCTATAGGCACAAGACCCTATAGTTAATTACCCTTCTCAATACTAAGAGAGCACTTTCGATTAAGGATAGTTGATGAAACATTAAATAATGAATATATAATAGCAGTGAGTGGAGTTTAGATTTATAAAATTTATCATTTTAATTTAAAACTTTTGTTAGGGAGAACAATGATGCCCCCAATCTAGATCCCATGGTTCTTCATCCCCGCTATCACTGCCGGAGGAGGTAGACCCAACGAGAAGGATCCTTGTAACAAGGGTTACGCCGTCAGGTGTCCTTGTAGACTGGAGTTTGTCTTAGGGGACAAATATAAGTCAACCTTAGAAACATATTTTATCCAACCAAATACAGTATATTTTATAGCAAAAAGCCATTGGGGAACATACTGGCCATGATCATAATGGTGTCATATCATGATGAACCCTCCGAGGGCTGGTGCGTAACCACCATTTTTGAGGTGCCATTTTTTGGCAAAACTATGTGGACAGAGGAGATGGGCCACATCCTTAAGGGTTTAAGATTATTTAAGTGTGAAAATAGTTATGCATTTGATTTGACATTGACTCTTTATGAGTAAAGGTCTTAATTTGTCACCCAGACAAATAATTGTGAAAGGATGGATTGATTTTTTAAGTTTTAATTTAAATAATTAATTTAATTTCATTTATATTTTATTAGTTATATTTTGATCAATTTATAATTGATTTAGATTTAAATGTATGATCATTTATCATTTAGACCATAATAATAATAATCTTTTGAATATAGTAGACCTTGTCAACTCTGTGTGTTTCCTTGTAGAGGATCAGTCTAAATTCAATGCTCCCATATTTATAATCCTCTAAACCTTGTCAACTCTAGCAAGAGGATCGGTTTAAGACTTTTCTCTTGGGAGTTTGAACTTGAGAAGTGTCAATAGATTAATCATTTGTCATTTTATGATAAAATTAGCTTCTCAGATTTTATTAAATTGAAATTCTTATGATAAAATCATTAGATTTTTAGGTTTTGTTAACCCGGACCCGATCTTAAGACCAAACTGGAATGAATAGTATCTATTCTTTCATTTTACACATGACTTGCATATCTTTCTAGATACTTGCTCTAACAAATACTTCAACATGCATGTATCTATTTTTTTTAAATATTGTATGGATATTTTGATGTCTAAGTTAAAGTAGTTGTGTTTGACATGACATATGTGTCAAAATACAAGCATACATTTTGATATGGATTTTTAAATTTTGTTAACCCGGATCTGGTCCTAAGACCAAGTCGAGAAGTGTAGTTATCTGTTCTTTTGTATTACTTAGTGAACACTTCAATATACATACGAGTATCTATTCTTTTAAAATATTATATGATCATTAAGATGTCTAAGTTGAAGTGTAGATGTCAAATTGCAAGTTTTGATTTTTATATATGACATTTTTGGGTTTTTTTAACCTGGACCCCATCCTAAGACCAAACCAAGATGTGTAGTTTCTGTTCTTTCACTTTGCATTTGGGTTGCATATTTCTTCTAAGTGTTTGATTTGGTAGACATTTCAACATACATATGAGTATATATTCTTTTAAAATTTTGTATGGATATTTGAATGTCTAAGTTGAAATGACTATGTTTAGTATAACTTGTCATCTTTAATACATGTTATACAATAAGTAATGATCTATTCTTGATCAAGCATGTGTCTGTTCTTGAATTCAACAGTCCCAAATGCAAATCAAAAGAGTATCTATTCTAGATGATCAAGCATGTATCTGTTCGAATGAGGTAAGATATCTACTTTCACATCAAGTGAATATTTATTCTTTAATGATATAAATTTAAACCCTTCTTGACTCATCATGAATCAAATATGCATATATTTATAGGATATACGTTTAACCTTTTAAAACATGTGCTAAGCATCGAGTGCAATATCTATCTTAAGGGAAATTTGAGGAAAGGTTATGAATCACACATAAGATTCCACATCACATCCAAACTCCTTTATGCATATTAGAATTTGGATGGATAGAGATCAATTCAAATGTAGACTTGTATATGAGTGTCCATTCAATGATTCTTTGAATTTGAAAGAGAGCTTCATGTTTAATGAAGAGTCATTCTTACTTCAAGACACCCTTCACATATTCATAAAAGGCAAGAATGATGATGCTAATGAAGCTACCTACTTACTTCCCATCTTTCATTCTCTCATTATTTTAAATAATAATCCATTAGCATTTGGGCTTCATATAAAGTAAGTAATTTTGGAGGATTATGTCCTATCTTATGCAAGATATAAGTTTGACACTTATTTATGGGTGTAACATGAACATTTATTAGGTAAAATGCCACTTTAAAATTACCAATCAGCAAGCTAAAAGGGACTTAGAATTGTATTAAACTTCTTTTCAAATGACATTTTAAAATCTTATTAGCTCAAATATGAAGCCATTCAATTTTTTCTTTCTTTCTTCTCTCATCTCATGATTGAGAAAAGTCTAAAATCTTCTTTATACAAGGTTAAAGAAATCTGAAATTCTTTCTTAAATGAATATTAATCCTCATGATTACAAATGACCAAGCCATAGGAGGAGGCAAAAAGAAAGGGTAATCATGAGCTTGCAATATTTAGTTCATGGCAATATGACAACTTAAACATATGTCCATCCCATTAAGAATTATCTTTATCATACTTTGCACAAGCCCATTTGTAATATTTTGTATAAGCCCATTTATAATATTTTGTATAAGCCCATTTGTAATGTTTTGTATAAGCCCATATGAGAGTTTTTTTTTTTAGGATGGGCTAAGTATGAGGGAAAAGTCCCATGACATTATGGATCCATTCATAATATCATTTATTATATTTTAGTTATTTGTCATGTTCCCTTTTTATCATGGCATGCACTCATAGATGAGAGAAGAGGGAGATAAAAGAATTAAGGCCTCCCCTTAAATCTATGCTCATGTTATGAGGTATTAAGAGAGAATGACAAAAGAAAGTAAATCTCCCTTAGATCTATGCTCATGTCATGAGACATTAAGAGGTAATAATAAAGAAGTAAGGGCCTCCCCTTAAATTTATGCTCATGTTATGAGGCATTAAGAGAGAATGACAAAAGAAAGTAAATCTTCCCTTAAATCCATGTATATGTCATGTGACATTAAGAGAGAATAACAAAGAAGTAAAGGCCTCCCCTTAGATCCATGTATATGTCATGTGACATTAAGAGATCATAATAAAGAAGTAAAAGCCTCCCCTTAGATCTATGTTCATGTTATATGACATTAAGATGGAATGATAAGAAAAATAAATCTTCCCTTAGATCTATGCTCATGTCATGTGACTTTAAGAAATAATGACAACAAAAAGTAAATCTCCCTTAGATCCATGTATATTCCATGAGACATTAATAAAGAATGATAAGAAAAAGTAATTCTCCCCATAGATCCATGTATATGTCATGTCACATTAAGAGGTAATAACAAAGAAGTAAAGGCCTCCCCTTAGATCTATGTTCATGTTATATGCCATTAAGAGGGAATGACAAGAAAAAGTAAATCTCCCTTAGATCTATGCTCATGCCATGTGACATTAAGAGAGAATGACAAGAAAAAGTAAATCTCCCCTTAGATCCATGTATATGTCATGAGACATTAAGAGGTAATGACAAAGAAGTAAAAATTTCCCCTTAAATCCATGTATATGTCATGGGACATTAAGAAAGAATGAAAAGAAAAATTAAATCTCCTCTCAGATTTATGCTCATGTCATGTGACATTAATAGAGAATGACAAAAAAAAAAAAAAATCTCCCCTTAGATCCATATATATGTCATGTTACATTAAGAGATAATATCAAAGAAGTAAATGCCTCCCCTTAGATCTATGTATATGTCATGAGACATTAAGAGGTAATGACAAAGAAGTAAAAATTTTCCATTAAATCCATGTATATGTCATGAGACATTAAGAGAGAATGACAAGAAAAAGTAAATCTCCCCTTAGATCTATGCTCATGTCATGTGACATTAAGAAGTAATGACAAAGAAGTGAAAATTTTCCCTTAAATCCATGTATATGTCATGAGACATTTAGAGATAAATGACAAAGAAATAAAGATTCTCTCTCCTTCTTAATGGCATAAAAAGTCTATAGAAATTAATGGGATGACACAAGTCCCATTTCCATTTTTTTTGGCCTCATACTAAGGGGCTAATCATTATAAATAAGAGAAAATCCATCTATCATGAAGACTTTCTTTCCCACTTCTCCCCATTTTCCTTACAAAATTTATTGCAAGTCTAAGTCTCCTAAGAGAGAGTTCATCTACCCTTCAAAGGAAGAGATCCCCAACACTTAAGCTTGTTCTTATCATAGCACATCAACTTGTAAGTTATGACTAACTTGATGCTTTTAAATTTATCCCTTCTCACCTCATATGAATAGATGTATCTCAATCTTAATTCAAGACTTAGGCAAAGGGGAAGCAATCATATCATAATCATATGCTTAATAATAAGACAAGATTTAAATCACATGACACATAAGATGTCTTCTTTCAAATAACTCATTCATGTAGCATAAGCACCATTTAGGTTCACACAAGTAATTATCGCATGCTATGAAGATTCAAATAATGATGAGCTAAGCATGAATAAACATATTGTAATTACTTTCCTTTTTTATGAACTTAAGCATTTATACAAACTCCCTTTTTTTTTTGACCTCCTCATCCCCATATACGCCAGAGAGACTGAACCTTCCCACCACGCCAAGAAAGGCCTGCATGGCAGGTGTCGTGAGACATTGTTGTTAGAAATTTATTTGTCCACCATGCCAAGAGAGGCGTGCATGGGTTAATAAAGTATAACATAGCATTTCCTTGCCACGTTGGAACAACGTGAGAACGTACTTATATCATAAAAAGAAATAATTTCCTTACCATGTTGGAACAATGTGAGTAGGTACTTATTACAGCAGATTTCTCTGCCATGTTGAGACAACGTGGACAAGTATTTATAGCAATAGATTTTCCTGCCACATTGGAACAACGTGAACAGGTACTTATCACAAGTTTTCCCACCGCATTAGAATAATGTGAAGGTATCATAACAGATTTACCACGCTGGAACAACGCGGAATGATACTTATCATGTTTTCCCGATTAGAATAATGTGAATGTACTTATCACAATGCTTGCATTTATAAGCATGCATGTATATGTACTTAAACAAGACATATGATATTTGTGAATTTAGCTAAGCATTGCATTGAAACATCATTAATAAGAAATCATCACATGACTTTTTATTGCATATGTCATTTTCCACCCTTTTTTTCAATATGAGGGATGAAATAGCTTTTTTCCAATTTTAGTGAATAAGATAGCATTCATGTGTTAAACTATAAGCATATGCTTTACTTCTTACTACATATAGTTAATATTCAACCTTCCATATTAAGGCCAGATACTTCATTTTTTGTGTAATAGAAATCAATAAGTAGAATAATGGTTTATGCCAAGTATAGCTAACATTCAACATTCCATAATGCGTCATGATTCTAAGGAAGAAATTTCTAGTCTTACAAAAGAAATTTATAAATCTGAAAATTTACCACTCTTTTTATGCTTGTATAAGCTTGAGGAGGCATTAAAGTAAGGGGTATAAACAGATTCATGCTTATATGAAGGAAATGTAGAAATTCCATTCACTTTTGTTTACCTCTAGCCTCCCTTTCATCTCTCATTATGATAGCCACAAGAGTTTGAGCCATAACAAAAAAATGAATAACCACATTAAGCATGGCATTACATAAACCCAAATGAAAAGAGAGGATTTAGATTTAGTAAAGCATTGGCAAAACCAAAATTTGAAAAGTTTAAATTGAAAAAATAAGATCTCAAATTTAACAATCATCTTCAAAATCTTAAGAGATAAGGCAAAGATAATAAATCCCACACATAAAGAGATCTCAATTCACTTTAAGGATTTATCACTTAGATGATAATATCAATTAGAAAGAAGATAAGAAATATTAATAAAATAAGACTATGCCTTTCAATCTTCTTTCCTTTAGCAAGATTCATAATGAACTTAATCTATATGAAATACACCATTTCATTTAGACTAGCAAAATCCAGAAAATCAAATATGAGATAATACTTGCATTTGGATTGGCCAAATCAAGAAAAGAAATCTAAAAACAAACTTTGACCAAATCCTCATCTCCATATTTTAGCAAATAACTAAGTAATGGAAGCAAGTAGGATAGACTTTATGAGATAAATCCAAAAAATCAGTGTATGTGGTAAACACTTGCATTTAAACTTAACAAACCCAGAAAATCTGAAAACTAATCTTCACCCAAATCATTATTTTCATAATAACAACTATCCATGTATTAGAATGAAGAGCTCCCCAACAAATGATTTCCCTTCCTCCCTTTTTTTAAGGAAATAACATATACATAAATCTGAATTTTCAGATTCAATTAAAAGAACACTTTTTTCTTCTAATGGAGAGAGATGAGAATATAGCCTATTATTGATCAACAATTACAAGAAAGTCAAGGTACTAAGCTCATTCATAAGCTTTTAAACTTTAAAATTTTAGCTAAAGGTATGCTTGCATATTAAAGAAACTAAAAATAAAGCTCATCACTAATAAGTAGTGGTTGAAAAATGAGCAAGCAGTTATATTAGGCAAATGTGCATAAGCCACTTCTTTTTATTTCTAACCATCTCAAATCATAGAATAACAATTCACACTTGCTGTTTTATCATTTCTAACCCCATTTTCACATTTCCAATTTTATTTTAAACATATGAGAGAAGCTTAATGAAATCATTATTCCATCCAAACAAATTTGAAGCATGAAAGTGAAAAAAACTTGCATATAACTTAGGATTTGAGCCATACATCATCTCAATATCTATTTCCACACTTCTAATTTCATTTTGAACATGTAAAAGAGGTTTAACAAGTATCATTCCATCCATACAGCAAAACTGAAGCATAAAAAGAGAAGGAAACTTGCATATGACTTAGGGTTTAAGCTACATAACCTCTCAAAATCTTATTTCAAATTTCAAATTTCATTCTAACATGTGAAAGAGGCATAGCAGATGTAATTTCATCCATGGAGAATCATTTCAAGTAAGGTATAAGCATGAAAATCCATAGGTAATAGAAAATAACATGAGATTTGGGCCATACATCATCCCAACCACAAAAAAATGAAATTTAAAAAGGAAGAAGAAAACTTTGCACAAACTTAGGGTTTGAGCCATACCACATCTCAAACCTTACTTTCAAACTTCCAATCTCATTTTAGACAAGTAAGGAAGCATAGCATATGTCATATCGCCCATAGAAAATTAGTTTAAGCAAGATAAAAAAAATGAAATCCATAGAGAATGGAAAGCAACATGGGATTTGGGTCATACACCATCCCAAATCTCAAGATTAAAACCCTAGCTTCATTTCAACCAAAGAAAGGAAACGTCCACCTCACTTTATTCACAAGAAATGAGGCCATATATATATATATATATATATACATATATGTAAAAGTAAGCTTAGGGCTGAAAAAAAGATAACTTGGAGTTTTTGGTTGCAAGGACGAAAGGAAGAGAGGGGTTGGGTCAAACCGATTAGGGTTTGGGCTCGGCTAGGGCTCACAAGGGAGACAGACAGCGGGTATGGAGCAAGAGGGATAGATGGCTTAGAAATGAAGCTCGATTTTGAGCTTCTTACGTCAATCAGGATGGACGGGAGAAAGAAAACCACACAAGGAAGCTTCGATTGAGAGTAGGAAACGAGAGAGCACTCACATAAGAGAGAAGTCTTGCGGGGGAGAAGAATTATGCATGAATAGGGATAGCATGCTCGATTAGGGATTTAGGTTAAGCTGCAAATCCCTATTAATTGTTTAAGCAGTGTCCAATAGGAAAATAGGGTGGCTGATTGGATTGGGTTAAGAAACGATGGGCTCAGGATAAGGATTAGAGGGTTTAAGCGATTAAGAAACTATTAATTATCTTAATTACAAATTAATACAATTTTGCATCAAATATTATGAAATTAATTTGTGTGATAAACCCTAGCAATATGGATGTCAATTTTAGATATTTATGTTGTGCTAGACTCAATGACGTAGTCGATTCATAATCGGAGGTCGTTTAGACCACGTTGGCAATAGTCAAAGTGAAATTCTACTTAAATTACCTGGCATTGCGTTCGAATCACTTGATGTTCATGTATACTTTGCTGAAATGATCAAGAAATACATCATTTAATAGATTTTGATATTTCAATGATAACGACATAGTCAATTTTGCAAGCGGAGGTCATTCAGACATTGTTAGTGATGATTTGAGTCAATTCACGCTTTTTGCATAATTTCATTTTGAATTAATTTTAATTGACCGATCATTTATTAACTAATCCGATAATTTTTTTAATTATCTTTGATTTCTTAAACACAATTACGAAGTTGATTTCTCAAATTGAGGCATCCCCTTTTTTTACTAAATATAATCATGATTAAGAGTTTTAAATTTTTCAATTGTGTGTCATTTGCTGCTGCTTTTTCAAGAATTTCTCCCTTAACGCTTAATTTAAGTTATGAAATATATACGTAGGTCAACAAATGCCCTCTAACAAACATGGTGTGCACATGGAGCAGACTGTGTTTGTTGCACACTAGTTGACTTTTCCCTTCTTTTTTGTAGGATTCATTTGGCCACATATAGAAAAGGAGGCCTTTTAAATCCTCATAAATTGATTCATATTTTTCTTATAGATAAGGATTTTTTAAGCATATTATGAGCATTTCTCCTCCTTTTTTGTTTTGATTTTATTTCACACACACACACACACACACACACACACACACACACACACACACATATATATATATATACTTGCTTCATGTGTCTCCTTACAGGAAAATGTTTAACTGGAGGAGATCATCAGACTTGCCATCTGAGGAGCCTACCGATGATGCCATATGATCTATCATCGATTCTCATGACCCTCGTAGGAATGTGGATATCTTGGACAGACTGGAGCAACATAATGATATGCTACAATGACATGACATATTTCAAAATTTCTTTACCCATTCTCCTATCCTTCCAGACTATTTTGAGGAGCCTATTGAATTTGAGAATTCCCTAGAGTGGGTGACCACCATTAAACTAAAGTGTGGTGAATACAATCCTCTGGACAATATCTTTGATCAGGTGAGTTATGGATTGTGCAAAATTCTTCAACCAATTACCGATATCATTGAGCAAACGGGGCAATCATGCTTATGTAGTCATCGACAATTGTAATTTAATTCATTAGAATGGCCTCGAGATTCGTTCATAGGCCAGATCATAGCCCAACAAAGGGGTATGTAATTTGGGCTCGGTATATTCTTTGAGCTCACAAGGATATTCTATGGCAGCTGGAGTTTACAGGGCGATTTATGCCTTTATGTTTGATTTTGGAAATATTCTCTTCATGGATAAGGGGCCTGATTGAATTAGGATGCTAAGAATAACACCTGTTGGGTCGGGCCAGAAGAATTGGCCATTACACTGAGCGATCTATAGGCAGTATCGGGCCTTCCGGTCTATGGTAGCCACTATGAAGAATGTATTCCTTCTGATAGCAAACTTTTTCATAGATATCCCTCTAGGCGAGAACGTGGGAGGATGATTCTACCTTAGCTTACCCGAGTTGCGCTATTATCTGAACTTATGAAGGCTGGCTACTGTCGTTGTGAGCAACCATGCCTATGGATGTTTGGATCCTAGCTTAGAAGATAACTTATTACCTCTCCCTATTATGACCCTTTGAGATGGCGTGGTTTGGTGGTTACTTGTCAGAGGAGATCACCAAGCCTTCCTTGTCATATGGATATCTTTCTCCATTACATCTAGGTATGAACGAGGACTTATTTCTTGCTGGGTTTTTGGTTACTTGGTTGTGCATTTTCATCTTACTCGTCAGGGAAGGATCTATCCACTCTAGTACTTTATTGGCGCAAGTAAGATCTCCCAAGGTGAACGCCTTTCCTTGGCTCCTCCAGTTCTTGCTAGGATATATAGAGTGTTGAAAATCATTTCAAAGGCTAGCTCACTTGAGCTACGTGATTTGATTTTTCCCTGGCAGTACATACGCTTGGATTCACATCCATGTTCATGGGGCTTTTCCTTGTCTGGAATGCCCTTCATATTTCTTAGAGAGGAACTATCTTATAGCTATGCGATTGTCACAAGCATCTTCACCTTGGATCATGAAAGGGTACACATATTTTTCTTTGCTCCTCAGTCATTGATAGGTTCCACCTCATCCATCAATTTGAGATTGCAAGTCTACCTCTAGCTTAAGGGAGGTTGATATTGTGGATGGAGTCGACCACAAAGGCAGGTGTACTTTAATTCACACCGGTCAATTCTTGCCAGCAACTGAGTACTTTATCAGAATGTGTCCCAGTTGTTTATGTTATCGATCGATTGTTTGATTGTCTTGGAAGGATATCAACCTAACTGGGTGGCCTGTTTGGATTTTTGCAGGCTACCGCCTATGAAGGGAGACCTTTCATTCCAGGTGTTATTAATGCTCGTCAGATGGATTTCATTCCCGTCGAGACTAGATTATTCTCAGCTTCATTGATGTGGCTTCATTTTTCTCATTGGCCTTCGGGTTCCACCTGGCTTCTTTTCACATGAGAGTTAGCTATGCCGTTGGTGCTTATCTTTTGCACTAGCTTTGGGCGTGGAGCTCATAAATATGAATAAAGTGAGAGACTTGAGTCCCTCGGACAACGAGCTCATCGGGTAGCGTGCTCTAGAGGTAAGATTTCTGTATGTCTTGTATCATTTCTTCATTTGATCTCTTTAAGTCCTTTTGTTCTTATTACACATATATTTGTTTTTTCTCTACTCTGTAATAGGTGAGAGGGAGAGAGTGATGGATTAATGGCAGGAGTAGACAATTTACTTCCTCAGGTGCGAACTCGGGAACCTTCAGTTAGTAATGCTGAGGCACCATCCTCATCTCACCGAAAAAGGCGTCCTCGTTATGAAGACCCTCCGAGGGATTCAACTGATTAGTCAGCCAGCCCTGTTCCACGATGGCTCTTAACTCCCAAGGAGGTAAATTTGGGGCCAAGGATGTCTGTTAGCGTGGAGCCAGTTTCCTTTGGAGACTTTGGGGTTGGTTATCCTGATGATAGCGGAAGAACCCATCGCTTTAGCTGTGTCAGTTCCTTTTGAAGATTTTTAGGTTGGTCTTCCTGAAGCAATAGTGATAGAACCCATCACTCCAGCCATTGATGCTCCTTTCACTGATCTAGTTCCCTATATGGGTTTCTTTTCTTATTTTTGTCTCGGTGAAATATCTAGAGTGAGGGACCGAGACTACAGTGAGATATCTGTAGTGCCCGCTCATGATGAAATGGTGGTAGGAATCATAACGCCAACTGATCAACCACCATTTGAAGGAACGTAACCTTGAGTTGAGGCTTTTGACTCAGGTATGACCTGGTAGCTCTTCTCCTCTTTTTTTACTTTCAGATGTAATATTATATCTTCTTTCTCCCTTTTTTAGTGCCCGAAAGGGTCGATTACTCTTTGAAATCCATTGGAGACATGCATCATATGCGGATTCAAGCAATGAGTATATTTATGAAGATAACATGATCTTTTTGTGTGAACTGATCTCGATTGGACCCGGGTTTCATCAATATCACTCGATCACTTTTCAAAAGATGACAATACTATGTTAGACTTCTTGGCTCATTTCGGATTGAATGAAGAGGAATTGCAATATTGGGAGACTTTATGTCGGGAGGCCAAATTTTTAGTTTGACAAATGAAAGCCCTCAGCATAGTTCATCACAGAGTTTCATTGTCAGAGCTAAGAGAGTGTGTCAGACTTTGATGAGAAGCAGCTGATTTTGCTCATGATGAATTTGAAAAGAGCTCTAAGGCTTTAAGAGAACTCTGTGGCAAGTCTGCTGACATTGGGGCTATTATTTATGCTAAGATTCAAAACCTGAGAGAACTTAAGCATTGATGTCATGTAAGATGGACCTTGAGCGGCAGGATAGACAAGCTCGAGGAGAGCAACAACAGTTTCAGACTCAACATCGTGTTATGGTTGCTATCGAAGTAGCTCTGAGTCGAGCTGTGGAGGATTTACAAATTGCTAAAATGAAAATGAGGCCCATACTATTATTGTATCTCAGCTTAGAGATATGCAATCTTATCTACCTTGATGTATTTTCTATTTATTTTACCCATCTTTTCTTTATGCATTGAATTGTATCAGCTATCTTTACTGTTAGAGTCTCTTTCATTTGTAACATGACTCCTATGTCGGAGTTGCGTTTCATATATACTTGCACATTTTTCATGAATTAAATCTTGACCACCAGTATGTTGCTTCATGATCACTCTGCTTAAAGGATTTGATGATCTGTTGGAGAGATGAAATATTATTGGCTCTATGCTTTGTGCCTTAGGTAGACTTGTTGAAAATTTCATCTCGAAATTTAGAATTTGAATTTTTCTCCTATCCTGGCTTTGTGCCTTAGTGGACTTGATGGAGTCAATGATTCATTACTGAGATGAGAACATCTTTAGTCCTATGCTTTATGCTTTGATGTATTTGTTGAAGATTTCATCTCAAAAACTCGTATCTTATGTCTCATTTTATCCTGGCTTTATGCCATATGGATTTGATAGAGGAGAGTCCTGAATTATCTTGAAGAGTTATCAGGCGATATGAAATTACCTTCTGCCTAGCTTTCTGCTTTTGTGGGCTTATAGAAAGATACTTGCCAATGACCTAGCTCTTAGTCTTGTGTTGGGTCAATGGCAAAGAGTAATCAGTCCTGTACTTTGCGCACAATGAACATGTTGATACAAAACTCCCTTTCTTCAGCTTTTAGCTTTGTATGAATATTGGGATGACTTCTTCGATCCTTTACTTTTTTTTGCTTGATTGGACTTGCTGAAAAAGAATTTCCTTCGATCTTTGCTTTATGCTTTAATAGACTTGTTGAAGGAGTTAAGAGTTTACATATATAGTTTTGATTCCAAACTCGGCTTAGTGCCTTCTTGAGTAAGGACATATTTTTATTGGAATTTTAAAAATGACCTTATGATCAATAGGGATGATCTTTTAGTCTGGGCCACTTGAACTCACTAAGTTGGAGAGATTTGGGGATTTGGACGCTCTTATCTTTGAACTAATGAAGTAGGAGGATCCCTTACTACGGCCTTTATGGCATGTTGAGTAAGCAGATCTGTCAACGACTCAGCCATATTTTGGCATATTGAGTCCGACCTTATACACCTTAAGTCTTAGACTTGAGCAATTGATGGATGATTTTATCATCGGGCTAATGAGATGGGGATCTCTTACTATGACCTCTGTAGCATTTTGAGTAAGTAGACCTGTCAATGACTCAGTTGTATTTTGACGTGTTGAGTCCTTTATGCACCAACTCGAGCCTTTAGATTTGATGCATGGATGGAAAATGTGTTTCCAACTTAATTTGTTAAAGTTTGCAGATTTAAAGTATTTTTTTTTGTCAGTAAGACTTTTAAATTTGAGAATTTGAATACATAATTTTTCATGTATACATTTGGGATCTAGGCCGTATGCATGATGTCAACCCAAATACAAGAAGGGCCTCGTGTCTTACAAGGAAAGCCTGACTTTTTACTATAAAATTATTTTAAAAAATGCCCCTTGTCTGATAGGAGGATTTTTATTTTATTTTGGAAATAAATTCTTGTGTTACAAGAGAATTTTCAGGTAAATTTTCCACATGTGATTGACAAAGAAAACTTCAAGTATAATATTTATTTGATTACACTTTTATGTGTAATATTTCTTTAAATGCTGACCATTGATTGGAGACATTGGTCTTTCACCTTTGAAGTTAATGAGTTGGTAGTCTCCCCCTTGATATAACTTTTCAATGACGAAGGGTCCTTCCCAATTAGGCTTAAATTTATCGCCAATTTTGCGATGAGGGATGATTGGTCTTCTCACGGAGATTCTCCTTCACGAAAAGCTCGATGATATCTTGGAAAATGCTTGGACATCCTCCTCTAGACTTCTAGATTTTGCTGAGCTTGGAGCCTAACCTCATCAAGCACATCAAGCTCTTCCATTCGTAGGTGAGCATCTTCATCTTGCATAAGATTTTGTTGAATAGCTACTCGGAGCGAAGGTAGTTCAACTTCGAGTGGTAGAACTGCTTCAGTCCCAAACATTAGTGCATAGGGGGTAAATTTTGTAGGAGTCTTATAAGTGGTGCGGTAAGCCCATAACGCTTCCACAAGCTTGGTATGTCACTCCCTTTTATTTCTTGTGATAATTTTTTTAAGTAATTTGATTAGTGTTTTGTTAAAGGCCTAAGCCAAGCCATTTACTCTCGGATTATAAATTGATGAATATTGGCAATCAATCTTATGTCGATCAGCAAATCTATAGACTTTGGTGCTTTTGAAGGCTGGTCCATTGTCTAAAAAGATTCAACATCACACACCAAATCTATGGACAATATTGTGGGTGAAGATGTTAGTCACCTGTTAAGCTGTGACTTCCTTGAATAGAGAGGCTTCATCCAACTTGAAGAAATAATCAGTGGCCGCTAAGATGAAGTGGGGGCCAGCTGATGATGGTGGATCAATCAGTCCAATTACTTCCATCCTCTAGCACTCAAACGGTTAAGATGTTATTGTTGGGTGCAACAGATTTGGAGGTGGATGAATTATGTTACTCTGGATATGGCACTCATGGCATCTCTTGGCATGATCGATACAATCTTTTACCATAGATGGCCAATAGTATCCCTTTTTCTTAATTTTAAAAGCCATTTTAGGACCTGATTGGTGTGCGCCATAAAGTCCTTGATGAATTTCAACAATTACTTTGTTGGCTTCTTCTATTCCCAAACATCCACATCGCTCGAAGGATCTATGATAAAGGGTATTGCCAACATAAGCATATATTAATTCTTTTCTCAAGTTGTGCATCTATTGCTTGAGCATTTACCTTCCTTGAAGTAGTCGATGAAGGGTTGTCTCCAATCTTCCTTCTCTTCTACTATAAGGATTTCATTTTGTGATTTTGGCACTTCCTCGTTGAAGTCTTTCTCTTGAATAGCTGAGGCTTGTCTTCTTGACTTTGAAGCAAGCAAGGGAGTGTGAGGAGCAATGTGAGTTACATCCAGCTGATTTGCATTTGATGACCCCTCTTCAAGTGGGGATTTTAAATTTGCTGACTTTAGGACTCGACGAGTGCAAATACTAATGAGTAAGTAGTAGTCGTTGTCCATACTCCCCATTTCTTTAGCTAACTTAGCTAAACAGTCTACTATGCTATTCTTAGCTCTAGAGACTCAAGTCATAATGACATTTGGAACTTGCTTTATAAGCTTGAGAACTCATTTGTGATAGTAGGCCAATTCAACTTGTTGAATTTGGAAAGGCCCAATACTTGATTAATGACGAGTTAAGAATCGCCATAAATTTGCAGATTCTGGACTCTCATGGAAATGGCTTCCTCTAAACCTACCACCAATGCTTCATATTATGCTTCATTTTTGATTTGTAGTTGAGTTAATCTATAAGAGTGTCTCATTATACCACCTTCGGCAATGATGAGGCGATGGGCTCGAGCCTTTGGGAGATTTGAGGGTTGAGTGTACTTGATGGATGAAGCTCCATCAAAATATAGTTTCCACATTTATTGCTTTTCTTTTTCATATATATGCATGATCCGCTCCTCAAGAAGATCATCATTAAGTGATGAATCTGTTGGGATGGGATGCGCAACAAAAAAATCTGCTAGAATTTGTCGATTTACCTCTTTCTGGAGAACATATGTGATGTTATAGCAAAGAACATTCGTGGCAACAATTCAATGTTGTTCTTGTCATCAAGAACTTCAACAAATTGATCCTTGAGATGAGAATAATTTTATGAGATAACATGTAATGATTTAGCTTTTGAGCAGCACAAATTAACGCCAAATAATGCTTTCATTGGAATAATGACTTTCTATTAGTCTTATAATGTAATGATCTTTATTAAAAGCAAAGATTCTTCCACGTATATAATATGAAATCGGGTTGCAATAATAGGTGGATTCAACAGATATTTCTTGACATTGTTGAAGGCCTCTTAACGTTCTTCATCTCATTTGAAAGGGGTATCTTTCTTCATTAATTTTGCAAAGGGTTGACATATGCCTGACAGATTTGATATAGATCTTCTAATGAATGCGAGATGTCTTTGTATGGAACGGAGTTAACGAAGGCTCCTCAGAGGAGGCATTTCAACTATTGCCTTAATTTTGTTGGGATCGATTTCAATCCTCATGGCACATATCCAATTTCAGGAGACTCAAAACGCCTTGAGAGATTCATCTTGAGATCATATTTTTGATTCTTTCAAAAAAGATCCTTAAGTCACTGAGGTGATCTTTGCAATTTATACTCTTAACAATAAGGTCATCAACATAGCACTCTACTTTTTGATGATTCAACTCATCGAAGATGCTCATCATAGCCCTTTGGTATGTAGCTCCAGCATTCTTCAAGCCGAAGGGCATGACCGTATAGCAGTATATTCCAATTAACGTCCTGAATGAGGTATGTTTCTCATCTTCAGGAGCCATTTTAACTTGATTGTATCCCGACGATCCATCCATAAATGAGAACATGTCGTGGTTTGAAGTGTTATCCACTAACAGTTCTAATACAGGGAGCGAAAAGTCATCCTTTAGACATGCTTTGTTAAATCCCAGAAGTCAATATAGATACGAATCTGACCATTCTTTTTCTTTACCGTGATAATATTAGCTATCCAGCTAGCATATTTTTCTTCTTGAATGAAACCAGCTTTAATGAGCTTCTTGGTTTCTGCAATTACCTTCTCTTCAATCTCCAGTCTCATTCGCCTAGAGGCTTGCTTGACTGGTGATGCATCTAGCTTAATAGCTAATTTATGAACCGCTACATCAGGGGATAAGCCTGACATTTCAGCATATGTCTTTTTTTTTTTTTTTTTTTTTTTTTTTTTTTGGAAACCCCATTATACGGGGGTATTTTATTGCCACAAAATAAAGGTTACAAGGTCCTTAAAGGGGATAAACTCCGAAACTACTGCTCAAAGAGCTACAATCAGCCTAAGGAGTAAATCCCCAACTAAGTACATCCAAGAGCAAAAGAAAACATTAAAGCAATCAAAAGATACAAGATGTTTAACATAATAAGCTAAAGAAATGATAAGGCCAAAGCTCTGATGATTGTAGAAGTGCTTGGTAATATGGAGCAAACCTGCAAGATAAAAGAGAGAACACACGCAAAGTAATAATAAGAGAGATTAGAGCAGTTAAGGTAATATCTGAGACAAAGGATAGGAGAAAATAGTATAATATGAGTATGATAATAAGAAAATGGGATAGAGAAGGCTGCTCAATCACACCATGTTGGGGCAAATATGAGCATCCAAACTTCAGTGAAGGGTTACATCACATGAGCTACTAACCAAAAGGAGTGAGAACATCACGGCCATCATAGCCAACAAACCTGTGGGAAGGAAGCACCCAGTTGTTGATATTCTTGTGAGCTTTATTACCTGCAAACCTAAGAAAAATCATATCTAAAATATATAGGTAATTGCTAAGAGTGAAGGATAAGGAGTCTCATTCAAGAGAATTATCATCAATATAGCCATCTTGATATGAGAATACAAACATAAGTAAGTGAACCATCTTTGCAATCTCCGAATAGCCATGTATGCAGGGGAAGGAAATTGGACATATAATCCCTCCATAAGATAAATACAGAGGAGACTACTAGCTGAGAATCTGTTACATAAGTCGATGAGCCTATAATTAACACCATCCCAATCACATGGTATGTAATTGAGTCTTTCAGTGCAGAAAACAACCCAGGAAACAGTCCCTTTAATAATGTCCTGGAGAAAGCAATAGAAAAGAAATACAGCATAGCTCAACACAAGGAATGAACTGCAATCAACCAGAGTTAGAACCAGAAAGAACGGTTAAAGACTCCAATAGCGGCATTCGTAATCACCATTCAAATCCAATCCACGACAATAAATCAAAGAACGGACGAAAAGGCGAAACCTCCAAGATATGCAAAGACTAAAGTGGCCATAATATCCATCTTTCGTAATAAAGTGCTCATCTGACCAACAACCAAAAAGAGGTAGCGTGATGCAAATCGGAGAAGACAAGAGATAGATAGCGGGCAATCCAAAGCCAACAATGACCAAACGACTAATACATTGGAACCCCCCATAAAAGAAATCAACAAGTGAATAAAAATGAGGCTCAACATTAACATCCAGAAAACAGCAACAGTTAAGACGGCAGCAGCCAAAATAGAAAGTTACAGCAAATTGGCCAGAAAACTCCTCAATCAGAGTAGACATGGCAATAGTAGATAAACGAAAAATTAAGACATATAGACAGTTATCCTGAAGGTAGCAAAATTGATAGAAATCACTAAAAGCCCTCACCATCAGGACAGCAATTGCAGGAACATCTTTCAGGTCATGAGACCCTGAAATGTTACAACCAACAAAGAGAGAGCCAAACGAGGAGACAAAGAAAAACAGAAAAATAAATCTCCAAGACAAGAGACGACATAAGCAGCAACTATCAGAGTAAGCGGTACCCTGACCAGATACACAAAAAATTCCAAACCTGATCATGGGAAGCAAAACAAGAAGCAACAAGACTAATAAAGAAAAAATAACATAATTCCATTCACGTAAATAGATATTAAAGTAGAGATGGGATATTCCAATCAAAATAACGCAATAAAGAAGACGCAACCAATAGGTGTTCAATAAGTTCTAAGAGCAAAACGATCAGCCTCATGCATTCAGATTAATAAAACAAATGAAAGGTAAATCAAATTTCAGTTTAAATTACCGACTTAACAGATTAAAATCGGCATTAAGGGATCAGGATAATGTACCCAAACAAACCCATGAAAATCAGAAAAGTTGCCACATAAGGAACATTCATAACAAGCGACAATCCCAATTCAGCCCACAATCTTTGGAGAAATACCACAGCTTGCCATAATACATCATTGAGAATATACAAACCATATGTTAAGATCCGGAGAAGCTTGATTAGGCGGTATGCACAATAATAGCAGCAGTAAAAGGGATATTATAGCAGGTAACAACAGTAACCCAGGGACAACTAATCAGATATACTAAATCCACAAACATCCAAGATCTATAGACATCAACAGACAGCATCAGATTAAAATACTTCTCCAACAAAAATGACACTCCAATCCAAGAAGGTAACAGCACAAGCCCATTAGATGCAGGATTTATAAACAAAGGAATCCCTGAATTCACAGAGCAAAGTTTTTTAATTCTTTCACTCTATTTTCAAGAAGTAAAGCACTGATGAACATTGGCTGAGGATCCTCCTCAATTCCTAGATTAATTTCTTTAAGTTCATCCGGTAGCCGCCTGCTCACCATCTTCAAGCTCTTCTAGTGCTGGTCTGGCTTCTACTTCTTCATTATTTGTAAGACTGACTTCCAAAATATCGATCTCATTTTCATTATCACTCTCAATTTCTATTTCTGTTGTAGCATAACAGGTGTATTCTTGTAGACCATTATCTTGGATGAACCCAAGGCCTTTGGTAGTGTGCTTGTTTCTTTTACCAATGGTTTGGGAACCTTTTGGGTACCACATCATCTCAAAGAGCTTAGTCATTTGCTTGCTTGCTCCAGCATGGACTCCATGCTTACGCATTAGGTTTTGCATCTTTGGAGAATAATATTTTGGTATCCTTGTGATCACAGCTTCTTCCTCTTCAGATAATTGCATTACCCAATCAAGATCTTCTTCTTGACATCCCTCAGATTTATAAATAGGCTTCCTAACCCGTGTTTTCTAGGGAGAGGAGGTACATAGAAGATCACCAATTTCTCAAATTTGTGAGTTTATCGAGGGGTGATTTCTTTAAAATATTGAGGAGGAACATAAGTGACTACGAGTGTAATCTTCATTGCTAATGGGTCTATGATTATTTTAAAGTAGGTGTATTGCACCTTGAATTCAAAAGTAGATTCAAACTCATAATCAGAGTCAAAATAATCCTCTTTAATCAATGCTTTACTTGAAGATTCATGTGGACCTTTGGATTTGGAAGGAATGCATTCCTCTTCTTCTTCAGTATCACTTCCTAAATGAGGGACAATGCTACTTATTCTAGACTTGTTCTTTACATCCTTAGAGATATTTGAAATAATCTCTTTTCTTTTATTTATTTTAATTTCTCCCTTCTTCTTAACTTGTACCTTTATGGATTTTGAAGTAGATGTGGTGTTTGCTAGTTATTTTGTTAGCCTTGATTCCTTTGGAAGAAAATAACTTGCATCTTGATATATCTTCATTTCATGCACCGCAAAAGGTTGCATGTCACCCGTAATCTTGCATTCTTCCCTATCCTTTGTATATTTCATACATTGATGCAATGTAGATGGGACAATACCATACTCATGAAGCCATGGTCGACCTAGAAGAGCTCTGAATGAAGTATCTGCATCGATCACATAAAATTTGGCTTCTGTGTTGAGGTCACCGAGTTTAAGAGGAGGACGAATGACCCAATAATTTTCTACCCCTTCTCATTAAAACCTTGAACCAGGACTTTATCTCATCCCAGATGTTGTACATCTAGAGATAGCCACCTGAGGGTTCTCAAGTTCATAAGATTCACTGAGGAACCGAGATTAATTATGATTTATGGTATTATAACTTCATCACTTTCAGTTGTAACATACAAAGGGTGATTGTGCTCTGCAGTTCCAAGCATAAGATCTTCTTCTGAAAATGTGATGGTTGGAGGATCTTGAATGCACAAGGTCTCCATTAGATGGTGCTCAATGAAATATTCCTTGAACTTCTCTGGCTCTTTGAGAGCTTCAATTAAAGTATTACGGAGATCTTCTAACATCAGAAGTGCTTCGTATATGCTAAGTTGTGCCGAAATTTTCCTTAAGTGGGATAAAATGTTGTAATCAATCCCTTTATTTGGTGAAAGATTCTTGTTTGAATTCTTAGGGATGACTGTTTCATTGATTTTAATTTCTTTTCCTTTATCTTTATTTATTGGCTTTTTCCTCTATTGAGATGGTACACTCAACCACTTCTCAACTGCACTTAAGCTACTTCCTTTGCATCTGAATCTTTAGATGAATCGATTGCTTCAACATCTACTTCAGCTCCATCTAATGATGGGCTAGAAGATTCATAATTACTGCCCAATTTTACATTCTTCATATTTGCTGACAGGGCGGGCTCTGATTCATCTTCATTTGAGAAGCAGAGTTTCTCTAAGCTATTATCAGCTTCATGCACCACCAAGAAGGATTCAGTGGGAAGTTCTTCATCTCCTTCCCCTACTTCTTCATTGATCTGAAGATTAATAATGAAATCAGCAAGTGTGATGGGTTGTCTTGCTGGCTATATGTAATCATCCATATTATTGATGATCCTTTATGTTAGTTCGTAACCATCTATGGTATTGATAACTTTTTGTTACAGTCTTTTTCTTTTTCTTTGATTTATTCTTTTGCTTGACAAACATTTTGGCCTTCCCTTGCGGTATTTGGCTAGACTATCTTTCATGAGAT
Organism: Cymbidium sinense; assembly: GCA_021442155.1. Classification (NCBI taxonomy): domain Eukaryota; kingdom Viridiplantae; phylum Streptophyta; class Magnoliopsida; order Asparagales; family Orchidaceae; genus Cymbidium; species Cymbidium sinense. The sequence goes on from CM038215.1 coordinate 85,972,696, forward strand.
GAACTAGCCTTTCCATAACTTGGATTTTGTTTCAACTTAAGTACGGCTCAAATGGTGATTTCCACTGAATACTTGGAATCTTCCAATCGTTTCAACATCTTTACAATCTTTTTAGAAACTACAACTTGCCATCCTTCATCATCAACCAATTTCTCCTTGCCTTTATCTTCGCTTGATGGCATTGGAGAGGAGATGATTACCTTTATGGATTTTTTCTTTGGACGTACCAATACACTGTCCAATAGTGTGAATTTTCCATTTCTATATTTTTGCTCAGTCAATCTTTGAATATGTAGCAAAATGTCGATGTGGGAGTACAGATGATATGGGCAATAGTTAGGATTATCGACTCTATCTTCTTGGGTCTTTTACACTCGGTAGTTGGAGACCCTTTGAGCATGCTTGAATAATTTAGCCACACTTTCCCTCTTAAAAGAATACTCTTTATTCAACTTTTCCTTGAGGGGCCATTGAGTCATTCCTTTGCTTTGGTCTTTCTTAAGCAACAAGCCTTTTTATACATGAAATACTTTACTTACATATTTTTCTTGAATGAGGTGAAATGTGTTTCACCCTTCTTTAGATCTAGAGCTTTTCCTCTTTTGGATTTATCTTGATGGCTATCGAGCATGATAAGTTTAATTTCTCAAATTTAGCCACCCTTTCAAGCAGCTCTTGAAATGTGGTAATTGAAGCCATGCAAAGACTTGTCGTTGATGTTGCCCATAAGTAATTGCATTGCATGTTCCTCTTCTAATTATTGTTCATATTTCATACTCATATTTCTCCAGCGCGTGATATATCTAGTTACTAATTCATTCTTCTTTCTTTTCTCAAGAGAGAGATTAACAATAGTTGTCTTTTTGACTGCACTGGCGAACCTTTTAACGAACATGGTCTCAAGTTCTGCGAAGGTCTTAATTGAGTTATTTGGTAACTAAGCATACCATTCGAAAGCAGTGGAAGTCAAACTGCTAATGAACTGGTAAAACAATAATGCATCGTTGCCCCTATGTTACCACAAGATGCTTTGAATTGGGCTAGATGCTGCTTGGGATTATCATTTTTGTCAAATAGATTAAACTTCAGCATTGAGTATCCCTTTGGGTATGGAATTTGATCATACTCACGTGGAATATGGCGACCACGACTCTTTTTACACTCTGCCATATAACTTTGATTTTCTCATTCAAGATAATATCAAGTTAAGAGGCTATCATGACTTCAGATGTGCTTTGTACATTTTGAGAAGTAGGTTATCGAGCTGACACATTTATTTTAACCCTCACTTCGGGCTCAATTTGCACTCTTGAAGCATGTGAGTTTAGGTTTACTGGAGGGTTGTCATGGACATTGCTAGAGGCTTGATGATTATTTGGAGGGATAGGTGTTGGACCCACCATAATATTTCTTTGCATTAACTACATCATTGCAATCATTTGCATCATTATTTTGCTCATTTTGTGTTCAACTGAGCAATTTATTTATCTTTGGATTTCATCTGACGCTGAATTTGCCTCTGCGCCTCTACCAAAGTGGTTGTATCTATGAAGGTGAGATTTGCTTCCCTTTTTCTTCTTTTTTTCTTCCTGTTCCTCTCTTGAAGAATCAGAGGATGCTTTCTCTATTTGAATATTTTATTGTTCTTCAGGTTGAGTGGGAGGTGTTGATGTACGACACTATGTTGATATTGGTGCATGCCAGATGGCTTATCGACATATTGTACCATGTACTCTATTTTGACATTTGTTACATCCTCCTCTTCCTCTTCATCCTTTTGGACATAAATTTCTAATCGGCATCTCTAATGGACTTCTAATTGCAAGTGCAGAATTGAGACTTCTTCGATTGGAGGGCTTCAATCGAAGCTGACCTCCTCTTGACATGATGGAGTTGATTAGCGACGGGATCCCCCAGAAGATTCTCCAAGGTGTCTACTATTAGATACTTTATCATCTGGGGCCCTCTTTCTAGGCTCCCATTACTGTTAAATTTGAGTTGGGGTGGATCTCTAGGAATGCACACCAGATGCCACACCGTGTATTTTCTCTAAGACAATTTCTTTTTGAGGCCTAGGCCTCCATATTTGCTTGCCTTTTCACTGGGACCTTTCAGTGACGGATTCCTGGTCACGTGGTCTAAGTGTCGCACCTTGATGTTCACTGCGTGGGACATGAATGGGTTGGCGTCCTGCTGTAATTATAGAATGAGGTCTCCTTAGAAGAGTAGTTCTAGCATACTTGATAGGGCCCTGATACCTTCTCTTCATTAGTCCTCTCTCCTTAGCAACTTGGAGGACCCGATGCACTCTTGCAGATATAATTTCAAGTTTCCTCACAGGAGGAGCTGGAGCCCGATGCTGTCGACTCTAGAAGGATTGCTTAATTTAACTAGTAGAGCTATTCTATTTTACTCACTTAAGGTTGTCAAACCTATTGTAGGCAACAATACTCACTGCTAGTTCTATAGTTGGTTGTGCAGCTGGCTGCACAAGCAGTAATTGTTGAGCATGCAACTCAAGACTTCTCTTTCTTCTTTGCCTCCAGCTTGCTTCTAGATGAAGAAGCTTCAGCATCGTGCCTCTCTAGGGCAAAGGGTTCAGCTGACAGGGTTGTGTTGTTCCGAGGAACTAAGAAAACAGTCCTCCCAATAACAACCCTCTTCATGATTGTCTCGGTGACCAAGCCTCTCAGAAGGTTTCGGCACCCAGCGGTAGGGTCAGACCTCAATGGGCCTCTTCAGATATTGTTGCATATGACGTGCAGGACATGCATAGGCTTCAACAGAGAGGCCTAGCAGTGTGACCTTAGGCCACGATGGTTGGAAAGTCAATGCTACCAAACTGGATGGTAGCCTCGATGTTTCTAGTATTGATGATGACATTGGGCAAGCAGATGTTGGTGCCATCTTGAGAGTAAAAGTGATAGGTGTGTTCTATAGAGCCATTCTAGAGTTTCAAAGGTAAACATTAGCAATTAAAAATAGCTACAATATCCCCTTTCGTCCAAAAATATGGATACAATAAAGCAAAACATATTAAAGCACGTGGTCTAAACAAATCTTAAATGACTTAAGTCTCTATCCAGAAAGCTTTTAAGTTTTCTCTTTAAACTTCTCATTTTCAATTTTATTTTCATTTATCAATTCTTTTTTTTGTTTATACTCCACTGCAATTATAACTTATATTCGACTAGCCAAAGATAGAAAGAGAAACCTATCCCTAGTGGAGTCACCAGAAATCTATGGGATCCAAGAATTCGCCATCGACCTCTTTTTGATGAAAAGAGTGATTTAAGTGTCGGTGAAAATTTGGAAGGTAGATGAATAGTAGATAAGACACTACCCAGAGATTTCATCATCATTTTGTGATTACTTTTCAGATCTGGTTCCAGGTTTCTTATAAGCGCAAGCCCATATAGTTAATTACCCCTCTCAATATTGAGAGAGCACTTTCGATTAAGGCTAGCCGATGAATCGTTAAATAACGAATACATAATTGCAATGAGTGGAGTTTAGATTTATGAAATTTATCATTTTAATTTAAAACTTTTGTTGGGGGAAATGATGACGCGCCCGATCTAGATCCTATGGTTCGGTCATCTTGGGCTATCATGATCCCTAGTTCGCTTAGTCAGAGGAGGTAATCAACCCAACCAGACCGAAGGATCCTTGTCAGCAACATATGGGTTACATCGTCCAAGGCGTCCTTATAGACTTGTGGTGGAGTTTGAATAAGGGGAAAAATATAAGTCAACCTTAGCTAACAGAGGGCTTTTTCCTAACCAAATACATTTTATATTTCATAGCTCAAAGAGCAAAATCGTTGGGGAACATACGTAGCGTGACAATCTAGGGTGCCATATTCGCGAACCACATGGGAGGCTCGGTCATAACCGCCAATTTTGGTTCAATTTTTTGGCAAAACTACGTAGACAGAGGACACATGCCACGTCCTTACAGACTTAAGATTATTTAAGTGTGAAAATAGTTATGCATTTGATTTAAATTGGCTCTTTGTGAGCAAAAGTCTTCTTAATTTGTCACCCTAGACAAACAGTTATGGAAGGATGGATTAAATTTTATGTTTTAATTTAAATAATTAATTTCATTTTATTTATATTTTATTATTTATATTTTCATAATTTTATAGTTGATTTAGACTTAAATATATGATCATTTATCATTTAAACCATAATAATGATAATCTTTTGAATATAGTAGACCTTATCAACTCTGTGTGTTTCTTTAGAGGATCGGGTATAAACTCAATACTCCCATATTTATAATCCTCTAAACCTTATCAAGTCTAGCTTGAGCGTAGAGGATCGGGTTTGAGACTTTTCTCTTGGGAGTTTGAACTTGAGAAGTGTCAATAGATTTATCATATGTCATTTTATGACATAATTAACTTCTCAGATTTTATTAAATTGAAATTCTTATGATAACATCATTAGATTTTTATGTTTTGTTAACCCGGACCTCATCCTAAGACCAAATTGGGATGTGTAGTATGTTCTATCATTTTGCACATGACTTGCATATCTTTCTAGATACTTGCTCTAATGAATACTTCAACATACATACATGTAACTGTTCTTTTAAAATATTGTATGGATATTTAGATATCTAAGTTGAAGTAGTTGTATTTGACATGATATATGTGTCAAAATACAAGCATAAGTTTTGATATGAATTTTTAAGTTTTGTTAACCCAGACCCGGTCCTAAGACCAAACCGGGAAGTGTAGTTATCTATTCTTTTGTATCTGACTTAGTGAATACTTCAACATACATACTAATATCTATTCTTTTAAAATATTATATGAATATTAAGATGTCTAAGTTGAAGTGTAGATGTCAAATTGTAAGTTTTGATTTTTTTTGATATGATATTTTTAGGTTTTGTTAACCCAGACCCGGTCTTAAGACCAAACCGGGATGTGTAGTATCTATTCTTTCACTTTTCATTTGGGTTGCATATTTCCTCTAAGTGTTTGATCTAGTAGATAATTTAACATACATATGAGTATCTATTCTTTTAAAATTTTGTATGGACATTTGAATGTCTAAGTTGAAATGACTATGTTTAGTATAACATGTCATCTTTAATACATGTTATAAAACAGGTAATGATCTATTCTCGATCAAGTATGCATCTATTCTTGAATTCAACATTCCCAAATGCAAACCAAATGAGTATCTGTTCTAGATGATCACACATGTATCTCTTCGAAAGAGATAAGATATCTACTTTACATCAAGTGAACATTTATTAATTAATGATATGAATTTAAACCCTTCTCGACTCATCATGAATCAAATATGTATATCTTTATAAAATATATGTTTAACATTTTAAAACATGTGATAAGCATCAAGTGCAATATCTATCTTAAGGGAAATTTGAGGAAGGTTATGAATCACACATAAGTTTGCACATCACATCCAAACTCCTTTTTGCATATTGGAATTTGGATGGATAGAGATCAATTTAAATGTAGACTTGTATATGAGTTTCCATTGATGCTTCTTCAAATTTGAAAGAGAGCTTCATGCTTAATGAAGATCCATTCTTACTTCTAGACACCCTTCACATATTCATAGAAAGGAAAGAATGATGATGCTAATGAAGTTACCTACTTACTTCCCATCTTTCATTCTCTCATTCTTTTAAATAATAATCCATTAGCATTTGGGCTTTATATGAAGTAAATAATTTTGGAGGATTATGTCCTATCTTAGGCAAGATATAAGTTTGACAGTTATTTATGGGTGTAACATGAACATTTATTAGGTAAAATGCCACTTTAATATTACCAATCAACAAGCTAAATGGGGCTTAGAATTGCATTAAACTTCTTTTCAAATGGCATTTTAAAAGCTTATTAGCTCAAATATGAAGCCATTCACTTTTTCTTTCATTCACTTCCTTAGCTTATGATTGAAAAACAATCTAAAATCTTCTTTATACAAGGTTAAAGAAATCTGAAATTCTTTCTTAAATGAATATTGATCCTCATGATTGCAAATGACCAAGCCATAGGAGGAGGCAAAAAGAAAGGGTAATCATGAGCTTGCAATATTTAGTTCATGATAACATGATAACTTAAATATATGTCCATCCATTAAGCATTATCTTTATCATACTTTGCATAAGCCCATTTGTAATATTTTGTATAAGCCCATTTATAATATTTTGTATAAGCCCATTTGTAATGTTTTGCATAAGCCCATTTGAAATATTTTGTATAAGACCATTTATAATATTTTGTATAAGCCCATTTATAATGTTTTGTATAAGCCCTATGAGAGTTTTTTTTTAGGATAGGCCAAGTATGACGGAAAAAGCCCATGACATTATGATCCATTCATAATATCATTTATTATATTTTAGTTATTTGTCATGTTCCCTTTTATTTATGCACTCATAAATGAGAGAAGAGGGAATGACAAAAGAATTATGGCCTCCCCTTAAATCTATGCTCATGTTGTGAGGGATTAAGAGAGAATGACAAATGAAAGTAAATCTTCCTTTAAATCTATGCTCATGTCATGAGACATTAAGAGGTAATAATAAAGAAGTAAAGGCCTCCCCTTAAATCTATGCTCATGTTATGAGGCATTAAGAGAGAATGATAAAATAAAGTAAATCTCACCTCAGATCCATGTATATGTCATGTGACATTAAGAGAGAATAACAAAGAAGTAAAGGCCTCCCCATAGATCCATGTATATGTCATGTGACCTTAAGAGATAATAATAAAGAAGTAAAGGCCTCCCCTTAGATCTATGTTTATCTTATATGAAATTAAGAGGGAATGACAACAAAAAGTAAATCATCCCTTAGATCTATGCTCATGTCATGTGACATTAAGAGAGAATGACAAAAAAAAGTAAATCTCCCTTAAATTCATGTATATGTCATGAGACATTAAGAGAGAATGACAAGAAAAAGTAAATCTCCCTTTAGATCCATGTATATGTCATGCGACATTAAGAGATAATAACAAAGAAGTAAAGGCCTCCCCTTAGATATATGTTCATGTTATATGCCATTAAGAGGGAATGACAAGAAAAAGTAAATCTTCCCTTAGATCTATGCTCATGTCATGTGACATTAAGAGAGAATGACAAGAAAAAGTAAATCTCCCTTTAAATTCATGTATATGTCATGAGACATTAAGAAGTAATGACAAAGAAGTGAAAATTTCCCCTTAAATTCATGTATATATCATGAGACATTAAGAGATAAATGAAAAAGAAATAAAGATTTCCTCTCCTTCTTAATGGCATAAAAAAAAACTATAGAAATTAATGGGAATTGTTTTGGCCTCATGCTAAGTGGCTAATCATTATAGAAAGAGAGAATCCTTCTCTCATAAAGACTTTACTTTCCCACTTCTCCCCATTTTCCTTACAAAATCTATTGCAAGTCTAAGTCTCCTAAGAGAGAGTTCATCTACCATTTGAAGGAAGAGATCCCCAACACTTAAGCTTGTCCTTATCATAGAACATCAACTTGTAAGTTATGACTAACTTGATGTTTTTAAATTTATCCTTTCTCACCTCATATGAATAGATGTATCTCAATCTTATTTCAAGACTTAGGCAAAGGAAAAACAATCATATCATAATCATATGCTTAATAATAAGACAAGATTTAAATCATATGGCACATAAGATGTCTTCTTTCAAATAACTCGTTCATGTAGCATAAGCACCATTTAGGCAAAAGGAATTTGCATTTTAAAAAATAATTATCACATGCTATGAAGATTCAAATAATGATGAGCTAAGCATGAATAAACATATTATAATTACTTTCCTTCTTAAGAACTTAAGAATTTATACAAACTCCCTTTTTTTACCAAAATTTTCAATAACCTCCTGTCATCCTCGTTATGGGGCTACTTTGGGAGGCCTTCCTCATAGAAAGGCATGGTAGGTTCAGACATCTAAATTTATTTGCCCACCATGCCAAGAAAGGCATGCATGAGTTAATATAGCATATCATAGCATTTCCTTGCCACGTTGGAATATCGTGAGCATGTACTTATAACATAAAAAGAAATAATTTTCCTACCACGTTGAAATAATGTGAGCAGGTACTTATCATAATAGATTTCCCTCCACATTAGAACAACATGAACAGGCACTTATAGCAACAGATTTTCTTACAACGTTGGAACAATGTGAACAGGTACTTATCACAAGTTTTCCCACCGCATTGGAACAATGTGAATGGTTACTTATCACAACAGATTTCCCTACTACATTGGAATAATGTGAACATGTACTTATCATTAGTTTTCTCGCCGCATTGAAACAATGTGAACAGGTACTTATCACAAATAATTTCAAGCTTGCATTTGCACATAAGCATGCATGTATATGTACTTAAACAAGACATATGACATTTGTAAATTTAGCTAAGCATTGCATTGAAACATCATTATTAAGAAATCATCACATGACTTTTTATTGCATATGTCATTCCCCCCCCCTTTTTCAATATGAGGGATGAAATAGCTTTTTTTTTTTTTTCCAATTTTAGCGAATAAGATAGCATTCATGCGTTAAACTATAAACATATGATTTACTTCTTACTACTCATAGTTAATATTCAACCTTGCATATTAAGGCCATATACATCATTTTTTATGTGTAAGAGAAATTAGCAAGTGGAATAATGGTTTATGCCAAGTATAGCTAACATTCAACCTTCCATAATGTGTCATGATTCTAAGGAAGAAATTTCTAACCTTACAAAAAAAATTTATAAATCTAAAATTTACAGCTCTTTTTATTCTTGTATAAGCTTGAGGAGGCATTAAAGTAAGGGGTATAAACAAATTCATGCTCACATAAAGGAAATGTAGAAATTCCATTCACTTTTGTTTACCTCTAGCCTCCCTTTCATCTCTCATTATGATAGCCACAAGAGTTTGAGCCATAAAAAAAATAGCTACATTAAGCATGACATTACATAAACCCAAATGAAAAGAGAGGATTCATATTTAGTAAAGCATTGGCAAAACTAACAAAATTTGAAAGGAGTTTAAATTGAATCTTGCTAAAGAAGATCCCAAATTTAACAATCATCTTCAAAATCTTAAGAGAGAAGGCAAAGATAATAAATCCCACACATAAAGATCTCACAATTCACTTCAAGGATTTATCACTTAGATGATAATAACAATTAGAAAGAAGATAAGCAATGTTAATAAAATAAGATTATGCCTTTCAATCTTCTTTCCTTTAGCAAGATTCTTAATGAACTTAACTTACATGAAATACACCATTTCATTTAGACGAGCAAAATCCAAAAAAAATCAAATATGAGATAATACTTGCATTTAGATTTGCTAAATCAAGAAAAGAAATCTGAAAACAAACTTTTCCCAAATCCTCATCTCCATATTAGCAAACAACTAAGTAATGGAAGCAAAGTAGGATAGACTTCATGAGGTAAATCCAAAAAACCAGTGTATGTGGTAAACACTTGCATTTAAACTTAACAAACCCAGAAAATCTGAAAACTAATCTTCACCCAAATCATTATTTTCATAATAACAACTAACCATGTAATAGAATGAAGAGCTCCCCAACAAATGATTTCCCTTCCACCCTTTTTTTATGGAAATAACATATACATAAATCTGTATTTTCACATTAAATTAAAAGAATACTTTTTCTTTTAATGGAGAGAGATGAGAATAGAGCCTATTATTGATCAACAATTACAAGAAAGCCAAGGTATTAAGCTCATTCATAAGCTTTAAACTTTCAGATTTTAGCTAAAGGTATGCCTGCATATTGAAGAAACTTGCTAAGAATAAAGCTCATCACTAATAAGTAGTGGTAGAAAAATGAGCAAGCAGTTATATTAGGCCAATGTGCATAAGTTAGTTCCCTTCATTTCTAACCATCTCAAATCATAGGATAACCATTCACACTTGCTGTTTTATCATTTCTAACCCCATTTTCACATTTCCAATTTTATTTTAAACATATAAGATAAGCTTAATGATCATTATTCCATCCAAACAGAAGTTTGAAGCATGAAAGTGAAGGAAAATTGCATATAACTTAGGATTTGAGCCATACATCATCTCAAATTCTATTTCCACATTTCTAATTTCATTCTGAACATGTAAAAGAGGTTTAACAAGTATCATTTCATCCAAACAAAAATTGAAGCATAAAAAGAGAAGGAAACTTGCATATGACTTAGGGTTTAAGCTACATAACCTCTCAAAATCTTATTTCAGATTTCAGATTTCATTCTAACATGTGAAAGAGGCATAGCAACTGTAATTTCATCCATGGAGAATTATTTCAAGTAAGGTAGAAGCATGAAAATCCATAGGTAATAGAAAACAACATGAGATTTGGGTCATACATCATTCCCTCCACACAAAAAAAAAAGAATTTTAAAATGGAAGAAGAAAACTTTGCACAAACTTAGGGTTTGTGCCATACCACATCTCAAACCTTACTTTCAAACTTCCAATCTCATTTTAGACAAGTAAGAAGGCATATCATATATCATCTCGCCCATAGAAAATCAGTTTAAGCAAGATAACAAAAAAAAAAATGAAATCCATAGAGAACGGCAAGCAACCTGATATTTGGGCCATACGCCATCCCAAATCTCATGATTAAAACCCTAGCATCATTTCAACAAAAGAAAGGAAACATCCACCTCACTTTATTCACAGGACATGAGGCCATATATATATATATATATATATATATATATATATATATATATATATATATATATATATATATATATATATATATATATATATGTATAAGTAAGCTTAGAGTTGAAAAGAAACAACCTAGAGTTTCCGGTTGCAAGGAGGAAAGGAAAAGAGGGGTTAGGTCGAACCGATTAGGGTTCGGGCTCAACTAGGGCTCACGAGGGAGATGGACAATGGGTATGGAGCAAGAGGGACAGACAGGTTAGAAACGAGGCTCGATTTTGAGCTTCTTACGCCGATCAGGAAGGATGGGAGGAAGAAAACCGCATGAGGAAGCTTCGGCCAAGAGCAGGAAATGAGAGAGCACTCACGTAAGAGAGGAAAAGTCTTGCCGGGGTAGAAGAATTGCGCATGAATTGGGATAGCGTCGCTTGGTTAAGGATTTAGGTTAAGCTGCAAATCCCTATTCATTGTTTAAGCAGTGCCCATAGAAAAATAGGCGGTGATTGATTTAAGATCGATGGCTCGGATAAGGATTAGAGGTTTTAAGCTATTAAGCAACTATTAATTATCTTAATTAGAAATCAACACAATTTCGCGTCAAATATTATGAAATTATTTTGTGTGATAAACCCTAGCAATATGAATGTCGATTTTAGGTATTTCTATTGTGCCATACTCAATGATGCAGTCGATTTCATAATCGGAGGTCGTTTAGACCACATCGGCGATGTCGAAGTGAAATTATACTTAAATTGAGCAACATCGCATTCAAATCACTCGACGTTCGCGTAGACTTTGCCAAATTGATCGTGGAATGTGTCGTTTAATAGATTTTGACGTTTTGATGACGGATAATTTTGCGAATGGAGGTCATTCGATGTCATCGTCGATGATTTGAGTCAAGTCACGCTTAACTTTTGCGTAATTTCATTTGGAATTAATTTTAATTGACCAATCGCTTATTAACTAATCTAATAATTTTCTTTTAATTATCTTTGATTTCTTAAACACAATTGTGAAGATGATTTCTGAAATCGAGGCATCCCCTTTTTTTACCAAATAATCATGATTAAGAGTTTTAAATTTTTCGATTGTGTGTCATTTATCATTGCTTTTTCATGAATTTTGCCCTTAACACTTAATTTAAGTTATGGAATATATACGTAGGTCAACAAGCAAAGTATCAATCCATGCAGGGGTTATCAAATTGGCACACATGATGCACTCGTTACTCCTCATTCTCCTCAAAATCAACAAGAAGTTATACCAAAAAAGTTAAGCATGACATTACTTCAGAAAAGTAATGGGAAGCCTTTATAGTAGAAGAGCCATATAATTGGAGGTCACCCTTCATTGACTACTTTAAAGAAGAAAAATTGCCAAATAATAAATCACTGACAGCTCAAATCGAGAAGAAAATGTTGCGCTATTCTTTCGTCAATAACACTTTATATCATAGATCCTTTGAATAAATGTGGCTACGATACCTAAATATAGATGAAGCTAGTAAAGTGATGGTTGAAGTTCATGGAGGACTTTATGGTGCACATTAGTTAGGTCCCAAGATGGTTGTAAAGATTAAAAAGATGGGCTATTATTGGTCATCTATGGTGAGAGACTGTATTAATCATGCCAAGAGATGCCATGAATGTCAAGTGCATGGGAATGTAATCCACCAACCTCCAAATCCATTACACTCAACAATAGCATCTTAGCCATTCAAATGTTAGAGTATAGATGTAATTGGATTGATTGATCCACCGTCATCAGCTGGTCACCGCTTCATCTTAGCAGCGACTGATTATTTCTCTAAGTGAGCTGAAGCTATCACATTTAAAGAAGTTACTGCTGATTGAGTGATCAACTTCTTCATACATAATATGTTATATAGATTTGGAGTGTCATACCAAATAATTTTTGATAATGACACAGCTTTCAAAAGTACAAAGGTTTATAGGTTTCGATCGACACAAAATTGATTGGCGATATTCTTCAATATATAATCCAAGGATAAATGATTTGGCAGAAGCTTTCAATAAGACATTAGTTAAGCTGCTCAAGAAAATCCTCACTAAAAATAAGAGAGAATAGCATACTAAACTGATAGAGGCATTATGGGCATATCGAACTACCTATAATGCCGACTAAAGCCACTCCTCATTCAATAGTATTCGGAACTAAAACAATTTTTTTGCTTGAAGTTGAGTTGCCTTCACTTTGAGTAGCCATCCAATACAATCTAATTGAAGATCAAAATTCTCATATGAGAATAGAGGAACTCGATGTGTTTGATGAAGTTAGATTGCAAGCTCATCAAAATCTGGAAGTTTATCAAGCAAAGATGTCCAGAGCTTTTGATCATACAGTGTGGCCTCAAACATTCCAAGCAGGAGAATTAGTCTTGGTGCTGAGAAGACTAATTATTCATAATCAAATAATTGATGACAAATTTGAGCATAATTGGGAATGTCTTTTGTCATTGAGAAGGTGTATCAAGGAGGGGCATACCAACTCATTGACCTAAATGGTGAAAGACCAATGCCACCAATTAATGGTCAATACCTGAAAAAGTATTATACATGATAAATATATTCTCGATGTACAATATAAATCCCCTTACAAGATAGGAGGTATTTTTTTTAATATATTTATTTAGGTTAACATCATGCTTTATACCAAGATCCTAAATAAATGTGCTATACTCAAGATGAAAAAAAATTTTTGTGAAAATTCCCCTACTACATAGGAGTATTTTAGATTTCTATACATAGATGAAATCAATGTTTCATGTTAAAACCTTCTTAAGATCAAATATATCAACTCAAATATTAATATATTTTCTTAAATTATTTTATAGCTCTTTCGAAGCGCTTTAGAATTTCCCCTACAATACATGGGCATTTTTTATATATATTTATCTGAGTTGACGTCGTGCTACAAGTCGAGATCCTCAGATAAATATACTTGATGATCAGAATGAGCTATGTTTATTCATATTAAAGAAGTTCAAACTCTATGATACATTTCTGAGCTAATCTGCAATCCTCAAGGAACAAAAGAATCTATTTCTATGCATGAAAAAATATCCCTAAATATCAAAAGTTCATCTCCTAGATTTGCCAAATTCTGAAGATCAAGTCAGAAGAACTCCTAATTTTGGAAGCTTCAATCAACTACGTTAGAAAAATATTAACCTCTACATCCTAAAGTCGAGGACATGAGTAGGTTCTAAAGGTCGAAATCAATAAGCCTATAAATGACTGAGTTACTGACGCTCTCCTCACTCAACAAGTCATAAGAAAAATCCGCTGTGAAAGAGCCCCTGCTTGTCAATCCAATGATGATAGCTGCCCAATCTCAAACCAAATTTAACTTAGTGAATACAAGCAACTAGAATCCAAGAGATCTTTCTACTTGATTGATAGACCAAGATAATTTGAGGAAACAACTCTCAATTTAGAGCAACCTCAAATCAATCTCTAATATTACCTATAAGGTGATATCCCAATCTATATTCAAATGATCTGACCAAGCATAAAGCACAGATCAAAGCCAATTTTCTCATCAAGTTCATCAAAGCAAAAAGCATAGGACCAAGGAAGTAATTCCATAGTTCATACAAAATTGATGACCGAACTAAAATAATTTTATGGTTATTCAGTTTGTTAAAGCATGTATTGTTAGACTGAACTCAACATCATAGACCTAATATACGCCAAAAAGTTGGGTCATCTATATTCACGCTTCAAGAAGTCTATCAAAGCAATAAACATAGGACTGAAGATATGCGTGCACTTCCTGATAAATTAATATGGATAAATCAGGTCAATTCTTCATCAAGTCCATCAAGCTTAAAGCTGAGACAGAAGAAATTTCAAATCTCAAGGCAAACAAACCAATTTCTCCATCCAACCTAGTCAAGCATGAAGCTGGGGTCGGAGAAAATCCAAATCTATAAAGACAAAAGAAAAACATCTCCAGCAAACCCATCAAAGTAGAGAGTATAGGGTGGAGGAAGCTCTTCAGCGTTGAAGCTGAAGTAATTTGAGATCCATGATTGACATGAAAGGTCATCCAATTTTCAAAAAATATGACTCTCTATGCGAATCACATTTGTTGGGGGGAATTTGTTGACCCTCATATATGCTACATGAGTTGAGTTAAGCCTACAAGTCAAATATGAAGAACTTCGGATGTAATAGGGCACAAATCAAGGCTAAAATGCACTGGATTTCATTGAAGTCAGTCAAAATGACCTCCGATTGACGAACGGACTTTGCCATTGCATTTAGAACATTAATATTGATCAGAATATACATATTTCACAATTTAATAGTCAACCGATCAAGAGATCGAGTCAAATGTATTGATACACATATCGAGTCGTTGCGGCGATGCCAAATGACCTATATTGTTGAAATTATTATATATTTCAAAATATTGAAATCCATTAAATGACACTATCCACGATCGATTTAGATGAGTCTACGTGAATGTCGAGCAAACTGAAGCGATAATGCACATTTTGAGATAAAATTGTTCCATTGGCCTTGAACAATCAAACAACTTCCATCGTAAATGCCATGACATTCGCGGGATATCAAAAAAATCTTGAATCAACATATATTAACCATATAATGAAATCAACATAAATTTCATATTAAGATTGGTTAAACACAAAAAAATTAATAATATATATCATTTAATCCTAACCAACGCTATCTATCCCTAATCGACCGACCTAATTCCTCTGTACACAGCTAAATGACCTGAGCCAGATCGCACGCAATCCCGTATTCATTTCTGCCTCCACATTTGAGCCTTCTCAACCACAAGCTCACGCGATCCTTTCTCAATCGAACCCTCCAAGCCTCCTTCCTCCCTAAAAATTGAAAGCCCTCCCATACTCTCTTCATTCGATTTCCCTCAACCGCAAGACTTTGCCTCACTCTCGCATTCACTCGGCTCCCATTTTCACTCTCGGTCCATTGCCCTTCAAGCCCAAATCGTAAGCCATAAGAACCCTCTCCTCTGATTCTCCTTCAATCGATACCCACTCTTCTAATTCCTCTTCGTTCGTTCCTCCCAAAATCGACTCAATCCCTCTTCTCACGTGAGCCCAACAGATGAAGCTCTCGGTATCGAGCGATTCCGGCATGCCACAAACCGGATTTCCTCTAAAACTCTGATTTTTTTTTCCGGCATTTTCCTACATCCACTTCTCCCTCTCTCGGTTTTCTGGCTTTTCCCTCACCCGATCGACATTTCTCTCCTCCGATTCTTCTCCACATCCCGATTCCTTCATATCAAGCACTGCAGCCCTTCTCGATTACTTCAAATCGAGCACTGTAGCCCAACATTCCTCTTCACATACACAGTGAACCGATCCTTTTCCTAGCCGTCGGGAACTTCAATCAACTTTGGATTCTCGCACCACGCAACTACACTACCCTCTCATTTTTCGCCTCCAAAATAGAAAATGAGATTTTTCCAAAAAAAAGTGTAATTGGTGGATGCGTAGGAGTATAATTTATGAATGTTGTAGGAATGTATGAATGTGTGAAAATTACTTGTATATTGCATTTCTTCTTTTGAAGGCGCCGTTCATTGCGTGATGAGATGAAAATGGTTATGATGTATAGAAAGTATTATCTATTAGGGTGTACCAAAAAAATCAAAATTAGATCTACTATAAATATTGAAATTTGGATTGAATTCTGACTTGAATGTGTATATATTGCATTATATTGGTTTCTTTTATGCGGTTAAGATCCGTTATCTTATCGAGGCATGCGAGATTAAAATTATCGAGTCTTAAAATAAATCTCATCCAGCTCATTAGTGGCAGTAAAAGCGCGATTAGATGTAGCTACGGGGATAATGTCGAGAATCGAATTTTTTTACATTGACAAAAACTCAAATAAATTAGTTTAAATTAAAAAAATTCTAAGCTAATTTTAAAATTTAATTTGAGTTTGCTAAGTTTTGAAGTAAATAAAATTATCAAAATTTGAATTTAACTGAAATCAAGAATTAGTCAACTGCTCTTAAATGAATAAACATCTATCACTCAATATTTGAATTACCTTAGATTTCACATTGAGATAATCAAAAGAAATTTTCAATCATTTTTAAGATTGAAATATAAAATATCTGGAAATATATTCTGATACTGAGATTCTTTTGGAGTTAAGATATAGTCTTCAAATATAATTCACTCCGAGTAAATTTAAAAAAAAAATCAAAGAATTTATAAGAGATTTCTAATGAAATTGAAGGATTGCTAATAAGCATAATCAAGAAATTCTTGAAAATATTTGAAACATATTATTCATCTTATTAAATGCTCAAATTGGATCAAAGAGAAATTGAACAGAGATAGTAACGAGTTTGAAAATCTTAATAGATATAAATGAGAGTCTATTGAAGATCCAAAGACTAAACAACTTGAATAAAAGAAATCAATTAAATATTATTTTTAAGGGATCTAGTAAGCTACTAGAATAATTTAAAACTCATTCAACGTCACCGTATCTATAACTTTTTGTACAAGTAGATAGAAGACGGTGCTAAATTAAATTCTACAAAAATTATAGAGCTTCTTTTAGTCAAAAATTAAGGAATTTCATTCTAATTATGATTTTCAAAGTCAATGACTTTATTAATTTAATGAAATTATCTAAGCTATAAATATCTGTATGTGCTCGGACATAGAGATTTAAATTATAAATTTTAATATCGAAAATGTATAAGTTGGAATCAAATTAAAATAAAAAATCAATCTTATAATTCAGAAAAAAAATTATCTAAATCACTAATCACCTGCATGGGCCCTGACACTATGCTTAATGCTTAAATTTAGTGTATGAGGATGTTGCGTGGGTTGCTTCTTGGTTTGGTCTTAGAACCGAGTCCGGATTAATAAAACCTAAAAAAAGCTAATTATTATAAAAAATTCAACTTATTAAAATATTTGAGAAGCTAATTCTATCATATGATAGTAAATCTGATCCTCTATTATTAAGATAATATAGTCGACAGGATCTGAAACAAAATGATCAAGCAAACTCATAAACCCCGATGATGCCTGTGCTGAAAGAAGATTTCAACCAGAGGGGATACTTACCATCAAAATGTGCTTGCAAGCTCAAATTAAATTAATCAAACTCAAGTGTCAATACTAATATAAAAATCAGATAAATTACTAAGTGTTAAATGCTTAAATAAAATTTAATCCTTAAATGTTTAAAGCAAACTTCACCTAATCTACCTTCCGCAATAGTTTGTTGAAGGTGACAAATTAAGAAAATTCTAGCTCACATAGGAGCTAATGTCAAATTAAGTGTTCTACTATGTTCACTCTCAATCAATCTAGCGCCAGTAAGGACGTAACTCGTGTCATCTGATTGCGTGGCTTGACCAATAAACTCCACATATGATGCATTACGAGTCCTCGATCGGGTTTCGCCAGCTCATTATATTATGTTCACGATGGTAGCCCGTATACTCCCTAAAGGCTTTGCCCTTTGCGTTGTGAATCGTAGGGTACACTTGACAGGGCAAAAAACTCTCGGTCAACTAAGGTATACTTAAGATTATCTCCTTAGACAAACACCACCAGTCAAGATTATTTGGGCGTAACCCATGTATTCGATGATGATCCTTATCAAGTTGGCTCTACCTCTCCTTTTGTAGGCTGACGGTGGACGATAATGGAACCATGATCTGATCTAGATCACGCCATCATTCCCCTAACCATTCGCTTTAAGTTAAAATGATAAATTTCATAAAGTCTAAGTTTCAAAACTTCACATGCTGCTATTATACGCTACACATTTAATGATCTAATGACTAGCCTTAATCGAAAGTTCTCTCTCAGTATTGGGAGGGGTAATTAACTATAAGTGTTTGCTTTATAAGAAACCTCGAGAGATCTAAAGTCCTCAGGATGAGGAGAAATCTATGGTAGTGTCTTATTTTACTATTCCATCTTAAACCTTAAATCATACTCTCTTCAATGTGAAAGGTCCGTGGAGAATTTTCGCAGCCCGCAAGGATTAATTGATATTGTGAGCATATTGATAATTTTTTTTAGAATAAAATTTTATTAAAATTTTGGTAACATCTCCTCATTAAATATAATATTCATGCTAACCCAAATTTAATGAAGTTGTCATATTTGTCTTTGGAGTTAGTTCATATAAAATTCATATTACACATGCACAAATACATGTATACATATATACATACACACTAAAACTCACCTTTTTCATTAAAACCCCATGGATGAATAGTGGATTGGTGATTAATCAAGTATAACATTCTTGTACAATTCAACCCTAAGACTAAGGTGATGTTAAAGTGACCTAGTTGCCATTAATCATCTTCATAATCCAGCTTCTAGTGCCTTGTACTATTTGTCATTCTCTGCTTCATCTAGTTATTTAATAGCTCATCTTCAATGCCTCTTCAATGTTGTTATCCACAAAGTAATCTCTTGATGCTATTGAGTGCTAACATCCTCTTATCTTTGGGTGCTCTTTTGGGCCTTAGTCATTAAATTTAGCTCAAAACCTTTTAAGCTAGTTAATACTTCCATTTCATCAACTTATCCTCCCCCACACCTGAGGCTCATACTGGTGGGTCTTTTTTACTGACATCTCCTACACCCACACAACTCTTAAATGCTTTTTTGTAGCCTTAATTAGCCTCAAATTCTACCTAAGATGATCCTTGCTTGCTTGACGGTGGACTTGCAGTCGATATTGTAAGATTTGGGTTTGATTTCACCATTGAAATATTTGTTTATAGTAGGTATTGAGTTTATCTCATCTTCACCTCTCTTATTGAAGACAAATACTCCCCTTCATATTTCTTCTAATAAAAATTTCAACCTTTGACAATCTCTTCCTATAAGGGTGAACTTACTTTGATGTTAATAGATGCTATAATAGAAAGATTAGTAGTGTTGTTTCACTTTTTTGTAGCTAAAAGTATATTTTTGATGAAAGATCAATATTGTTCTCTTTCAAGAATCTCTTGAAGGTCTATTATACTTATGATAGTATCTCAACTTTCTTACTAAATACAAAGAACACCTAGTTGAAATTTAATGTATAGAAAGATTGTACATTTATGTTTTTGAATAGAGTATTAAATATAATGGCTTATTTATTAAGATAACTAATGGTATCCAAACTTTATGAGCTTGTAAATGAGTTGATGGTTGTTCTAGTAAAAATTTTATTTCCATACTTCAGAACTCATCTCTTTGATCAAAATGTACTTTATCCTCTCACTTTATTATTTGATAAACCTACATGCACAAAATTTTCCTCTTCTTCCCCTTTTAGACTATTTAATATTGGCTTTTTTTTTTATTGAAAATGATGTTATTTAGCAGTTTTCTATTTATGTCTATATTGGATCCAAGGATGGTAGTTACATGTAAATATTGGATCTTCAAAAAACTTTAAATTTTGTGTGTAAAATCATTTATTTAGACATGAGATTTTCTTTTATATGAGAGTAAATAGTTATCATGATGGTAATAATAACTCAGTTGATTCCTACAAATCATCTAATCATAATCAAACAAATTTAAAATCTTTGCAAGATAATAACGCATGAAGAGACCTTTACAAATGTGATGATCCGATTGTTAAAGAAAGAATACAAGCAAAAAGTTTTTGTTTGGTTTGAAACATTGCAGAATAACAATAACAGCTTTTCCTTTAATTACAAAATATAGCAGAATGTAAAATAATCATGCAGAAGTTCTTCTGGTAATTAATATAAAGCTCGAAAAAGTTTAATTAACACTTTGGTGGATTACTCTGGATAAAGTAGAACAAATTAATGATGATGTCCTATATATATATATATATATATCTACGTAATTCCTGTACTGAATACTGAAAAAAAAAAAAAAAAAAAAAAGAGAGAGAGAATATCTGGATTGTTATTCTGAAGAGAGGTAGAATCAATTTTAATTTTCAGGATGGATAAATTTATATATCAGGATAAAAATAAAGAGCAAAATAATTTTTAGAGGAGACAAATGACTAATTTGACTCCCTCATATAATAGAAATTATGAAGTTGAGGGAGGACAATTGTCTCATCTCAATTGTGCCTGAATCCGCCCCTGATTTTGAGAGCATTTAAGTGAAGTTATAACAGCATCTGGGCTTTGAGCTCCCACTGGAATCAGCAACATTGATTATTGTCCCATGAATCGGAGGAGCAGTAGCAGTTGCCTCCTGTGCAGCAAGAGCCTTCTTGCTTATTATGCAGTGTATCTCTGAGAGAAGAGAGTGAAATGCTTTTTCAATATTGAAGGCTTCGAGAGCCGAGGTCTCGAGAAAGGAGAGACCCTCCTTCTCAGCTAATGCTCGAGCATCATCCTCGGAAATGGCTCTGAGATGGTTAAGGTCTGCTTTGTTGCCAGCCAACATGATGACTATGTTGGAGTCGGCGTGATCTCTGAGTTCACGAAGCCATTTGTGCAGGTTGTTGAAAGTTTGCCTCTTGGTTATATCATATACCAGAAGTGCTCCCACGGCGCCCCTGTAATACGCACTGGTGATGGCACGATAACGCTCCTGACCAGCAGTGTCCCAAATCTGAGCCTTAATCGTCTTTCCATCTATCTGTTAGGCAGGATACCACAATTACTCCACAACTTAACCTTGCAACTCCTAGAATTGTCATTACAGCAGAAACAGAAGAAGACAGTACAACATAGATAGGATTACTATAAGGCAATGTTTTGCCATCGATTGCCAAATAGGTTGTCATACTAAACATATTAATTACTCTAGTTGGCAAATTGAATGGTTGCAATAAATGCTAGTGATTCTTATACGAGAAAAAGAATAACCTCGTGCATGAATCGTAATTCCAGGGGAAATATTTATAATTCAGTTGAATCCACACGGAAAATGAAATGGACAACAGAAAAATGAAGCACAATAGAAACAATATGGAGCTTAAAAATGCCGAAAATAATTTTTCCCAGATGAATCCTTAATTTTACATATCATCAAACCAAATCCAAGAAGCTGAAGAAATAAAAAAAATGGAAGGAAACTAAATCTGAAAAATTTTCATGTATTTTTCACACCAAAATCCATATTTGGAATGAACAAAAACAGCATAAAATTTATTAGCTCTTTGGGGTTGATTTCAAAATTGTAGAGACAAAAGAAAAGATGAGTTTTCAAAAAGAAACCAACCTTTTGATTATTATTTTATCATGGTTTTTGTGATATCCTACATCAATAAAGTATCTTAAGTATCCACTTTTGTATAGTCAAATGCCCTCCAAGTTAAGTGTTCTTAAAAGATTCAAGTCAAAGTCAACATTGAAAGACGATCAACCAAGTCAAATCAGCACTCATCTATCCAACGTACCGCCATCTAGAATCCGTTAAGTCTTGAATTACAAAAAATGACTCAAATAAGCGAATGGATAATGTCTAATCTAAGACTTGAAGAATTTACTTTATCATTCTATTATTACAAAATGGCAAAGACACTCACCCTTAATTCTCTTTACATTTGTCGATAAAATATCTACATTTGTTAATAAAATTCTTAGAGCTATTCTCTCTCTCTCTCTCTCTCTCTCTCTCCTTACTTTTACACTTCTCACTATATTCCTAGTTCACTGACTCTTTGGTTCCTAACAACATTGATATAGGAGTGTATGGTGTTGGGAGATTATAGACAAAACGTGGAAACCAGTTCATGAGCTCGAAACAAAACGGTGAATATAAGCAAATAAAATAAGAAACACAAAGCACAGAAGAATACCATATTTTACATAAACAAATCTGAGAATGGGAAAAAAACTACGGAGTCACACCACCAAAAAATCCACTATAAAAAAACATTGAGAAGAATTGTACAAATCATAGTTCACTCAAGCTACTCCTCACTTCAGTCACTCTAGGGCATTTCACTCTAACCCACAAGAGAATAGAGAAAAAGTCATGAAAAAGCTACAAAAGATCATTTAAATATGAAATCTCTCGTCCTGTAGCATCGCGGTGCTGTGACTCAGGCATTGGCATCGCAATCCTCCAGACTTTTCTATACTACTCAAGCGTTGCTCCTGTAGCACCGAGGCACTAGCTTTTCTATCTTAAGTCTCTAGTGCTTTGGTCCTAGCACCATGGTGCTGTCACTTGAAGTACAGAGGTGTTGCCTTTTTTGTTTTCTTGGTGCAAACCATAGATCCTAGTGCCATGGCGTTGTTCTTCTAGCATCAAGACTTTGCCTTTTTGTCTATGATCCAATATCTTCAAGTTGCAACGTTGAGACTCTATACATAAGAAAATTTTAATTGGGGGCGCTGTCTCCGAACCACCAAGATCCATGGATTTGTACAGGCAAGATAGAGAAGATGGCATTTCGACACTATGAGGATGGTGTGCTAAGATCGGGGCACCAAAGACTCAAGACGGAGAGGCTAGCACCTTGACACTAAAACATGTGCAAAAAGCCCGGAGAATAGTGGCACTACCGCATTGGTTACTGAATCGCGGCGCCATGGTGCTAAACAGAAAAGTTCATATTTAGACAATTTTGCTATAATTTTTTTAGAACTTCTTGGTTTTTTCCTCTACTCTCTTGTAAGTATAAGTAGAGAGTTTGTGCCTTAGAGTGTGAGAAGTGTGGAGATGCTTAAGATAAGTATAATCTATATTATTCTCCTTATTTTTTTCATAGTAGATTTCTTGGTATGTTAAGGCACCGTGAATTTTTCCCGTCTCGAGATTTTTCCCAATGGTATCAACATACATGACATTTGCCAATGATAACAAAGCCCAAGGATGATGCTAGGCGAATTGAATATTTAAGTTACCTCATTTCCTGTTAAAAAAATTTATTCAGGCTTTCATTATTAATGATTAAATAAAATCAAGTATGAATTTAATGGCATCGATTTCCAATTCATGAGCAATCGATTGACAAATTGAAGAGCCAAATAAATAAATGATAACAATGCGAATAACATTCTATAAAGAAAAGTTGTCGGCATATTTTGATCGCAAGTATGCGGTAGAACTGACAGTAAACAGAGCAATAAATAAAAAACCTAATAACATTTAGCAAACTGCCATACCTGAAGCGTCCTAGTGGCGAATTCGACACCGATCGTGGATTTCGACTCCAGGCAGAACTCATTCCTAGTAAATCTGGAAAGTATGTTCGATTTCCCGACGCCTGAATCACCAATCAGAACGATCTTGAAGAGGTAATCGTACTCGTGATCAAGTCTGTGAGCCATCTCCCCCCTTCACTTCCTCCTATTCAAGCGCCAAGAGCTGAATTCCACTCCAGCGAAGATGCCCAAAATTTTGATCAGATTCTGGAGATTCGTCCAGAAAAAGAAAACGAGCAAGTGGGAAGATGAATGAGTGGAGGAGGAAACCCTGAGGCTGGAAACGATGGAGGAAAATCTTTGTCGGATTTGGCAAAGAGCCAATGGAGAAGAAGAATATGGCAGAGCTTTGTAAGCGGCTTTCGCGGTCCTTCAATTCATCCAGGTTGGTTCCCGCCGTACACATACATATGTTCCAGTTGGAGCCAGGCTATTTAACAGATGGTTTTAGATCGGACAATACATACATATTTTTAGAAAAGGATGATTTTACTATTTTTCAAATTTTATTTGTGAAAACGATACTTACTATATTTGACATATTCGTAAATCTTCAAATTCAAATTAATTTTTAATTTTATTTAGCCAAATAATGGATTTTCATCAATTTTTAAATTATATTTTTTGTATATTTAAAAAAAAAAATACTAAAAATGAATCTCTAAACAAATTTAGATTTTCAAAAATTCATAAAAATATCCGAAGAAGCAAATCTCTAAGAGATCCATGTCAATTTGGCAGCCTCTTTTAGCTAATCTTAAGATGCAATATTCTTTGATTTTACACTGAAAAAGTTTATATTTATAACACACTTTATTTTGTGATTTTTTTAGTTTACTCTTATTTGTTTGAAATCACTTAAAAGAGATTTCAAGGAGTGTTATTGCCATGAATAATATGATGATCATATTCTGATATGAGTTCATATCCCAAACAATAAACAAAGGGAGAGAAGAAGGCCAGGGTTATTTAAGGATTTCAAGTCTCAATATATACATTGAGAGAATAAATTACATGACAGGAAAGAATAAATAATATAATAAAATAATAAATATAACAGTTTGTACAAACAACAGAGTGGGATGAATAATTCCAAATTTATAACAAGATAAGATCCCAAAGACTATAACTAAATACAATCATATGCTAAATCGATCAAAAGCAAGACCAACAAACCAGATAAAATGCAAGGCCATAGGAAATAGCGCAAATAGAACCAACTACAAGCTCCACTAATAGCCAGAACGACCAAAGAAAAGCTACTTAACCGAATGATCAGTTACAAAATACATAGCAGACTAAGATCTAAAGAGAGCATAGGAAAACTATAAATAGAGATGAGAAAAACAAACAGAGGATCGAAGAATTATTTCAAGAGTCTCCTCCTTCCCTGTCTCCAGTCTTCTTCTTCCTTCTCTGAGCATTTCCCACGGTGGACTTAGCCGGAATAAGCCTTTAGACCGGTGAAGCGCCGACCATCTTCCTCTGGATCCTTCTTCCTCACAGAGCTCTCTCTCAGGAACCCTCGCACGCTCGAATGGCCAAATGATCCCCGAACCGAGCTCAATTCCCATTCAAACGAGTATCTTCCTCAGCAATCTTCATCAGACGGCAGAGATCAGATCAAACGCCGCGCCTTGGTTCGATCAAACGACCATTAACCCTCCATTACATCAAGCTCGTCGCAATCCAACACCTGTAATCCACTAAACCATTAGCGATCAAGAACCGCATGATCAAATAACACATCCAACTGAAACCAAACCATCCGCGGCTCAAGATTGAGTTCAAGAGACACTCGATCTGAGTGATTAGATCCAACGGCAGATAATAAGGCGCTAAATCCAACGGTGCAAAAATCACCCGCTAAACCATTCCAAATATCTTAACTCAGCCGGGTTAAGAACACTCAGTGAGTCAACTCACAGAACCACTCAAGCCAAGAGAGATCAGAATTGGCACCGAACCAGACCCATTCTCACCAACCTAACTCAATCTCCAGAAATTAGATCTTATCATTGGTGCTCTCATTGACTACATCAGACAAAAAAAAAAAAAAAAATGGCAAAGGAACAAGACACACAGCAAAAACCTTAGAAGAATGTGTGGAAAGACTGAATAAAAATGATGAGCAAATGACATCAATTACTCTAATACTGAATGAAGTTTCAAGAAGATTATCGACTATAGAAGAAAAATTAGATAAATAATCTCAAGATCAAAATAATCACGTATGTAACTCATGCCCAATTTAATCATTCTACTAGACCAATACAAAATGCTAGCGGTTAAGGTTGACATACCAAGATTTAATGGTGAAAACTCGGGGTTAGTTGTTTAAAGGCACAATTTTTCAATATTATAATCTATCTGAAGATCAGAAGTTCATAATAGCTTCAATTTATATGGATGGCCCTGCACTCAGTTGGTACCAATGGATGCATATGAATAAACAATTACATTCATGGCACCAATTCAAGAATCAAGTCATTCAGAGGTTTGGACCTTCCATTTACAGAGATTTAAAAGGTGAACTAGCCAAACTTCAAAATCCACAAAGAATTTTACAATGAATTTGAAGAATTAGCAAATCGATTTCGAATTTCTCTAATTTCTTATAAAGGCTTTTGAATCGCTTAAGGCATGATATTAAAAGAAGTAAGGGCACTACAAAATTCATTGCAACAAGCTTTTCAATTAGCCAAATTAATGGAAGACAGACTAGTAGATGAAATTTATACAGCAAGATCATCAAGAATAAATACAACTGTATTACTGAACAAACAACCTCCACTTCTTCCTACACCAGTTATGTCAAACAACAACGAATAACCAAAAGACCAGTTCTATTGATTATTGCGCCTGATTGAAGAGGAGAAAAGAAAAGGCATATGTTTCAATTGTGATGAAAAGTTTCATAGAGGCCATGTGTGTAAATCAAAACTTTTTGCCCTTATGGTAGTAAATGAGGAGCAAGACTGCAATATGCAGCCAGATACATGGCAAGACTCTGATTTAATCCAGGAAGAATTTCCAGAAATTAGCCTTAATGCTTTTACAGGATAGTCAAATCCCAGAACATTAAGGTTACAAGGAATGATTGGGAACAAAAAGGTACAAGTGCTGATTGATAGTGGCTCAACCCACAATTTTATTCAATCTAAACTAGCCAAGTTTATAGACCATACAGTAACTCCTGCCTCAGTTTTTAAAGTGTTAGTAGGGAATGGAGAAATATTAAAGTGTTCTGGAATCTGCTCTAATATTCCTATACAACTACAAGGATACACTTTCACTACTGATTGCTACCTCCTTCCTATGCAAGGAGCAGATGTGGTGTTAGGAGTTCAATGGCTAGAACAATTGGGTGAGTATACAACTGACTATAAAAAAATCACTATAAAATTTTATCATAATGACAGATTAGTACAATTACAAGGGGATACCTCATCCAAGATAGACAGCATTACATTCAATCAGTTCACCAAAATACAAAATAAGAAAGAAATAGTTTCATACTTACAGATCAGAGAAATACCTGAGGAAACAGAATTCCCTACAAATGAATTCAACCATTTACCTGAAAGGATACAACAAGTATTAGCACAATACTAAGAGTTATTTCAGGTTCCAGCAAGTTTACCCCCCAAAAGGAATATAGACCATCAAATACAACTGCCACCTAGAACTCAACCTGTAAAAATAAAAAATTACAGATATCCTCACTTTCAGAAGACATAAATAGAAAAATTGATTAAAATATTAGATCTGAGGATCATAAGGAAAGTACCCCCTTCTCATCTCCGAAATATAAAAAAAAGATGGCACTTGGCATTTTTTTGTGTGGATTATAGGGCTTTAAACAAAGTCACTATACCTGATAGGTTTCCCATCCCAACTCCTGAAGAGCTGATGGATGAGTTACATGGATCCACTATGTTTTCCAAGCTTGATTTAAGATCTGGATACCATCAAATCAGAATGGCAGAGAGAAGCCATCTACAAAATTGCCTTCAGAACACATGAAGGTCACTATGAATTCTTAGCAATGCCATTTGGATTAACCAATGCCCCCTCAACATTCCAAGCACTAATAAATTCAGTGCTCAAGCCATTCTTAAGGAAATTTGTCCTAGTATTTTTTGATGACATACTCATATATAGTCAAACCTTGGAACTACACCAAAGTCATCTACAAGCTATTTTTGAGCAACTGAAACAACATACCCTATTTGTCAAACCATCCAAATATTCTTTCATTCAAAACAGAATAGAGTATTTAAGTCATATATTATCTGCACAAGGGATAGAAGTGGATCTCAAGAAAATTAAAGCAGTACAAGCATGGCCTATACCAACTACTGAAAAGCTTAAGAGGGTTTTGGGCTGGGTATTATAGAAAGTTTGTTAAAAACTATGTAGCAATGGCCTCTCCTTTAACATCAATGCTTGCTAAACAATAATTCCAATGGACAGAGGAATCAATAGCAGCATTCAAACAACTGAAAGAGACTATGATATCATTACCAGTACTAGCATTCCTAAATTTTGCTATTTCTTTTATCTTGGAAATAGATGCCTCAGGGACAGCAATAGGAGCTATATTAGCTCAAAATAATCATCCTCTTGCTTATTTTGACAGAAGTTATCTCCTATAATGCAGAAAATATCAACCTATGCTAGAGAACTTTATCTATAATAAGCGGTTGCGGATGGAGGCAATATTTGTTGGGTAATAAGTTTACAATCGATAGATCAAAAGAGCATTAGAGAATGAATGCAACAAACCATCCAAACTTCTGAACAACAAAGATTTTTAATTAAACTCCTGGGAATTGACTATACTATTGAGTATAAGCCAGGAGTTTCTAACAAGGCTGCTGATGCCCTATCCAGAAAAGAGCCCAATACCGAAGTAAATGCTATCAATCATTCAGAATTATTTATGGCTCTAAACTTATATGCTTACACTCAATAATTCACAAACTTGCTCCAACAAATTAAAAAGGAAACAAGCTCCAATAATGAACTACAACAGATGCAGAAGCAAATAGCAAACAATCCAATGATATTTTTAAAACATAAAATTGCTAATGGATTGTTATACTATAAAGATAGGATTGTACTAGCCAAGAATTCTAATATCAGGAACATTCTTATTAGATAATTACATTCAACACCAACATGAGGCCATAATGGAATTCATAAAACAGTGGCTAGAATTTCTCAAAAATTCTGGAAAAAATGAAAAGACATAAAACATTTTATATCAACTTGTCTATCATGACAAGTCAAATATGATACTCGAAGCCTAGGGTTACTACAACCTCTATACCGTAACATTTGGGAGGAAGTATCAATAGATTTTATTACAGGTCTACCAAAATCTCAGAACAAAACTATCATACTAGTGGTGGTAAATAGATTATCAAAATATGCACATTTCTCAGCCCTTCCAACCAGTTTTACAGCTTCTTACATAGCTCAGATCTTTATAGCAGACATAGTCAAACTATATGGAATACCACAAGGCATAATTTCATATAGAGACCCACTCTTCATGAGTAATTTTTTGGCAAGAATTATTCAAACTAAGCATTAAGCCACAAGCGTTTATCATCCTCGGGCCGATGGTCGGGTTACAAAGAATCCTAGAACAATATCTCGGGAGTTTTGTCTAGAGACATCAAGGAATTGGTTACAATTTCTTCCTTGGGCAGAATTATCCTATAATACATCCATCAATACTTTCACCAAAATGACCCCTTTTCATATTGTCTATGGCAGACAGCCACCTACAATCATACCCTGTAATGCTACCAATACTACTAACATAGAAGTCGACTCAGTTTTACAACAGAGAGACAAGATCATACAAATCCTTCAAACAAATTTACAAGAAGCCCAAAATAGGATGAAGCAAATGACTGATAAACATAGAAGAGAACTTCATTTTAAAGTAAATGATTTAGTATTGATAAAATTACAGCCCTATAGATAGATTTTTGTTGCAGGAAACCAGTACACAAAGCTCCAAAGAAGGTATTATGGCCCATTCAAAATTCTACAGAAGGTAGGAGTAGTAGCATATAAAATAGAATTGCTAGAAACAACAAGAATCCATAATGTGTTTCATATATCTAGACTGAAACTATACAGACAGGATTCTTCCTTACATCCAGCAACTTTTCTAACTCAATTCATAGAAGGGCAACCACTAGTCAGGCCTATCAAAGTATTGGATCACAGAACAGTAGTAAAGGTAGAAAAACAAATCAAAGAGGCCTTAATACAATGGGATGGATGTTTACCAACAGAGGCTTCTTGGGTACCTATTGAAGAGATCCAAATGACCTTGGGGACAAGGTCAGTCAATGTGTAGGAGGAGTAATGATATGAGTTCATATCCCCAAACCAACAACAGAAACAAAAGGGAGAGAAGAAGGCCAGGTTGGCTAAAGGATTTCACAAGTCCTCCCAAATATTGACATCAACAGAGAATAAATTACAGCAGACCAGAAAGAATAAATAATATAATAAAATAAGACCAATATAACAGTTTGTACAAACAACAGAGAGCAGTAGGATGAATAATTCCAGCTATAACAAGATAAGATCCCAAAGAATAGAGACTATAACTAAATACAATCATATGCTAAACTGATCAAAAGCAAGACCACAATCCGATAAAATACAGGCCATCCAAGTAAGCGCAAATAGAACCTACAAGCTCCACTAATAGCGAGCACCAAAGAAAAGCTACTTAACAGAATGTAACAGAAATCGGTTACAAAATACATACCAAGATCTAAAAGAGCATAGGAAAACTATAAATAGAGATGAGAAAAACAAACGGAGGATCGAAGAATTATTTCAAGAATCTCCTCCTTCCCTGTCTCCAGTCTTCTTCTTCCTTCTCTGAGCATTTCCCACGGTGGACTTAGATGGGAATAAGCCGACCATCTTCCTCTGGATCCTTCTTCCTCACAGAGCTCTCTCTCAGGAACCCTCGCACGCTCGAATGGCCAAATGATCCTCGAACCGAGCTTAATTCCCATTCAAACGAGTATCTTCCTCAGCAATCTTCATCGGGGCAGTCGGATCAACGCCGTGCGCGGTTTAATCGCGACCATTAACCCTCCATTACATCAAGCTCGTCGCAATCCAACACCTGTAATCCACTAAACCATTAGCGATCAAGAACCGCATGATCAAATAACACATCCAAGGGCCTACAAGAAACCAAACCATCCGATGGCTCAAGATTCAGTTCAAGAGACACTCGATCCGAGTGATTAGATCCAACGGCAGATAACAAGGCGCTAAATCCAACGGTACAGAAAGCACCCGCTAAACCATTCCAAATATCTTAACTCAGTCGGGTTAAGACCACTCAGTGAGTCAACTCATAGAACCACTCAAGCCAAGAGAGATTAGAATTGGCACCGAACCAGACCCATTCTCACCAACCTAACTCAATCTCCAGAAATTAGATCTTATCATATTCAAAGCCATTTTTTGGGTTATTGTCAGTCATCAATTTTCTCTCTTTTTGTGTCTTTGTAATATGAACATAGGTGTATATATATATATATATTATAAAACAATTCTTCATTTTCATATTATTTTGTATCAATTTTTAATAAATAATAAATTATTTTTATGGAAGATAATTTAAATGTAAAATAACTTTATGAAATGATATGAAATATTAAAGCTTGTTCTCCTAAATAGAGACAAAAAAAAAAACTTCTATCCAAAGTGGAGCTCTTCTCGTATATTGCCCATCTACATTTTTATTCTCTCTTATTCACATTCTTTCAGTATATAGTATACTTGTTGACCTCAATGTATGCTATATAAGTCGAGTTAAGCTCATGAGACAAATTTGACGGATTTTGGATGCAATACCGCGCAAATCAAAGCTGAAATACATTGAACGTCACCCAAATTGATTCAAATGATCTCCAGTCGACGAACGGACTTCGTCATCTTGTTTATAACATCAAAATATACATCTTACATAATTCGATGATCAAGTAATCAAGAGGTCGAGTCGTCAAAGCGCCTACACTTATATCAAAGTCAGGAGGCTGCGACGATGCTCAAAAGACATCCGTTTGCCAAATTGATCACGTCGTTAACGTCGAAACCTATCAAATGAGACTGTCCACTCTCAATTCGGACGAGTTTGTGCGAATATCGAGCGATCAGAAGCGACGGCGCGCAATTTTGAATTAAAAGCGACTTAATTTGTCGCCGAATTGAACCAAATAATCTCTGATCACGAATGGAATGTGTCGTTATGCCCGGAATGTCGAAATCATATAGAATTGACATTCATATTTCTCTAGATCATTGCAAAAAAAAAAAAAAATTCTTTGAAATAGACTTACATTTCAAGAGAATATATAAATTTAATCTTACAAATAAATCCATGGCCACTTAACTCCCATTAAACTCACATTTCAACTTATTTTCATACACAACAACTCTCACTTGTATTTATATAATGTATAAAATACTTGAGTTGTCTTGTCGCAATCGCCCAAAACCCCCTCCCCATAATTAGTTCATATGAAAACCCATACTATGCTCATTTAATAATAGCTTGCTAGCTCTTGTCTTATTTACTTGTTAAATAATAAATAAAAAAAGAGTTTTTTTTGACAAACTACTTATTTTATTCATTTAACACATAAAACTCTATTATTATCTATATACTATGTAAAGAAGGCCATAATTTATTTTTTTCATTCTATAAGCTTGATATATTTTTGCTTATTCAGATAATAATAAAGTTTTATATATTAAATGAGTAAAATAGATAATTTATCATATATATATATATATATATATATATATATATATATATATATATATATAACTCCTAAAAAAAATGATGAGCTGATTTTTCTAATTCTTCATTCTAGATCACGCGTGAGCAACTCCTTTCTCCGTTTTTTTTTTTGGAAAATTTTGAGGGCTTGCACCCAATTCATTCCAAAATGTAAAAAAGTAGTTACAATGTGAGACAAAAGAAAACTCTACTGAAAAAGACACAGTAAATCCAGATGGATCAAAAAGAGACAACTAACAAAAGCAAGAACTAAAACAATCAAAATACATAAACTTTGATTCATAATCTGGACTCAGACTAATATCTTTGGATATCAGCATACCAAGAGCATTTGATCGAAGAAAACACTGCGGTTCCCTACTGCCGTCCAATGGATGATAGGATAAAACACCTCGCCGGGTTGCGGGAAGGGCTTCAAGCGGATCGATATTGTTACAAGGTGCACAAGGCATCGTCATCATCGTCGAAACACCGACCACCGATGAGATGAAGAGAATAGGCGACCTGATACTGCGGTTCCATCCCTACCCTCCATGGATGAGGATAAAACACCTACCGGGTTGTAAAGAAGGACCTCCCAAGCGGATATGAAGATTGCACAAAATAATAAGGAGCACGAAGGCATCATCAACCTTTCCGGAAAAACCAGTCACCAAATAAATTCGAATACTCCACTATCAGTAAAAGAAAAGGCACCACTTCCAATAACAAAATGCAAAAAACTAGTCATCATCGGTCTGAACCAAAAGAGGGCCCTCCAACCAATGTGTTAGCAATTGAACAAGCGGGAAATAGAAAAGGCAGGCGAAACCAACCAAAATCATCACTTGCGTAAAGAAGACAAAATATACTATTGGTTCACATTCAACCAATTCTCAAAGCGGACACGAGGCCGGGCCAGTTGGCCTTAAATTTCCATCTCTAAGTTTAAATCCAATCGAGCTTTTATCAGTAATTAGACCCGTGGAAGAAGACACTTCCAGGTTGATGCATTCTCCTATTCCTCTCCCTCCATATATGATAAACAATGTAAGCTGTTATAAGATAGCCGAGGCGCATTAAAGCCTTATGTTCTAATGATGAGAAGGAGCTTAAAACTTGAGCCAGCTTCATATTTAAAAGAAAAAAATCACCGTTCGGCAGGAGGCTCCTGATCAAGAGCATTGAGAAATTGCATTCGGAAAAAAGGTGTGAGTGAGATTCATTAGCTTCATCACAAAACCAGATCTAGTGTTAGAACCCAAACCCTAGCACATCGGAGGTCTTGAGACCACCAATCATCGCCATCCGAAAATAAAGCTTGATTGATGGCCCTTGAACCATAATTCCCATGCCAATTGACTTTGGGAATTTGATCAAAAATACAATTTAATCAAGTGTGATGTAATAGGCTTATTTTCCTTCCAAAAGCAATTTTTTTTACACACAATACAAGCATAGCATGAGGGGCATGTAATTTCATCGGAAGGACCCAACTCTCATTTTGAAGAATCTCTCTAAGTTGTGATGTAGGGGGCTTCTTGAAAATGGAGAAACTACCTTGACCCAAAATTTCATAAAGGGAGTACCCCTCACACCAAGGGTCAAAATAGAGAGAAAAGGAAGAGTTACATCTGATGTTAAGTTGGAAGCAAACTAAACCTTAAGATAGTAATCAACTCTTTCCAATGAGGGAAGACTTAGAAGTGACATTCATCCAAAGGGAACCATATTTGTTAAAAAAGCCATGAAGATAAGAGAGAAGAACCATTGAAAATCCACGATTAATTTAACCTTGCATATTGTGTATAATGTAGTGCATGAAGTGAGGCCCATCCTCCACAATCCCAGGCAAAGTGGTGTTATACCAAGAAATCATATGAAGTTTCTTACTATCACTATGAAAGAAGAAGTTTGAAGTGATAGAGTTAATTTTTTGAGAACACCTTTAGGGCAAGCCATAGCTTCGAAACCAATAAGATAAGCCATTTATGGAAGATCTTATAAGTTGATACTGCCAAATGATAGAAGCTTGCTCTTCCATCCGCTAACCATTTATATAATTTATCAAGCGGGAGTAAAGTGAATAGATTGTAGTTTACCATGCACCAAAGGAAGCCCTAAGTAGTGAAAGGAAGGATGCACGAGTTAACACAAACTACAAAAGGTGTCCACCTGCCTACACTTCTTGGAGAAACAGATTTGGGATTTTTCCCCATTCACAGAGAGCCCCATAGTAGAAGAAAGAAAGTCGAGAGCAGATTTAAGAGATGCCACAGTTGAGTAATCAGCTCTACCAACAGCTAACAGATCATCTGCAAACAGAAGATGAGAAATGCCACAATTCCCAGAAAGTAAGGGGGTGTACCTTCGTTGTTGAACTTCTCTATCCATAAAGCATGAGAATGAGTCCATAACCACAGAGAATAGATAAGGGGATAAGGGGCATCCCTGCCTTAAACCATTAGTAGATTGAAAGTACCCTTTAATCTCTCCGTTTAATACCAAAGAGAAAGGCACATTGGTGATGCAAGCCTCAATGCACTGAATGAAAAAGGGAGGGAAGCCTTTGGATTTAAGCCTTTGCAAAAGAGAGTCACGATTAACCATGTCAAATGCTTTTTTGAGATCAAACTTTGCAATAAACTTTTCTTCCATGTTAGGAAGATGAAAGTCATTCTTGAATTCATGTGCAAGAACAATGTTTTCTATCTCCTTCCTTTAATAAAAGGCGATTGCGATTTGTGAATGATATGAGGAGAACTTTGCTCTGATTGGCTAATACCTTTCTATTACCTTGTAGAATGTATTACGAGAGAGAGATGGGGCGATAGTCGAGAGGGAGTTGGAATCGTTTTCTTTGGTATCAAGGTGATAAGGCTGTGTTTATAAATATTAGGCATCTTCCTTGACCTGAAAAAGAAATGAGCAGCTTTTAAGAAATGTCCACCCAGGATATCCCAATAGTGAGTGAAAAATTTGGTGTTGAACCCATCCGGCCCAGGAGTTTTGTTCTCATTTATGTTGTGGAGAGCTTGGACAATTTCAGCATCACTTATCTCAATGTTCAACTCATTGATTTGATCCAATGAGAGGGTAGTACCAATTGCAACATCTGAAGTTTGGGTGCTACATGACCATTGAAGAGAGAGGCATAGTTGCAACAGATTTCCTTCACAATATCTTGGGGATCACTCAAGATGCCATTAGAGGATTGGATAGAGCGGATCGATTAGTACTCTTCCTTTCTTTTATGAAGCCATAAAGAAATTTCAGATCGTCTTCAGAATTTTCCAACCAATGAGCTTTAGCCCTTTGCTGGGCCCAAGATTGTTCCTTAATTAAAGTGTTAAGATATCTGTCCTTTAATTCCTTAGCCTCCACGGCCAAAATGATATTAGAAGGGTCTTTGTCAAGTTCGAAGGAGAAAATTCTGCTCGGCTTTATGTCCTCTAGCTCCATTGGACACCTTTCCTTAGCATAGAATTTAAGAAATCTTCTAGTAGTTTGAAGTTTCTTGGAGAAGACAAATAGAGGGTCTCCAAGGATGTAACCAGCCCAAACACTTTGAATAACCTCCTTAAGATTGTCAATTTTGGTCCAATAATTTTTGAACATGAATGGGTCTAGTAAAATCGGTTTGGATAGGTTGGTGATGAGTGGGGAGTGATCTGAGGAGAGAGGGTTAGCCACATTATAAAAGGAAGATGGGAAGGAGTCCAACCATAGGGAGTTGCAGAGGACTCTATCAATTTTAGAGGAGATTGGATTATCCAGTTGTTGGTTAGACCAGGTAAAGAAAAGGCCAGTGCTAGGGAGATCCAACAACCCACAGTCTTGCACACACTCCTTAAAGTCTAGATGCGGTTGGTGGGAATAGTATTACCACCACTTTTCTCCCATAGAGAACACTATTGAAGTCACCCATAACTATCCAAGGTGAAGAAAGATTAGTGCTAAACACCTTAAAGAGTCCCACAAGGATAGTGGTTCTCTCTAGCATCATTGGAGGCATAAACCCGGATACAGAAGAGGAAGTACACGGGGCGAGACCTCCGTGAATGAGTTGAGATGTCCTATGCAGCAGCTTGAAATGGATAGAGGATGGATTCCATTTGAGCCAAATTCGGCCACCACTTTGACAGTCGAAGTTATGACAAAACTCCTCGCCCTGGAAGAGTTTAGCACGATTTATCAGTAGCTTATCGTTAAGAGAATCCAGAGACAACTTAGTCTCTAGTAAGCACAGCATCATCAGTTTGTTTTCCTTGATGAGTCTCACACAAGTCTGCCGTGATGAGACCCCCAACGTTCCAACAACCCATGGGGACATTAGTCATTGTGGGTTGAGCTTCTTGCCCTTTTCTTTTGATTGATTTTCGTTAGAGCTTTGGATGAGATTACTTTACCAGGTTAGAGTCAGTGGCGTTTGAGAGAGGAGAGCTTCGGGGAGCTTAGTAGAAACAAGGCCTTCGGGGAAGAAACACCTCTTTCAACATGAAAGTGTTTGGGGAAGAGCCTCGTGAGGGAGAATGAGCGAGGAGGATGGTCGTCATTGTTGAAGCGAAGGGTGGGATGTAGGGGTTTTGCTCAAGGGGGTCACCGGTTGATGGTAAAGAGGAAGCGTCTTTATGAAGTGGTGAGTTGGCAGTGGGCTCAGCCGAGGAGCTGGATTGTGTTGGAGGAGGCATATGAGCTTTGGCCAGAGGACGGGAGACTCTGCGACTCCTACCTCTACCACGAGCTCCATTAGAACTAGCTGGGTTGAGAGGGCAAGCCGAAGGCTCGTGCGTAAAGGAACAGCAAGTTTGGCAAGCAATTGGCTTCCAATCGTATTGAATATCTTGCTCAAATTTAAAGCCATTGAGATTCATAGAGAGGGAGTCAGGAAGAGGAGGCAGGTTGATGAACAGACCAGGGAAATTCTAGATTTAGTGGGCGTAAGGCTGTCCACATAGCGGGATCCGACTACTTTAACTTTGGAGAAACCCTGCTCATTCCAGCAACAAAGAGAGAAATTAGGCAATTTTATCCACAGCGGAATCTCAGAGACATGTTCCTTGACGGAAAGTTCAGTCCATTTCGAAAGATGAATGGGACGTTTAGAAGCGGGGGCGTTATCGAGACTTGGTTTATAATCTTCGACACACAAATTTGAGCAGGGAAAAATCTCCCTCTAAAGTAAGAAGATCTCAGCTACCCTTGGAATTGCCATTTTTCTTAATCAGCTAACAACGAACCATAGAATGGGCTTTCCAATAGCATAACCCACAAGGGAGAGGTTCCATTCTTGCCGGCCATTTAATTCATCTTGAGAAGGTAATTTCGTTAGAGTCGGAGGGATGTAGAGAGGGGTAGGAATTGCTCTTGGCGTTGAGGAGGTAAGGAGGTCCTTCCAGATTCTGAGGCCTGAGTGGGGTAGTAGGAGGTCCCATCTTAGAGTACCAAGAATGGAGCAGTGAGGGAGGGATTAGAGGGCGCATAGGGAAGTTTATCAAATGAGACACCCCGATTCCATGTGGGAAGAATGAGGCTGACCCCGGCGGAGGAGGAAGGCGGGGAAGAGAGAGAGAGAGACTTGACCTTTTCTTAGATGGTTACCTAGAAAGCCACCACCAGCGAGAACCCTTGATGCCCTAGAACGTTGACTGCACTACCTCTACAAAATCCTATTGCTGTTTTCCCTTTCTCCGTTTTTCTAGCCTTCCTCTCTTCTCATCTTGGAGACCGAACCGGCTTCATCT
The DNA here is from genome assembly GCA_021442155.1 of Cymbidium sinense. Lineage (NCBI taxonomy): Eukaryota > Viridiplantae > Streptophyta > Magnoliopsida > Asparagales > Orchidaceae > Cymbidium > Cymbidium sinense. The sequence continues at coordinate 86,011,160 of CM038215.1, forward strand.
CGTCCAAAATCGAACGCCTCGAGCTCTCTTCCTCCCTTCGGTTCAAATCCCGCCACTCCCCACAGTCCGTCCCTTTCTTGCTCTAGCTCGGCACAACAGAATAAACAGTCCTCCAACCTCAACCAAGCAGCAGCGTCGGGTAAAGAGGCAGGCTGCCTCTCTCTCTCTCTCGTCCGCTCTATCCCTGCTGCAAGCCGCGACTCCCCTCTTCGTGCATAGCCAAACCCCTCAATTTCCTTCTCTTCCCGTCCGTCCTGTCGAACACATAGGGAGAACCGAACAATCCCCTCCTGTGCCGTCTCTGCTGCAAGCCGAACGAACAGCTTTCCTCCCTTCAGCCAAAAAGCAGCGGAATTCCTCTCTCTCTCTCTCTCGTTGAGCTGTAGTCCACTGTATTCCCATGGAGAACATCTCAGTCGCTATCCGATTCTGACCATCGATCGCCGAAGAAACTTCCGAAGATCACCAATGGAGGATCGAAGATAACAGAATATCACTGCACAAGCCCCTCGATACTCCACTCTCGGGCGTCTCTTTCGCCTTTGATCATGTATTTGAACAGAGCTCTACCAATGATTCCATTTATGATATACTCATTAAATCTATAATCCATGCGGCCATCAATGAATTCAACGGGACCGCCTTTGCCTACGGACAAGCAAGCAGCAGCAAGACATTCACTATGAGCGGGTCTCAACTTGACCCCGAAATCATTCCGCTAGCCGTGAGAGACCAACGATATGCTTTCATTGGAGAACTAGAGGCTTACAATTCATGAAAGCTTGGAGTGCGGGGTTTATATGGCGGGGATTCGCGAGGAAATGGTGAACAGTGCCGATCAAGTACTTGAACTCATCAAACTTGGTGAAGCTAATTTGGCATGTTAGAAAGACAAACGTGAACATTTGAAGCAGTAGATCACATACAATATTTAGGACGGTCATTGAAAGCAGTGCTAAAGATTCCTCTTCATCTGTTGATGTTATACGCGTATTTGTTTTGAAGATTTTGCTATATCAGAAAGAATCGCTAAAACAGGAGCTAATGAGAGGGAAGGCACATTAACAAGAGCTTAATGATCCTTAGGAATGTGATCGATAAAATGAGCGAGATGGAAAATAAAGAGCACATATATTCCATATCGTGATAGTAAATTAATTTGGATACTTCAACCTGCTCTTGGAGGCAATGCCGAAATATGAGTATTTGAAGCATCATTTTATTGCAATGAGAAGATTTTGCATATATTATTCACTTCTTTATGCAGGTGCCTGAAGCCCCATGTATGTTTTTTTAAGTATGGTGGGTTTGAAGATTTAGGCTATAATGACATTGATTGTCGTCTTTTAGATGTGACGAGTGCATACGGCAGCCTATCACGAGGGCGACGTTGAGATCTTTTAGAAATTTTGTCAAATTGAATTAAGACTTAATTAATTAAATTGCGTGGTGTTGAAGGCCTATGCAGACTTTTTTTAAGCGTGGTAGGTTTAGAAGATTTTCTAAGATGCAGTGTCACAAGATATTGACTATGCATGTATTCTTAAGCATGGTAGGAAGGTTTTAGCACTCCTGAAGCATCCCTTATGTTGGGATGATGCCGAGAGGCTGCTAAAATTCAGACTGACAGGAGACTTAAACATGGTCAAATAAAAGTATTAATAAGCTTAAACTAAACCTAGATAAAAACATAAATCAAAATTAAACTTACATATGAAATTCTAAAAGTCTTTAAATAAAAATGATTTCACAGGAGACTCGTCGACTAGTTAACGAGCATAAATAGAACTTGCAACGGACTTGCAAGCTAATCACTTAACAAGAACAAAATTCAAGCAAAGTTCTCATGAAACTTTTGGTGAATTTAATAGTTGCTTATGAGTACAAATAGAATCTACATTGGATTTGGAAGCTTGTCTCTCAATAAGAACAGAGCTCAGACAAAACTCTCCAAGAACTTATAAAGAATTCAACGTTTACTTACGGGTATCAACATTATCTTTCAGTAAATATTTGAATAATATTATATCTTGCGTCAAAAGAACTAAAGGATTGAGTTTACACAAGCAAGCTTGAAGAAAATTTAGTGACTATTCCACAAACAAGAATAAACATCAGACATGATAAATTTATAAAGGCTTGAAAGCTCATCAACAACTATGAATCAAATTTCAATGAAAGTTAAGAATTGAATGAATTCATGGTAAGTACAAGTCTGGGATTCACACTACACTAACAAGAAACTGGAAGATTGGCTTCCAAATGAAAGTTAGACTCAAGCCAGACTCAATAGTGAACTTACATGAGAATTGGATAACTCATCCACGTGCAAGAATGTTACTCGATAACTTTCTCTCAAGTAAAGATGAGGCAAAGTAACTTACAAATGAGCATAAGAAAGGCTTCCTAGCAATAAACTTGCAAGGCTCATCAGCAACCACCAGCAAAGTTCGACTTGAACTTAGAGATTAATGAATAATGGACTAAATGCAAACAAAATAATATTAATCTAAATAATTAAACAAGATCTAAATCACCTTATGCCACCGGATCTGCACCACATTAATGCTAGTCGATAGATGGTATTGGCTTAAATTCAAAATAAACTTTAAATGCATTAATTTTACATAAATTATGGAGCCAATTATCACTCAATTCAAGTGCTTCATAATTTGTACAATCATTTGAAAAAGATGAATTCCTGTACAAACTATAAAGCAATCGTCAATTCAATTTGAATTTTCAAGATTGGTACAAGTAATCTAAAATCTCGTATGGGCCTCGACACTACACTGAATATTTAAACTTAGTGTCTGAGGATGCTCTGCGGGTTGATTTTCGGTTGGGTCTAAGGACCGGGTCTGGTGTAATAAAACCTAAAAATCTAATGATCCTATTATAATATTTTTAACTTAATAAAATATATGAGAAGCTAAATTTGTCATATGACAGTAGTTTTGATTCTCTGTTATTAAATTAATATAGTCGGCAAGATCTGAAATAGCAAAATAATATATCTACCCCAATGATGACTGAGTTGATTGAATATATCAACCATATGGGTCATTTTGCCAAAATATCCAAGATATTTATATTCGATAATCTAAAATTCAAAATTCTCAAAGTATAAATCTAGATCTTATCTTCTATAAATTAATAGGGTCGACAGGATCTGAAACAATAAACTAAATAGTCAAACAGACTTATCTCCCTAATGATAGCTTAGTTGATTGAATATATCAACTAGAGGGGACATCATTATCAAAAATATTCAAAATATTCAAATTCTCAGAATACAATTCTAGATTCAATTCTCTATTATTAAATTAAAAAAGTCGACAGGATTTGAAACAACAAAGTAAATGATCAATACCCCGATGATGGCCGTGTTGATTGAATATTTCAACCAGAGGGGTTTTTATAATAAAAAATCTATCAAATTCTAATATCAAATAATTATATATTCAAATTAAAATCAATTATAAAATGATCAAATATTCAAATAAAAAATATAAATTAAATGAAATTAATTATTTAACTTTAAAGTAAAATCCATCCACACATCCGTAACCGTTTGTCGAGGGTGACAAATTAAGAAAATTTTTACTCACAAAGAGTCAATGCCAAATCAAATATATAACTATTTTCACACTCAAATAATCTTAAACCCGCAGGGACATGGCCCGTGTCCTCTGTCCATGTGGTTTTTTCATAAAATGATATAACATAAATGACAGTTACGACCAGAGCCCTCTAACCGGGTGGCTTGTCGTAAAATGAAACCACCAAATTACGGTCACGACCGCTTTGAGCCGTGAACTATATAATATATTTGATTGGGAAAAAGCTCTTTGTTAGCTAAGGTAGACTTAAGCTTGTCTCCTTAGATAAACACCACCCCATGTCTACAAGATTTTCTTGGACGACACAACCTATGACTGCTAACAAGAATCTTTTGATTAGGTTGGGTCGACTACCTCCTCTGACAAAGTAGACTAGGAATGATGACAGGCCGAGATGACGAAACCATGGGATCTAGATATGCGTCATCATTCCCCCAAACATAAGCTTCAAATTGAAATAAAAAATCTTATAAATATTCAAACTCTACTCACTGCTATTATGCACTAGTTATTTAATGATTCATCGACTAGCCTTAATCGAAAGTGCTCTCTCAATATTGAGAGGGTAATTAATAGGTCGCTTTATAAGAAACCTAGAACCATCTAAAGTCATCGCATGAAAAAAATGAGGGCAAAATCTCATTAAATTATACTCTCTTCATCGAGAGGTTGGTGGCGAATTTTCAGAGCCCACAGATTTCTGGCGACTCCACTGGGGATATGTTTCTCTTTCCATCTCCACTATAGTAGTAGTGGAGCATGATAAAAATTGAAATTTAAAATCAATCATCAATGTAATTAAATTTAAACCAACCATATTCTTATGACTAATTTGTTTTCTCTTTATATTAATGAATCTTTAGAGCACCTAGTTCATCATGAAGCTAGGTCGCGGAGCTAACATCCGTATGGCTAATGGTGTAATCAATAATGGAGATGCTGGAGCTACCATCTAAATTTGTAATGTAAACTACCCAGCTATCACTGCTGCAAAGAATCCTCTACCTCAAGCATATACATATTGTACACACCAACCTGTGCAAGGGAGGAGGACAACTGGAATGGCCTCTACTACTACTGAGGTTCTTTGAAAGAGAGCCTCTGTATTCAAAAGATGGGTGGTTCATGAAAAAATCAGTGAGGGAAAATGCGACTCTCCTCCAGAGCCATTTGTTACCTGGAGCCTTATTAGGAAAGCGAAATATTCTTATCCCATAATAAATTTAAAATTTTGAAATGGGTGAAAATGAATAGCTCTACTGGTGATACTAAGTAGTATTTTTTAGCATAACAGCAGTCAGCTCTAACACTTTAGAAGAAACAACCTGGAACTCTATCTACTCAAATACATAGAGTCCTAAAGGTTGTAAAAGAAAAAGTCTTATGAATAAAAAATATAAAAGGCCAATTACTAGAGAAGCCGAGAATGCTCAACTACAGAAGCTACTATCAGTGGTAGTAAGAGCTCAAGACTGTCATAAGAAATTCCTACATGGTGAACATCGGGGCGTGATACTAAAACTACATGTTCGAGAATCCGCTACCAAAAGATCCTTGTAAAAAGAAAAATAAATATAGAGGTCGAAGCTTCTAGAAGAAGTAGCGACATATAAGCTTCTTATTTAGAAGCAAGCTAACTTAGAGACAGCGGAGAAAGAGAAATGCTGAACTATGTGCTCAACAATCATTATTCAAGCAGAAAATTGTACAACCATCTGTGAACCATAAGTGAGTGTTTCAACCCATAATAGATTTGATAGCCTAAGATGGGTAAAGCAGAACAGCTTTACTAGTCAAATCAAATAGTCCTTCTGGACCCAATAATGTCAGGTTCTAGCTTGTCCAATGAGGAAACTTAAAATTGAATATGTAAAAGTGCATCGGGTCCTCAAAGTTACTAAGGAGAAATGATTGATGAAAAGAAAATATCAAAGTTCTGTCATCAGGGAAGCTAGAGTTATTCCTCCAAGGAGACCTCCTCCTATAACCCCGATAAGTTATCAACTAATTCAAGTCCAGCATGGTGAGCATTGAGGTGTGACACTTAGACACAAGTCCAAGAATTCGTTGTTGAAAGGTCCTGATAAAAAGGTAAGAAAATTTGGAGGTCAAAACCTCGAAGTCAAACTATTATAAAAAAGATAGCTCATGACATCTGGATTGTACTCCCAAAGATTCGCCATAAATAAAACTCATCAAGAATGTGTACCTAAGAAAAAGGTCTTAGGTGATGAGATTTCTGATGGTTGACACCCTGAAGAATCCTTCGGGGAATCCCATCACCAAGTAGCTCCATCTCCTTAGGAGGTAGTCAACTTTAATCGAAGCCCTCCAATTAAAGAAATGCTCATAGTGTAGCCTGAGCCTGAGATCCAATGGAGACGATGCTCAGAAGAGAGGCTATAAGAAGAAGAAGATGATGATGATGATGAGACCATGGGAATAGATGTGGTCTATATGGTAGGTCAAGGTGATGATCACCTGGTGTTCAGTTCTATAATCAACACTGACGTACCATCCTACCCACTGCTCCTCTTGAAAGATAAGAAGAAGAAGAGCATTTAGGTTCTTCCTCAGATGATGAGCCAAGACAAGAGTCAGTAAGGGAGGAGAATCACGTGTTCACTGACACTACCACACTAGCCTATGTGCAGAGGGACATGCAATGTCAAATGAGGGCAAAATATAAAGAAATTAAGCAACTTAACACTAAAATGAATGAGATAATGGCTCAGATGAATCTTATGATGCAGATAATGCAAAGGAATGTAACGGTAATCCCACTATCCGTTTCACCAGCTAATCCTCAAACAACTAATATTATCCCTACCAATATACCAAAACACACCTCAAACTTACGGAGCTGGAGTGCTTCTCAAAACTTGCCAATAGAGCTCGTGACAATTGCTCAATTGGAGACTATTTTAAATGAGAAATTTAAAGCTATTATTGTTGTAGAGTAGGTAGAGAAGTTAGTAAATAAAGGCTGCCCATACCCAATCGAGTACAACCAAGTGCCATACACTAAAGGCTATTTAATGCTAAAGTTCAATACTTTTGATGACAACGATAATCCTAAGTAGCACTTGGCATAATTTTAAGCGACCTGTGGCAATGCTGGGGGTAATGATGCACTATTATTTCACCAATTCGTCAGCAGCTTGACTTCGATTGCTTTTTAGTGGTATGCTGAACTACCAAATGATTCTATCAAAATATTCATGAAACTTGAAACTATATGTTTATCAAGAGGTTTGTCAGTGCAGTTAAAAAGATAACCATCACTGACCTTGCTCTTGAGAAAAAAAAAAGAAAGATGAGTCACTGACTCGATATATCACACGTTAACAAAATATGAGTATGAGATGTGAGCACCAATTGGAAGAAGAGCATGAAATTCAATTTATAATGGACAACATTGATGATAAAATGGTGCCTTATCTTTGCATGGCTTTAATCACCATATTTCAGGAGCTTCTTGATAGGATGGCTAAATTCAAAAAATTAAATCTATCAAACTCTGATAGTCATTTAGGAAAATCAAAAAGAAATAAAGTTCTAGATTCAAAGAAAGGGGAGACACACTTAGCTTCTTTCAAAAGTGATAAAGGAAAGCAAGTAGTTTACAATGTTGATAAATGGAAGCAACTCACTTACCCAAATAAATTAAAACAGCCATATAGTCTCGTTCCACAGCCGAAGCTTGTACTTGGAGGTAATGATCTACCACGAGGCCACTTCAATGAAAGTGAGTGATCAAAATAAATGAAAGGAATAAATGATTCAATAGTTCTAACCCTCAAGGAAATGCTGAATAAAGAATATTCTTTTAAAAGAGAGAGTGTGGCTAAGCTCTTCAAGCACGCACTCAAAGAAGGTCTCCAACTACCAGAGTGTAAAAGACCTAAAGAGGCTGGACAGACTGATAACCCTAATTATTATCCTTATTATTGGGTGCTCAGCCATCCTATTGAGAATTGTTATATATTCAAGGATTAGCTAGAAAGAAAATACAAAAATGGAGAACTCACACTATCAGACAGTGTGTTAGTGTATCCAAAGAAGGAATCTATCAAGGTAATCACTTCCTCTCCATTCCGTAAAGTAAAGATAAAAGTAAGGATAAATTAACCTGTGATGAAGAGTGGGAAGTTACAGTTTCAAAGAAGACTATAAAAATGTTAAAATAATTGGAAGGCATCCCAAGCATTAAGTGGAAGTCACCGCTTATGCCAGTGCTTGACTTGAAAGAAAATCATAGGTCGAATGTGTTCGCCTCAATATCATCCACCAAAAAATATCATGGAAAGGCCGACTCATCTCAGCATGAGAGACAACCTAGCCAAATCTCGTGAGGAAAAATAAGAAGGTCTACCAAACTAAGGAATAAATCCAAGAAAAAGAAAAAGACTATAGCACATAAGATCGTCAATAATATGGATGATTGCCAACAGCCAGCAAGACGACCTATCAGACTTGCTGATTTCATAACCAAGCTTCAAATTAACAAAGAAGCAAGAAAAGAAGATGAAGAACTTCCCATTAAATCCTTCTTAATGGTACATGATGCTGGTGATAGCTCAGGGGAACTCTGTTTCCCAAATGAAGTTGAACCATAGCCTGTCATGATGATAAACATAAAAAATGTAAAATTAGGCAGTGATTTTGTATCTTTAAATCCATCATTGGAAGGAGCAAAAGTCTTTGACGGGACTCATCGACTCGGTCAAATGAAGTGGCTCAGGGTACAGTTGGGGAGGGGTTGAGTGCTACCACCTCAACAAAAGAAAGGGACAATGAATAAAGATAAAGAAAATGAAATTTAAATTAATGAGAAGGTCATCCCTAAAGATGTAAACAAGAAGTCTTCTCCAAAATAAGGGAATTGATTACAATATTCTATTCCACTTAAGGAAAATTCCTGCACTGCTCAGAGTATATGAAACACTTATAATGTCAGAAAATCTTTGTGATACTCTAATTAAAGCTCTTAAAGAGTTGGAGAAGTTTGAAGTGTATTTCATTAAATGCTACCTAACGGAGGTTTTTCATACTCAAGATCCTCTAGCCATCACATTTTATGAGAAAGATCTCATGCTTGGAACTACAGAACACAATCACCCTCTGTATATTACAGATGAAAGTGAGGGAGTTATAATACTTTAGATCTTGATTGATCCTGGTTCCTCCATGAATCTTATGAATTTAAAGACCCTCAAGTGGTTATCTCTAGATGTGCAATATCTTGGATGACATAAAGTTCTGGTCAAGGTTTCAATGAGAAGGGATAGAAAACTGTTGGATCATTCATCCCTTCTCAGATTCGGAGGTCTCTACACATAAGCCAAATTTCATGTGGCTGATGCAGACACTTCATTCAAAGCTCTTTTGAGTCAACCATGGCTTTATAAATATGACATTGTCCATCTACACTGCATCAGCATATGAAATATACAAAAGGCAAAGAAGAATGTAAGATTATGGGTGATATGCAACCCTTTGCGGTGCGTGAAATGAAGATATACTAGGATGCCAACTACTTCCTTCTGAAGGAGTCAAAGTTAGCAGAGCAGCTAGAAAATATTGCATCTACTACTTCAAAAAAATAAGTTAATAAGAATGGTGAAAATAAACCAACTAAAAAAAGGAGATTACTCCAAATATCTCTAAGGATATAAAGAACAAGTCCAAAATAAATAAAATTGTCTCTCATTTGGGCAGTGATATTGAAGATGAAGAGGAATGTGCTCCTAAAAAATCTAGAAGCTCATATAAATCTTCAACCAAAGTGTTGAATGAGGAGGATCATTTTGACTCTGATTATGTGTTTGAATCTTCTTATGAAGGAAAAGTGCAGTGCATATACTTGAAAATAATCATTGAACTCGTGACAGTGAAGACTATGCTTGTAATCACTTCTGTTCCTCCCCAACATTTCAAGGAAGTCAATCCTCAGGAAGTTCACAATGTTGAAGAATTGGTGACCTTCTATGTGCCTCCCTCCCTGAAAAGCATGGGCTAGAAAGCTTATTTTATAAATCTGAGGGATTCCAAGGGGAAGATCTAGATTGAGTAATGCAATTGTCTGAAGAGGAAGAAGCTGTGCCCACAAGGATAACAAAATATTATCCTCTGAAAATATAGAACTTAATACGCAAGCATGGGATCCATGCTGAAGAAAATAAACAAAGGACTAAATTCTTTGTGATGATGTGGTACCCAAAAGGTTTTCAAATCATTGGTAGAAGAAACAAACACACTACCAAGGGCCTTGGGTTCATCCAAGACAATCGTCCATAAGAAGACACCTATTATGTTATAATATAAGTGGAAATTGAAAATGATAATGAAAATGAAGGTGATTTTTTTGAGATTAATCTTACAAATAATGAAGAAGTAGGAGCCATACCGGCACTTAAGGAGCTTGAGGATGATGGGCAGGCATCTACTATGAATGAACTTAAAGGAATTAATGGGCAGGAAGATCCTCGTAATGTTTATCTACCCTACTCAAGATAAAGTGGAAGAATTAAAAACACTGCTCTATGAATTAAGGATCTACTTTGCTTGGACATATGCAGAGATGCCAGGATTATCCCCTAATGTGGTGGTTCATGATTAGCAATCAAATCAGATCCAACACTAGTCAAGTAAACCTCTAGGCGAATATGACTGGAAATTGAAGAATAGGTGATTACAGAACCAAGAAACTCATTGAAGCTAGTTTCATTCGAGAAGAGAAATATGCCAATTGGAAACCTAATATTATCCTAGTGAAGAAGAAGAATGGTCATATTCATATTTGCATCAACTTTAAGGACTTAAATAAATATGTCCAATGGATGAATTTTTGCTCCCTATATCAGAACTATTGGTGGACATACTTCAAATCATGACATGTTCTCATTTATGGATAGATCATCAGGATACAATCAAATCAAAATGGCTACTGAAGATGAGAAGCATTCCTCATTCAGGATGCCAATCGGTATATATTGATACACAATCATGCCCTTCAGCTTGCATAATGTTGGATCTACTTACCAAAGAGCTATGATGCGTATATTCGGCGAGTTGATTCATTAAAAGTAAAATACTATATTGATGACCTCATTGTCAAAAGTATGGATCACAAAGATCACCTTGATGACTTGAGAATCATCTTTGAAAGAATTAGAAAATATGATCTCAAGATGAATCCTCTCAAATGTGTCTTTGGAGTCTCATCGGGGAAGTTCCTCAGATATGTTGTGCACCGTAGAGGGATTCAAATTGATCCCAATAAAATCAAAGCAATAGTCAAAATGCCTCCTCCGAGAAGCCTTCTCCAACTCCATTCCTTGCAGGGACATCTTGCATTCATCTGAAGATTTATATCAAATATATCAGACATATGTAAACCCTTTGCAAAGTTGATGAAGAAGGACACTCCTTTCAAATAGGACTAAGAATTTCAAGAGGCTTTCGATAGTATCAAGATGTATCTGTTGAATCCACCTATTCTTGCAATACTGATCCCAGGAAAGCCTCTTATCTTGTACATAGTAGAACTGGAGGAATCTCTGGGTGCTCTGTTGGCAAAACATAATGAAAAAGAAAAGAAGAACACTTTATACTAATATTGACCTCACTTTTGGAGTGAGTTCTCAACTTCCTCATCATAGATCTAGGACACTTATAGACACTAAGAGTTCCTTAGTCTTAAGACACTTCTAGTGATTAAGTGAACACTTAACCTAACCCTAGAGACTTAGAGAGTATGCTGTAGGAATGGGTTGTGTCTTAGGGATTCAGGAGGACTTGCCTACCCTATAGCCTAAACCCAACCCTTGCTTCCTTCATTCAAACCAAGCCTCAAATTCAAATCCAAATTCCAAAATCAAATTCAACTATCAATTGATTGAAACACATGATTAAATTCAAACTACAAATCCCTTCCTAAGCCTTTTGATTTTATCTTATGGACTTAGCCTTAACCAAATTCAAATCAATCCCAATCCAATTGATTTTTCTCAAATTATCAAATTCAATCGCAAATCCCAATCCAAGATTCCAAATTCCAAATTAACTCCAAAAGATTGAAACCTATGATTAAGTCCAAGTTCCAAATTCTCTTCCTAAGCCATATAAATCACCTTCATATGCTTAGTCAAAACTCCTTCAAATCAACTCAAATTTGGTTTATTTCTTTATAAATCAATCATTCCTTTAATTATACTCATAAATATAAATGAAATCTAGGTTCAAACCCTTCAAACCAAATCAAAATAAATCAAACCTATTCAAAAATCCAAGTTAGCCTTTTTGACTTACATCCCTCAACTTGGTCAAATTTGCATCCAAATCACTCCAAACTCAAGTGATTTTCTCACAACCTATTTATATCTTTATTTATATTCATGAATATAAATGAAATATAAATTCAAATGGTCCAAACCAAATACAAATCAAATCAAATTCTCAATTGTTTTCCTTTTAGCCAAACTTTTGAACTTGGCTAAATGCAACCCAAATCAAACCAAAATCCATGGATTTCTTCATGATTCAATCATTCCTTCAATCATTGGCCCAAATATAAACATAAATCACAATTGTCAAACCAAACCCAAGTCAAGCCCTCGTTGACCCTTTTAACTTGAAATTATCATGTGAACCAAAATCCATATAGATCCAAATCATTTACAATTGGATTTATATTTTCATCTCAAACTCATTTATCAATATAACTAAATTTAAATCAAGCTATGATCAAGCCAATTAACCCATTTAGGTTCACTTGACCCAAAGTGACCTAAAAGATATTTTTGATCCAAGTTCCAAATTCAACCGAAATTGGGTTAAACCAATCCCATCTAAACCTTCAATCATGATCAATAATCATCATAGGGTGATCAATTGCATAGAATTGGGTCAAACCAAGTCAAACCTAGCCTTTGACCAAGTCAAAATTTAGCCCCAATGAAACCCAAACTAGCCAAAATCCACCATATGCAAAATTGATTGAAACCATTGACATTCAAATCAATGATTGAACATGACCAAACCCTCACTTGAGCCAAACCAAGTCCAATTGGCCATTTGACCTAAGTTGACCCAAATTAGCCTAAAAGGCTAAAATAGATCAAATTATGATTTGATCCAAATTGATTGCAACCAATGGCTCAAGTTCATCCCTAATTAGTTATTGAACTTGACCAAAGCCATAATTTTGCCCAAGTTGACCAATTGGTAAACTTGACCCAACCTAGCCCAAATTGACCTAATCTACAATCATTTTAAATTGACCAATTGAACTTGACTCAACACTAACCCAACCCAATTTGGTCAAATTAGTTAAATTGGTCAACTTGACCAATTTGATCCTTTTGAAGCCAACTGAGTCAAATCTAAACCTAGGCTAAACTAACCCAAATCAATTGAACCAAAACATCCCAAATCATCATTTGAGCCTAACCCAAGCCTTGGTTTGACCCAATTTGACCAATTGGTCTATCCAACCCAACCTAGCCCAAATGAACACATTTTGTCCATATGAACTTAAATCACCCAAAAATCACTTTATGGGACCTTGGTGGCTGACCTAACCCGACTCAATTGGACCCTAAGTTAGCCCCAAACCAACCCAAGTCCATGTGGGACCCAACCTAAGGAAATTAACCAATGGACACCCTCTCATTTGCATTGGATCATTTCCTTAGGTGGCAAAGTCCACTTTATCTCACCATGGCAGCCATCAAATGGAAAAATGAAGCACTCCTAAGACTTCGTAGCCCAACCTAACTCACCCTAGCATCTGCCATAGACCAAGAGAACAAAGCCAAGCCATTCCCCCTCATGGTCGAGCCCATTGGATGCAAGGGAGGTCAATCCCACAATCCCTCCAGCCTCATCACCTTTTGAAATCCCACCACCACAACCTTCCCAATGATGATGAAACCCCTCCTCAATTGGCATTCCTCTTCCCCGAGCAAAGCCAAAATAGTACACCACCCTTTTGATCAATACTCCCTCTTCATCAAATCTTACTTCCTCTTAGACACACCATCACCATACTTAGTCGAGCACAAACGAATTAATTCCCAAGCTTCCAAGCCGTGTGAGGAGTGAATTTGATCAAGACCAAATGCCAAAAGAGGGGAGCTTGGTCCATAGAGCATCTACCCCAAATAAAGCTCAGAGCTTCTCAATGGGACTTGCCTCAACTAGGCAAAGCTACCTCCGACGACCCACCATCGGACATTAGCTCTGGTGAGGTAATTCCTCAAAACCATAGCTATAGGGAAATCATGCTTGGTCTTTTTTAAAGAGAATTTGAATCCCATGTGAATTTGACCATTAGATGTGCATCTCCCCTCCTTCTGAAGGTGTGGATTGGTTTGATCTCAATCTAAGCTCTGGTGAGCTCAAATTGGGGAAAGATGAACGGTGCTCATCTTTCATCGCTCGTGAAGGAGGAAGATCATATGCCATCCATTTTGTATGATTGGAATGGACATCTGTGATTAGATCACGGTAGATCCCCATTGTTCTCTCCCTTAACCCGTGGCTCGAATCATGGCCTTGATCTTAAATCAGACAGTCCATGGAGAAACAACGTCCGCAACTATCCGACTCAGCCTTCGGATGTGATAACTTAAATATCCACTCTCATCGCACCACATGGAAACTGTGTCGCGTCAGCTCGCCGCATCACCACGTGGCTCAATGGGATTAAGGCTTTAATTAGGTTGTTTTAATTAATTTGTAAGCCTAAAACTTTTAAAATTCATAACTAATTATAAAAAATTCAAAAATTTCAAACTTTGGCTTATTTTAAAGGTATTTCATAGTAGAATCTAGGAAAATTATTATTAATTGATTTTGAATAGTGATCTTGGCTTAATTGAGATTTAATTAGAACTGTAATTAGCTTAATTACCCATTAATTAAGCATCCAATTAATCTTAAATTTTTTGAAGATTTCTAGCAGGATGACCTCTACCTCCCCTATTTTGTTTGGAATTTTATTGGTTACTTAATCAAGGAAATCAATTGATTAAATCTTAATCACTCTCTTAATTCAATTAGTGATAATTAATGAATGTACAATGGTTTAAGTAATTATTTAAGCCTAATTACCTTTGTGGAATAGTAAGGGAACTTAGGGAGTGTAATTGGGATATTTTTTCTAATTCATTTCCTAGATTTCCTTCACTTTTTGGAATTAAATTAATTGATGATTAATGAGGTAATTAATTGCTTAATTAATTAATTAATTCCCAAGACAAAAAAAATCAGAGCCTAATTGAGTGTTTGAAATGGCTTAGGGATTAAGGATTGAGACATTGTCCTTGATCCCTTTCTCTAATCCAATTTCATCATTCTAATCAAAATATAATCAAAGAAATCATCTTATTAATTAATGAGCTTGATTTAACTCAATCTAAAATCCACTTCACATCTAAGCAACCTTTAATCGATCTTGGGTAGCTCTTTGGGTGTTCAATAACTCAAGGTGAGAGATAATAAAATTATGGTTAGCTTACATGTGTGAGAAAATTATAAAAGTAGTTAAGTGAGATCCCTCAAGCATAATTAACCATTAATCATAAGCTAATTGTATTAGGCCCCTTTCATTTCTTAGGGGCATTACAAATTTACTTTTCATGTGGTTGCATATCATATTGGCTTATTATTAATTAGTTAATTAACTTAAGGTGATATAGGTAGGGGTTAATTAATTCACTTAATTCACATCCTAACTTAATCAAAATAGAAAATCAACCTAAATATTCTTCATTAAGCCAAATTAATTCACATATGGGGAATTGGATTAGGATTAGCAAACCTCTTTCATATTTTCTAAATCAAGTCAAACTCAAGATCAAGAATGTCTTTAAAGAACTTTGGTTTATTTTAAATAGCCTTATTTAGTATGGTTATCCTTAAGAATTAATTAGGATGAATGAGATTATGTGCTTATATTCCTTTTCTTTCCATTCATGTTAAATGTTGCTTGCCATGTGAAATCATGCATTCATTTCTTTCAAAATTAATTAAATGAAATTATTTCTTTTATGTCAAATTGCATGTTGACTTAAATTAAAAATATATGTGACTATTATCACTATTAAATCAAAAGTTATTTTCAAAAGCCTATAAATCAATTATTATAAATAAAGTGATGTTAATTATAAATATCTATAAGTTTGCATGTAATGATAATTATGGAGTTTATTTTTGTGTTTAGGTGTGTTTATGTGAGGAAACACCACGTAGATCTGCAGATGTGCTCATTAGGGTGATCAAGTATGACATTAAAGAGTAGTGTACTATCTTGAGAGATAGAAGTCACTACCCTATGATGGACTTAATCATCTAATAAGGACTCTCTTAAGGCATGATGCGTCTTCGAATATACCAAATATTTTTTCCTTACTATACATAAAAAAGTAAAGCAAGGTTTATTTAAACCAAGTTTGTTAAGTTCCCTATGGAGGCAAGCCTCCATAATTAATTACATATTAAGGAAATTAATGCCTTAAGAATACTCTCGATTAAATTAGGCGATTGTTGTCTCCAAAGAATTCAAAGATAAGACTATCAAAGGATAGTTATATTTTCAAAAATTAAGTGGGAGAGATTAAAAGGGAAAAGTTCTTATCGAAACTGAGGGAGATGAGTAAGGAGTGCTCATGATACTAGGAAGCCTAGTGAGCACTCCAATCTATCATATGATTGGGCTTTATACATGTGAATTTGAGAAGATTTATTTATTTGAGTTGAATTTTTATTAGAAATCTAGGACTTATAATTTCACAATATAAGCTTATAGAAATTCCTAAAAGGTGAGGATTTATGCTTGTAATCCACAAAGAAAAATAGTAACCTCAGATCCTAAATCTAGGGAGCTTTGGCGAGGACCAAAGCACGCCTAAATCTGAAAATGGGTGTATGGTTTACCTCCATAAGAGAGGTAAACCACCCAACTGCTGGGCTCATTACCATATGGAGTGGAAGCCACTAACTCCTCTTACGCTTTAAATCCATGTAGGCAAGTCATATGCTTTACAAGATGGTTAGATTGCTGTTTATTTAGAAAAGAAACTAAGTCCTTAAAGTCACTCCCTAAGAGACTAGATCATGAAGGGCATGAGTAATGACTTAAATCTAATGCAAATTTTGTTAAGTTTTAATTGATTTTTATACTTTTATTTTGACACAGACTTTAGGATTTTATATGAATAAATGCATGAGAAATTGATTGTGGGCTAAATCAAGAGAGAAAGAGGTGTGTTTCCATTAAAGGCTCTTACTGGTTAAGCCTTTATTATTTGGCATAGATGGAAGCACTCTCTTAGCAAGAGTGGAAGAATATGACATGCATGATATTATACATTCAATCATTGCTAAAAAATTTTATTATCTTGATTTAATTCCTAGGCTTTTATGCGAGGTTATGAGTTATTTTAAAATTTTAGTTATGAGTTATTAATGGGATAAAAAATTTATTTATTTTTTCCTAAGAGTCTAATCGCATCCAGGCCACACAACAATCACCAATCATAAAAAAACTATGAAAATGCAAGTTATTTCTAATGCACAAGCTAAACAAAATATCAAATAATTTTATAAAGCTATTGCAAAAGAATAAAAGGCCGGTGTGATTGGGTACTGCCATACAACCTGAAAAGAAATGTGGGTAGCCGAGCTCTACCCTTATACATCTCGGTACAATGAAAGAATAATTATAATTATGAAATGATAAGTGTTATGTGGTCTTCATTCTTCATCATTCATTTCTTCATTTTTGATTTGCTCCATTTTTTTTCTTTCTTTTGGACTTGATTGGGATGTTGTTTGCTCCAAAGGCATCACATGGTATATAAGACATGGTCTTATAACCAATGCTTATCCTTAATCCTCATAACACTTATCCTAATTCTAATGCAAAAATTACATTAAAAAGATGGAAAGTAAATCTAGTGACGCCTATAAAATAAATGTTAGCTAAACACACCATACAACCCAAGCAATTATAGGAATAATTTGGACTTAGCACCCTACACATGGGTAACCAAGTCCACCTGTCCTAACTTGGGCTATGCTTAGGGACTAAGCAACACAGCCAAAATCATTTATATTTTTATTATAACGGCCCTTAAGCACGATCCCCTACATAAAATATGGTTAGTCTAATATCGGCCTAACATTCTGGCTATGCACATGCACCCTCACATCCAATCTAAAATAATACATCACAAGACTAAACATTCATCAAACCATGCACTCCTTACATAAAGCTAGAAATGGTGACTTAGCTTAATGTTCATGTGTTAGAGCTTGTGTGGTATGTCCTAACTAGGCTTTAAGGTTATGATTTCCTAAGTGTGAGGGATTTAATTTATAAAATGTTGATTTCTCTTTAAGTGGTTTAGTTAATTTGGGAATTTTTACTTAATATTTTCTTTTGTTTCATGTAGCTTACACTTAACAACTAAGTGTTATAAAGAGAAGAAAGAGAGGGAGAGTCTCTCTTTTATCCCTACCTTAAGTCATTTCTAAGGTAAGTTGATTAATGAATTTCCTTTAGTGAATGGTTTATTATGTGTTTTAATTAACCCTATGTTTAGATTCATTTTAAATAGCCTATTCAATAAGAGAGGCATCTTAGGATTAATTAGGATGGATTACTATCACATAACACACCCATCCATTTATTTCCATCATGTATACCATGCATATGAATAATTCTAAGCATACCTATAGAAGCAATGTAAATCTTAGCACACTTTGATGATGAATGCAAAGAAATGTATTTTAAATATTTCATTTGTTAATTGAATTATGAATGCATGTCTTTATTATGTAAAAAAGAGGGATTTTTCACCCATTAGCTAAATATACATTCACATGTATAAAAGTTATAAGTGAGTATGACACCATTATTTTCTACACTAGGGGCATAAGGTACAAGACCTACTTAGGGTACTTAAAGCCTCACAATCCCGGGATGTCCAAACTAATATATCACTTTTCTTAGATACATGTAAATATATGAATAACTATAAGGATAACAAAATCTATGCAAAAGTTATGTTTTATTTTTTTATTCTTTTTTCATTGGCCACATCACACATGCATATGTATAAGAGTTTTAAGTGAGTACAACACCATTATTTTCTACACCAGGGGCATAAGGTACAAGACCTATTAAAGTCTCGACCACAGGATGTCCAGACTAATATACCACTTTTCTCAAATACATATGAATGTATAAAAAGAACCAAATGGATAAGGAATTATGCAAGAAATTATGTTTGATTCGGTTGTATGATTTATATGTGTAATATTAAAACTCTTCCTAAGTCTTAACATAGAGATGAATAAGAATAGATTTAGGCAAGTGTTGGGTTCTTTTCAAATGAACTATACACTTGCAAATCCTATGTGAATCCATGTTAAGAAAAGGAAAGAGAACTTCATAGCACACATCTTATACTATCATCACATGCAAGCTTATAAATATTTGTAATAATTGATTTATAGGTTTTGAAAATAGTTTTTGGTTTAATAGTGATAATAGCCACTAATATTCTTAATTTTAGCCAACACATACAATTTGACATAGAAGGAAATATTTTAAATAATTAATTTTCAAAAGAAATGAATGCATGATTTCATATGATAAATAATATTTAGCATGATTGGAAAGAAATAAAAGAATGTAAATACATGATTTCATTCACCCTAATTAATTCTAAGGATAATCATATAATAAGCGTTATTTAAAATAATCAAAATTTTAAGGACATTTTTATCTTTGAATTTGATTTGATTTAGAAAATATGAGAGAGATTTGCTAATCCTAACCCATTTCCCCATGTGTGAATTAGTTTGGTTTAATGAAGAAAAATTAAGTTGGTTTTTTATTTTGATTAAGCTAAGGTATGAATTAAATAAATTAATTATCCCTTACCTATATCACCTTAAGTTAATTAACTAATTAATAATAAGTCAATATGATATGCAACCACATGAAATGTAAATTTGTAATGCTCCTAAGAAATGAAAGAGGCCTAATGCAATTGGCTTATGATTAATAGTTAATTAAGCTTAAGGGACGTCACTTAATTACTCTTATAATTTTCTCACACATGTGAGCAAATCATAATTTCATTATCTCTCACCTTAGGTTATTGAACACCCAAGGAGCTACCCAAGATCAATTAAAGGTTGCTTAGGTAAGGATGAATTGATTTTTAATTTTAATTTCA
Organism: Cymbidium sinense; assembly: GCA_021442155.1. Classification (NCBI taxonomy): domain Eukaryota; kingdom Viridiplantae; phylum Streptophyta; class Magnoliopsida; order Asparagales; family Orchidaceae; genus Cymbidium; species Cymbidium sinense. The sequence goes on from CM038215.1 coordinate 86,031,039, forward strand.
TTAGGCTTTTAAAGAATTGATTAAATATTTTGGTTATGTTTAAATTTTAATGATGAAATTAACTTAGGGGAAAGGATAACGGGCAAGACCTCAATCCTAATCTCTAAATCATTTAAACATTCAATTAAGTTTTGACTTCCTTATTTTGAAGATTGATCACTTAATTATTCAATTAATCATTCCATTAACCCATTAATTAATTTGATTTTTAAAGATATAGAAGACTTAGAAAATGAATTAGGAAAGATATCCTCAATCTCATTCCCTAAGTGATTTTATTGTTCAACATGGATAATTATGTGCAAATGATTAATCAAGCTACTGTTCATCCCTTAATTATAGTTAATTAGATTAAGAGAGTGATTAGGGCTTACTCAAATATTTTTTCTAATTAAGCAATCAATAAAATCTCAGAAAGTAAGGGAGGTAGAGGTCATCCCCCTAAATATCCATAAAAAATTTGAGATTAATTGAGTGCTTAATCAAAGTGTAATTAAGCTAATTAGATTTTTGATAAAACACTAATTAAGCTAAAATCACTTTTCAAAATTAATTAATTATAATTTTTCTAGATTCTCCTCTGAAATATCTTCAAAATGAGCCTAAGTTTGTATTTTTTTTAGATTTTTCTATAATTAGTTATGATTTTAGGAAGTTTCGTGATAAAACTACTAATTAGTGCTAAAGCTTAATCACATCGCCACATGGTATGCGGCACGCTTTCCACATGGCACGATGGGATTGGCTATTTAAGTAGTTACATTCACGCCTGACTCAGCGATGGCGGACGCAGTTTTCTATGGGCCATCTAATATAAGATCGGACGATCGTGATTTAATTCACGGGTTAAGGGGGAAATCAAAGGATTTATTGTTAGATTTGATCAGAGCCATTCATCTCGATCACACGAGATGGACGGCTCGTGATTTATCCCATTCACGAGCGATGGAAGACGGGCACCATCCATCTTTCTTTGTTCGATCCAAGCTCACCCAAGCTTGGATTGGGATCAAATGGATCCTACACCATCTAAGGGAGCACACAATCACATCCAATGGCTAAAATCCATTGACAGGGAGTTTCCTTTCATAGAAGACCAACACAAAGGCCTAGAGCTACGATTTTGAGGAATTACCTCACCGAAGCTAATGTTCGTGCAACGTCGGAGGTAGCTTCACTTAATTGAGGCGAGGCTTTGTTGAAGAAGTCCAAGCTTAATTTGGCCTAGGATGTTCGGTTGACCAATCCACGCAGGTGGACACCTCATCTTGGATCGCACTCACACCTCTGATGCTTTGAAAGGCTTAGACATGGGTTGGTTGGCTTAGATTGGGTAAGAGGATGGTGTGGGTGCAAGGAATTTGCATTTCGTTTAGTGGAGAAGGAGTATTGCTTGAGGGAAGAGTGTCCTATTTTGGCTTGTGCACGGGAATGGCAATGGTTGAACAGAGAAGGCTTGGGGATCCTTGGATTTGCTCTGGGTGAGTTCAGAATGTGCTTATGGACTCACACGAGTTGATTGCGTGTGAAACTAGCTTCAAATTGATGGGTTATACCCCTCAATTTGCCATCACTGATAGACGGGAGTGTGTGCATGCTTTACCGTAGCTCGCCATTGTCCGGCCGTCAGAGTTATCTTCATCAAGGTCAAGTCGCATGCCAGGGATGGGAGGAGTCATGGGGAGCTGCCATGGATCCATTGTGCCAAGTTCCCAGCTGACATAGGGTGGATTAGGTGGCCTAGGTGTGTCATGGGAAGGTTCCTTTGAGTGAAAAGGAGCTGCCATGGGGATGGGCAAGTTGACTTTAGCTTTAATCCATTAGGTTTAAGGTTCAAATCCAATGGTTTGATGGATAAGTCCCTTGGTGGGGTCCACTTGACTTTTAGGCTAATTTGAGAATGAAGTAGGGCATGCTTGGGTCGAGTTTGACTAAGCTTTAGGGTACCATAAGTTAGTTTGGAGGGATTTAGCATCATTTGGTTAAAGTGAGTTCATTTGGACTAGGATGGGTTGGGTTGACCAATTGGTCAAATTGGGTCAAACTAAGGCTTGGGTTAGGTTCATATGATGATTTGGGATGTTTTGGTTCAATTAATTTGGATTGTTTTGGCTTAGATTTGAATTTGACTCATTTGGAATCAAAAGGGTCAAATTGGTCAAGTTGACCAATTTGACCAAACTAAGTTGGGTTAGGTGTTGAGTCAAGTTCAAATAATTAGTTGAAAATGATTATAGGCTTTAGTTTGGTTTAAATTAGGATTAATTTGAATTTTGGTCAATTTGACCTTTTAGATAAATTTGGGCTAAGTTGGGTCAAGTTGACCAATTGGTCAACTTGGGCTCAATCATGGCTTTGGTCAAGTTCAACAAGTGATTTAGAATGAACTTGATCCATTGGTTTCAATCAATTTGGATTAAATCATGATTTGACTCATTTTAGTTTTTTAGGCCAATTTAGGTCAACTTAGGTCAGGTGGCCAATTAGGCTTGGTTTGGCTCAATTGATGGCTTGGTCATGTTCAATTATTGATTATGAATGGGTTTGGGTCAATGGCTTCAATCAATTTGGCATATGGTGGATTTTGGCTAGTTTGAGTTTCATTTGGGCTAAGTGTTGACTTAGTCAAATGCTAAGTTTGACTTGGTTTGACCTAATTTAAGGCGGTTGATCACCCCATGATGATTGTTGATCATGATTGAGGTTTAGATAGGCTTAGTTCAATCCAATTTGGGTCAGATTAGAACTTGGCTCAAAAAAGGGTCCTTTAGGTCACTTTGGGTCAAGTGAACCTAAATGAGTCAATTGGTTTGGTCAAGACTTGATTCAAGTTTAACTGAAATCACATATGAACTTAGGATTGAAATATAAATCCAATAACAATTGGTTTGGAGCCAAATGATTTTTGGTTCATATGACAATTTCAAGTCATAAGGGTTAACTTGAGCTTCATTTGGGTGGACTTGATTTTGGTTTGATAATGGTGGTTTATGTTTATATTTGGATCCATGATTGAATTATGAAGAAATCTACCAATTTTGAGTTGATTTGGGTTTTATTTAGCCAAGTTAAAAAGTTTGGCTAAAAGGGATAAAATTGGGAATTTAATTTGATTTGAGTTTTTTTTTGGTCATTTGAATTTATATTTCAATTATATTTGTGAATATAAATGAAGATATAAATGGGTCATGAGAAAATCACATGATTTTGGAGTGATTTGGAAGCAAATTTGATTAAGCTTGGGGATGTAGGTTGAAAGGGTTAATTTGGGTTTTAATTTGGTTTGATTTGATTTGAAAGGTTTAAATTTGGGTTTCATTTATATTTATGAGTATAAATGAAGGTATGATTAATTTATAAAGAAATAAACCAAATTTGAGTTGCTTTGAAGGAGTTTTGACTGAGCACATGAAGGCAGTTTATATGGCTTAAGAAGAGATTTTCTAATTTGGAATTTGGAGTTGATCATGGGTTTCAATCAATTTGGAATTTGATTTGAGATTGAATTTGATGATTGAGAAAATCAATTGGATTTGGATTTGGTTTAGGCTAAGTCCATAAGATAAAATCAAAGGGCCAAGTAAGGGATTTGGAGTTTGAATTTGGTGATGGAATTCAATCATTGGATAGTTGAATTTGATTTTGGAATTTGAATTTGAATTTGTGGTTTGATTTGAAAGAAAGAAGCAAGGATTGGGTTTGGGCTATAGGGTAGGCAAGTCTCTTTAAATATCTAAGGCATAACCTATCCTTATAGCTAACTCTTCTAAGTCTCTAGGGTTAGGTTAAATATTCACCTAATCATCAGAAGTTTCTTAAGACTATGGAACTCTTAGTGTCTATAAGAGTCCTAGACCTATGATGAGGAAGTTGAGAGCTCACTCCAAAGTGAGGTCAATAATAATATAAGATATGCAATATGAAGTTCTCTTTCCTTATCTTACATGGATTCACATAAGATTTTATAAATGTATGATTCATTTGAAAAGAACACAACATTTGCCTAAATCTACTCCTATGCATCTCCATATTAAGACTTAGGAACAATTTCATATCATATATGTAAATCATATAATCAAATCAAATATGACTTCTTGCATGATTTCTTATTTTTGTGGTCTTTTTGTACATTCATATGTATTTAAGAAAAGTGGTATATTTGTCTGGACACCCTAGGGTTGTGAGATTTTAAGTAGCCCAAAGTAGGTCTTGTACCTTATGCCCTTAGTGTAGAAAATAATGGTGTCATACTTACTTAAAACTCTTATACATATGTATGTATGACTCGGCCAATGAACAAGAATCATAAATCAAATAAATTAAAAATATAACTTTTGCATGGGTTTTCCTATCCTTATAGTTGCTTATACATCTACATGTATATAAAAAAGTGGTATATTAGTCTGGATACGGGCTTGAGGCTTTAAGTATCCCTAAGTACGTCTTGTACCTTACACCCCTGGTGTAGAACAATGATGACATACCCACTTAAAACTTTTATACATGTGAATGCGTATCTAACTAATAGATAAAAAAATCCATCTTTTTCTATTAAAAGACATGCATTCATAATTCAATCAAATGAAATATTTAAATTCTAAATACACTTCTTTGCATTCATCATTCAAGTATGCTAAAAATATAAATTGTATGTATAGGTATGCTTAGGATTTAATAATATGCATGATGTATATGATGGATAGAAATGAATGAATATGTGTTATATGATAGTAATTCATTCTAATTAATCTTAAGATGTCTTTCTTATTGAATAAGGTCATTTAGAGTGAACCTAAATGTAAGATTAATCAAAACAAGTAATAAGTCATTCGCTAAAGAAAATTGATTAATTAATTTGCTTTAGAAGTGACTTAGGGTAGTGATGAAATAGGGGTCTCCTCTCTTTCTTCTCCTTATAAAACTTAGTTATTTTGAGTAGGTCAAATGAAACAAAAGGAACTAGTACATAAAATTTTCAAATCAATTAAATCACTTAAAGAGAAATCAACCCTTTTATAAATTAAATCCCTCACACTTAGCAAAATTATAACTCTAAAGCCTAGTTAGGACATAGCCCACAAGCCTTGATGAACACACTTTAGACTAAGTCACTATTTTTAGCTTTATGTTAAGACGGTGTATGATTTATTGTATGCTTATTTTATGATGTATTATTGTAGATTGGATGTTAGGGTGTATGTGCATAGTCTGGATGTTAGGCCATTATTAGCCTAATCATGCTTTATGTAGGGGTTGTGCTTAAGGAGCCACCGTAGTAAAAATATAAATGTTTTTGTTGTGTAGGTTTCTTGTACCCCTAAGCATGGCCCAAGTTAGGATAGGTGGGCTTAGTTACCCATGTGTGGGGTGCTAAGTCAAAAAAATATTCATGTAACTGCTTGGGTTGTATGATATGTTTAGCTAACATATGTTTTGCAAGTGTAGCTAGAATTACTTTCATCTTTTTAATATAACTTTGTATTAGGATTAAGATAAGTGTTATGGGAGATTAGGATGAGCATTGGTTATAAGACCATATCTTATGTCCCATGTGATGCCTTTGAAGCATGCACATCCAAATCAAGATAAAAGGAAGAAAGAAATGGAGCAAGTCAAATTAGAAAAGGAAAGAATGAAGACCCCCAAAACATTCATCATTTGTAATTCTAATTATTCTTTCATTATGTCGGGATGTATAAAGGTAGAGCTCGACTACCCACATTTCTTTTCGGGTTGTACAGCGGTACCACACCACATCGGCTTCATATTCTTTTATGATAGCTTTATGCAATTGTTTGATATTTTGTTTTGCTTGTGCATTATCAAAAGCATACCTCTTTATAGTTTATTTATTATTGGTGGTTGATGTATGGCCTAGATGGGATTAGGCTCCTAGGACAAAAATTAATTTTTCTACGTAAACTAATAACTCCTAACTAAATCTCTAAAATAACTCATAACCTCATGTAAAAGCTTAGGCATTAAATCAAGATAATAAAATATTTAGCAACCCCTTAGCTGGATGTTGTATGTGTAAATATCATGTATAATCATCTTATTTTACTCTTGTTAAGAGAGGGCTTCCATCTTTGCCAGATAGAAATATGCTTAACCTTTAAGAGCCTATGATGGAAGAACACATCTTTCTCTTTCGATTTGGCCCATAATCAACTTCTCATGTTAGGCATACAAAATCATACAGCCCGTGTAAAATAAAAAGTCCTAAATTAAATAAAATTTGATAAGAATTTGCCTTAGATTAAGTCAATATTTATGCTCCTCATGCTCTAGTCTCTTAGGGAGTGGGTTTAAGGACTTAGTCTCTTTTCTAAATAAATGATAGCCTAACCATCTTGTAAAGTACATGACTTGACCACATGATTTTAAAATGTAGGAGGAGTTAGTTGCCTGCCACTCTAGGCGGTTATAAGTCTAGCAGTCGGGTGGTTTACTCTCTCTTGTGGAGATAAACTATATACTCATTTTTTTTCTTAGATTTAGGTCATGCTTTTACCCTCGCCAAAGCTCCCTAGATTTAAGATCTGAGGTTATCATTTTCCCTTTGGACTACAGGCACAAATCCTCACCTCTTAGGCATCCTAATAATCTTGTATTGTTAGAGTATAAGTCCTAACTTTTTAATGAAATTTTAACTCAAACATATAAAATCTCTTCAATTTTAAAAATATAAAGCCCAACCATAAGATAGATTTGAATGCTCACTAGACTTCCCAGTATCATGAGCATTCCCTACTCATCTCCTTTGGCTTCGATAATAAATCTCTCCTTTCAATCTATCCCATTTGATCTTCTAAATATAACCAATTTATTAATAGTCCTATGTTTGAATTCTTTGGAGATAACAATCATCTACTTTAATTGAGAGTATTCCTAAAGAACTCACCTTCCTTAGAATGTAATTAACTATGTGGGCTTGCCCCCATAGGGAACTTTAGAACCCAATTTAAATAACCCTAGTTTATTCATCCATATAAAGTAGGGGAAAATTCTCTGGTATAGTCAAAGACCCATCATGTCTTAGGAGTCCTTATTAGGTGATTATGTCCATCGTAGGATAGTGACTTATATCTTTTGAGATTGTACACTAGTCTTTGATATCATACCTAATCACCTTAATAAGTACATCCTCAGATCTGCGTGGTGTCCCCCTCACATAAACACACAATGCACATACCAAAAATGAACACCATAGATTTTTTTTGGTGACTTTGCTGGGGATGGTTCCTCTATCTATCTCTAGTAAACGATTGTTGTCTCCAAGCATCGAAAGTGGACTTGCATTTTATGTGAGTTCGAGACTATCTTTCCATCCATTGGCACTTAGCATATTTCATTCTTAAGCAAAGTTAGCTATTATCCTTTAGGTTTTAGGACCTCACTCCATGTAGGTCTTGAAACCCCTATTGGGTTTCCCAATAGGTGAGAACAAAGAACAAAATTCATCAATAAAAGAAGAGATAATAAAAATTTAGAGCCTCCTCACCACTAACTTGGTGAGGCAAGGTTCATCATAAAATTTAAGAAAATAATTTCTTTCACGAAAGGACACTTTCGAAAGGCACTTCTTTTTGAAAATAGCCATCTTCATTCTACATACTCAAATTTGTTGGATGAAGATTCTACTTTTAAATCATAACATGAAATTGAAACCCTACTCAACATGTCTCACATATGCTAGAGTTGAGGTTTCTCTCTTTTCAAAATCAAGAAATCACATATATGGCATCAAAGCATATTATTAAAATCTATTTAACATAATATTTGTTAAATAAATTTTCCCTCTATTTTAGAATCTCATTTAACATGCCATGCTTATCAAAAGAAAGAGAGCACATCAAATACATTTTTATTCCCACTTAACATATCAAAGTTGTTAAGTGAGAATCTCATTTTCATGTACATTTGATTCCCATGTAACACATCAAAATTGTTAAGTGAGGATCTTATTTTCATGACATATTTGATTTCCACTTAACATATCAAGGTTGTTAAGTGAGAATCTCATTTTCATATCATATTTGATTCCACTTAACATATCAAAGTTGTTAAGTGAGAATCTTATTCTCATAAACATTTGACTCTCCACTTAACACACCAAATTTGTTAAGTGAGGGTCTCATTTTTATGTCACATTTGAACTCCACTTAACATACCAAATTTGTTAAGTGAGAGTCCCATTTTCAAAATATATATCAATCACATTTAACTATCACTTAACATATCAAACTTGCTAAGTGAGAGTCTTATCTTCATAAAATCATATTTGACTCCAACTTAACGTACCAAGTTTGTTAAGAATCTCCATTTCAAACACATCACATTTGAGCTTTCACTTAACATACCAAATTTGTTAAGTGAGAGTCTCATTCTTAAAGAAAAGTAAAACATATATTAATCACATTTGAATTTCATTTAACATACTAAAATTTTAAATTAAAGTCTCATTCTCAAACATAATTCAAACACATGTGGCTTCTACTTAAATATGTTAAGTAAGAATCCTCCATTTTCAAATCAACACTTCACTCATCTCAAGCAAAAAGTATTTCACAAAAAATTCTCAAACACACAATGACAACCTCTTCTTAGCATACTCAAATTTTCTAAGTAAAGGTTCTTATAAATCATTATTATTTTCAAACAAGATACGCAAAACACAAATATCTCAAAAAAAATTCTCAAATTTTAGAACCCCACCCAACCTACCTAAACTAGTTCAGTATGGTTTTAAATCAAAATCAAATGGCAAAGTCTCTCCTCCAAACATCAAAATATCTCCAATGAACCCCACTTAACATATTTGAATTGTTGAAGTGTGGGTTCAAAACTCAAATCTATGTCACTCTCTTGGGAATAAATATTAAAGTAGAAACCTGACTCAAGTTACATTTCAACATATGTAGAATCTGAGTTCAAATCAATGTTGATCTTTTCAATACACATGGCTTCAGAAGTTCATTTTACTTTCCCCTTTGGGATGGATTTGGCCTGGCTAGCCTCCCAAGATCGACTCCACCCCTAGTTTTCTTTGGAGATTGAGGGACTACGTGTTACTTGTGAGGCTACCCTCACTTGTTAGATGGGATAAGGTGGTGGCAAACCCATCATCGCATTGACATGCATTCTTATTCTGAGTACCCTCCATTGAAGAGGAAGGTTGTGGTGGTTCCCACACCCCGTTCTGAGATAGTTTCAACACCTGCCCATCTTGCTATCTCTACCATTGCTCTAGCGAGAGCTACTACCTTCTCTTTAGTTACCCCGAAGGGGAAGGCAATCTTAGCTTTTGAGATAGTCTCCTCCACTTTTGAGGTAGGTGCTAGCTTTGTCAGCCTTGTTCACTTTCTCGATATGATAAAATCAAGATTAAGCGGGGCATGGCGGCGACTAGAGATCTTGAGGTTGCATCACATATAACCGAGGAGGGTTCTCCCCAAGAGGCCTCTCCACTTCTGACCAGTAACAAGTTCCATGCCCTTTTGGCCTTAGATGGAGAGGAAGATTATTGGAGGATTGTTCTTCTCCCCCACCATTGGCATACTATGAGACATTGGATAGGGAGCATAGGAGGCCCTATGCCAGACTTAGGACTATCCTATGCCAGGTTGGTAGAGCATATGGATGCTTGGAGTTTGGTACCTTGTTTGATCTTTGATCATTGATCCCTAGAAGTGTTAGGGGTTAGATTCATAGATATAAGGCCGTGGAGGCTCAAGCATCTACTCAGGAAGGCAAGAGAGAGCGAAAAAGGTATGTCAAGCAGTCGGCAACCTTCGTTCTGATGAATTTTTTTTGGTCATCCCCCCATCAGGGTAGATCATTTGGATAGGATTGTTCTTACCGGCGCTCCCCACCTCAGGTAAATATCTCCCATTGAGGAGTAGTCGGTGTTGCCTTCACATCACTCCCCTCATCATCCACCATCACTCGTACAGCTCCCAACATCTGCCACTCCCACCAAGATCCAGAAGCCCCCATCCGGGGAGAGACTAACCCCCTTTGGTGATCCAACTATGGCAAAGGATCCCATTCCATCTACTCCACTGACTGAGATGAGGAAGAGTTCCCCTACTCAACCTCCTACTTCAATCTTGGTGAAGAAGAAGTGGCAACCTCACAGCATCGTGGTCACACCACCACCACCACCATCAGAGCTAGTGATAGCGGCAGTTACAGAAGAGGAAGGGGACAATCTTATAGTTCCCATGGCAGTGGATCTCCTTAGGGAAACCACTCCATCAATGACCAGTCATGAGCATATCTATTCTAGTGAGCATGACCCTCCTAGAGCTAGCACTCTAGTGGAAGGCAGTGTTAGATGTATTTCGGCCAGCGACCAGTCCCTCGATTGATTAGCCCTAGGTGTTTGTACTGGCATGTTTAGATCATTCCTTGGATGAGATCTTAGCCACTTATTTTGCCGAGAATAGAGAACTCTTAAGCAGTGATCACACAGATTTTAAGGATGAGCGGGTAGTATTTGATCCCGATAAGGATGACCTTCTTGAGGATTCGATCCACATGGTCGATACTAAGTGCTCCCTCTAGAAAGATCAGCGGAACTAGAAAGGTATTATAGTTGAAGAGGATGATGCCATCCATTCAACTCAACACCTCCTCCATTAGCTTAAGTAGAAGGATGATCATATTGATAGAATGTGAAAGAAGATTGAAGACTTGATGGTAGCAGTGTCAATATTGCAAAATTCAACCCCGGTGTCACAGCCTTCTCCCACAGCAGCCGATAGAGTAGAGTTGGCATACACTTCAAATCATCTTAAATGCATTCCTGTCGAGGAAGATAGTGGTAGCTTGCATAGGAAGGTTGTGTATAGCACATTCATGCTTGAAAAAGACATTAAACATATAGTGGAGCAGAAAGTGAGGGATGCATTGGTGCAAGTAGATGTGTAAATGAGTCGAGCTTGAGCGAACAAAACTCTTATTCATGTTTGACTCGTTTGAAATTTATTTTGTTCGTGTTCAGCTCGTGTTCGAAATGGTTCAAAATTTCATTGTTCGTGTTCAGTTCATTTGAAAATCTCTCTGTTCGTGTTCGGCTCATGTTCGAAATTGGCTCAAAATACAATAATCTGGAAAATCTGTATGAAAGAGCAAAAGTTCTAACCACCAAGTTATGCTTGTATTTGTGATAAGTAAATGTGTTTGTATCTAATAATAATAATAATAATATAATAATAATAATAATAATAATAATAAATATAGTAATAAATAATAGTAATAAAATAATAATAATAATAATAGTAATAAATAATAATAATAATAATAATAATATAATTTTTTATTTCATTTAGCGAAATTTGAAACCATCACAAATGATTGTTCATGTTTGGCTCGTTTATATATCGAGCTTGAAATAATAGTGTTTGCTCGTTTAGTTAATGAGCGAGTCGAACCAAGCTATATCGCAGAACATGAGCGTCACAAATAATGAGCTTTTTTGTGACCACAGGTGCAAGCGGGTGGCTTTATGTTCCAAAGGGTAGACCTACGAAATTTGTCCAATATCCTAAGGGCTTTGTGCCTCTGTCCTTCAAAATTTTTGATGATAGTGGGAACCCCTAGCAGCACATAACACATTTCAGGGATGGATGTTGCAATATCAGTGGCAGTGATGCACTCTTATTCTGCCTCTTCGTCAGTAGCTTGATAGGTATCGCATTTGATTGGTATGCTGAACTACCTAATGGTTCGGTGAAGACATTTGTTGAGTTAGAGCTGCCTTTTATTAAGAGTTTTGTTGGAGCTGAGCAAAGGGTAACTGTGGGTGATCTCATTATACTTAATAACACCCTGGTGAGTCCCTTATTGATTACATTCTTAGATGGCTCAATTTAAGTATGAAATATGAACCACAACTATCTGAACAACATGTCATTGAAATTCTACTCAAGAATATTCATGGCTTGGTCACCTTCAAGCAAAGGATTTACCATTAAAACATTTGAGAAATTAATCAATAAGACGGCTAGTCTACAAGGGGAGGTCAAACAGTTACCTTTCCAAGATCAGTTAGCCAAGTCCAGAATGTAGAAGGCATTTGGGAAAAAGCTAGGGGTAGTCATGAAGTTGGTGAAGCAATAGCTTCAGTGCGGTCAAAGACCTTGAGCTGAGTCTCCTCTACCACCTCCTTTGCACCATGGTTGTCTTCGCCACCTAGTTGCCAGTGTCCACCTTCATACCGCTCCCTCATGTAGCATCGAAATTCCAATCCACCACTAGGTAACTACTACTTACCTACTCTTGTTGACAAATTGAATAAACGTTATTCATTCAAGAGGGAGGTAGTCAGAAAGATCTTTAAGAACCTCTTAAAGAAGCCTGATTTCCAGTTACCAAAGCCTATGGGGCCAGAGGATGTGGCAAGAGTCATGATCCAAACTATTGCCCTTACCACCGCATTCTAGGTCATGTCTTGGAAGATTGCTTTACCTTTGGGGAGGTTGGCTATAGTGCTATTGTCATCTCTAAGGAATACCTACTAGAACAACCCTCTAGTTTGATTAGGGTAATCCTTGGGGATGCATGCGATCTTCTTAAGACAGAGGAAGGTTGGGATATTTTTCTATCTCAAACCTCCAAGAAAATTGTTTCTAAGAATAGAAAGTTACCTTTGCAGGTGCCTAAAGTAGCTAAAGCCTCCAGGTCTAAGGATGGTTTGCAAGCTGCTAAGGAAAACTTGAGGGAGGTAGAAGCGCAACAGTAGCAGTGACAACCTCCACTTGCCCAAGATAGCACATTAGTGCAACCATCGACTGATTCTAGCACTCCTTCCATAATTGTAGCTACAGTTCCTCCAGCTAGCTCTTTTTCTAGTAGCCATATTGTATTAGCGGAGGGGGCACCAAATCCCTCACTCTGCTTACTTTACTTGATTTATACTTTGTACCTTCATCAAAATATAAGAAATTAATAAAGAAGAAGATTGATTCTGCTTACATCTTCTCTACTTTTGATGATCTTGATGATTTTATTTCTATAGAAAGCTCTCCAAGTACTAATAATCATAACAATTATGATCTACTCCTTTCTGATTTAAAAATGGATTACCCATTTTTAAATCACCTGGGTTCACCCATTGAGATTGATTTGGAGTCATCCAACTCCAATGATCCTATAGGAGAAGTTGTAGGTGAACCTAATGAGTAGGTAGAACTTTCCATTAAACCATCTCATCAAGTAACTGAAGTCAACCTTCGTAGTAGCAAAGTTCTACCTCATAGGGCAGCACCTCAGGATAAGGGTAAATAAGTCATTGGTTATGGTGATCAAGAAGTCCCTCCACAGGATGCTCCACCTATGGATATACTTGTGGAGGACCAGTCTAGAGTTGACTACAATGTCCTCGCTCACCTAAGAAAGTTGCCAGCTAAACTAAGCATATATGATGCCCTTATCTTAACTAAAGAGATGAGGGAGTCATTAATTAAAGCTCTTTTTGATCTAGAAATATGCTTAGCTCAGCTGACCGTTATTGGAGAGGAGGCAAGTTATTCAAGAGAAGCCTATGGAGCTATATTCATGAAGAACTTCTTTTGGGGACAATAGAGCACATGTCCCCTCTGCATCATAGTGGACATGGGCAGATTCAGACTCTCCAGGGTGTTAGTTGATCCAAGTGCATCAGTAAACATTATGAGTCTAAAGACCCTTGCCCATTTAAGGATTGATATCTCTGAACTCCGAAGAGATAAGATGATGTTCAGAGGATTCAACGAGCAAGGCAAGAGGTATTTAGGCTCCATAGTGTTACTAGTACAGATAGATGACTGGAAGACAAAATCCAAGTTCTACATAATCTATTCAAATACATCTTTCATTGCTTTGCTCGGTAGGCCTTGGATACATGGAAATAACATGGTTCCATTCTCTTTGCATCAGTGCATCAAATTTTGAAGAGGTGGAATCAAGTATTATGTTAAAGAAGACTTGAAGCCATTTTCAGTTAGGGAGGTTGAGATATATAAAGATACAACCTACTATCTTCCTTCAAATCAAAAAGTCTATTCTCACGAACTTGGTGAAAGTTTAAAAATAAAAGAAAAAGAAATAAAAGAAAAAGAAGAAAAAGAAAAAGGAAAAGAAAAGGGAAAATAAAAAGAAAATAAAAGTATAAGTGAGCGAGAACTAGACACCAAGAAATAAGTAGATATTGAATTCCACTCACAATTCATTTCTCCATACAAACACATGGGTAGGATGACTCGACCCCCACCAAGTAGAGGAAGAGGCAAGTCCAGAGGCAGTTCTAGAGGTGGAAGACCTTCTTGCTGGTGGCCATCCAGTAAGAGCTATGTTCTAGCTCATAGGAGTACCCCTGCTATCCACATAGACTTAAGGATGAGTCTCATGTGGTTAGCACATGACTAGCCCCTCTCAGTGGGTCCCTTTAGAGGTGACGTTCGAGTTAGACATTAATGAAAACCAGGCCTCCAAGCAAAGTATGAATGTATCTGAATCATCATTATGTAGAACAGTCAGGAAACAGTTGGGAACCTTAGCTCTAACCTCACTCTCTTCCCAGAAAGTTGAAATTTTAGTAGTTAAAGATGCCCCTAAGTCATCCACAGATGTTAAGCCAAAGATATTTTTGTTGGGAGCATCATCCTCAATTCAGGAAGCTGATGTAGAACTTGAAGATGATTCATATGAATATTTAATACAACTACCTTTTGATTGCTATTCACCTTGTGTTATTAACTTAGAAAAGAAGGGATTAATCCCATACTTGGTCTAAACATAGGTCGGATTACTTTGAAAAACTATGGGACAACCAAAGTAGATATTCTCAATTAAGACCAGGACTAGGATTTGACATAGTGGGTCCTGTCGATGATGACAACCATTGCCTGGTCATCACTATTCATTTGGGGTCTGATAGGTTCTTCTCAAATCATGCTAACTCTTATGATGAGGTATGCCTAGAAACTTTAGATGACCTAAATGAGCTTGAAGTCAAAGAAGCACCACCAGAATTCTGAGAAAAAATCATGTCAATCATTCATGAACTCAAAGAAATCCACTTGGGAACAAAAGAAGATTCGCGCCCGACGTACATCAGTTCCTCATTGAATGAAGAAGAAACTAATGACTTAGTTAAGATATTAATTGAGTTTAAAGATAGCTTAACATGGAGCTATGAAGAAATGCTCTGTTTATCTCTTAATGTAGTAGTCCACGAACTAGCAATAAATCATAATGCTAACCCTATCAAGCAGGCTCCTAGATGCATGAGATTAGAAATTGACAGGTCAATTCTAAAATCAAGAAATTGATCGATGTTGGCTTTATCCGGGAAGAAAAATATCCTACCTGGTTAGCCAATGTCATCCTAGTTGAGTAAAAGAATGGCCAAATTTACATATGTATTGATTTTAAGGATCTAAATAAGACATGCCCTAAGGATGAATTTCCACTTCCTATACCAGAGTTAATGGTGGACATTACCTCATCTCATGCATATTCTCCTTTATGGATGGGTCATCTGGCTACAACTAAATCAAGATGGCGGAGGATGAAAGAAACACTACTTTTCAAACCCGATCATAATCTATTATTATAAGGTCATGCCTTTCAACCTTAAAAATGTTGGTGTTACATACTAGCGAGCCATGAATCAGATCTTCAATGAACTCATTCATCATTAAGTTGAATGTTATGTTGACGATCTAGTAGTTAAGAGTAAAGAAAAGAAGGACCATCTCTTTGACTTGAGAGTAGTTTTTAAATGGTTAAGGTAATTTAACCTCAAAATGAATCCCCTGAAATGTACATTCAGAGTAGCTTCAGAGAAATTCTTTGGGTTTGTTGTCTGACATAAGTGAATATAGATTGACCTAGAGAAGATCAAGGTTATCTTAGAAGCCAAAAGTCTAACTCAACTCATATCATTTCAAGGGAAATTGGCATATCTAAGATGCTACATATTCAACTTATTAGGAAGATTCCAATCATTCTTAGCACTTATTAAAAAGGATGTCAAGCTCAAGTGGGATGAGTGTCGGCATGCGAGACATCAAGCACTACTGCCGGTTCTAGCGACCTATCCGCAAGACATTGATCCTCTATACTGTTGTATTAGGTGACTCCCTTGGTGCTTTGTTGGCCCAAGCCAATGACGAAGGGAAATAAAATACTCTCTACTATCACAATCATCATCTAATCCCTACTGAGAAAAACTACCCACCTAATGAGAAGCATTGCTTAGCTTTAATATTTGCATCCCAAAAGCTATTACATTACATGCTTTCTCACAAGGTAAATCTGATCTCTAGAATCAATCCACTGCTATATCTCATGACACAACTGATATTATCCCGACGGTTGGCATGATAGTCCATGATTTTGTCACAGTTTGTCATCACATTTGTACCCTTCCATATTGTGAAAGGATAGGCACTAGAGGATTTCTTAGCAGCACACCCACTTTCTACTAACTCTTCACTTAGTGATGACCTCCCTGATGAACAAATCATGAATTAAGGGACACTAGCATTCACCGTTGGGAGATGTATTTTGATGGTGCAGCTTCATCTCAAAAGGAGAAAACGATCTACTCTCCGGGGAAGGTAGGGTAGGAATAGTCTCTAAGGACCGCATGTGATGAGATTCTCATATCATCTATCATGCATGACCAACAAGCCAAATATGAGGCTCTGATTGTTGGTCTAGAGTTAGTCATTATACTATGCGTCTAGAGCATTAACATCTTTGGGGATTCTCAACTCATCATCAAGAAAATTGTTAGGTCCTACAAAGTTCTAAGGCCTAAACTCCATCATTACCACAAATATACCATGGCATTGTTGGGTCAAATCCAGAGGTCACTATCTATAAGATTCCTTAAGGAGATAATGCTGTAGCAGATGCATTGGCCAAGCTCGACAAGGAGCTAGCATGCCCAGAAGATGAGTCCATTTCTATAATGGTCCAAAATAAATAAATCTTATTTATTATTGATGGTGAACTCATCGAGAGACTCTCTCTTGAAGGGGAGGTTACCGTTGCCAAGAAGGATGATGAGTCAGATTGGATGCAACCATTCATGGATTATCTACATACAGGCAAACTATCTCGAGAGAAGTCATTAGCCTATCAAGTGAAATAGAGATCTCTCTCCTATGCTCTCGTGGATGGCACTCTATACCGGTAGTCTTTCGATCATATGTGATTACATTGTTTAGCCAAACACAAAGCCCATAAGATCATGACCGAGGTACATTCAGGTTTATACAGAGCTCACCAGTCCAGTCCAAAGATGAAAGCCAAGATCAAGAGACTAGGATACTACTGACCTGCGATGATTACAGACTGCATGGATGTAGCTAGGAGGTGCCACCAATGTTAGGTGCATAGTGTGGTCCTGCATCAATCACCAAACATTCTACATCTTACATTGGTCTCATGGTCATTTGAGTGTTGGGGCACTGACATAGTAGGTCCGATCGACCTTCTTCTTCAAGGGTCACCGATTCATTCTAGCTACCATCGACTACTTTTCTAAGTGGGCGGAGGCAATCCCACTTAGAAGGTCACAACAAAGCATGTGCTCTAGTTTTTTAGGAACCATATCGTATATAGATTCAGGGTGTCTCAATGAATTATATCTGATAATAGTACTACATTCAAGAGCACTAAAATCAATAGCTTTGTCGGAGACAACATATATTGGAGATATTCTACTATCTTCTATCCAAGGGCAAACGGTCTAGCAGAAGCATTCAGCAAAACTTTCATCCAGATATTAAAAAAGATACTCGATGACAACAAGCAACAGTGGCATGAGTAGTTGGTTGAAGCCTTTTAGGCCTACCGCACCACATATAGAACTCCAACTCAATCTACCCCATTATCCTTAGTGTATGGGTCCAAACTCGTTCTACCATCAGGAGTCCAACTCCCATCACTAAGGATAGTTGTGGGTAGCAAGATTACTATAGAGTAGAATGTCAAGCTGCGGTTAGAAGAGCTCAAAGGTTTGGAGGAGATACGTCTTTGGGCAGAACCTTAAGTTATATAAAGCCAAAATGATTTAAGCTCATAACAAGTTGATCTATCCTAGAGCTTTTCAAGTAGGAGAGCATATTTTAGTTCTAAAGAAACCAATTTTTTCCCATCAAAAGATGGGAGTTAAGTTTGAATCCACTTGGGAAGGCCCTTTTGTCATAGAGAAGGCCTACTAAGGAGGATCTTATCAGCTTATAAACTGTAAGAAAGAGCGCCCTATACTTCTGATCAACGGGCTCTACCTAAAGAAATATTATCCACAAAATTATATTTAAAAATAATCATAAATAAAGCTTCCTTTTAATATCAAATTTTATCTCTTATGTATTAGAAATAACTTTTGCTTGCAATCCTTGAGTGTGTTTAGGGTGGGTGTAAGAGAACCTAAGTGACATCTTATTCCCTCTTTCACAACACAAACAAACACATATCTTTTATCTCGAGCAATTTTGATGTGGGAGAAACCCCACCCTCCCCATGGCACTCACTCATTAGGCTGCTCTTCAGGCCGATATCTTTACCTTCTTAGTGTGTCACCCAATTGGTCACTTTTCTAGCGGATGTGAATCCCTGTGCTTTCTTCCTAACTTGACCATTACAAACCAATGAGCACCTTATTAGTTTGGTAAGCCTTACTACACAACTTGTAAGCTACCCTATGTTGACTTTATTTAAGAGGATGTAAGCCTACACACTTTCTTCTTGGATTAGCCATCATGCACTAACTAGGTCGAGTATATTTGAGGCTTAGGGTAAGTCTCCCAATAGCTCCTTTCTTCTTGACTACTTCAAGCCTGGGTTTAGTCCTTACACATGACTCCTCGTTTAGTAGTCTCCCTAGGTCGGATAGCCCCTATCGAGCCAAAGATAGACTATCCTGAAAATCAGTTTAGCATTAGGGAGATGTAAGCCTACAAGCCTTTTTCTAGACTAATTTTTGCAAACTAACGGGCACCTTAGGTTGGTTGGTTATCGCCATGTTAACGGTGACCAACCTAGTGGATACAACACTCCTGGCAGATGTGATTCCCCGTGCTTTCTCCTTGAGTTGGCCACTAAATACTTACAGGCTTTCTTTTACAGGGTTTTGGATAATGCCCCCAGCAGCACCTCTCCTATGGGCACTATTTGGATCACATCCTTAGCGACCCCATTTAGACACTTTCTTGGTTACTCTTGGATTGGACAGTCTCCCTTTCTTAGTAGCCACCCCTATGGTTGGAGAATTTCTTCAGTAGATGCATAGATTCTCCCTTAGTCCAATAAGTCTGAGATAGGACTAGACTGATATAAGCTCCTTCTCAGTATGGTTTCAAAGGTCCATCATAAAATAAACAAAATAGATCTTCGCTTGTGGATTATGAATTCAAGCCCTAGCCCCTTTCCCAAGCAGACATTCTATATTTAGGGTAGTGTCAGTAAAACTCCCTATAAGAATTGTCTGATAACTTTGAGTTAAGATAAGTCCTCGGGATGGCACTCTCTCAGTAGTCACCCTTAGGTCAGGTTAAACTTGTTTAGTCTCCAACAAGTCACCCCGATGATCAACTTTGCTTTGAAAGATGTAAGTCTATTACGCATTCTTTTTAGCACAACCTTAAACCGACGGTACATTGGATTCAATTTTTGCGTTGATCATTGATCTTCCTTGTGGGAGATGTGAGTCCCGCTTTCTTCACTTGATCATTGTACATCCAAAAGCACCCCCTATATTGGTTAGTTCTACCTCACGACCGGTAGACTATCCCTTTAGATTTGTAAATCTAGGACAGGTTTAGGCTAATATTAGCCCCTTCTTAGTAGATCCATTGCACACCGAGAGGATCCATAAAATTAAAATAAAAGAAATTAAAATAAGTGCAATTCAATCAAATGACATTATCACTTTTGAGTTGATATCGTTTCTAACATTCATTCAATAGTAGGTTGGATTGTTGTATCAATCATCCCGGTTGTCCCTTGCTTTTAGGGATGTAAGTCTGCTACGCTTTCTTCTAGCAAAGCCATTGTACATCAAAAAACAACCCCTTTTGGTCGAATAGTTCTACCGTGTGGATGGTGAACTACCCCTTTGGATTGGTAAATCTGAGATAGGCCTAGGCCGACATAGCCCCTTCTTAGTGCGATCCATCGCAACCCAATAGGGTCCATCTCAAAATTTAAACTTAAAACTAACAACCAACCAACTTCTCCCCAGCTAGACATTAATCATCCCGACCTCCCCAGTGGGGTCAATTTAATCCAACTCAAACTTGCATTCCCTAGCAAGTGTACCCTCAAAAGAAATCTCATCAAACCCTTATCCCTAGTGGATAACCTGAACCTGCTTCCCTAGTAGAAGGTTCATACATTCTAATCCCCAGTGGATACTCAACCCAAACCATATCTTGCATTCAATTCAAACCTCTTATCCCTAGTGGATAACATGACTTGCGTTCCCACGCTCGATCCCTCAGTGGATCCCTTCTTCCTCCCTTTTGCCCTTGGCATGAGTGGAGTTGCATTGCACTGAGATCTCGATTCCTTTTACATCTCAAGTTTAGGAGTAGATCATCTCTTTCACTATTTGCGATCCTTGGACGTTATTGATTATCTCGGTCAACACTAATACGTGCGGTGTGCCTTATCTGTCACACCACACCTATTGGGCTTCCTTTGTTGATCTCACTTTTGGAGTGAGCTCTCAACTTCTCCATCATAGATCTAGGACTCTTATAGACACTAAGAGTTCTTTAGTTTTAAGATACTTCTAGTGATTATGTGAACACTTAACCTAACCATAGAGACTTAGAAGAGTTAGCTGTAGGAATGGGTTGTGCCTTAGGGATTTAGGAGGACTTGCCTACCCTTTAGCCTAAACCCAACCCTTGCTTCCTTCTTTCAAACTAAGCCTCAAATTTAAATCCAAATTCTAAAATCAAATCCAACTATCAATTGATTGAAACCCATGATTAAATTTGAACTCCAAATCCCTTCCTAAGCCCTTTGAATTTATCTTCTAGATTTAGCCTAACCAAATTCAAATCAACCCCAATCCAATTGATTTTTTTTTTCAAATTATCAAATTCAATCTCAAATCTCAATCCAAGATTCCAAATTTCAAATTAACTCCAAACCATTGAAACCCATGATTAAGTCCAAATTCCAAAATCTCTTCCTAAGCCATATAAACCACCTTCATATGCTAAGTCAAAACTCCTTCAAACCAACTCAAACTTGGCTTATTTCTTTATAAATAAATCATTCCTTCATTTATACTCACAAATACAAATGAAATCCATGTTTAAACCCTTCAAACCAAATCAAAATAAATCAAACTAATTCAAAAATCTAAGTTAGCCTTTTTGACTTACATCCCTCAACTTGGTCAAATTTACTTCCAAATCACTCCAAATACAAGTGATTTTCTCACAACCTATTTATATCTTCATTTATATTCACAAATATAAATGAAATATAAATTCAAATGGTCTAAACCAAATCCAAATCAAATTAAATTCCCAATTTTAGCCTTTTAGCCAAACTTCTGAACTTGGCTAAATGACACCTAAATCAAACTAAAACTCATGGATTTCTTCATGATTCAATCATTCCTTCAATCATTGACCAAAATATAAACATAAATCACAATTGTCAAACCAAACCCAAGTTAACCCAAATTAAGCCTATGCTAATCCCTTTGACTTGAAATTATCATGTGAACCAAAATCTATATAGATCCAAATCATTTGCAATTGGATTTATATTTCTACCTCAAACTCATTTATCAATATAACTAAACTTGAATCAAGCCATGATCAAGCCAATTAACCTGTTTAGGTCTACTTGACCAAAAGTGACCTAAAAGATCTTTTTGAGCCAAGTCTAATTCAACCCAAATTGGATTGAACCAAGCCCATCTAAACCTTCAAGCATGATCAACAATCATCATAGGGTGATCAATTAATTGAATTGGGCCAAACCAAGTCAAACCTAGCATTTGACCAAGTCAACATTTAATAATAAAACTCAAACTAGCCAAAATCCACCATATGTTAAATTGATTGAAACCATTGACTCAAACCCATTCATGATTAATGATTGAACATGACCAAACTCTCACTTGAGCCAAACCAAGTCTAATTGGCCATTTGACCTAAGTTGACCCAAATTGGCCTAAAAGGCTAAAATAGGTCAAATCATGATTTGATCCAAATTGATTGCAACCAATAGCTCAAGTCTATCCCAAATCACTTGTTGAACTTGACCAAAGGTATAACTGAGCCCAAGTTGACCAATTGGTCAACTTGACTCAACCTAGCCCAAATTGACCTAAAGGATCAAATTGGCCAAAATTCAAATTAAACCAAATCAAAGCCTACAATCATTTTAAATTGACCAATTGAACTTGACTCAACACTAACCCAACCCAATTTGGTCAAATTGGTCAACTTGGTCAACTTGATCAATTTGATTCTTTTAAACCCAAATGAGTCAAATCCAAACCTAAACCAAACCAACCAAAATCAATTGAACCAAAACATCCCAAATCATCATTTGAGCCAGCCCAAGCATTAGTTTGACCCTATTTGACTATTTGGTCAACCCACCCAACCTAGCCCAAATGAACACATTTTGACCATATGAACCCAAATCACCCAAAATCACTGTATGGGACCTTGGTAGCTGACCTAACCCGACCCAATTGGACCCTATGTCAGCCCCATACCAACCCAAGTTTATGTGGGACCCAACCCAAAGGGATTAACCAATGGACACCCTCTCATTTGCATTGGATCATTTCCTTAAGTGGAAAAATACACTTTGTCTCCCCATGACAACCATCAAATGGCCAAATGAAGCACTCCTAGGAATCACCCTAACATTTGCCATGGACTAAGAGAACAAAGCCAAGCCATCCCCCCTCATGGTCGAACCCATTGGATGCAAGGGAAGTCAATCCCACACAATCTCTCCATATCAAGCCTTGAGACTCCTGCTACTACCTCGACCACTCCTAGAAAGCCACATGGCACTGATGATGACCCCTCCAATGACTCGATGGTGGCCAATGGATGAAATATACGGGATGCATCCCGTTCATCCATCATGAGCAATTGAGGGGTATACCCCCTTAATTCGATCAGCAAACAAAAAAATTGCTTTGTTAGACTTCCTAAGGCATTTTTGAAATCCCACAGAACTTCCTAAGTAATTCCAAGCCCAACTCGATCAGTATTCCTCTTCCTCGAGCAAAGCTGAAATAGGGCACCACCCTTTCAATCAGTACTCCCTCCTCAATTCCAGTTAGCCACACCATCATCATACTTAGTTGAGCACAAACGAATCAATTCTCAAGCTTCCATGTGAGGAGTGAGTTCGATCAAGATTGAATGCCAAAGGAGGGGGGCTTGGTCCACAAAGTACTCTACCCCAAATCAAGCTCAAAGCTTCTCAACAGGGCCTCGCCTCAGCTAGGTGAAGTTACCTCCGATGACCCACCGACATTAGCTCCGGTGAGGTAATTCCTTAAAATTGTAGCTATAGGAAAATCATGCTTGGTACTTTTTTGAAGAGAATTTGAATCTCATGTGAATTTGACCATTGGATGTGCATCTCCCCTCCTTCCGAAGGTGTGGGATTAATTTGATCCCAATTCGAGCTCGGGTGAGCTCGGATTGAATGGGGAAAGATGGACAGTGTTCGTCTTTCGCCGCTCACTAAGGAGGAAGATCATATGCCATCCATTCCGCATGATTGGAATGGACAGTTGTATTAGATCACGGAAGATACCCTTTATTTTCTTCCTTAACCTGCGGCTCGAATCATCACCGTCCGATCTTAAATCAAACGGTCCATGGAGAAATCGCGTCCGCTGCCATTCGATTCAGCCTTCGGATGTGACAACTTAAATAACCACTCCCATCGCTCCACTTGGAAAGCGCACCGCATCAGATGCCATGTGGCTCGACGAGAATAAGGCTTTAATTAGGCTATTTTAATTAATTTTTAAGCCTGAAACTTCTAAAATTCATAACTAATTATAAAAAATTTAAAAAATATAAACTTTGTCTCATTTTAAAGGTATTTCATAGTAGAATCTAAAAAATAATTATTAATTAATTTTAAATAGTGACATTAGCTTAATTAAGGTTTAATTAGAAATTTAATTAGCTTAATTACTCCTTAATTAATCATCCAATTAATCTCAAATTTTTTGAAGATGTCTAGGGGGATGACATCTGCCTCCCCTAATTTTTGTGATTTTACTGGTTGCTTAATCAAGAAAATAAATTGATTAAGCCTTAATCACTCTCTTAATTTAATTAATGATAATTAGTGAATGAATAGTAGTTTAATTAATTATTTAAGCCTAATTACCTTTATGGAATAGTAAGGGAACTTAGGGAGTGTAATTGAGATATTTTTTCTTGTACCTTATGCCCCTGGTGTAGAACAATGGTGATTCACTCACTTAAAATTTTTATACATGTGAATGTGTATCTAACTTTGGATGAAAAATCCCTCTTTTTCTATTAAAAAGACATGCATTTATAATTCAATCAAATGAAATATTTAAATTCCAAATACACTTCTTTGCATTCATCATTTAAATATGCTAAAAATATAAATTATATGTATATGTATGCTTAGGATTTAATCATATGCATGATGTACATGATGGAAAAAAATGAATGAATATGTGTTATATGATAGTAATTCATTCTAATTAATCTTATGATGTCTTTCTTATTGAATAAGCTCATTTAGAGTGAACCTAAATGTAGGATTAATCAAAACATATAATAAGTCATTCACTAAAAAAATTTGATTAATTAAATTGTTTTATAAGTGACTTAGGGTAGGGATGAAAGAGGGGTCTCCTCTCTTTCTTCTCTTTATAACACTTAGTTATTTTGAGTAGGTCAATTGAAACAAAAGAAAACACTAAGTAAAATCTTCAAATCAATTAAACCACTTAAAGAGAAATCAATCCTTTATATATTAAATCCCTCACACTTAACAAAATTACAACTCTATAGCATAGTTTGGACATACTCCATAAGCCTTGATGCACACACTTTAGACTAAGTTATCATTTCTAGCTTTATGTTAAGGTGGTGTATGGTTTGATGTATGCTTATTTTGTGATGTATTATTGTAGACTGGATGTTAAGGTGTATGTGCATAGTCAGGATGTTAGGCTATTATTAGCCTAATCATGCTTTTTGTAGGGGGTCATGCTTAAGGGGCTGCCGTAATAAAAATATAAATACTTTTGCTGTGCAGGTTGCTTATACCCCTAAGCATGGCCCAAGTTAAGACAGGCTGACTTCGTTACCCATGTGTGGGGTGTTAAGTCTAAAATTATTCATGTAATTGCTTGGGTTGTAAGGTGTGTTTAGCTAATATTTGTTTTGTAAGTGTAGCTAGATTTACTTTTCTTCTTTTTAATGTAACTTTATATTAGGATTAAGATAAGTGTTATGGGGGATTAGGATGAGCATTGGTTATAAGACCAAGTCTTATGTACCATGTGATGCCTTTGGAGCAAGTACATCCAAATCAAGATAAAAGAAGAAAGAAATGGAGCAAGTTAAATGAGGAAATGAAAGAATGATGAATCAAGAATGAAGAATGAAGACCCTCATAATATTCATCATTTGTAATTGTAATTATTCTTTCATTATGTTGGGATGTATAAGTAGAGCTTCCCACATTTCTTTTAGGTTATCTGGTGCCCGTATCGACCTCTTATTTTTTTTGCGATAACTTTATAAATTTGTTTGATGTTTTATTTAGCTTGTGCATTAGAAAAAGCAAACCTCTTTATAGTTTATTTATGATTGTGATTGTAGTATGGCCTAGATGCGATTAGGCTCCCAGGACAAAAATTAATTTTTCTATCCAAACTAATAACTCATACCTAAATCTTTAAAATAACTCATAACCTCATGTAAAAGCCTAGCATTAAATCAAGATAATAAAATATTTAGCAACCTCTTAGCTAGATGTTGTATGTGTAAATATCATGCATAATCATCTTATTTTACTCTTGTTAAGAGAGGGCTTCCATCTTTGCTAGATAGAAATGGCTTAACTTTTAAGAGCCTATGATGGAAGAACACCTTTTCCTCTTTGATTTGGCCCATAATCAACTTCTCATGCATTTAGGAATACAAAATCCTATAGCCTGTGTCAAAATAAAGAGCCCCAAATTAAATAAAATTTGATTAGAATTTGCATTAGATTAAGTCATTATTCATGCCCCTCATGCTCTAGTCTCTTAAGGAGTGGTTTAAAGACTTAGTCTTTTTTTTTTTAATAAATAATAGTCTAACCATCTTGCAAAGCATATGACTTAATGATATGGTTTTAAAATATAGGAGGAGTTAGTTGGCTACCACTCTAGATAGTTATAAGTCCAGCAATCAGGTGGTTTACTCCCTCTTATGGAGATAAACCATATACCCATTTTTTTCTTAGATTTAGGTCGTGCTTTGACCCTTGCCAAAGCTCTCTAGATTTAGGATCTGAGGTTGTCATTTCTCTTTGGGATACAGGCACAAATCCTCACCTCTTAGGCATCCTAATAATCTTCTGTTATTAGAGTATACGTTCTAGCTTTCTAATGAAATGTTAACTCAAACATATAAAATGTCTTCAATTTTAAAAATATAAAGTCCAACCAAAGGATATATTGGAATTCTCACTAGGCTTCCTAGTATCATGAGCATTCCCTACTAATCTCCTTTGGCTTCAATAATAAATCTTTCCTTTCGATCTATCCCATTTGATCTTCCAAATATAACTAATTTATTGATAGGCCTATTTTTGAATTCTTTGGAGACAATAATCATCTACTTTAATCAAGAGTATTCCTAAGGAACTTACCTTTCTCAAGATGTAATTAATTATGGGGGCTTTCCCCCATAGGAAACTTTAGAACCCAGTTTAATAAACCCTAGTTTATTCATCCATGTAAAGGAGGGAAAAAATCTCTGGCATAGTCAAAGACCCATCATGCCATAGGAGTCCTTATTAGGTTATTAGGTCCATCGTAGGGTATTAACTTCTATCTTTTGAGATGGTACACTAGTCCTTGATGTCGTACCCGATCACCTTAATAAGTACATCCTCAAATCTGTGTGGTGTCTCCCTCACATAAACTCACAACACACATACCAAAAATAAACACCACAACTACATTAGTCGAAGACTAATAGGAGCAAAAATGCATTATTCTTCAATTGAGAAGCATTGTTTGGCATAAATCTTTGCTGTTCAAAAGCTACGCCATTACATGCAATCTCATAAAATTACTCTCATCTTAAGGATCGATCCGTTGAAGTTCTTGATAATAAAACTAACATTGAAAGGTCGCTTGGCATGATAGGCTATTCTTCTGCTACAATTTGACATTACATATGTTCCCTAGAAAATGGTGAAGGAGAAAATTCTAGCAGACTTCCTTGCTACGCGCCCTATACAGGTAGATTCGCCTCTTAATAATGATCTTCTCGATGAGCAGATCATGTATATATATAAAAAAGAAAAACAACAATTATGGAAACTTCAAATCTCCCAAAGGCTCAAGCTGGAATTGGCCTCATCTTAATTATACTAGAGGGTGGTATAATGAGGCACTCCTACAGGTTAACTGAGCCACAAACAAATAGTGAAGTAGAATATAAAGCATTGGTGGTAGGTCTGTAGGAAGCCATCTCTATGGGAGTCCAGAATCTACAAGTTTATGGTGATTCTCAGCTTGTCATTAATCAAGTACTAGTATTTATAAAATCAACAAGTTTGAATTGGCTCACCACCACAAATGAGTTCTCAAGCTTACGAAATAAATTCCGAACATCATTATAACTCAGGTTTCTCGAGGCAAGAATAACAAAGTTGATTACCTAACTAACTTACTAAAGAGATGGAAAGAATGGACGATGATGATTTTATACTAATTAATGTTTGCACTCGTTGGGTCCTAAAGCTGGTAAACCTAAAATCCCCATTAGATGAAGGGCCATCAAATGCAAGTCAACAGGATAAAACTCATTGCTTCTCACACTCTCTTATTAGGTACTTCCAAAATAAAATATAAATCACCCTATTAAATAGGGGAATTTTTTTTAAAATATTAGGCTTTCTTTGTAAGATAGGGGGCTTGGGTTGATATCACTCCTAAAGATTCTCATATACATGTTCAAATTATGTATTTAAATTCACAAGTTTCAAAGTCTTGCTGATTCAAAGAAGAAATTTTCAAGTCTACAAACTTCAACAAATCAAGTTAGAAATACATCTTCCATCCATACATCAAATATAGGGCTCAAGTGGGTGTATAAGGTCATACTCAGCAAGCCCAAATATGGCTAAGTCACTGACAGGTCTGCTTACTCAACACGCCACAAAGGTCATAATAAGAGATCTCCCATCTCATTAGCCTGATGATAAAATCTTCCATTAATTTCTCAAGTCCAAGACTCAAGTGGGTGCATAAAGTTAGATTCAACATGCCCAAATATGTGGTGAGTGTCAGTCTCACTCATAAAGCCATAGTAAAGGATCCTCTTACTTCGTTAGTTCAAAGACATGAGCATCCAAAGTTTCAAATCCATCCAACTTGGTAAGTTTAAGTGACATAGACTAGGAGATCATCCCTGATGGTTGTAAGGTCCTTTTCTAATATCCAATAAAAAATATCCTCACTCAAGAAGGCACTAAGTCGAGTTTGGTACCAATATCAAATGTGAAATTTTAATCCCTTCAATAAGTCTGTTAAGCAGAAAGTAAAGACCAAAGGAAACTCTTATTTATTAAGTCCAACTAAGCAGAAAGCAAAGGACAAAAGAAGTCATCCTAATGTTCGTACAAAACCAAAGGCTGAACTGAGGGAGTTATGCCATCAACATGTCTATTACGTGCAAAGCATAGGATCGATGAATCTTTGTCATTGACCAAACACGAGTTCTAAGGGCTAGGTCATTGGCAGATATCTTTCTATGAGCCCACAAAAGTAGAAAGCTGAGACAGAAGGTATTTTTGTATCAGCTAACAAGTATTTAAGATAATTCAAGATTTTCCTCCATCAAATTTGTCAAGGCACAAAGCCATAAAAGAAGGAAATACAAGATACAAATCTTTGAGATAGGGTCTTTAATAAGTTCATCAAAGTACAAAGCATGGGACCAAAAATTTTTCATCTTGCTAACAAGTCATCAACTTCATCAAGTCCACTGAGGTAGGAAGCCAGGACAAGAGGAAAAATATAAATTTCAATTTTGAGATTGAATCTTCAACAAGTCTGTCCAGCACCAAGCATTGGACCAAATATATTATCATCTCGCCAACAAATCATCAACTCCATTTAGTCCACCAAGGCCCAAATTTAAGAGAGAAAAACCCAAATTCAAACTCTTAGGAGGAAGTTTTCAACAAGTCTGAGAGCACAAAGCATAAGACTAAAGACATTCCAAATTCTCTCAACAGTTACTGCGAAAGCCCTCCTATTAGACAGGAGGAATTTTTATATATTTATCTAAGTTGATATTGTGTTTAAGCCGAGATCCTTAGATAGATACATATTAAGATTGAAAAATATATCATGTTTATTTCATATTAATGGAAATCAAGCTTTGTAATATATTTTTGAACTTATCTCCAATCTCCCTATTATACAGGGGGCATTTTTTTTTATGATCAAACTTGTTCAATCCTCTTCTGTGAAACGGGAAGTTTTCTTGTATATATATATATATATATATATATATATATATATATATATATATATATATATATATATATATATATATATATATATATATATATATATATATAAAGTTGACATCGAGCTTTATGTTGAGATCCCTCAGTGTATCTATAACAGTTATTGCTAAAATTGCATGCTCTTGCAAGCATGAAAAGATAACCCTAAATACTAAAAGGTTCTCTCCAAGATTCGTTAAATGTCGAAGATCAAGTTAGAAGAACTCTCAATTTTTAAAATTTTAATCAACTAAGTTGGAAAGACATCAATATCTACATCTTCAAGTCTAGGACACAAATGAGTTCTAAAGGTCAAACTCAACAAGCCCATAAATGATTGAGTTGCTAATGCTCTCTTCACTCAACAAACTACAAGAAAATGCCTCAATGAAAGAGCCCTCGATCATTAGTCTGATGACCAAACCACCAATCCATCACAGCTTAAATCGAAGACTCGAGTATGTTCTAAAGGTCATACTCAGCATGCCCACAAATGGCCAAGTTGTTGATGGTCTTCTCACTCAACAAGCTATAAGAAAAGACTACAATGAAAGAGCCCCTACTCATCAGTCTAATGATGATGGTTGTTCAATCTTAAATCAAATTCAGCTTAGTGATTACAAGCAGTTAGAATCCAAGAGATCTTTCTACTTGATCGATAAACCAAGATAATCTAAGGAAATAACTCTCAACCAGAGCTGCCTTAAATAAATCTTTGTATTGCCTGCAAGGTGATATTACAATCTATTTTCAAATGATCTGATCAAGTACAAAACACAAATCAAAGCCAATTCCATCATCAAGCCCATCAAAGCAAAAATCACAGGATCGAGGAAGCAATTTCATAGTTCATACAAAGCCAATGGACGAACTAAAGAGATTTCATGGTTATCCAGTATGTTAAAACACTCATTGCTGGATTGATAACTCAAGATTATTGACCAAATATAAGCCAAAATGCAGGGTCATCTGTATATATCCTTCAACGAGTCCGTCAAAACAGCAAACACAGGACTTAGAGAATACATAAACTTCCTGACAAGTCAATATGAACAAATGAGGTCAATCATCCATCATGTTCGTTAAGCTTAAAGCTAGGACAAAAGAAATTTCAAAGCTCAAAGTAAACAAACCAATTCTTCTATCAAATCCTATCAAGCATGAAGCTAGGGTCAAAGGAAATTCAAATCTACAATAACTCAAAAGAAAGAGATCTTCAGCAAACCCATTGAAGCAGAGAATAGATGGTGGAAGAAACTCTTATCCATTCGATAAGGCAATCAGGAAAAATTGGTCAATCTAGTCATTTAGCTCTTCCAAACATAATACATCATACAAATAATAAATTATCTTAAAGCTTCATAAGCTATTGAAATTGAAGCTAAAGTGATTCAAGATTCATAGCTAGTCCAAAAGGTCAGCGAGTTTCAACAAATATGACTCGCTTAATGCATGAACCACATTTATTGGGGGACATTTGTTGACCTCAATGTATGCAACATAAGTCGAGTAGAGCTCACGAGACAAATTCGATGAGCTTCCAATGCGATATCGCATAAATCAAAGCTAAAATACACTGAAAGTCACTGAAATTGATTCAAATGATCTCGATCGATGAACGGACTTCACCATTGTGTTCAGAACATCAAAATTGATTAAAATATACTTCTTACATAATCCGATGATCGACTAATAAAGAGGTCAAGTCATCAAACTGCCTACACATATATCAAAGTCGGGACGATGGTGCCCAAACGGCCTCCATTTGCCAAATTGATTGTCGTTAGCATCGAAACATCAAAATCTATCAAATGAGACTGTTCACGCTCAATTCGGACAAGTCTGCACGAGTATCGAACGATCAGAAGCAATGACATGCAGTTTTCAATTAAAAGTGACATAATTTATTGATGAATTGAACCAAATGACCTCTGATCGTGAAACAGATTGTGTCATTATGCCCAGAATGTGGAAATAATCTAGAATCGACACCCATATTTCTCTGGGTCATTGCCAAAAAAATTAATAAAAAAAATCTTTGAAATCGACTTACATTTCAAGAGAATATATAAATTTAATCCTACAAATAAATCCATAGCCACTTAACTTCCATTAAACTCACATTTCAGCTTATTTTCATACACAATAACCCTCACTTGTATTTATATAATGTATAAAATACTTAAGTTATCTTATCGTAGCCTCCCAAAATCCCCTCTTCATAACTTGTTCATATGGAAACCCATATTATGCTCATTTAATGGTGGCGTGCTAGTTGTCTTATTCACTTGTTAAATAAATAAAAAAAGAGCAACTGATTTTCCTGATTCTCAATTCAAGATCACGCGTGAGCAGCTCCTTTCCCATTATTCTAGCCTTCATTTTTTTTTTTTGGAAAAGGTGAGGGTATGAACCCAATTATATTCCAAAAAGGGATGATACATATGGATTAGACCAACTATCTAACAAAACCAGAAAAAAAAGTCAAAGGACCACAGCAAAACCAGAAAGGATCGCTGAAAACAACATTAAACTGGAAAAAGAGAAGGCAAATTTTTTAAATTGAGTATCATTAAAATACGAATTAGCTAATTGAGTATCAATAAAAAAAATTTAAGAATAGGTATAGTCGCCCAATTAGTGGGCTGGCTACTGCGTCATCTCGACATGGCATGTAATGCGTGAAAGAGTGGCGGTCGCCCTTGCGGCACTCAAGCGTCGATTAGTGGGCGGCCGGGCTAGTCGCCAGTTGGGCGGCCCGGCTTCATTATATCTTTAGGGCGTCGGTCCGATCGACCTATCTACTCGGCTTGATTCTCTTCTTCCCCGACGCCGCTCTCGTAGGAACCGTAGAACTCCACGGTCCCTCTTGGAACTTCCGTGGCCCGATCCCGCCCTGCATTCTGGCGTCTTGTGTATTAGATAGAAACTTTTATTTTTCCGACATTCGGCTTTGGCGCTTAACTACCCTTTCTCATTTACCAGCCGTTGGAAGTCAACTTTAGCTTTTGATGACGATTCTTGCAGCTCCATTTCAGTTGAGAAAAATTCCCTTTGGCGGATTCTACATTTTTTTAGTGCAAGATGAATAGAGAATTTGTTTCGCTGATACTTTTCTATGGAGGCAAACTGAGTATCGATGAGCAATTCAGTCCAAGTTATGTGGGAGGTCAATCGTCCAATTAAGGTTGACGGCACACTGGTGAAGCAACAAATTATGAGAAGCTTGCACATCGATCGGAGGACCACTCTAACGGTCGTTATCCGTGGGTAGATTTATAGCGTCATATCGGCGATGGCGTTTGTGAAGTTACACCACCGAAGCTTCCGTCGGATGTTGGTGTTGTATGTCGAAGTGGAAGATGTTAATATTGCATCCACATCAGCTGATCCGGTAGTAAGGTCAATAGATATACCGCAAACACATACACAAAATTTCATCGCACAAGAACATCCGGGGATACAACGCAGCTCTAATGAGTTTATTCTCAGGTAGTTTATCGTCATAATTTATCGATTAAACTTGTAACAATTAATATGATAATTAATTCTTTGAACTTATAAGTTATGTGGCGGTGATCTTTGTCTACCGTTGGATGAACCGTATGTACTGAGAGTCTTTGCGGTTGGAGATGAGTATCGGTATGGCTCAGTAGTGAGTCCGGCGGTATTAGTGATGATGAGGTTGGGTTAGAAGCCGTACCGAGAATATAAACGGTCATACTCTGAGAAATCACTCATTTCAAAATGTTGACGTGAGAGTCAAATGTTGTCCACAAACGAGTATGTCCGGATGTGTAAAACTACGAGGCAGTGGGACAACGATGTTTACTTTGACGGCCCATCTGACGAAACTGCCCTAAATGATGAAATTGAAATTCCAAATGACATTGCGAAGGTATGTGTTTTGCAAGTAAAGCGAGTTTGCAATTTGCTATTGTGGTGGTCCATAGTAAATAATGTACGCAATTACCTCTAACGAAGAACCACGGTTGTATGTGTGCGGCCGCGATAGTCCTAAGGCCTATAATTGGCGTTTACATTGTAGCATCGGCCGATTAGGGGTGCTTGGAGAATATCAAAAGTTGGTGAAAATCATAGATGTGTCAATGTAAGTTCATCCGTCATCACAGTCGATTCAAGTTTCATAGCATACTACATCAAACATGATCGCACCGATTGATTTGAAACCTAGAGATTATAGGTAGGATGGAGTCAAAATTTAATGTTAAAGTTTCATATATGAAAGCATGGGATGCAAGTAAGGCAATAAAAGCAATATTCGATAGGGGAAGAGTCTACGGACTCTCGTCTTTATATGCAATGTCGGTTTCTACTACTTTTACTGCCAGAATTCAATCTACCGATGCAACATTTTTTAGAGACTTTTTTGGGCTTTTGGACCTTCAATAGGATGGAGTTCTTTGGACTATTTTAAGCTTACGGTACATTTGTTGGGCAAGTATATTATTAAGCTTGCGAAGATAATAATGGGTTGTTTCCTTTAGCTTTTCTTTGTTGTGGAATCAAAAAAATGTTGATTGTGGTTGTGGTTTTATTGTGCTTGCATGATATGTTATCCGTGAGTGTAGACGTGATTTATGCATAATATCGATAAACATCTTTGGTCTCTTGCGTGGATGCAAAGAGATTTTTCCTTAGCGTAGGCAGGCATTGTTTGCGCATTTGTGAGAATTTTAAAAAAGTCGTATCTGACGGGAATTTGATGTTGAGTTTCTATGCCAAAGATGTACATGGTAGGTAACCGATGATATTCGATAATTCAACCGTTTAATGCTAGACATTAAAAATGTGAAAGAATAAGCGTCAATTGGCTTGAAGCGTGACCACGTAAAATGGTCCCTTGTGCACGATGGTGGTATCGTTATGGGACAATGACAAGATAATGCATCGAGTGCTTTAGCGGTTATCTTGAAAGCTGGTGGTTTCGATTTGGGGTTTAATCAGCTATCTATTATAACTTAGTAGCTTTGTTCATGAAAGCGATTATCCACTTACTTAAGAAGTCAACATGTCTATTTATACCCGAGGTTCTCCACAATGCGTCGAAAGGGAGGCTAGGCATTTCCAACTTGAATATAAACCCACATGAGATGCAAGTTTTTGACAGGTCCAGCCGATCATTCAGAGTTGATTTACTAGATAATGGCCTATGTGTTTGTAATTGTGGCAGAACAATCATATATCATTGTCCATGCCCACATGTCAATTGCATTGGGATTTCGACGGTTAAACCATCTCCGCGTCGTGTCACGCGATTACACTGCGGTTGTATAAGGCGACATACATAAATGAATTTCATACTCTACCAGATCGCTCTGATTGGCCATCTTTCAGTGAAGAGCATGGATTAGTCGCGTTGCAGCCACCTAACTTTCGTAGAAGGTCGGGACGTCTGAATAGATTCAAACACAATGGATGAAAATGTAGGTTCAAGTAGCGAACTTGTAGCATATGCAAAACATCCCAGTCACTTCTGGTCATCGTGCCCCATAATTGGATCGTATATTTTTCAATAGGACAATGCTTATTTTTCTCTTTCGGGTTACCGATCTACTAAGATTTTACAATATTGATACTAATATATTTGAGATTCTTTCTTTGGCAGTACGATGGTAGAGACCCACCGCATCTTGGCTCGGACATAGGCGGCGATGAGAGGAGGGAGTTGTCACGGTGTAGGGTTTAGGGCGATTATGCTACATTTTATTTTTTTTTTGATTACCAACTTCAGAGTCATGTACAAGCTAACTTTGATTATGACGTAATGAACTTTTGTTTCTTGTCCATTTGTGAAATGAATTGGTTTATTAGTGTATGTTTAAGTGCTCAAATTGGGAAGTAAATGTGCCAACTCCGGTAGGATGGAATATGCTTGCAAGGCTTCTAAAATGTTGTATGAAAAGAATTTGATATCATACAAAATACTAACTATTTTTATTCTTATATATAATGTATTTGAAGGAACTCAAAAGAGATGATGTTTGATGAATACTTAAATCATTATCCAAATGGTCTAACTCTTAAGCACAAATGCACCTCTGTTCATTGCTGAATACTCAAAAGAGATGATGTTTTCTGCAGCCCGTAGGCCAAGCGGACAAATTTTCAGATAAGCGAAGCCGGTCTGATGTGGTAGCTCACAATTGGTGCATAATGCTTGAGCCAGCAAAGCTACACCATACCAATGCAAGAGAATAGCAAAGAAGCATTGCATCAACGAAAGTAATTACACCCTTCCATAGAAATAGTTGTTTAACACAAGAGTGTACTCCATATTTCAAGTTTCTTTAGATAGTGGACATCCAGCATAAAACTTGTTCAAAAACATGCCATGAAACCTTCAATACATTAAGCTATGTACATAAAAAAAATTAGAAAAATAACAAATAAAATTCATTATGTCATAATCAAGGTTAACATGTCCATGACTCAGTTTGTAATGAAACGAAAGGAAAATGTAGTCTGAACCGTCTAAGCCCTACCCCATGAGACAACAGCCTTCCTCCGGTGTCTGCGTGGAATTGCACCACTCCAGTGTGTCTTGTGGGGCGCCGAGATGGGCGATCACGCAGGTGATCGGCCCTCTACAATATCACCGGCGCTTGTCGACATATCATCCTGATGGGAATATAGGTGTCGAGTCATATGGGATATGTAGAAGGTCCTGGATCGTGTAGAAGGACTGGATGCACGTAGAAATGCTTGGATCGACATACGAAGGACCTGGATCAGCGGAAGTAGATGGACCGGCGCTCCAGTCATGCTGTGCGACACCCTCTGTAGGCACCGATCCGTAATATGTGTCACCTATATGTACACGCTGATCAAGGTCTCTGCATATCATCTCATATCTATCGACACATCGCTGTAAGTGGTGATCATCGACAGCACCGAAGTATGGCTGAAATATGTCCCGAGTTGCCGCGATGTGGTCCGCCTAAACAAAAAAAAGAATGTAAAATTATCACTTACAAAAATATTGAATATTTACTTATATCATAACTTACATAAAGACGCTCCACTGGTGCTCTAGCGTAGTAAGTGGTCGAAGGATGTGGCGGTAAGTACAAAAGCCCATGATCTGAACCGGCGCGTATCTTGGTGATAGGTCTTCTCCGACCTCATCTAGCCCCTCGGAGGAAATCCTCCGCCTCTCCCAAGAAGTAATGTGTGGTGGTACTCAGTCGACATCACCTTTACCCGACCATCGACCCTTTTGAAACTAGGGTCAACTAGGCTACATCTACTCGGGAATAAAGCGGCGGCGACACTCTATCGGTAAATACCACTCAACCCTCTTCCGGTGATAAGAGGGACTCGTCTTAACCATATGCCTATAGAGCCGGATAAATGTCTTTGTGATGTCCTCATGCGGCTCCCGATCACCGCGTATGATAAGGCGATGTTAAAATAATCGACATTCTGAGTTATTTAGACTAAAGTGGTAGCTGAGATCCAACTGTTTGCCGCAAAGCCATCTAGCTCATTTCGTACCGCAACATTATTGGTTTGTTGGCGAACGTACTTCTCATTCCACCTGCACACAGAAAATAGTTTTAAGTTTTATATAAGCTGCATAGATTGAAAGTGTAGTTAACAACCATTACCTCAAACCGCCGAGACCGACAAGCTCTGCAGGATAAGGCACATGTAAAGTCTACCCACATGAATATGCTCCCAAGCCCAAATCTGAAGGAGGTGTAGGCAACCAGCCATGTTGGCCCTGCTGGGTCTAGTCGACTCGTGCAACTCTCTATATAGATGAGCCAAAACTGCTCCACCTATAGACATCGTGCTAAAAGAATCCAGATCCTCCAGGAGTGGTAAATACTGTAGGTGGACCTCGAACTGAAGTATCGGGTGGTAAGAAGTAGATAAAATATAAGCCCGCACGTGTCGGTAGAACTCCTCGTACCTTGTCATATGACTCCCATAGAAAGTCCACTTAAGCCACCGGTGGCATGCATGTAGCGCATGTAGCCCATCACGAATATCGATATGCGGGTGATGGATCATGATACATCACGCCTAATGGGTGTCGTCCTAACAAATCATCGCGGAATCGACCAATTGACCCATCTCTTCTCGCCAATCACACGGACCTATGAGGTGGCCCATCAATCCGTAGTCCCGAATCATCGCCATGTCACGCGTCACGGTCATCTCACCTACGGTGGAAGGTATTGTCTGCGACCATCTCAACCAAAGCGGTAAGCAATGATCCAGTAGGATGAAGCGTGGCGACTCACACGTAAGCCCACGGTCTAGCGATGAATCTCTGCATGTAATGGGCCCTCCTTGCATAAGCAAGTGTGATGCGGCCTCAAGTCTGGTGCTTCGAAAAAAAATCTAAGTACCGAAATAAAAGGTAAGCGTAACACATTACGCAAAAAAAAAATTCACTTACGATGTCGGGATGGCGGCCGATGCATACGTGAGGCAATATATACCTAGAAGAAATGATAGTTGTGCTAAGATGTCAGCCTAATCCATGCTATATCAAATGACATAAGCTTATGCTATGTGTTGAGATCTTTAACATGTTCTCTCGACTTAGTACGAGATCAAGTGATAACAGAAAAAATACTAGAAGAAGTCATGTACAGCGGGACAAAAAAAAAAGCATCTGGCGGTCGGATCTACGCTACGGCGGCGAAGTTCGAGAGGACCGGGTGCCGGTGGGCGGTCGGAGTTCGGTCGGCGTTCTGGCGGAGAAGCGGCGTTGAGGAAGGAATCGAAAGGCGGATAGTCGATCGGGACCGATCGGCCCTAAAGATATGTCGAAGCCAGTCGCCCAACTAGTGGCGGCTCCTATCTGAAGCGGAAGCCCACTAATTGGGGCGCTATCTGAAAGCCAATCGATTGGTGGGCGGCCTCTTTCCGTGTACGACGCCATGTCGAGAGACGGCGTGGCCGATGCCACTAATTGGGCGTATACCTATTCTTAAATTTTTTTTATTGATACTCAATTAGCTAATTCGTATTTTAACGGTACTCAATTTAAAAAAATTGCCAAAAGAGAATACTAAAAACAAAAGAAATAAGGAGAAGAGGAAATAAGGACTCATATCACAAAAACTTTCCAATTAGGGAGGAGAGCAGCCCCTAATTGACCATTCACCGGTTTTAGGTTGCCATCCAAGAGAGCCTTAGAAAACAAAACCAAATCGAAAAAGCTAGCAAGTCTAGAGGATCCGGTTTCAACCATCCAAGGTGAATGATGATCATCATAGCATTGACATAATATCGATAATATGGGGCACCAAAGATCATCATTGTCCACAGTAAGAAGAAGGAGCAGATAAGAGAGGATGACAGCATGCACAGAGACTATAATTAGTGTTCCTGATTCCTCCATTTTAGCAATAATCTAGTGGTTTCTTCAGGCCAATGGTCTTTAAATACCCACCTTCTAATTTGAAAGCCACAATAGTTCTAATTTGGTTTCCCATCCATATGGTAGATTTCCAAACCTGATTGTGGAATCGAGCATTCCTTTCCCTCTAGATGATATACACCGTTACAGCAGTAATTAGATAACATAATCTAGCTAAGATCCTGTTTTCCATGTTGCTGATTTCACTCAATAATTGCGGTAAAGTAGTTTGCATAAGTAGCAAAGTTCCAACAGGAAGAGTGTTCCTCAATAAGGACATAGACATAGAGCATTTAAAAAAAAGATGAGAGTGAGATTCCAATATAACTTTACAAAGGTAGCAAGTGTGAACCGGGCCTAATCCTCGAGCATAGAACTGGTCCGAGGTTTTAAGTCCTTTATGAAAAGCCATCCAACAATATATTGCATAATTGAGTGCATATCCTTTAAACCATATATCTTTGAACCAATTAACCTTGGGGGAATGCTCAAATATGATTTGGATAATTAGTTTAGAGGAAAGCTTATTGGAACATCCCCAAAGCACCACCTGATAATCCAGTCTACCAGATAGTTCCCTTCTCATCTTGGAGACCGAACCAGCTTCAGCTCGTCCAAAACCGAAAGCCTCGAGC
The DNA here is from genome assembly GCA_021442155.1 of Cymbidium sinense. Lineage (NCBI taxonomy): Eukaryota > Viridiplantae > Streptophyta > Magnoliopsida > Asparagales > Orchidaceae > Cymbidium > Cymbidium sinense. Next base: position 86,070,873 of record CM038215.1, read on the forward strand.
TCTCTTCCTCCCTTTAGTTCAAATCTCGTCACTCCCCTCTGTTCATCGCTTTCCTACTCCAGCTCGGCACAATTAATTCGTCGGGTAAAGAGGCAGGCTGCCTCTCTCCCTCTCTCGTCAGCTCTATCCCTGCTGCAAGCCGCGACTCCCCTCTTCGTGCATAGCCAAACCCCTCAATTTCCTTCTCTTCCAGTCTGTCCTGTTGAACACATTGGGAAAATCGAACAATTCCCTCCCGCGCCGTCTCTGCTGCAAGCTGAACGAACAGCTTTCTCCCTTCGGCCTAAAAGCAGCAGAATTCTCTCTCTCTCTCTCTCTCTCTCTCATTGAGCTGTTGTCCACTGTATTCCCAAGGAGAAGATCTCAGTCGCTATCCGATCCCAATCATCGATCGCCGAAGAAACTGCCGAAGATCACCAATGGAGGATCAAAGACAACAGAATATCACTGCACAAGCCCCTCGACACTCCACTCTCCAGCATCTCTTTCACCTTTGATCATGTATTTGAACAGAGCTCTACAAATTATTCTATTTATGATATACTCATTAAATTTATAATCCACGCGACCATCAATGGTTTCAACGGGACCACCTTTGCCTACGGACAAACAAGCAACGAGAAGACATTCACTATGAGCGGGTCTCAACTTGACCCAGAAATCATTCTGCTAGCTGTGAGAGATCAACGATATGCTTTCATTGGAGAACCAGAGGCTTACAATTCATGAAAGCTTGGAGCGCAGGGTTTATGTGGTGGGGATTCACGAGGAAATGGTGAACGGTGCCGATCAAGTACTTGAACTCATCAAACTTGGTGAAGCTAATCGGCATGTTGGCGAGACAAACGTGAACATTTGAAGAAGTAGATCTCATACAATATTTAGGATGGTCATTGAAAGCAGTGTTAAAGATTCCACTTCATCTGTTGATGTTTTCCGTGTATTTGTTTTGAATTTGGTAGATTTTGCTATATCAGAAAGAATCGCTAAAACAGGAGCCAATGGAGTTTGTTTGAAGGAGGGAAAGCATGTTAACAAGAGCTTAATGATCCAAAGGAATGTGATCGATAAAATGAGTGAGAATGGAAAATAAAGGGCACATATATTCCATATCATGATAGTAAACTAATTTGAATACTTCAACCTACTCTTGGAGGCAATGCCAAAACATGAGTAAAGAATCATTTTGTTGCAATGAGAAGATCTTGCATATATTATTCACTTCTTTATGCAGGTGCTCGAAGCCTCATGCATGCTTTTTTAAGCGTGGTGGGTTTGAAGATTTAGGTCGTTGTGTCACTCGACACTGATTGTGCACATTTTTTAGACGTGATGGACAGACTCAGCATATCCGAGGCAGCCCCTTACGTGGAGACAAGGCCGGGATGTTGTCGAAATTTTGCCAAATTCGGATTGGCAGAAGAATTAATTAATTTAACGCAAAATGAACTCTAAGCTCAAAATTAAAATCTAAATTGAAATTGCATGTGTTGAAGGCCTATGCATACTTTTTTTAAGTGTGGTGGGTTTAGAAGATTCTCTAAGCCACAATAAAGACTATGCATGCTTTTTTTAAGCATGGTAGAAGACTCTAGACTCTGAAGCAACCTCCTCGCGGGATGATCGGAGCTGCCAAAATTCAGACTGACAGGAGACTTAAACATGGTCAAATAAAAGTATTAATAAGTTTAAACTAAACTTAAATAACAAAATAAATCAAAATTAAACTTACATAATAAATTCTAAAAGTCTTTAAATAAAAATGATTTCACATGAGACTCGCCGACTAATTGATGAGCATAAATAGGACTTGCAATGGACTTGAAAGCTCATCACTTAACAAGAACAAAATTCAAGCAAAGCTCTCATGAAACTTCTAGTAAATTTAATAGTTGCTTATGAGCACAAATAAAATCTACATTGGATTTGGAAGCTTGTCTCTCAATAAGAACAGAACTCAAACAAAACTCTCCAAGAACTTATAAAGAATTCAACATTTACTTATGGGTATCAACATTATCTTTTAGTAAATATTTGAACAATATTATATCTAGTGTCAAAAGAACTAAAGGATTGAGTTTACACAAGCAAGCTTGAAGGAAATTTAGTGACTATTCCACAAACAAGAATAAACATCAGACATGATGAATTGATAAAGGCTTGAAAGCTCATCAATAGCTATGAATCAAATTTCATTGAAAGTTAAGAATTGAATGAATTCATGATAAATACAAGCATGGGATTCAGATTAGACTTACAAGAAACTGGAAGATTGGCTTCCAAATGAAAGTTAGACTCAAGCCAGACTCAATGGTGAACTTACATGAGAGATGGATAACTTGTCCACGTATAAGAACGTTACTCAATAACTTGCTCTCAAGTAAAGATGAGACAAAGTAACTTACAAATGAGCATAAGAAAGGCTTCCTAGCAATAAACTTGTAAGCCTTATCAGCAGCCACCAGCAAAGTCCTACTTGAATTTAGAGATTCTAATGAATAATGGACTAAATGCAAACAAAATAATATTAATCTAAATAATTAAACAAGATCTAAATCACCTTCTGTAGCACATTAATGCTAGCAGACAGAAGGTGTTGGCTTAAATTCTAAAAAAACTTCAAATGTGTTAATTTTACATAAATTATAAAGCCAATTATCACTCAATTCAAGTGCTTTAGAATTTGTACAATCATTTGAAAGAGATGAATTCTTATACAAACTATAAAGAAATCGTCAATTCAATTTAAAATTTTCTAGATTCATACAAATAATCTAAATATCCTGCATGGGTCGAGACACTACACAGAATATTTAAACTTAGTGTCTGAGGATGCTGCGCGGGTTGATTCCCGACTTGGTCTTAGGATCAGGTCCGAGTTAACAAAACCTAAAATCTAATGATGCTATTATAATATTTTTAACTTAATAAAATACCTGAGAAGCTACTAAAAATGACGATGTCATTATTAAATTAATAGAGTCGATAGGATCTCAAATAGCAAAATAATACATCTACCTCAATGATGACTGAGTTGATTGAATATATCAACCGGAGGGGTCATTTTACCAAAATTTCTAACATATTTATATTTGATATTCTAAAATTCAAAATTCTCAAAGTATAAATCTAGATTTGATTCTCTATTGTTAAATTAATAGGGTCGACAGGATCTGAAAAAAATAAACCAAATGATCAAACAAACTTATCTCCCCAATGACGGTTGAGTTGATTGAATATATCAACCAAAGGGGGCATCATTATCAAAATATTCAAGATATTCAAAATTCTCAGAATATAATTTTAGATCTATTCCTCTATTATTAAATTAATAGAGTCAACAGGATTTGAAACAATAAAGTAAATGATTAATACCCCGATGATGGCCGTGTTGACTGAATATTTCAACCGGAGGGATTTTCATAATAAAAAATCTGCTCAAATTCTAATGTCAAATCATTATATATTCAAATTAAAATCAATTATAAAATGATCAAATATTCAAATAAAAAATATAAATTAAATGAAATTAATTATTTAAATTTAAAATAAAATCCATCTACACATCCCCAATCATTTATCAAGGGTGAAATTAAGAAAATATTTGCTCACAAAGAGCCAATGTCAAATCAAATACATAACTATTTTCATACTCAAATAATCTTAAGCCCATAGAGGTGGCACCTCTCATGCATTTTGCAAAAATGACATAAATGGCGGTTATGACCAAAGTCTCTGATGAGGTGGCTTGTCGCAAAATGACACCACTAAATTACGATCACGACGTAGCCCGTATGTTCCCCAATGGTTTTGCTTTACTCTTTGAGCCGTGAACTATAGAATATTTGATTAGACAAAAAACTCTCTATTAGCTAAGGTAAACTTAAGCTTGTCTCTTTAGACAAACACCACCCCAAGTCTATAAGGTTTTCTTGGACGACAACCCATGGTACGACAAGAATCTTCGATCGGGTTGATTATTACTCTCCTAGATTATGGATCACGATAGCCCATGATGATAGAACCATGGAATCTAGATCGGGCGCGTCATCGTTCCCCAAATATAAACTTCAAATTGAAATAATATATCTTATAAATATTCAAACTCTACTCACTGCTATTATACACTCGTTATTTACGATTCATCGAGTAACCTTAATCGAAAGTGCTCCCTCAGTATTGAGAGGGATAATTAACTATAGGTACTTGCACCTATAAGAAACCTAGAACTAGATCTAAAGTTCTCGCATAAATAAGGGTAAAATTTCTGGGTAGTGTCTTATCTACTATTCCATCTGCTTTCTGAAAATTTAACCGATATTAAATCATACTCTCTTCATTGAAAAGTCGGTGGCGAATTTTCGGAGCCCACATAGATATTGAAATTTATGTCATATTTTTAATATAAAAAATAAAACATATTATTAAATAAATAAAATAATTCTGACGGATTAGAATAATAAAAATCTGTTAAAATTCTAATGTCATTTGCCAAACAAGAATTCCTTGTCATCTGACTCGATCATTCCCATTTATTATATATATAACAACGTAGATCATAATTATGCTTGGAAAATCATGTATGAATGAATTGTTTTTGTTCCATAAGATCGATGAACCTGCATATATATATAGATAAACCTGCATATATATATATATATACGATTTTTTAGTTTTGTGTTTTATTTTTTAAGACTTTTGGTGTTTAATGTTAGAAATCGGCTAAGAAAAATTCATTAGATGATTTCCTTAAGCAAGTTACTAAAAATTCAATGTTCTGAGAAAATTTTGCACGCTAAGATTAGTTGTCCTTATTTATAAAATAGGATAACATTTAATTATTGTTTATAAAGTTTAACTGCTATTATCTTTTTTGCAGAAGGTAAAAAAAGAGCTCAAACAATAATGAGCTTTGTACAAATCCCCCAAAAATGTTTGTCTGCTTCAGGATACAGACACCGTGCAAAATTATCTCCCTCCAGAAATCAGTAGACTGGCAACAACTTATATACCTCTCAATGAAAGCTCTGAGAGGTTTTTATTCACGTTATTTATACATAATACAGTACTGATGAAACATCTCAAACACAACCAGCATTTTATTTAGACCATTACAACATCAAAAACCATCACACTGTAAACAAGATATAGTCCACATTCAAGGCAAAGTATAACCTGCAATCAATGATGCAAACACAATAAGTAGAGTTAGAGATTGTTCGTGACATCAAAGTAATGAAAGGCCAATTCACCTCCACATTTGTATCCAATCGGTCTGTTCGCAATTCCACATCGCTTGGGGATTGTCACGGCGACAACTGGATTCACTCCAGCACTCTTTGCAGTGTTTGAAAGCATAACCGCACATAGACACTTTTGGTTCTGGCCTATCTTTTGAACTGCTGAGCAGCACGATGCTGAAACTGCACCATTCGCGTCCTGAGAAGCTGAAGCGCATGGAGCCATCTGAAAAGCCATTGTATCTGCAGAAACACTCCCACATTCTCCAGCTCCACTGACCCTTTCAACACCTGTACCGCAAAAAATCACAAGTAGAGCAAGCAGAGGCAGGGACTTCAGCATGGCTTCCATTCCTACGATGAAATGAACTCAGCATTTACTCCTCCTTGGGATTTTTGTACTGGAAAAAAGTTGTTAGAAGAATGGTATCAGCAATGGTGGTATGACACCTTGTATCCCATTCAGGTATGGTGGATGAAGCACTAGCTTTATTGCAGCACTTGCTAAATTGCAGGACAAAATGGATGAAGCATTATTGCCTGCTTGAATTTTAAACAAGTGGGGCTGCAATGTCATTTCATCTTCTACAGATAGTTAACAAGAAACATTTGATACCATTCGATCATAATTTTTTTCCTGCAATAAACATGATAGAAGAAAATGATATATATATATATATATATATATATATATATATATATATATATATATATATATATATATATATATATATATATATATATATATATATATATATATATATAATGATTCTAATATCAATCCTTTTGATTCTTCAATTGCAAAGATTTCATTGTTGATTAGGTTATTATTATTTAGAGATTTCATATAGTGCAAAAAAATATCAATGATTCATTAGAAGATACTTATAATATGGGATTGAAGACATGCAGAAAAGGATAGGCATCTTTAAATCATGATCCCTCGTGGCTCTTGAATGCCTCTCTTCACTCATAGAATTAAACTTTATATAACCTTTTGTAACATATCACAGGGTTTACTATATTCCGATGACCTGCCATAAACTCTAAATATAGAACAGCTTTTCCATTTACTTTTGGTTTTAAATGTTCATCTATTTGAGTCATTCCTCGTTACGAACCAAAATAATTCCATCTACGCAATTGTGCCATCCCTCATTGCCAACCAAATTAAATTCCAGTTTTCACAAGGATGCTCCTAACAACAGATGTCATCCATTCTTAAATGAAAACGGTGATGTAAAACTCCCAAATATGACGTTAGCAATCAAAAGTCAAATGCGCTAATTCTTAACACGTGAGAACGTCACTCACTCATATGCACAAAGGCCATTGATCATCAAAATGTTGAAAATTAAGAACGTTTGACAAGATTTCAATTGCATCAGCAGTTATATTTGGGGTGTCAGAGACAAACTTTCCAAGAAGGAAAAAAAATAAGGCAGCAATGCCAAATTAAAGGCCATGTAGTGTTCTAGAATTGCTTTACAGGGCGCCAACAAGCTTTCAGCTCAATGACATTTGAATCTACTATTAATTTAGCGTTTTATGCCGTATGGTAATAGACTATCTGCTTTTATCAAAACCTAAAGATTGGTCTGTAACTGATTACATCCTCACCATTGCATGATAACAAACTCACTGGACAAATGTATGACAATCTAATATCGATGGTAAGCAACACAAATATCAATATAATTCTGATTTCGTATTCGTTTTCGCTCGTGATTTTTAGAGGTTTACAAGTATAAGAAAAAAATATTCATATTGGTATTTTGAATTACGATGAGTATTAATTTTCATAATAATAGCTCCATGTAGTAGACTTTAAATCAAACATGCATTATCAACTAAGTGAAAGACTTAATCATTAACAATAAGCATAAATATTCACTACAAAAAACTATCAATTTCTGACAATTAATCCTTCGAAAATCATGCCAAATATGTCGGAAAAGTAGATTTTCGATAGATTTTACCCCGTCGGTAAAACCTTAGTTGGAAATATATTTCGACGGCTAAAAATTCTGACGAAAAAGCATTTTTTGACAACAAATCCGTCGGAAATACTTTTATAAAAAATCGACAGATAAACCTACAGAAAAGTCCGTTGAAGGGGAATTTTTGCCGGTAATTCCCTGGCAGAATTTTCGGTAAAATTTCCACTTCCAAAAATTCCGTCGAAAATTTCCCACAATGGGTTTCCGCTGGAAATCCATTGAAAAACCTGCCCTTGGAAATTGTTTGTCCACCAGAAGCCCTATGGTGGTTCGTATCGACCATAATAATAGAAAATCCATAAAAAATTTGCTAGAAATTTATACATACTTTAAAAAAAATGAAAAATCTTTGCATATGTATTGAATTTTGCACTTATAGAAAAACTATACAATTACTCTATAATTGCTTCACAATTGACTCTAACATACTCGAAACAGTTATATAAAATGTCCATACCAATAAAAATATTAAGTTCAACCACTTCTTTCATTCCAGTAGTTCTAAAACATTAACATTTCACTAAATCATCTAGCAATATAAATTAAACAATGACAATAACATTATACAAATAAAATGCTCAAACTAGAAAAAAAAATATAAGTATAAATAATAACCTAGTCATCATCACTCTTTTTGTCATCACCGTCGTCCTCCTCCTCCATCACGGGCTCATTCCCCTTTCGTCTGTTTCTATACATCTTCCTATTTTAGCTTCCATGGCAGCTATCTGAGCAGTCATCATTGCCTCCATGTCCTGAGTCATCGCAACAACACGTCTTCTAACTATCTCATTGATCCAATCACTATTCTTTTCGGAGAATGAATGGTGTTTATCATAGGCCAACCACTGTGAGCTTAGGCTGTATATCCTTCCCTTCCTCTTACTTCCAGCAGCCTCTTTTAATTAATTACTCAAACTATCCACTAGAACTATTTGCACGGGTAGAGCTCTGATTATCAACCTTGTTCAGCTTCATTTTATTGTCCTATAAAAAATTATAATGTTATTTTAAAAAATGTATATTTTTGATAAAATTGTAATTCAAAAATAATAATAAGTTAACTTATGTAAGCATTCTATGATTGAACATCAACTCATTATTGGTCAAGCTAATGTTGATGTGTTATGCTATATAATTTTGTAGTGGTAGGCTCTCTTTCAAGAAATTTCGCTTGTAATCAATCTTATAAAATTAATTAAACTTAATTATAAATTTAATTGTTATAATAATGAATGACTCACCATCCTTTGCTTATACTTAACGCAATTGGAAGTAAGCATTACAAAAAAAGGTTGCATTCATTGTTCTTCATTATAAATGTTTTCTCCGTCCTCAAAGCAACACATCAGTTCAAATTGGATGTTCACCTATATGGCAGCTTCAATGATTGTACTCACTCATAAACTATTTTCCATTGCTGTAATGTGAGGGCATCATGATTTTAGACTTCAAAATTCCAACAACTATAATCTCTCTCAACTCTAATTCTCTTCTCTCATAATGCTCCTTTTAAATATAACCTCGCTTTCACATTATCTTTACTTTTACCCCTAACATCTATCATTGTGTTGAAAATATTATCAAAATTTTTTTTCTATGTGCATCACATTAAGATTATACCTTATAAGACTTTACTTTCAGTACGGTATATAAAATAAAAAATCTCTTTTTCATTCAGTTGTGATTTACACCATAACCCAAAAAATTTCTCCATTTTCTCTGTAGAATCAAAGGTAAACCTCAATCTCTTTCGTAAATTACTATTTTTTATGACTTCATCTAGTTGGGCTCCCTAAATTCGCCACCGACCTCTCGATGAAGAGAGTATGAGTTAAATGTCAGTGAAATTTTCAGAAGACATATGGAATAGTAGATAAGACACTACCTAGAGATTTTGCCCTCATTTTGCGAGAACTTTAGATCTGGATCTAGGTTTCCTATAGGCGCAAGCCCCTATAGTTAATTACCCCTCCCAATGCTGAGAGAGAACTTTCAATTAAGGCTAGTTGTTAGATTGCTTAATGTGTTGTACAATAGCAACATGTGGAGTTTCAGATTTAGAATTTATGAAATTCATTATATTTAACTTAAAGAGGATGGTTGGGGAACGATGGCGGATCTAGATCCCATGGTTCGTCATCACTGTGTGGTCTACTTAGTCGGAGGTAGTGACCCAAGAGTATCATTATCGTGACCATGGGTTGTCATCCAAGAAAACTTTGTAGACTTGGGGTGGTGTTTGTCTAAGGAGACAAGCTTAAGTCTACATTAGCTAACAAAGGGCTTTTTATCTTATCAAGTGCACTCTATGGTTCACAACTCAATGTACAGAGCATGGGGAGCATACGGGCTACAATCGTGACCATAATATAATGGTGTCAGTTGGCGACAACTACCCGGTCAAAGGGCTCTGGTTGTAACTGCATCATGTGTGGAGCCTACTGGCCAAACCACGCAGTTAGAGGACACGAGCCACATCCTTACTAACATGAGATTTTTTAAGAGTAAATATAGTTGTGTACTTGATTTGATTTTGGCTCATTTGTGAGCTAGAGTTTTTTAATTTATCTTATTCAACAAATAGTTGTGAAAGACGGATTGAATTTTAGCTTTAAGTTTTTTTTAGAGATAAAATTTTATTTAATCATTTATAGCTTAATGATACTTTAGATTCTACATTTGGATTGATATTCAATTTGAGTTAATTTGATTTAAAATTATAATCATATTTTGATGGAAGTATTCCCTTCGGTTGAAATATCTCCATTCAATACAGCTATCATCGGACTAGTTAATTGATTGAATCAAATATATTTGAGAACTTTAGATCATGTCAACTCTGTTTAGCTCCTAACAGAGGATCAGATCTACTATCATATGACAAAATTAGCTTCTTAGATATTTTACTAAGTTGAAATTCTTATAATAGATTTTTAGGTTTTGTTAACCCGGACCCAGTCCTAAGACTAAACCAGGAATCAACCCACGCAGCATCCTCAGACACTAAGTTTAAGCATTCAATATAGTGTCGAGGCCCATGCTAGTTATTAATCGATCTTAAATAGTTACATATATTTGTTTATTCATCACGTAAGATTTTTGCACATGCTTTGAGGCTTTCAAAATTGGATTTAAGATATCCCTCAAAATATATGAGAGTATCTCATTTTAAGAAACATAATATGAATTTCAAGGCCCTACATCTAAGGACTCTTATTTTATAATGAATGCACTACTTCATCATTCATGTAGTTTACACGCATCCTGATGTAATAAGTTCAAATATGGGATCACCTCGTAATGCATGTGTATGTTCAATTCATTCATTTAAAGGTTTGTGCAAGCTTTGAAGCATTTGATTGAGAATAGGTTTATTCTAGATATGTGTAATGGATTTATTTCCATTCAAGCATTTGCATATATTTTGGAACATTTGAACTAGAGGAGCGACTGATATAAGATATGTGCAAAGGCATATTTCATGCAGTTGTATTCATACAAGTTTACATGTATGAAATTCACCCAAAAAGAGAACTTCAAGCTTCTATGATTTTATCATTTAAACAGTCTTCGCATTTTTTACAACTTGTCATTCAATCTTCATTTTATTTCTCATCAATTATATAAAAGGAAATGAATCCCACAAAAATAGCCTCATGATACTCTTTAGATTTTCATGAGATGTTTACATATGACAATCTCTGAATCGCTATCCTCACTATTAATTTTTTGCTTAAAAGTAAGCATCTATTGATTGCATTAGCAGATTCAAATTAAAAATATTTTATTCCAAATTTTCAATATCTATAAGAATTCATTATTCGCTCTGCCTTTATGTAGTCAATTTGGAATAAGTGTTTCACATTTTGCTCTGTGATAAGAAGATCAATAATAGGCTCCATTTTAGCAACTACCAATATTCAAGGACAAGCCTTCTCTCTATTGAATTTGGAGACCTCACTTGGAACTTTGTTCTTATTCTGGAAAAATATGTTAATTCATTTATTCCAAGGTTTGTCATTTGAGAAACATATTTCTATATCTTAGAACTCGTCATTCAATGCAATCCCATAATTCATTTATATTAATGAATCATTCCCTTATTTTATGGCGTGCAATTGAATATGGTAAGGTTTATGATGAGGTTCCATTCAGACTATAAATAAATGTAGAATCTCTCTACTTTATAATTCACTTCATCCTTTTCTTAAATCCCCCTTTGCACGAGTTTTCTTACAAGTTTAAGTTCAAATCTTTCAGGAAAGTTCATATTTATGTCTTAAGTTAGACTTTGATCCCTTCATCCCTGGTAAGTTTGCTTTAATTTCTTATGAATTTAGTTATAACTTCATTTTGCAATTTTACATTTTAACACTTTTGATTCAAAATATTTCATTCTTTTTTTAAGTCCCCTATAAGTGTGAAATTTTGGTAAAATTTCAATGGAATTTTGGCAGCCTCCTGGCATCGTCTCCGCGTAGGGGACTGCGTCAGGGGTGGGGGGACGGGGTTTGGGCCTACTCACCACATTACAAAGAGCGTGTATAGGTTACCTGCACAAAAGAAATCATGTAAATTTTTTCATCACGTCGAGTGTGCTTCTGAGTTTTCCTCACTACAAAGAGCGTCTGGTTTCTCATCACGTCAAATGCGTTGCATACAAGATTTTAGATGCATTTAAGATTGAGCATTTTATGCTTTTGTGTAAAGGTTGATGATAGCGGCCTACTAAATATAAAGGTCTGCATGTGAAGAAAGAATACTAATTGACAATCATAGCATGGATGTTAAGGATGCACAAGGCAGCAACTTCTCTTCCATCTGACCATTAGATTCATCAGTATCCCACACATCATTTTCCATGGAATCATTGTCACTAGTAACTGGTCACTCAATAGGAGTATCTTCATAGTCTGAAGGAGAATTTGTGATAGCCAAATAAGTGAGCAGAGATTCAAGAATAGTTTCTACATTTTCTTCTCCATTTTCCTTAATGGACTTTTCCACCATGTCTCTGCTGAAACCCATTCCAATGAAATGGGAATATAAATTAGAGAAGGACCTGCCTCAAAAGCCTCCCTAGAAGGATTTGCAAGGCTTTCCTTATCATCCTCATCAGTCTCCTAGCTAATGTTGTCGCTATCATTATGATCATTATCACTAATCTAATCCATTTCTCTCCTCAAAAGATATCTATACTCAGAAAGATTACATTAAAACCTAACCAATAAAAAAACAACTTCAAAAAATGACTTAGGCGATCAAGCCGCACTTTTCCTTAATTCCTTCGGCCAAGGCGGTGACAAGAAGATTACTTTGGGACACATTAACCGATCTCCACCGGCATAGATGATGAGGACAACAGGGTAATCTTCTCCAACAATAGGGTAAATGAAAGAGAGAGGACAAAGAGAAGGCCAAAAGCCGACCTAAGAGAGTGAACTGGAGGGATGAGAAGAGGCAGGCAATAATGGCAGACAAGAAGGGAGTTTGTTCCTTCAGTGAGATGGGCGAATGAGAGAAAAAGAGGGAGGAGTCTCCCACAGTTACCTGGACAAAAGGAGGGCTTGGGTTTTCTCGAGGGGATAAGAAAAGAGCCGAGGAGGAGCCGATTCAGTGAGTGAGAAAGAAATAGTATTTTTTTTTTTTGCCTCGGTTTGTTAGATAAGGCTTAATTAAATGAGGGTGGTATGGGATGGATGCCATGTGGCTATAAGTGGTAGAATTGGAGGTGGAGGCATGGGAGTGATGACGTGGTTGTCGATAATTGATTGAATTGGAGGTGGAGGAATGGGAGTGGGCGGCTGCAAGTTTTGAGGCATTGATTGGGCGCAATTAGGAGATAATTGAAAAAATTTATCTCGAAATGCATGCTAATTTTGATGAAATTTTAAGTGCGATAACTTTAGTTAAATTGGATATCTATTCTAGGTAATTTTGATATTCTAGATGTAATGGCATAGTCTGTTTCACAACCAGAGGCCATTTGGTTTAAGTTGGCGTTGAATTGGATCACTTTTAGTTTAGAAATACGCATTTTTGATTATGACCATCGACGTTCGTGTAAACTCACCCGAATTGAGTGTGAATGGTATCATTTAATAGGTTTTGATATTTTGATGCTAACGACATGATTAATTTTGTCAACGGAGGTCATTTGGGCATCGTCATAGCTTCCCTACCTCAATATGCATGTCAGCGCTTCGACGAACCCCCTTCTTGATCGGTCGACCGTCGAATGGAGAAATATGCATATTTTGATTAATTTGATGTTGAATGCGTTGGCGTAGTCCGTTGGTCGATCGAAGATCATTTCAACTGATTTTTGATACCGTCGAGTGCATTTCAGCTCTGATTCATGCACTGAAGCTCATCGAATTCACCTTGCGAGCTCGACTTAACTTATGGCGCATGCATGGAGGTCAATAAATGCCCCCCAACAAATATGATTTGTGCGTGGAGCGAGTCATATTTGTTGAAAATTGATTGACCCTTTGGGCTAGCCATGGGTCTTTGATCTCTTCAGCTTTCAACTTCCATGGGTTCACTTAAGAGCTTCTTCCGTCATATACTCTCTGCTTTCATGGGTTTGCTGAAAGTCTCTCTTTTGTGTCTTCAAAAATTTGTATTTCCTCCGACCCTAGCTTCATGCTTGACCACGTTGGATGGAGGAATTGGTTTGTTTGCTTTGAGATTTGAAATTCCTTCTGTCTTAGCTTTAAGCTTGACGGACTTGATTAGGGATTGACTTGATTTGCCTATATTGACTTGTCATGAAGTGTATGTATGTGTTCAGTCTTATGCTTGTTGCTTTGACGGACTCGTTGAGAAAAATTGGCTTTGATCTGTGCTTTATGCTTGATTAGATCGCTTGAAAAGTGATTAAAATATCACATTGTAAGCAATATAGGGATTGATTTGAGGCTACTTTGAATTAAGAATTATTTTCTTAGATTGTCTTGATCCATTGCTCAAGTAGGAAGATCTCTTAGATTCTAGTTGCTTATAATCACTAAGCTGGATTTAGTTTAGGATTGAACAGTTACCGTCATTATATTGACAAGCAAGAGCTCTTTCACTGAGGCCTTTTTTTACTGCCTGTTGAGTGAGGAGAACGTCAGAGACTCGGCCATTTGTGGGCTTGTTGAGTCCGACCTTTAGAACCTACTCGAGTCTTCGACTTAAGTTGTGATGGCTTGGAGATTTTGTCATCAGACTAACGAACGGGGGCTCTTTCATTGTGACATTTTCTTGCAGTTTGTTGAGTGAGGAGAGCGTCAGCAACTCGACCATTTGTGGGCTTATTGAGTCCGACCTTTAGAACCCGCCCTTGTCCTAGACTTGAATATGCAGAGGTTATTATTTTTCCAACTTAGCTGATTGAAGCTTCCAAAATTGGGAGTTCTTTTGACTTGATCTTCGACATTTGACGAATATAGGAGATAAACTTTTGACATTTAGGGCTATCTTTTTTAGCATAGAGGTGGATTCTTTTTGTTCTTAAGGCCTGCGACTTTAACAATAACAATTATAGGTATATTCAGGGATTTGTGTATAGAGCTCGATGTCAACCTGAATATATATACAAGAAGACCTCCTATTTCATAGGAGAGGGTTGAACAATCTTGATAAAAAAAAAGACTCCTGTCTAATAGGGTGATTATAGATTAGTTCAAAAATATATTACAATGTTTGATTTACTTTACTGCAAAATAGACATGATATATTTTTCAATCATAATATGTATCTATCTAAGGATCTCAGCTTAAAGCACGATGTCGACTTAGATAAATATACAAAATGTCTCATGTCTAACAGAGGGGTTTTCGTAATAACTGTTGAGAGAATTTGGAATGTATTTGATCTTATACTTTGTGCTTTCAGACTTCTTGAAAGACTTCTTCTTGAGAGTTTGAAATTTATATTTATCTTCTATCCTAACTTTATGCCTTGGTGGACTTAATGAAGTTGATTATTTATTGGTGAAATATGAATATCTTCGATCCTATGCTTGGTGCTAGAATGACTTGTTGAAGACTCAATCTTGAAATTGAAGTTTGTATTTTTCTCTTGTCCTAGCTTTGTGCCTAAGTGGACTTTGATGGAGTTGATGACTTGCTTATGAGTTGAGAACATCTTTGACCCTATGCATGGTGCTTTGACGGACTTGTTGAAGATCTCCTCTTGAGAGTTTGAAATTTATATTTTTCTCCTATCCTGACTTTGTGCCTTGGGTGGACTTAATGGAGTTGATGACTTGTTACTGAGATAAGAATGTCTTTGGTCCTATGCTTTGTGCTTTAATGGACTTATTGAAGACTCCATCTCGGAGATTCGTATCTTATATTTCCTTCTATCCTGACAATGTCTTGACGAATTTGGTGAAGGAATTTTCTGAATTTTCTTAAAGACTTGTTAGGTGATATGAAATTACTTTCTGTCATAACTTTCTGCTTTCATGGGCTTATAGAAGAATGTTACCGGTGACCTAGCCCTTAGAGCTTGTGTTGGATCAATGGCGAAGAATCATCAGTCCTATGCTTTGTGCGTAACAGACATATCGATGACATGACTCCCGTAGTTCAGCCTTTGGCTTTGTACCAACATTGGGATGACTTCTTCGGTCCTTTATTTTCTGCTTGGTTGGACTTACTAAAAAAGAGTTTCCTTCCATCTTTGCTTTCTGCTTTAACAAATTTGTTGAAAGGAGTTGACATTTCTCATTTGATATTGATACCAAACTTGACTCAGTGTCTTCTCGAGTGAGGATCTTTTTGTTTGATTTTGAAAAATGACCTTATGACTATTAGGGATGATCCCCCAGTCTGGGCCACTTGAACTCACCAAGTTGGAGAGATTTTGAGATTTATATACTCTTATCTTTGAACTAACGAAGTATGAGGATCCCTTACTATGGCCTTTATGGCATGTTGAGTAAGCAGACTTGTCAGCGACTCGGCCATATTTGGGCGTGTTGAGTCTGACTTTATGCACCCACTTGAGTCTTGGACTTGAGCAATTGATGGAGGATTTTATCATCGGGCTAACAAGATGAAAATCTCTTACTATGATCTTTATGGCATTTTGAGTAAGCAGACCTGTCAATAACTCGACTATATTTGAGCATGTTGAGTCCAACCTTATGCACCAACTCGAGCCTTAGATTGGATGTATGAATGAAAGATGCATTTCCAACCTGATTTGTTATAATTTGCAGACTTGAAAATTTCTTTTTTTGGTCGGTAAGACTTTGAGACTTGTGAACTTTGAATACATAATTTGAATATGTATATAGGGATCTCGACCTTAGGCATCATGTCAACCTAAATATAATAGAAAGGCCCCCTGTTTTATAGGGAGAGCTTGACATTTTGTTGTAAAATTTTTAAAAAATGCCTTATGTCTGACAGGAGAATTTTTGCTTCATTTCGGAAATGCATTCTTGTATTACAAGAGAATTTCCAAGTAAAATTTACACATGTAATGATAGTGATGAATAATTAGTTTTCTCAACATCATGACCAATTCTTCTTCTTGAAAAGCTCGAGGATGTACTGTATGATCGAATGCTTTGGACGTCCTCACTCGATAAACTTTTAAATTTTATTGAGCTTGCAGCCTAACTTTGTTAAGCGCATCAAGCTCTTCTATCCGTAGATGGACATTCTAATCTTATGTGAGATTATCTTGAATGACTACTTAGAGTGAAGGTAGTTTAACTTCAAGTGGCAAGACTGCTTTAGCTGTAAATACCAACGCATCAAGAGTAAATTTTGTGAGAGTACAGTCCGGATGTCACGTCGTTGTCCTTCTTTAAGATAGTTTCACTTCGAGGCATTGGCCTCCAAATTTGCTTACATTTTTGTCGGGACCTTTCGACGGTGGATTCTTGGACCTGTAGTCCAAGTGTCACGCCTCGATGCTCACCGTACGAGACTTGAATTGGTTGACATCTTGCTAGGGTTGTAGGAGGTCTCCTTGGAGGAGCAACTCTAACCTCCCTAATGACAGGACATTGATATTTTCTTTCACCAGTCCTTTCGTCTTAGCAACTTTGAGGACCCGATGTACTCTTGTATATACTATTTCGAGTTTCTCACTAAAGAAGCTAGAACCTGACGTTGTCGGATCCAGAAGGACTATTTAATTTTACTAGTAGAGTTATTCTACTTTACCCATCTTAGACTATCAAACCTATTATGGGTTGGAACACTCACTTCTGGTTCCACAATTAATTGTATAATTTTTTATTTGATTCAAGACTGTTGAGTGCACAGTTCAATATTTCTCTTTCTCTGCTGTCTCTAGGTTAGCTTGTTTCAAATGAAGAAGCTTATACGTCTCTACTTTTTCTCGAGGATTCAACCTCCATATTTATTTTTCTTTCTACCGGGACCTTTCGGTAGCAGATTCCTAAATATGCGGTTCAGGTGTCGCGCTCCAATGCTCACCGTGCATAACTTATTTAAAATGATATTGAGTTCTTACTACCACTGATGGTAGTTTCTGTAGTGGAGCATTCTTGACTTCTCTGATAATTAGTCTTTGATACCTCTTCTTCATAAGACCTTTTTTCTTGACAACCTTCAAGACTCTATGTACTTAAGCAGATAGAGTTTCAGGTTATTTCTTTTGAAGAGTTGGAGCTGACTGTTGTTGAGCCAAAAAGTCTGCTTAACATCACCAGTAGAGTCATTCCTTTTTACCCATTTCAAATTTTCAAACTCATTGTGAGTGGGAGCACTCGCTTTTGGCATCAAGTCTGGTCACATGGTTAGTGATTTAAGCAGCCACTGCTGAGCTCACAGTTTAACATTTCTTCTCCTTCTTTTCCTTCTAGTTAATTTTTCTTCATATGAGGAAGCTTCAGCATCATGCCTTCTTAATGCGAAAGGTTCAACTGACAAAGTGGTCACATTTAAAGGAATACTGAAACTTTCTACTAGTGATAATTTTTTTCATGACTAGCACATCAAAATGATCCAATCTTTCGAATACAAAGGCTCTCTTTTGAGGAGCCTCAGTAGCAGAAGTGGTCATTTCAGTTGTCCTCCTCTCATGCATAGGTTGGTGTGTATAATATGCATATACTTCAAGTAGAGAATTATTTGCAGCAGAGATGGATGGGAAGTTACTACCAAATAGATAGTAGCTCCAACATCCCCAATATTGATAACAACATTAGCTAGACAGATTTTCGCTCTGCAACCTAGCTTCATGATGAACTGTATGCTCTGAAGATCCATTTAATATAGAGAGCAAGCAGATTAATTATAAAGATATGATTGACTTAGATTTAATTTTATTGATAGTTGATTTTAAATTTTAATTTTTAATTATACTCCATTATTACTATAGTTTAGATTCGACTAGTCAAAGATGGAAAGAGAAACCCCTGAGTCACCAAAATGTGGGCTCACCTACCTCTCGATGAAGAGAGTATGAATTAAATGTCGATGAAATTTTTAGAAGGTAGATGAATAGTAGATAAGACACTACCCAAAGATTTTGCCCTCATTTTGCGAGGACTTTAGATATGGTTCCAAGTTTCCTATAGGCACAAGCCTCACCCCTCTCGCCGAGAGAACTGATTAATGCTAGTCATTAGATCACTTAATGCGCAGTGTATAGTAGTAGCACATGGAGTTTCAGAATTTAGAATTTATGAAATTCATTATATTTAACTTAAAGTGGATGGTTAGGGGAACGATGACGTGCTTGATCTAGATCACATGGTTCCGTCATCCCGGGCTATCGTGATCCCTAGTCCACTTAGTCAGAGGAGGTAGTTGACCCAACATGATAGAAGGATCCTTGTCAACAGCCATGAGTTGCATCATCCAAGAAATTCTTGTAGACTTGGGGTGGTGTTTGTCTAAGGAGATAGGCTTAAGTCTACTTTAGCTAATAGAAGGTTATTTGCCTTATTAAGTGCACCATATAATTTACAAACTCAAAGTACAGAGCCATTAGTGATTATATGGGCTACAATCATGACCGTAATATAATGGTGTCAGTTGGCGACAACCACCCGGTCAGAGGACTCTGGTCATAACTACATCATGTGTGGAGTGTACTAGCCAAATCACGTAGTCAAAGGACACGGGCCACGTCCTTACTCGCATGAGATTATTTGAGAGTAAACATAGTTGTGTACTTGATTTGACTTTAGCTCATTTGTGAGCTAGAGTTTTATTAATTTATCTCATTCAACAAATAATTGTGGAATAATGTTAGCTTTAAGTTTTTTTAAAGATTGAATTTCATTTAATCATTTATAGCTTAATGATACTTTTGATTCTGCATTTGGATTGATATTCAATTTGAGTTAATTTGATTTGAAATTATAATCATATTTTGATGGAAGTATCCCCTCCAGTTATAATCTTCATTCAACACAGCCATCATAAGGATAATTAATTGATTTAATCACATATATTTGAGAACTTTAGATCATGTCAACTCTGTTTAGCTCCTGATAGAAGATCAGATCTACTATCACATGACATAATTAACTTCTCAGATATTTTACTAAGTTGAAATTCTTATAATAGATTTTTAAGTTTTGTTAACACGGACCTAGTCTTAAGACTAAACTAGGAATCAACCCATGCAACATCCTTAGACACTATGTTTAAGCATTTAGCATAGTGTCGGAGCCCATGTTGGTCATTGATTGATCTTGAATAGTTACATATATTTGTTTATTAATCACGTAAGATATTTGCACATGCTTTGAGGCTTTTAAATTGGATTTAAGATATCCCTCAAAATACATGAGAGTATCTCATTTTAAGAAACATATATGAATTTCAAGGCACTACGTATAAGCACTCTTATTTTATAATGAATGCACTACTTCATCATTCACGTAGTTTACACACATCCTGATGTAATAAGTTCAAATATGGGATCACCTCTTAATGCATGTCAATTCATTCATTTAAAGGTTTGTGCAAGCTTTGAAGCATTTGATTGAGAATAGGTTTATTCTAGATATGTGTAATGGATTTATTTCCATTCAAGCATTTGCATATATTTTGGAACATTTGAACTAGAGGAGCGACTACTTCAAGGTATGTGCAAAGACATATTTCTTGCAGTTGTCTTCATAAAAGTTTACATGTATGAAACACACCTAAAAAGAAAACTTCAAGCCTCTATGATTTTATCATTTAAAGAGTCTTCACATTTTCTACAACTTGTCATTCAATCTTCATTTCATTTCTCATCAATTATATAAAAGTAAATGAATCCGACAAAAAATAGCCTCATGATACTCTTTAGATTTTCATGATATGTTTACATACGACGATCTCTGAATTGCTATTCTCACTATCAACTTTTTGCTTAAAGTAAGCATCTATTGATTGCATTAGCAGATTCAGATTAAAAATATTTTATTCCAAATTTTCAATATTCATAAGAATTCATTATCTCTTTGCCTTTATGCAATCAATTTGGAATAAGTGTTTCACATTTTGCTCTGTGATAAGAAGATCAATAATAGGCTCCATTTTAGTAACTGCCAGTATTCAATGACAAGCCTTCTCTCTATTGAATTAGGAGACCTCACTTGGAACTTTGTTCTTATTATGGAGAAATATGTTAATTCATTTATTCCAAGGTTTTTCATTTGAGAAACATATTTCTATTTCTTAAAACTCGTCATTTAATGCAATCCCTTAATTCATTTATATTAATGAATCATTCCCTTATTTTATGGCTTGCAATTGAATATGGTAAGGTTTATGAGGAGGTTGCTTTCAGGCTATAAATAAATGTAGAATCTCCCTACTTTATAATTCACTTCATCCTTCTCTTAAATCCCCCTTGCACGAGTTTTCTTACAAGTTCAAGTTCAAATCCTTCATGAAAGTTCATATTCATGTCTCAAGTTAGACTTTGATCCCTTCATCTCTTGTAAGTTTGCTTTAATTTCTTATGAATTTAGTTATAACTTAATTTTGCAATCTTACAATTTAGCACTTTTGATTCACATTATTTCATTCTTTTTTTAAGTCCCCTCTAAGTGTGAAATTTTGGCAAAATTTTAATGAGCCTCTATCATCCTCACGTAGCATCGAGAGAGTTGCTTCATCACGCTACAAAGAGCGAGTGGTATAAATCTATCTTCTTCCTACCATCTAAAGATAGGCATATACAAGAAATCATGTAAATTTTTCCGTCGTCGCGAATGTTACGAAGTTTTTATACGAAGAGCGTGTATGGGTTCCGCTCATCGTGTCAAATGCATCGCATATAAGATTTTAGGTGCATTTAAGATTGATCATTTTATACTTTTGCGTAAAAGTTGATGATAGCATCCTACTAAATACAAAGATCTGCATGTAAAGAAAGAATAAGAATTGAACAATCACAGCACGGACGACAGGATGCACAAGGCAACAACTACAACAAATCTCTTCCATCTGATCATTAGATTCATCAGTACCCCACATATCATTTTCCAAGGAATCATCATCACTTGTAACTGGAAGCTCAACAGGAGTATCTTCACAGTCTGAAGGAGAATTTGCGATAGCTGAATAAGTAAGCAGAGATCCAAGAATAGTTTCTACATTTTCTTCTCCATTTTCCTTAATGGCCTTTTCCACCATGTCTCTGCTGAAACCCATTCCAATGAAATGGGAATATAAACTAGGCTGAGAAGGACCTACCTCAAAAGCCTCCCCAGAAGGATTTGCAGGGCTTTCCTTGTCATCCTTCAGTCTCCCAGCTAAAGTTGTCGCTATCATTATGATCATTATCACTAACCCAATCTATTTCTCTCCTCAAAAGATCTCTCTGCTCAGAAAGATGCCACTGAAACCTAACTAATAAAAAAAAAAACAACTTCTTCAGAAATAGACCTAGGAGATCAAGCCACACTTTCCCTCAATTTCTTCGGCCAAGGCGGCGACCAGAAGAATACTTTGGGGCACATTAACCGATCTCCACCGGCATAGATGATGAGGACAACAGGGTAATCTTCTCCAACAACGGGGTAAATGAAGCCACTGGAGAGAAAGAGAGATAAAGCCGATACCAAAATCTAAGAGAGTTGATAATCCCCTAAAATTAATCGATCAAGCAATCTCAAGGCACATTTTCAAACGCCGATCTAATCACCGATTTCAGCAAACTTACAAATCAATCGCCTCGAAGACGAACATCACAACATCAAGCATAGTCTGATCCGAGCTCGAATCGACTCAGATCAAGCTATCGGAGCATGAAAATGGATCCTGATCCGCCAAATGGTCACAAAAACGGACATATTTATAGTCGACGAGCTGCCAAGACGAATCCAACGAATCCAAGATCACCCAATTACATCACACCGATCATCAAAATACACCGTCGATCGGTGGGATCGCTCGCCGTCCGATGGGAGTGGTTGGAGTTTTCCACTTTACAAGGCTCGCCACTCCCAAAAAATCTATAAATAGAGCTTCATTCTCACCTTGAAAACGACCGATTGACTGAGAGCTCGAAACCACCGGCCGACCTTGACGCGCCGCATCTCATCATCACCACCAAGAGTACTCAAGATCGAGCTCGCCTAGAGATCGCCTGGGACTAGAAAAGACCACTATCGCTTTTCTCCAAGATCAAGAGGTTTCTCCTAAGATCGCCGCTTTTGGGAAACTTCTCCCTTGGGTTGGAATTGACCTACACCGGAATATTGTTTCCTCAGAACACCTTCTTCTCCAACTAACGAGAAGCAAGGACCAGATCTTTGAACACATAAAGTTCTGACGGGCAAGGCCCTGGTTTTTCCTTAACGGGTTTTCCACGATAACCCTGTTCATATCCCCTTGTGTTGGATAATTTTGAGCTTAAGATCTCGATCTACCGGAATAAAATTCAAAGACGCAATGTTTATGCCTCTGCGGGGAAATCAGCCCCATTGCTATATCTCCACATGATTGGTAAATGTGGTGAGGGTCCGTCTCTTTGAAGATCGCTCAAAGGATGGAGGATTCCTAACTTCGACTGAGAGGAAGAAACATTCCAACACGCCTGAAGAGCCACGTTCGATAATCCATATTTTCTTCCGAGAATGATTACCGGAATGCGGATCAACAAGAGAACCCCTTGGCACCACATCCAGATGTCAACTTCGATACGCCAGCTTCACTACAATAATGGCTCGCCAGTGAAACTCCACGCCATCTTATACATGAACTGCATCGGTGCAGAAGAGTTCCCAAACAATCAATGATCCATTCTCCGCCGCTTCTTCCAAAGCTCGTCCGCCAGAGATCATCTCACACATATTCGACGAGATTCAAGCTTTCCCAAAGATGGACCCTTACGATGGCACAACCGATCCAGAGATATATCGATCACTTTCAACGATCATGCACATTCTCGCATAAATGACTCGCTCGTGTCGTATTCCCGACTCAAAGGACGCTGCATTTGGTTCTATTCGCCGCTAAGGGGTCCGTCCATTTGGAGAGCTCGATTGTTTGTAACAGCTAGAACAAGAGAATCATCGTGGATTCATCACATCTCTCCAATCCGCCGTAACGATGGAGAGTCCTCAAAGAATACTTCAGGTTCTCCTCAAGCCCGATACGTGAGATCCGTAACTTTGAGGGCGTGTTTCTGAGGACTCGCCAGATACTTATTCATCATCAATGCGAGACACCATTCCTATGCTGACCGGTCCAATCAATAGAGGCACAAATCTCCGCC
Source organism: Cymbidium sinense (assembly GCA_021442155.1). Taxonomy (NCBI): domain Eukaryota; kingdom Viridiplantae; phylum Streptophyta; class Magnoliopsida; order Asparagales; family Orchidaceae; genus Cymbidium; species Cymbidium sinense. The sequence goes on from CM038215.1 coordinate 86,094,823, forward strand.
GACGCTATCTGCTCATCGGCAATGCTTGAACCACCAAGCGAAGAAAAGAAGGTTCCCAAAGGTGATGTTCAAACATCTTAAAAAAGAAGAGAAAAGAACCTCCCCAAAACCTCCTCTCACGACCTCGATGACTCAATCGAGAGGAAATATACTGCTCTCAACACGCCATGCAACGCCCCATCCTATGCAGAAGAGGATAGTGGCCACCTTTTAAACTGGAATTGGAAATCAAGAGAAATTCCACTTTCACCGCAACAGGGCACATCAAGAGTGCCACCAATCAAGGAGGAGATTGAAAGACTAATACGCCGTGGGTATCTAGGCGCTTTATACAAAACCAACCCGCCGCCCAAAGAAATGCCGGGGCAACTACTAGGAACCGCCAAGCTCGGAGAGATAGAAACAATTGCAGAGGGCCGTGTTATCTAGCCAAATATTCACCGCCTTCAAGAGCCGTGAGCAAAGAAGTCTCGGGTTGACCATTCTATCACCTTTGATGATTTAGATCTAGAGGGCTGATCCCACATCAAGATCCCTTGTCATCAAGGGTGGTGATCCATGCTTCAATATTTTAAAAGGATATTGATCGACAATGGGAGTTCTTGATGTTCTTTTTATTCCACTTTCCAAGCATGGGTATAGAAAGAGAGAAGCTTCAACCACGGCCCACCGTATGGATTTGATAATCGACCATAGTGGAAGGGACAATCGCCTTCCCGTAACTCTGGAGAATTTCGACATAACCCACTTGATACAATTTATCAGTCAAGTCGAGTCCGCATATACAATGCAATATTTGGGAGACCTCTCATATACGCCATGCATCTCTGCCTCTCACCTCAAGATGAAATTCCACACCGGCATCGGTAAGTGGGAATCAACTGATAGCACAAGCGTTATATCAAGCAAGCTCACCATTTACGCCAAGAACCCTCAACATCGAGAACTTAATTTACGATGAGGATGCTCAAGGGCTTCTCCAGGAAGATGTAATTTGTCTTCCTATCTCGTAAGTTGATCCATCAAAGGTGAAGGTGGGATCGCTTTGCCTAATCGAAAAAATCGTACGTAGATTTTCACGTAAAATCAAGATATCTTTGCCCGAGCGATCTCATATTCGCATTGACAAGTCATTACGCATTCCTCAAAGTTGACTCAACCTACAAGCCGATATGTAAGAAAAGAACCTTCGCTCAACGCATGTCATGAACAAGAAATCACCAAACTTCGGAAGTCAAGTTCATTCGAGAAGTCTACTACCCCACCCGTTGGCTAACGTAGTGTTAGTCAAGAAGGCCAACGGCTCGGAGAATGTGCATCGACTACCGACCTTAATCGCATGCCCAAAAGATAGCTTCCCCTTCCTCATCGACCAACTAGTTGATGCGACATCGTGACATCGATGTTGAGTTTCATGGATGCCTATTCGCTACAATCAAATGATGAACAAAACAGATGAGGAAGCAACATCCTTCCAAACAGATAAGTGGACTATACCGCTATCGTCATGCCATTCGACTAAAAAATGCGAGCAACATATCAACGCTTTATGAATAAGATCTTCAAGGATCTTATAGGCACAATATGGAGGTGTATGTTGATGATATGTCGGTGAAGAGCTTGGAAATATCAAAGATATTTCGACCGCATGCTTTGACATTCTTCGACACTACAAGATGCTCAACCCAAGCAAGTGCATTTTGAGTTTCCTGGAAATTCCTAGCTTCATGGTCACTCGGGATGAGGCCAACCCCGAGAAGATAAAAGCACTCAAGGACATGTCACCTCCAAGAACCATCAAGGAAGTCCAACGCTTGACTGGAAGGATTGCGCCTTTATCACGATTCTTGGCCCGCCAGAGATAAGTATCTACCATTCTTCAAAATCTTAAGGGTGCACGAGGAAATGGATTCCAAAGGACGATGAATGTCGACCGCTTTTGAGCAACTTCAGTCTATTTAGCTTCCCCTATTATCAAAGCTCATCCAAGGAGAGAAGTCGACATCTATCTTGTCGCTTTCTCATGCCGTAAGTCTGCGATACGCGAGGAGAATTCATAACCCATTTACTATGTCAAGAAAATCCTTTCGATACCTCAAGGACGCTATCCACTAGCAGATAAGATAAATATATTCTAGTGCATTCTCGCATCTAAAATTGACCGTACTCGCCCACACCATCAACGCCTACACTCATCTTCCATTAAGAACTATTCGCAAAGCCCCGATGTATCCGGAAGGTTGATGAAGTGGCCGAGCTTGAGAGTTTGACATCCATTTTCTTCCACGCCCCGATATAAAGTCACAAGTGCTCACCGCTAGAATGTACCATCCCATCACCACCAATGATCATTCATCACTGACAAATCAATGGACATTATATGTTGATGGAGCTTCGTACTTCCGGGAGCGTGAATTTTGCTTATCTCCCCAAGTAAAATAACTTTAATGCTTCACTAAAGTTCCCGCCACCAATAATGTCGCCGAGTGAGGCCCTCAGGTGACTAAGGCTCGCCATTGACCGTGGAGGTCCGTAACTTAGCCATCTACACGACTACACCAGTGGCCTCACGTTGAAGGAGACTTGATACCCGCCATCCGCAGCCAAGACTGCCTTTTGGCAAAGTCACTTCTGCCGTAATCGACCCATCGATAACTCATATTCTAAGAGAGCGTAACACGCAGCGATGCCCTCTCCAGCCACAACAATGAGTGAGATCTTTTCAAGAGAAAATACATGGGACATCCACTTTCCCAAGATTCGCGCTTGGGTGATACAATCTCGAGGACCAAAAGAATCTTCATGGATTGACCATCATGTCCTTTCTACAAAGCTGGCCTTGCCAGACTTCACCGATGCTATCCGCCTCCGACGTAGAGCAATCGAACTTCACCATAATCGGTGATGAACTCTACAAGCGTCCTTCTTAGGCCCTACTTAAAGTGTCTACCACCTTCTGAGGCTAACTATGCAATGCGAGAGGTTCATTCAGAATTTGTGGTGAACATTTGGGAGGAAAAGCTCCTCAAAATCATGAGGCAAGGGTTTTACCGGCCTACAATGAAGAAGACGCATTGAGTTTGTAAAGAAGTGTAACAAGTGTTCTTCCAATCTCACTCATACATCAGAACTCACCACAATCAGAGCTGGCCCTTTGCTCAATGGGGGATCGACATAATGGGACCCTTTCCCATTGCCACTGGGCAACGAAAATTCATAATCTTGCTTGATTACTTCACGGCGGGTGGAAGTCAACCGGCCAAAATCACCAAACAATGCCAAGCAATTTGTTTGGAAAAATATTATTTGTCGCATTCCAAAGAAAATCATCACCGATAATGGACGCAGCTCACGTGAAAGACATTCACATCTTTCCGCCAGAGTCGCATCCAAATCCACACAAATATCCCATCCGTAAATAAGTCATGGTCACCAACAATACTAAAAGGGCTAAAGACACGATCAACCAGGGGCGGGTCAAGAACTATCCAATGTTCTTTGGGCTTACCGCGACTACATCAAGGACCCCTACCGAGAAACGCTCACTGTTTCGAATCGAGTTTATTCCGCCGACATCGGGTCCAGCCCTAGAACCCATAACTTTGATGCCGACAGCAACAACGATAAGCTTCGATTCCATCTGGATCTCCTACAAGAGACCCGCGACATGTCAGCACTCCGAATGGCTTCCTATCAGCAAAGGATTGCTCGAGGTTTCAACCGAAAGGTAAAGCCACCAATATCCGCTTGGGGACCTCGCCCTCGAAGTCTCACTCGCCAGAAAAGGCCCACAAATGTAACAAACTCTCACCGGGGAAGGTGGTGGTGCAAAATCAAGCCCGCACGCGCTTTTAAGGATAGTATGGGAAGACTCTCCCACGCACTGAATGCTACAAACCTCCGTAAGTACTACCTGATATATCGCCTTTTTATTCTAGTGAATGCGAAAACATTATCATCATGTATATTTGTATTACAATTATTGTTATCGAATTACATTTATCGATACTCGCTTGTTTTATTATTGTCCAACCCGGCATCAAGGTGTATCTATGTTAAAGTTCTCATATTGACTTTTCTTACTTACGCTTGCATTTTAAAACACACTCAAGAGATACGCAACTATTGTTGTATCTCATTCTTAAGATCGATCCAGAAGATCGATCTTCCTATGTTAACATCGAGTAACGCTGGATAAACAACCTTGGATAACCTCTGACTACAACTTTCCATAACGTTAACATCAGTAAACGCCCATACACAACCCAGATAGATCAAGAGGTTGAGAGTACCTCTATTATTCGACAACATATCGAGTAACGCTCTGATAAACAACCTTGGATAAGTTGGCAATCCTTGTAGACCGCCTACAACTTTCTCCATAACAAAGTTAACATCATCGTAAACGCCCGATACACAACCCAGATAGATCAAGAGGTTGAGAACCATAAATACATTCGCGTAAGTTTGTCAGGTAATGATCTCTAGATCTACGCAAATCTTTATCATCGTACACTTTGACACACAACTCCGAAATATTCACAAACAATTTTGATTGTTAACATTTCTCGCAACATACAAGTACAATCAACCGTAAATAATATAAATACAATAAATGCAACATAAAGGAACTACAACTAATTTGATGGTCTCATCGGATGATGATGAACTATCCGAGTCATCCTCATCGCTAGAAGGTGGGAAGCTAAAGGAGAAAAGGACCTCAACACCTCCTCTAGCATACGCGGTCCCCTTCAAGAAACCTCGATGAAGCCTTCATCAACACACCGCCTCCAAAGCCTTCACCTCTACATCATACACGGGTCTCTCGCCTCTCAACGTGATCCTCATGATGCTCTTGAAAGCCGAAGTTCTTGAAGTCCTCCACCTGGATCCGCTCCCGCTTCTACCCGAGATAAGGCGCCTCTTCGAAAGTAGTAACTCTGCTTCTTTGCCTCAAGACTAAACCTTCTAAAAGATCTTCGATCCTTTAAGAACCAACCTTTCTTCTCCACTAATTCATCCCAGTCCGCCAACTTCGACAGAAAAGAAAGAGAAGTCGCTGAGTCGCCAACTCGGTCCTGCACTCATCAAGTTGATTCTCCCTCCAACGGACATCTCTTTTACTTTCTCCACATACCGATTCTTATATTCACCATGGAGAAACTTGACCTTCACGAACTCAATTCGGTCATTGACCTGATGTTCATTTTGAAGTCAAGTTCTTGCTTCTTCGATATCACGAAATAAGAAAAAATTACGTTAAGCACAAGAAATGGGAAATAAAAGATGATGAAATGCAAGAAGGATTGTTACCGGTTCTTGACATCTTGGCGACCTGAGGAATGATTCAACGTCCTCGGGAATGAAGATCCTTGGGGGCGACTACTCGAAAGGGGACTCATTTTTTGTCGATATCACCATCACCTCTTAGCTCCTTTTCCTCTTCTCAGTGGACGGGTCCTTCTGGGGAAGAAGCGGAGGGCAGCTTGGGAGATCATGGAAACCTCTTTGTTGGGCTTTCTCACACTGAGAAGACCGCCAGTGAATAAAGCCCGTCTCAAAGATTCCTCCCGCAAATCTGTATATCGAATCTCAAATCGAAGATCTTGATATTACGGAATTTCAGCGTCCATGATATCTTCATCACCAACTTGTGGGGAATGGGTAAATCTCTCGACTTTCTCCATTTCTCGAAGACCCCGATCATTCTTCACAAAAGAATCGCTTGCCCAACCCTTGGGAGGATCCGTCCAAGGTCAAGTAGCCGACTCTACGGTGTCTGACCATGTGCGCATAGTAAACTTGCACATCCGTGCGAGGTAATCAATAGTCCAAGTCACACCGCGTCCTCTGAAGAAGACTATAAGCCCCATCACGATCGTCATTGCCCTACTCGAAAACTGGGAAATGCAAACCTCGCATGCTGACAAAATGGCGATCATCTCAGGGGATGGGGGAAACCGCAATCCCGCGCCCAAACTCATCTCATAAGTGGTGAAATACCCCGGCGGCGGAGATTGGGCCCTATCAAACTTCTTCGGACACTTAAGAACCAAATCATTCGGAAAATAATATTTTTTCCGAAGCACGATCAATGTGTCTCCCGTAATCGACGACTCCCACGAACCTTCAGTCCTCCCATTTTTAGAAGCTTCCCTCGTCCGCCTCTACAAGGGTGGACGTGTCCCTTTCAAGATTATCACCCATCTACAAACAGGAACTCTACGTCGAGGGGAAAATTTTCCAAGGAGAGTGCCCAAACTCCCACCAGGGGGAGGGCTATGCACTCTGGCTTGGTAGAAATGAGGAGGTGGAGGTTGATCCAAGAAGAGTGCCCAAAACTCACCGGAGGGAATGCACTCTAAGAGGAGAAGATGAGAGGGAGATGGGGTTGATGGAGGTGATCCAAGAGGGGTGCACTCAGGAGGAGAGGAGAGAAGATGAGAGTTTCCTTTCTTCATACCCTGGGGTATTTATAGACCCCATGGGGTTAAAAGTAAAACCCTAAAACCCTAAAACCCTAAAACCATGAAGCCCAGCCGCCCGGGCATTATGTATGTAGCCCATACAGCAGCCTCTGCCTGTAGCCCATCGGCCAGCCTCCCCTCAGGTTGAGGTGAGATCGATAGCCTACGTGGCGCTCGCCATCGCAGGTGACGGTTCGATGGGCACAGGCGCGTGCCTCATGATGCAGCTTGATCAGCCCTTCGATGAGCGTGACGGCCCACGAGCCATTCCACCATCGCACGAGTTATGCGTGTCAGCCCGCCCGTGCGCCACGTTCACGCGGAGCCGTGGCCCGCAGCGCTCCATTGACGCCGCCCATGACCAGCCGCACCCAGCGACCAACCCATAACCAGCGCTGACGCACCGTGACCCCGCTGACCTCTTGACCCGGAGATCCATACGCTTGCCAGCCGCCCTGTAGCCCGCCACGGCGCGTATACAAGGCTGGCGCTGATGGCGCCCGTGGTCCCGAACGCGAAAACTTCCATAAGTGTCCGAACAGGTCCATAACCTCAAAATATCACACTCACACATACTTATGTGCATTTGCAGCCCTACATCAGCGTCCAAAGTTATAATATGGTGCTGTTATGAAGATTTGTTCACTCAAAATGCGCAGTTGATGGACTCTTAATTTTCATTTGCTATTTTCAAGTATTTGACATATATTTTTGGATGACTGAGATAATGTCACCCAAAAATAGAGATACGTCGTCTAAAATTAATCGATCAAGACGAATCTCAAGGCATTTTCGAACGCTTCGATCAGCACCGATTTGAAACTCGGTCAATCTCCGAGAAGACGAACATCACAACATCAAGCATAGTCTGATCCGAGCTCGAATCGACTTCGGATCAATCTCGAACATGAAAATGGATCACGATCCGCCAAATGGTCACAACATATTTATAGTCGGTCGGCGGCTCGTCAAGAAGAATCCAACGAATCCAAGATCACCCAATTCGACATCATTAAGGCACCGGATCATCAAAATACACCGTCGATCGGGGGATCGCTCGGGCGTCCGATGGGAGTGGTTGGAGTTTTCCGCAATTTACAAGCGCCACTCCCAAAATCTATAAATAGAGCTTCACTCTTACCTTGAAAAACAATCGATTTGCGGACGAGCTCGAAACCACCGGTCGACCTTGGTCGATCATCATCAGGTCACCACCAGTTAATGAAGATCGGGGCTTCGAGGAGATCGCTCCGGGAAAAGACCATTATCTTTTCTCCGAAGATCAAGAGGTTTCTCCCGGAAGATCGGTTCTGCCGCTTGGGAAACTTCTCCCGGTTGGAATTGACCGATATTGCTGGAATATTGTTTCGCCCACATAGTGAAAGTTCTGACGGCAAGGCCGTGGTTTCCTTCGTTTTCCATTATAACCCTGTGTTCATATCCCCTGTGTTGGATAATTTTGAGCTACGAGATCTCGCATCTAGAATAAAATTCTCAGACAACAAGAGTGAACTAGAGGGATGAGAAGAGGAACCAGAGCTTAACAGAGGGGACAGACGAACAAGTATGGGAGTTTGTTCCTTTGGGTAGGATGGGCCGAATAGGAGACGAGGGAGGAGGAGTCTCCCGCTTTCTCGAAAGGAGGGGCTGGGTTTTTCGACCTGAGGAGGGAGCCGTCCGTTCGGTTGGGAGTGAGAAAGAAAAGGGAGTATGCGATTTTTTTTGGTGTTTTTTTCGACCTCGGTTGCGGGGAGATAAGGTTTAATTAAATGAGGGTGATGGGAGGGATAATGTGATGGCTTATAATTGGTTAAATTGGAGCTGAAGATATGAAAGTGATGATGTGGCGGCTTATAATTGGTCAAATTTGGTGGTGGAGCTATGGGAGTGGGCAGCTGTAAGTTTTGAGGTATTGATTGGGCGCAATTAGGAGATAATTAGACGGATTTATATCAAAATACGTGTTAATTTTGATGAAATTTTAAGTGCAATAATTTTAGTTAAATTGGATATCTATTCTAGGTAATTTCGATGTTTCGGATGCAATGACACATTCCGTTTCACAATTGGAGGTCATTTGGTTCAAGTCGACGTTCACTTTCAGTTCAAAAATGCATATTATCGTTTCTGAACTCATCCGAATTGAGCGAGAATGGTCTCATTTGATAGGTTTTGATATTTTGACACTAACGGTGTGATTAATTTTGTGAACGGAGGTCGTTTGGGTATCATCGCGGCTCGAATATCATGGAACGACGATCCTTCTTGATCGGTCAAGTCGAATTGCAATATGCATTCGATCAATTTTGGCTTACGCTATGAGTCCGGTTGGATTGAAGATTATTTCGACTGATTTTCAACGCCATCGAGTGCATTTCAGCTCCGATTCGTGTGCTGAAGCTCGTCGAATTCATCTTGTGAGCTTGACTTAACTTATGGCGCATGCATAAAGGTCAACACTGGTGGCTTATGGGAAATATGAATTTGATGTTATAAGGAGTTTTTTTTTTTTTTTAATTTTTAAGTTAAATCTTAGCCAAATTTATTTAAATTTGATAAATCTCAGTTTAAAATATTTATTTGTGTGTAGATCTATAATTACACGTTAGGTTTTGTATTTTTTTTAAAATTGATTTTAGGATTTTTTTTATTTGCTTATGTATGTTTCAAATTTAATGTGTAAAATTATTAATTATATAATCAACAAATTTTTGATGAATTTATATAGATTTTATATTGTGAGTTGGGTTTCAGTTTTGTAAAAAAAATGAATTTGATGATTATAGGTTACTATGACTAATTACTTATAAATATAAAAAAATTCATAGCATATTGGTTAGACACTTAAAGAGTTACATGAAATTAGTTATTGATCATTACTATTTATATAATAGAGATAGAATGTTAATTGAATTCTCACATTTTTGATTTATCTAACTCATGAATATTCATAGTGAGCGATCATAGATGTACAATAGATTGCATCCAAATAGAAAAAGATTAATTGAAAAATTCTTAAGTAGTATTGAGCACTCTATGCAGTGACATATCAACTTTATTCTTATATTTCTGAAAGAAAGCTTTAGAAAAGTTGATTGTGATATATATATATATATATATATATATATATATATATATATATTGATATGGCTCTCAAAATACCAAATTCAAGCACAAATCTTGATGTTGAAAGCGATATGATTTTGAGTGAAACAAATCGAGATCAAGCACTTAAAATATCATTAGAATCTTGGGACATCAATTAAATCCCAAAAAGCTCTCATGTGGAGTGTTTATAGTCAAATCGGCGTCTCGACGGCGGGATCTAATGAGCCTAAGATCTCATAATTAGACTTCATTTGGGCATCCAAATGCTCAAAATACATCAAATGATCAAAGGAGTCATTACAGGCCGTCCGTCGGAGTATGCAGGGCTTACATGAATTTACTAGAATACCCCTCCTCCCATCTATAAATAGGCCTCACTCCTCACATGGGGGGCTAAGCTAAGCTAAGTGAAGGGGAGCCAAGTGAAGAGGAGCTGAAGCAAGTGAAGAAGAAGGAAGCTGAAGCAAGTGAAGAAGAACAAGGACCCGAGCAAGGAAGAAGAAGAGTCAACAAGTGAAGAAGGAAGCTAAACAAGTGAAGAAGGAGGCAAGGAAGAAGAAGAATAGTCCAAGCAAGTGAAGAAGAAGGAAGGCTAAGCAAGGAAGAAGGCAAGGAAGAAGAGGAAGAGTCCGATCGAGGAAGAAGAGGAAAAGTGAAGTGAGGAGGAAGAGAAAGCTCTAAAGCTTGAAGATCCCCGACAAGATCACCTGCATGCCCATGATCATCGTTAATTATACCCATTTCCACCGAAGCTACCGCATCTCAACATCGACAACTATTATAAAGCGATCGTTGTTACGGTATTGTCCCTCTCTAATCGTAATCGTTATCGGAAGATTTTGTACTGAAAAGGATACATAGTGGAATCTTTTACTGGGCTAGGCCAGTGGTTTTTCCCCTCTTTTCGAGGTTTTCCACGTTAAAAATTCTGAGGTGTCTCATGTTCGCTCTTTAATTACCTGTGTGTCTTTGGAATCAATAAGCTAAGGCATAAATTTTTACTCTATGGTTTTCCGACGCATAGCGGTTTGGCGCCGTCGTGGGAAGTAAAACTCTTCAACCACAATTCCGTGAACATCCACGTTATGGCCAATAGGCACACTCGTCCGCAGCCGGGCTTCCGTTCCAACTCCGTCATTCTCAAAACCCATCCGAACCAAGGGCGTAAGTTGAGGCGGGAATCTCTTTGGAAGATCGTGTCCGTCGAATGGAGGAGTCTCAAAATAAGATGATCCGACTTTTGCAAGGACTACAACATTCGACAAACATATCTCCCCAAGATCGGTCATTGCGGGAGGAGGTCAAGCTAATCCTCCCGACCAGTTCCTCGCATGGAGGCCGTAGCGATCTCCTTGCTAGTTCCACTCATCCATCGCGTGCGACTCAGCTTACTAATCCACCGTCGTTGTTGATAGCTTCACACATGCTCATCATTAATCATTAATTATCATGACATTCGGCGAAGTGACGCTTAATACAAGATGAATTTCACCTTCAAGATAGAAATCATCTTCACCCACACCATTATGAGGAGTCCTCACCTTTAAAATTCTTGACATCCAATTCCGTAGGTTTCAAGCTTAGAGCATTGATTCTATGATGGGTGACCACCGAACACATCGACCATTCAGACTATCATGCATATCCAGCGAGCTCACTTGCTTTGTCGGTCTTTCTGTTACCCTCAAGGGCAAGCTTCGCACGGTTCTATTCTCTTCCAAGGGATCCATCCATACCTTTAACGAACTTCCTTCTTTGTGGAGCAGTTCATTGCAAATGGAGAATCATTAAAGATTCCTCCCATCTTTCATTGAGCGAGGGTGAATCACTCAAAGAATACTTCCAGGTTCTCTTTAGAAGCTCGCCAAATACACAGGGTAGACGAACTATTAAGAGGAGTTTTCCTTGGAGGACTCCGTCAGGAACCTTTCTATTAGTCATTAATGGGACACGGTCGCTCATATCGACTTAGTTCATCGTGTAGAAGCACAAATCTCCGATGAAGCTATTAATGCTCATCATGAAACAATTTGAACAATATGCGAAAGCAAAACACCCGAAATGTGGACCGGGCCCATCAAAAGCGACAAGGTAGTCATGATCTCCCTCCCGACCCCATATCAACAGCGTGAACCTCGGCCGGAAAAGACATACACACCGAACACATCTGTGTTAACCTCGATGGTATTCCATGATGAAGAACATATCAAGTGGCGCATCCATTGAAGAAATCAGGCAATATTGTCATTTTCATCGGCCGTGGACATCTCTGAAGCATGTATACAACTCAAGGAAGAAATCGAGAGACTCATTCAACAAGGATACTACGTCGTTTTGTGAAGAATCAACCACCTCAAACAAACACACCCGTTTGGGGGGGCCGGGACAATCATCACAAAACAACCAAATAATCATCAAATAATTGGAGAAATGAAACAATCGCGGGAGGATCGATACTACATAATCAAGTTCGTTCGCCTCCAAAGAACGAGTTGAAGAAGTCATTGATCATTCCATCACTTTCAATGACTCGGACTTAGAAGGAGTCCATATCCTCATCAAGATCCACTTGTCATCGGGGATCGGTGATCCTTGTTATAACGTTAAAAGAATTTTGATCGATAATGGGAGTTACGTGATGTCTTATTTTACTCAACTTTTCTTAACATGGGCTGGTAGGCAAAAGCTCCAACCATTTCTTTGGACCACTATATGGGTTTGATAATCACCCGATGCAGGCGAAGGGACAATCACTCTTCTACCTGAATTCCCTGACAAGTGACTCATTTAATACAATTCATGGTGGTGAAGTCAGTTACGCATATAATGATCTTGGGAGGCCCTCCAATTTTTGGTCTTTATCACTTGATGCCTCATCGAAGATAAAATTTCCTACCCGGTGGAGTTGGGGTGGTTTGTGGAAATCAGCGACTTCAATCATGTTATCTCGGACAAGCTCAACCGCCTTCCATCACCTTGACGCGAAGATCTTAACTTTCGAGATGAAAGAGTACCTCAAAAAGCTTCCCAGAAGATTTACTCTCAATAGTATTATCGGATGACCAACCATTACGAGAAGTGGGATCTTTACTCTCGAAGAACAAAGGGAAAAGTATATAAATTTCTTACGGGAATCAAGACATATTTGCTTGGAGTCCGTGAGATATGCAGGGGACCCCGATGTAATCCGCCTCCCTCAAAATTAATCCAAGCGTTCAAACCAATCATCCAAAGAAGCGGAGTTTTGCACCCGATCGTCTTGAGCTATTGAACAAGAAGTTAACAAGCTCATAGAAGCGGATTCATACGAGAAGTGCATTACCCACATGGCTAGCAAATGTTGTCATGGTTAAAAAAACAAATGGAACATGGAGGATGTGTGTTGATTATCTTGATCTTAATAAGGCACGCCCAAGGATAGTTTTCCTCTTCCTCGAATCGATCAATTGGTGGGACATCCGGACATCAAATGCTCGATTTTGGATGCTTATTCGGTACAATCAAATAAAGATGAACCCAATAGATGAAGAGAGGCTACGTTTCAAACATATAAATATTGTTACCAAGTCATGCCATTTGGATTAAAAATGTTGCTACCTATCAACGCCTCATGAATAAGGTTTTAAAGACTTCTAGGCCACACAATGGAGGTGTATGTGGATGACATGTTAGTGAAAAGCTTAGAAAAGTCACAACATATTTCGGACTTAGAAGCATGCTTTGACCTCCTTGACGCTATAATATGACTTAACCCAACCAAGTGTGCTTTTGGGGTTACGTCGGAAAATTTCTTGGATTTATGGTAACTCACCGTGGGATAGAGGCTAACCACGAAAAATCAAAGCTCTCCAAGATATGATTCCTCAGAAGAATATCAAGGCGTTCAACGTTTGAATGGTCAGTGCATTATCCGTTTCTGGCGTTCGGGACAAATACTTGCCATTCTTTAAAATATTGAAGGGAGCTAAAAATAATAATTTTCAATGGAGATGAATGTCGGTATGCTTTTGAGCAACTAAAGAATATCTAGCATCTCTCGCCCACCTATTATCGAGATTCAAGCGTTATACTTATATCTTGCGGTTTCTTCCAGCATAAAGCTCAGTTTTAGTGCGAGAAGAAGATGGGACAACAACCAATTTATTACGTCGTAAAATTCTCTCGATATAGAAAGTCGTTATCCATTTGCGATAAAGTGGCTGCGTTAATTTTCTCGGTGAAAATTGCGTCCATACTCAAGCTCACACCATCGGCGTTTGATTTACCATTAAGGGCCATCTTACGAAACCGAAGCATCTCGGAAGATTGATCAAATGGTGCAACTGGGAGAATTTGATATAAATTTTCTACCTCGGCCATAAAGTCTCAAATACTTGCTTTATAGTGGAATGCACCAACCCAACTCTAGAAGAGCTATCTCACGTGTCTTTCATCTCCTCGATGGACTCTCGTTGATGGAGCTTGAAGTCTTGTCTTTGTGCGGGAATCTACTTGTTTCCCCAAAAAATACCTAGAGTATGGACTTGCTTAAAATTCCACCTGTAATAACATGGCGAATATGAGGCTCTCATGAGGTTGAGACTTCGCCATTGCTCAGCCCAAAACTTAGTAATTCTGACTCCCAGCCTCCCAAGTTGGAGGAGATTTTAATACTCATAATCCTCAGTGCAATATCTCCACTTGGTAAAATCTCTTCTTACTCATTTCAAGACACATCAAATCATCCACATACTAGAGAAGAATACTGGTGGCTCTTGCTAAGCTTGCTACCTCTACCAGGAGATCTATTTAAGAGAAAGCATGTTGAAGAAATACATTTTCCTAGTATCCAAGGGCCATGGATAATTCAAACTATTGATGAGGAAAGGAGCGTTAGGTGGATAAACCCGATCTATCTTTTTTTTACAAGAAGGGACCCTTCACGAAGATCCAACTTCCATGACTTCGTCAGAAGACAAGCTTCAAACTTTGCTATTATTGGAGGTGAACTATACAAGCGAGCTTTCTGGTCCATATCTCAAATGCCTTCCACCTTGAAGGCGATTCGTTAAAGAGGTTCACTCAGAATATGTGGGGGGAGGAAGAGCATTGGCCCTTAAAATCATGAGGCAAGGGTTTTATTGGCCTACAATGAAACAAGGCATGCTTGGAATTCACAAATGAAAGTTGTCAATTGCATTCTAACCTCCCTCACATGCATAGAACTCTCATCCATTCAAAGCCCATGGCCTTTGCTCATGGGGATTGATATCATGGGACCTTTTCCAATAGCATCGGAGCAGCGAAAATTTATCATTCTAGCCGTCGACTACTTCACAAAATGGGTAGAGGCGAACCACTCGCTAAAATCACGAGGCAAATACCAAACAATTTGTGCGGAAAAATATAATATGTCGATTGTCTTCGCAAAGATCATCACAATGGAACTCAATTTCTTGGAAAAGTCTTTCGTCCTTTTGCAAAGATCTTCATTATTTCTGCATAGCACATCCTCAAA
Organism: Cymbidium sinense; assembly: GCA_021442155.1. Lineage (NCBI taxonomy): Eukaryota > Viridiplantae > Streptophyta > Magnoliopsida > Asparagales > Orchidaceae > Cymbidium > Cymbidium sinense. The sequence goes on from CM038215.1 coordinate 86,109,898, forward strand.
CTAATGGGCAAGCAGTTACCAATGGGACCATACTCAAAGGACTAAAACACGTCTTGAGAAGGCTGGGGGGCAATGGGTTGATGAGCTCCCCAATGTTCTTTGGGCCTGCACCCGTCCACTTCGGTGAGACAGTATAACTTGTGTTTTAGTGCAAGCTATCATCTGGTGGATATCGGGTTCCAAGTCCAAGAGTCAGTTTTTTGATCATGGAAGTAATGAAGAAAAAACTCGGCACTAGACCTACTCCACGAAACTTCGGGATATGGCCACTTGGTTGCTTCCCCTGTGCGGGTAGCTCGCCTTCATGAGAAGAGTGAAACCTCGTCCATATCATGGGTGACTTGGTCTGCGAAGTCTCGAGGCTGCAGCAAAGGCCCTCGTATGATAAACTCTCACCTCTCTGGGATGGTCGTGTGGTCATGGGTCAGCCGAGCGTTCAAGCTCAAGGACCGAAGGAAAAACTACCTCGAACTTGGAATACTAAGAATCTTGAAAATATTATCGGTAACTCTTCTGCATAATTATTATGACTTTATCTCGTCGTCATTTCATCCTTGTATAAGCGACCCCACTACTAGGATTAAAGCTTGTTGTTGCGGTTGTTGTTGTCATTTTCTCTTAAAGCGCAGTGTCTTATGATTATATCATTGAACTAGTGAATTCCGCTTTGTTCTAACAAGATTTGCTTTTCTTTACTTTTCCTCCCACTTGAGAAATATACAACTCATGTTACATCTCAATTGGGACATGATCAATCGGGGACTTGATGGGACCTCTTCCATCTGAGGTTAACGTCGTGAGTCACACTCGGCAAACAACCTTGGATAGGTCAAAGATCTCCGTCGGCCGTCGACTACGCAACCACCCGTCGGACCCGCAGGCGGTCACCGCCGCGCCTACCGTCGCCGGTCTTGATCGCCCGGCAATCTCGCCGGTCACCACCATCATCGTCGGTCATCCGCATTCACCGACTTGTGCGCCGTCAGCGTCGCGGTGGACTTCGCGATCTCTTCCATACGGGTTAATGTCGCCGAGCAAAAGCTCGACACAACCAGGAAAGGTCAAAACGTCCTTAGTGGACTTCCTGCGATCTCTTCCACGGGTTAATGTCAGAGCAAAGCTTCGACCGAGAAAGGTCAACTTTGTACCACTCATACGGGTTAATGTCATGAATACACTCGACAAACAACCTTGGATGGGTCAAAATCATCGTCGGTTACCACCGTCGCTACCATCATCGTCATGCTTCAGCCGGTCGGCAATCGCAGCCGGTCATCGCCGTGTCGCGGTCATCACCTGGCGTCGGTCAGCCGTCGACAACCATTACCGATTGCGGCCACCCACCGGCCCGCCAATTATAGCCGGTCCGCCGCTACTTACCGTCATGCGCGCCGTACATCACCGCAATCTTACCGGTCATCACCATTAATGCGGTCATCGCGCCATTGTCGGCGCCCGGTCGCCGCTCGACTACCCGGCGATTCAATTCAACCTCTTCCATGCAGGTTGCGTCAGTGGCTTCGACTAACGAAAGGTCAAACGTCCTTGGTGGACTTCGCGATCTCCCATACGGGTTAATGGCCAGCTCGACAAACGGGGAAAGGTCAAACGTCCTTGGTGGACTTCTGCGATCTCTTCATACGGGTTAATGTCGAGCAAAAGCTTCGACAAACAACCCGGAAAGGTCAAACGTCCTTGGTGGACTTCGCGATCTCTTATGCGGGTTAGCATCGGCAAGACAACAACCGGAAAGGTCAAAGGTCCTTGGTGGACTTCGGCCTCTTCCATACAGGTTAGCGTCGGCGAATAATATTCGACCAACAACCCGGGGAAAGGTCAAAGGTCCGGTGGACTTCCGGCTCTTCATACAGGTTAGCGTCGGCGAATATTGACCAATAACCAGAAAGGTCAAAACTTTGTACCCACTGCGGGTTCATGGATAACACTCGACAAATAACCCGGATGGGTCAAAATCTCGGATTGATTATATCTCGCGTGCAAGTCGGAGCCGGTTCGTATCGACCACCCGTCGGTACCCCAACCACTACGGTCCCTGCCGTGACTACCGTCGCCGGTCCGCCTCCGGCCCACCATTCGGTCGCGCCTCGACCATCACCCGATCCGCGGTCCCCATCGTCGGCGGTTATCCCGTCGGCCAACATCGAGCATCTTCGTGCATCTCCGTGATGTCCCCAGCGGGGCCGATCCGGCGTGGCGATAACCGGAACCATGGCGTATCTGTGGGCCTTGATGCCTCCCCGGGACGATACGGCGTGGCCGATGCGGAACCACGGCGATATCTGAGTGACGCTCTCTCCAGCGGGCGGGTGCATGGCCGGTAAGCGGAACCACGGCGTATCACGTGGGCGCCCGCCTCTAGCGGGCGGTCGGCGTGGTGATGCGGAACGGCATTATCAGTGAGCATCGCCTCCAACGGGGTACGGCGTGGCGGTAGCGGAACCCACGGCGTATCACGTGAGCCTTGATCCTCCCCAGCGGGATGCGTGGCCGTCGCCGGAACCACGGCGTATCTGGTAGCGACGCCTCCCCAACGGGGCATCGTGGCCGTGGCCGGAACCGGGCGTTCTGGTGGGCCTTGATCCTCCCAGCGGGGCCGGTCATGGCGTCGGAACCCGGCGTATCGGTGGGCGCGGCTAACCACGGCGTATCGCGTGGCCTTGATCGCCCTCCCACGACGATCGGCGTGGCCGATGGCGAACCGGCGCGTATCTGTGGCGCGATGCCTCCCCACGGACGGTACGGCGTGGCGAAGCGAACGGCGTATCTGGCCGATCGCCCTCAACGGACGGCGTGGCGTAAACGGAACCACGGCGTATGGTGACGATCGCCTCGGACGATGCACGTGGCGGTAAGCGAACAGCGTCGTGAGCCTTGATCGCCTCTAACGGACGATCGGCGTGGCGGTCGCTGCGTCGTGGCCTTGATCGCCTCTAACGGGCGACGGCGTGGTAGGAACCCCCACGGCGCATCGTGGGCCTTGATCGCCTCGAGCGCCTCTTGACCTTCTTGATTGCCTCCAGGACCACTCAAAGAAGAAGGGAGGGGAAAGGTGTGCCTCTCCTCTTACTCTGGGGGGGTATTTATAATGAGCAAGGGTAAAACCCTCAAAAAGCGGTTCAAAGCTCAAAACCAATTTCTCGGTAGACCCGTGGTAGTCAGCGACCCAGCGAGCGTGAGCCAGCAGGCAGATGTGTATGACTAGACCAATGCCTTGAGACCTTGTAGTATGCTGACCAGTATGGCCTCCAGCGTTCCCCATTCACCGGGGATTCACGGCCCGGATCAGAACCGTTCTGTGGAATGGCCGTGACCCGATCCGTTACAGCGGAATGGAACCCAGCGGCCATGGCGTAACATGCCGCCAGCCATGACGCCAGCTTGACCCGCAGCGCTTAATCGGCCCTTCGGCGACCAGACGCCATGCCAGCGCCGCCCATCCGTAGCCTTCCGTAGCGCCAGCTTACTGTAGCGCCCTATACGCCAGTGAAACCAGCCAGGCGCCCTAAACGCTAAAACTTTATCGTTATTTTGAACATTTGACATATATTTTTGGATGATTAAGCTAATGTCATCCAAAATAGAGAAAGATATGGCTCTCAAAATACCACCAAATTCAAGAATCTTGATGTTGGCGATATGATTTTGAGTCAAATCGTCGAATCACTTAAAATATCATTAGAATCTTGGGACATCAATTAAATCCCAAAAGCTCTCAAATGTGGAGTGTTTATAGTCAAATCGGCGTCTCGGCCGGATCTAATGAGCCTAAGATCTCATAATTCCGACTTCATTTGGGCATCCAAATGCTCAAAATACATCAAATGATCAAAGGAGTCATTGAGTCCGTCGAGGTAGTGCAGTACATGAGTTTACTAGAATACCCCTCCTCCCATCTATAAATAGGCCTCACTCTCCTCACATGGGGGCTAAGCTAAAATAAGTGAAGAGTGAAGAGGCTGAAAAGTGAAGAAGAAGCAGTGAAGAAGAGAAGCAGAACAGGAAGAAGAAGAAGAGTCAAACGAAGAAGGAGGAAGAGAAAAGGAAGAACAAGGAGAGCAAGGAAGAAGAAGAAGAGTCAAACAAGTGAAGAAGAAGGAAGCAAAGCGGAAGAAGGAGGAAGAAGAGGAAGAGTCCGTCAGGAAGAGGAAAAGAGGAAGTGAGGAGGAAGAAAGCAAGATCAGCGAATCACTCTTCATGATAGTTAATTATACGACATTTCCAAGTCTGACATCTCAACATCGAATTATTATAAAGCGATCGTTGTTACATGTTGTCCTTTCTCATAGAATTCGTAATCCGTTATCGGGAAGATTTTGTACTGAAAGGATACATAGTGGAATCTTTCTTGGTAGGCGTGGTTTTCCCCTCTGAGGTTTTCGTTAAAATTGCAGGTGTCTCATGTTATTTCTTTAATTACATGTGTGTCTTTGGGTCAACAATTTGGCGTAAATTTTTCTTTCTATGGTTTTCAAAGCATACATATATATATATATATATATATATATATATATATATATATATATATATATATATATATATATATATGTTATCCTTAATATAATTTAGGAGAGTAATTAAGAAAATAATAATACATAAAAATTTAAGCTTGATGTAAGAAGAAAATGGTTTAAAACTGGTCATCAGAAACCTTATTTGTGGCATAATATATAGCTGTGGTAAATTTTGATGAAACAGCCTCATAATCATTCTTATAAATATAAACAATAAGATTTGTTATCATAAACTCGCCATGTGGCTTTCAAGTATTATTGCCAACTTAAAAACTATTCGCGTCACGATCTTTAAACAGATGAGAGGCGCTGACATTATGGCTTATTCTTATTTCCCTTCTCATATTTATCCTCTTTTCAATTTTTTTTTAATTCTCCACTTCCACCTGCCCATAATTATATATATGATAAAATCGATATTAAAGGGGCCAGACTTCTTTATTTAATTTCTTAAGAAAAAAAAAATATAAATTGATTTTTATGCCGTTCAAAAATTAAAATAAAAAGCACATAGCTTTCAATAAATAATACATATATATTTACATTTATTATTAGGAGCATATAATTCTTATATATTTATATATAAATATTTATATGTTAATATTTATATAAAAGGCATCTAAATTGTTAATATTATATAAAACATAATACTATCATTTTTCTATTTTAAATGAAATGCATAGTTTCATCATAGAAGAATATTATATTTATAAATATTAAAATTTAGATATTGAATATGTACATACATAAAAATTATATATTATATATAAAAATCTTCCCATATTATGTTGACTTAAGAAGTATTGCGCGTTGTTTCTTTTTTTTTTTAACGCATAAGGAGTAACTTGTTATCAAAATAATATTCTATTTTAAATTGAATTATATAAGCCATTTTTATTAAAGAATTAAAAAATAAAAAATATAAGCCATATTTTTTACAGCGAAAATTGAGATTAAAAGGCATATAACACATATTTATGTAATTATTAAAACCCCATGAATAACGATTAGTCGAAATTAATTCATCCCAGTCTCGAACTATCCGCTTTTGGGACCCGATCAAGAGACCACAAATCCGGCAGAGCAGGCAGGTAAGTTTTTGTCATATTCCGCGTTGGTCGATCAAGTTGCCAAACAATTATTTTAAACGACTGGGTGGGCATATCACAGTTGGAGGCCCAAATCCCAAATATCGCTACCGGACAAAATCGAAGCCGCCCTTCTCCCTCATTTTCTTGCCCTTTCTGATTCTCTGCATCCTCTCTATCTCTCTCTCCAAGTCTTCAGAGCTCGGAAGCTGGAAGCCACAGAGAGATACTGCTACTTCTTCTTCAATAAATGATACGCGCCTCTGCTCTAGACCTCTTCCTTCATTGCACTTGGGTGATTGCTATGGTTATCATTTTCATGAAACTGCTTTAAAGGTAGCTGCTTTACGTCGATTGGTACTAATTGTGTAACTTTGTAGATCGATTCTGTTAATGTGCTGTATGTAGCGCAAGAAGTCAAATCGTTTGTTTCTCTCGTTGGAGTGTGAAGTTGCAGGTCGTCAGAAGAGGAGAAGAAATTCTTGAAGATGTTTTAATTTTGATTTTTTTGTTTGTTTTCTTTTGTCGAAGTGCGCAAATAAAGGCAAGTATGTTACTGTATTTTTTGTTTTGGTTTATTGGGATATTTTGCCTTACCGTTTAAACAGAGTACAAATTTGCTGGAAGAGAAAAAGTGAAGGGGGGTGGGAAAGAAAAGTATTGATTCTTGAATAAAAAGGAGGATCTTTTAAGATAAATCAATGATAATAATAGTTATTATAGGTTTCAGTCCAGCGCCTTCTGCTGTATTCATGGATTCTGCTTTTTTTTTCAGCCATGAAGAAGGGGAAGTTGTTGCTTCTAGTTGGGTGTTTGAGGTCTTTCGATCCTTTCCAATTTATTCGGTTTTTGCCTTTTTACTGTTTCAGAGAGGAAGTGATATTGCTTCTAGTTGGAGTTTGCGTGAGAGAATAAAATCCTCCAACAACTTGTTGGTTCTCATCTCTTAGATTTAAGAAAATTCTTAGGTATATCATTAAAATTGTATCTTTAAATTCTTTAGCAATTATATATCATCGATACGCCCGGAAAATTAATCTGATCGATGAATCTCGAAGATTTCAAATCGATCTAATCACCCGATTGTTCCGACAGAATCACTGTCACGGATGAACATAAGAATATCAAGCATAGTCTCAACTGATCGAATCGACACTGATTATCGAGTATGAAAATGGATCATCCGCCAAATGGCCACCAAATATATTGATAGTCGACGGCGGCATCGTAATCAAATCGAGATCACCACCTTATCATTAAAACTCGGATCATCAAAATACCCTGATGGTGACGTCCGTCCTGATGGAGGTGGTTTTTGCAGAATTAAGGCCCGCCACTCCAAAAAATCTATAAATGAAGCTTCATTCTCACCTTAGAAGGGAAATTTGAAACAGAGCTCGAGAACCACCGAGTCGCCTAGAGAGACGATCCAAGACCGTAGAGTCAAGATCGTGAGTCGCCTTAGGAGATCGCCTCAGGAGGAAAAGGCATCAAGAGGTGGCTCCCAGTCCTCGAAACTTCTCCCAGTTCAAGATTTGTACTTTTCTTCTAATATTTTCCCAGAACCTTCCTTCTCCAACGAATTGAGAAAGCGGGGGCATAGAAAGCTGAAGTTCTGACCTCGTTTCCTTAACGTTTTTCAGTATAACTGTATATCCCGCTGTGTGTTGGATAATTTTGGCTACGAAGATCTGATCTACCTAATAAAATGCAAGACGCAACGCGCCGTCTGTGGGATCCCCAGTTCATGCTATATCTCCAATATGGTTGGTAAGCGGGTTTTGCTTCCAACGCTCCTCATTCTCGGGATCGGGCCTTAGTCTCCAACACTTCTCTACATAAGACTTACGTCCCAGGGTGAGGTCCGTCGGGGCCCCTCTTTGGAAGATCGCGTTCAAGGATGGAGGATTCCCGAGCGAATTGACTCCGACTCTGCGAGAGACCGGCAGCGTCCAACACGCTGGAAGAGCCACGCGCATTACGGCCCCGATAATCGATTTTCTTCAGACACAGAATGCATCACAAAAGTAGAGAACGGCCACATCCGGAGAACTTCGATACCGCCAGCTACTCACGAATGGCCTTTCGGTGAACCTCCACGCCACGCGATGAATCCGATACGATGCGGGAAGAGTTCTGAAACAATCCAATGATCCATTCTCCGCTCTTCCAAAACTTCGTCTTCGGCGAGAATACCCACCTGGCCAAGCTTCTGATGGACACTTACGATGGACAATGATCCGACAGCATATCGATCACTTTCAACGATCATGCACATTCCAATGAATGACTGCCTTGTGTCGTATTCCTGACTCTCAAAGGACGGCTCAGATTTGGTCTATTCGCCAGGTCCGTCATCATTTGGAGAGCTGATTTTTGGGAAGTCGGTAAACAAGAGAATCATCGTTCATCACATCTCCGGAATCCGCCGTAACGATGGGAGAGTCCTCAAAGAATACTCAGGTTCTCCTAAGTCTCGTGATACCCGAGTAGATCCGTAACTGAGGGCTTTCTGAGGACTCCGCCAGATACTTATTCATCATTACGGGAGACAATCCATCATTCCTACGCGAATTCGTCCACCTCAGAGGCAATAAATCTCACCACGGCTTACCGCATTATCAGGCAATCTTGAACAAAAGTTCGCCATAAGAAGGTTCCAAAGGTGATGTTCAAACATCTTAGAAAAAGAAGAGTGCCACCAACTAAGGAGGAGAAAGACTAATACGCCGGGTATTCTAGCCGCTTTATACAAAACCAACTCGCCCAAAGAAATGCCGGGGCAACCAATGAGGAACCGCCAAGCGGCCGGAGATAAACAATTGCAGAGGCTGTTATTCAAACAAATATCTATTACCGCTTTTCAAGAGCCAGAGTCAAGAAGTCTCGGTCAATTATTCTATCACCTTTGATGATTTGATTCGTAGGTTTCAGATCCCACATCAAGATCCCTCATCAAGGTGGCCTGATCCACGCTCAATATTAAAAGCGATATCGATCGACAATGGAGTTTTTTTACCCACTTTCCCAAGCTATGTAAAGAGAGAAGCTTTCAACCCGCGTCGGCCCATAATCAGGGATTGAATCGACGACAAGGAAGGACAATCGGCCTTCCGTAACTCTCGGAATTTCGACATTTCGATACAATTTATTGTAGTCAAGCCCGCATACAACAGGGAAAATTCCTCTCCAATTTATATTCTACGCAATCACATTCCAGGCCTCACCTCAAGATGAAATTCCTACACCAAGACGACGGTAAGTGACAAGACAAGCGCAGTTATATCAAGCAAGCCCAAACCATTTACGCCAAGAACCTCAACATCGAGAACTTCACCTACGTACTGAGATGCCTCGAAAGGGCTTCTCCAAGATGTAATTTGTCTTCCTATCTCGAAGTAATCCATCGCGAAAGCGTGAAGGTGGGATCGCTCATCGATCGTAAATCGTAATCACGAGATTTTCTCGTAAAATCAAGATATTTTGCCTCGAGCGAGATATTCCGCATTGACCCTAAGTCATTACGCGACTCCTCAAAGTTGACTCAACCTACAAGCCTGATATGTAAGAAAAGAACCTTCGCTTCAACGATCGCAGTCATAACAAGAAATCACCAAACTGGAAGTCAAGCTATTCGAGAAGTCTTTACCCCACCCGTGCTAACGTAGCTATAAAGCCAACGGCTCGAGAATGTGCATAACTACACCGACCTCGATCGTGCATGCTCAAAAGATAGCTTTCCCCTTCGTCAGACGACCAACTAGTTGATGCTACATCGACATCGATGTCGAAGCTTGGATTTCTCGCTACAATCACAACCCGTGATAGTCAAAAGGTCCTTGGACTAACACCTCTTCCATACAGGTTAACATCGCCGAACGCCCGAGCAAACAACTCGAGATAAAAGGTCCTCTGGACTTCCCACCAAAGCAATATCATCGAAGAACGCCCGATAAACAACCTCGATAGCCAAAACGCCGCCAATCTCAATTTAACTTCCATGTTAACATCGCCGAAGTAACGCCTGATAAACAACTCGATAAGCCAATCCTCTAGACGCCTACAACTTTCTCCATAACCGCTAACATCATCGAAAACGCCCGATACAACCTCGATAGTCAAAATCTCTCGATTCAATTCGACTCTTCCATAGTGTTAACATCGCCGAAGTAACGCCGATAAACAACCTGGATAAGGGCAATTCTATAGATCGCTACCACTTTCTCCATAACAGTTAACATCATCGAAGTAAACGCCCGATAAACCTGATAAAGTCGCCCAGACTTCCCACGACTTTTCCATACGCGTTAACATCGCCGAAGTAACGCTCGATAAACAACCTGATAAGTTGGCAATCCTCAGACGCTTACAACTTTCTCCATAACGTTAACATCATCGAGTAAACGCCCGATACACAACCTCTGGATAGTCAAAATCTCCCGGATTCAATTCGAGATCTTCCTATACGTTAACATCGCCGAGTAACGCCTCGATAAACAACTGAGCGGCAATCTTCTATGACCGCTACAACTTTCCCATAAACGTGTAACATCATCGAAACGCCCGATACACAACCCAGATATCGAGAGGTTCGAGAGAACTCCCTATAAATATATTCCGGTAAAGTTTGTTGCCGATAACACTCGATAAACAACTCGATAAGCAATCCTCTATGGACGCCGCACAACTTTCCATAACAAAGTTAACATCATCGAAGAACGCCCGAAACAACTCGATAGTCAAAAAATCCTGATTCAACTCAATTCTTCCATGTTAACGCCATCGAAGTCACGCCTCGACAAACAACCTGATAGTCAAAAATCCTAATGGATCTAACTCGACTCTTCCATACAGGTAACGCCATCGATCCACGCTCGGCAAACAACCTTGATAGTCAAAATCTTCGCCGGATTCAATTCAACCTTCTGTGCGCAACGCCATCGAGCACACACTCGACAAAATTTCTGATAGTCAAAGATCCTTGCCGGCCATAACCACTGCCGCCGCTATCACCGCCATCACCGACACCGGCGGTTATTCTCCGCAACCTCACGTTATCATCGTTGACTACTGCCGCATTTGTCAGCTGCCAACCCTCAGGCCATCGCCGCCGCTCATCGCTGAGTAACGTTTCGATAAACAACTGAAGCCGGTAACTTATGCCGCTTACACTTTCCATAACAGCATCATCGAGTAACGCCCGGCAAAACAACTCGATAGTCAAAATCTCTACGGATTCAATCCATCTTCCAGCTGCGCATCGCCATCGAAGTCACGCCGACAAACAACCTCGATAGCGGCAATCTCGCCGATCTAATTCAACTCTTCCATGCTAACGCCATCGAGCACTCGACAAATTTCTGATAAAAAGATCCTCGTGCCGCTAACCACTGCCGCTATTATCATCCGCCGCCATCACCGATAATCTCCGGCGCGATTCGCCGCTGGTATCACCATTATCGCTGGCTATCCGCGTCGACGCTGGCCGCTACTGCTGACACTGCCGCTGCCATCGCTGGCACACTATCGCTGACATAATCTTCATTATCGACGCTTGCCACCGGCCGGCGTTTGCCGCTGCTGTTGCCGAATACACCCTGGCTGCCGCCAGTCATTGCGCATTACTGCTGCCAATTACCGCTGACCTCGCCGCACCCGCCGGCTACTCACCACATCGCTGGCTATCTCGCTGATTACCGACGCCACCATCGACTACGCTGCCACCACTATGGCTGAATCACTATCGCCGGTATCTGCTAACCTCTCCGGTGGATCGCCTTCCTAACCGACGGTCGAGGTCGAACCGAACCACGACGATACCGCGGCCTGATCGCCTTCCCATTTTAGTGCTCTGCCGCCTCTCCATATAGTGGTCTGACGTGTTCTTTCAAAAGAGTCTCAAACACCTAAGAACTGCGATCAAGATGAAAATTATTCCAAGGAGAGTGCCCAAACTCCCACCTGTGGGGAGACTCCTGCTGGATTTAGGAGAAGAGGTTGATCCAAGAAGAGCCAAACTCCCAGTGGAGGCTATTACCCCAGCAGAGGATCCAAAAAGAGTGCCCAAACTCCCACCGTGGGGAGGCCATGACCTAAGAGGAGAAGAGGAGATCCAAAAAGAGTGCCCAAACTCCACCAGGGAGGCTATGCACTCAAGAGAGAGAAAAGTGCCTTTCCTCTACCTGGGGTTTTAGACCCTTCTAGGGCAAAAGCTTAAAACCGCTCAAACCACAGTCAGCCAGTTCAGGACCCAGGTCTGACATGCAAGACTGCTGCCTACAAGCCATGCTGCTGTCAAGATCATAAGGCTACTTGCCATAGCTCTACTCAAGACATGTTTCATACATGCTTCTCCGTCATAGGCTTCTGTCGAACTCACGGCATTGTCAGACTGCCGGTCTGGGCGCTTAATCATGGGTCGAAGGCCATGCAAAGAATCACGCCATGTCACCCATGCGACGGGTCGTGAATTGCCGCTCATTTACCATTTGCACTACAAATTTGTTTCGATTCGCCTCGACTCCGCCTCACAAATTGTTTCAAATGCCATGATTTTCATACTCCGTTCAAAGGCCTCAAAATTCACTGCCTGTTTACAATTCTGAGTCTGAATAAGTTGATACAGAGCATGGCTACGTTACGGCTATATATGCCATGCTGATACCCCATGCGCCTACGGACACCCGGACCCGGCTGTTCTCGGATTCAGAATCGAATCCCGAATTCGCCAAGATACTCACACGCATTTGCCTCGCATCAGCTCCGAAGTTATAATTCGTATTCTACAAGATTGTTTTCAAAATGCAATTGATGACTCAAATTTCATCAATTTTCATATTGATACATATATTTTTTTGGATGACGAGATAATGTCCACCCAAAAATAAAAATCGACACGCCCCTAAAATTAATCCGATCAAGAAATCCAAGCGATTAAATGCTTTCGAATTACCACCGATTTCAAAGAACTTTTACAATACCGCGATGACTAACATAAGAATATCAGCATACCGATCCGAATCAATCGACTCGGACGTTATCGAGTATTTAAAATGGATCCCGATCCGCCAAATACCAAAATCATTTATATTTATGCCAAGAGCTAATCCAACGAATCCGATCACCCAATTCGGGATCATTAAGGCACCTGCATCATCAAAATACACCGCTCGATCGAGGGATCGGACGTCCGTCCGACGAGTGGGTATATGGGAGCGGCTGGAGTTTTCCACGAATTCTTACAGCCACTCCAAAAAATCTATAAACAGCTCATTCTCACCGAGAGGACCTAATCCGAATTTGAAGACCAGACCTCAGAACCAAATGACCTCGACGCTGACATCTAAGATCATCAGAAGGCTCAAGATCGTGATTTGTGAGACGCCCCTGCAGGACTAGAATCCGCCTCTTTCTCCGTAAGAGGACCCTAAGATCGCTTCTGCTTCTTCCCCTGGGTTGGAGCCAATCGAGCATACTTTTCTACTCTAATATTGTTTCCTCAGAACACCTTCTTCTCCGAACTAACGGTAAAGCAGATCTTTCAACACATAAATAAAGTTTACCAGACGCAGCCTGCTTTTTTTTCCTTTAACGCTCCACGATAACCCCTCTCATATCCCCTGTGTGGATAATTTGCTACAAGATCTCGATCTACCTAATAAAAAGACGAACAATCATAAATATTTTGCTCTCTAAATTTGGGTAAACTTTTTCACCCCTACTTATTACTAGGTTATAAAATGTAGAGCAAATGATACTTGTTTGTAGAAAATTAAGTTGAGAGTTTTTTTTACATTCATGAACTACACCAATGTCAACTGCAGTATCAACTAAGGAAGGTGAGAGACTAAACCTCAGATGGGATCAGCTCATGAAGAAGTTGCCATTCCTCATTATGTTGCTCCTGTTATAATGAGTTCAGAACTACATCAACCATTCAACAGTGGAGAGAAAACAAGTAAGAAATTTCCGAAGAACGGCAAGGTCTCCAAGTCCAAAGTGCAGAAGGAGCAGCTGCTGGAAATGAATTCAGAAGATGCCGGTAATGACAAAGTTGAACATTCCTTGCCTTTAGTCACGTCGGCAGTTCATCGGCGTCCATCTCCTAGAAGGAAGGTTTCTGAGGCTGAAGAGATGGTCAAATACATGTCAAGTATCCCAAGCTATCTCCAACGCGAGGAGAAGGGAAGTTACAACATTCATGAGAAGGTGCTGAATGTTGGTGTTCTTGATTGGAGGCGTCTACAAAAGTGGACCGATCATGAAGAACAGCTTGTTGCAAATAAGAAGACTACTAGTAATTTATCCACATTTTATTCATCTCCATTTTCTTCAAGAAGCAATGTTAGTCCTCTTACTCATGAAAGGAAGCAATCTTCTACTCTTAGTTGCACTTCAAATTTGAGAACCAGTTCAGCGGAAAAAGATGACAGAAAACTTAGGAGAAAATATTCAAGTAAAACCATAATCAAGTCCCAAGATGCAGCAGACATTATTGGTAGTTTACCTTCAGCTATTAAAGGTTCAGCGAACTTTGCTTTGTTGCGCAGTAATGAGAGTACTAAGATTACTGGATTGGATGATATAGAGAAACTGCAAATTAGTATCGACCAAGTAAGTTGTAGGTCTCATCTAAACGAGGATGGAGAAAGGCCAAAACATAGGAGGAGACGTCTTGAGGAGATAATAACAAGAAGTATTCTTAGCTTTGATTCGGCATTGCTTGAACAAGGGAATCTGAGGAGAATGAATAGCAGCAGATTGTCCGGAAATTTTGCTCTTCCTCCACGTTCATCAGCTCCTTCTTCCGACACACATAAAGACGAATCTCAGGAAGCTTGCATTCCCCCTTCTACCAATTGCTCAAGAAACAGCACAAACGATGCCATCCTTGAAGCTAATAAAAATGCGTCTTCTGAAAAAGGAAGAGAACTTTTACCTATTGTTCTTCCAAGAGTTGATTCGAAAGGGAGAAGTGGAAGTCCATTGAAATCCAGTGCAGATTATCCCAATGAGGCTGTTTCAAGATGCAGTAGTAGAGGAAGAAGAAGCCCAATGAGACTGTTTTTTGATCAGCCGCGAAAATCTACCTCCTCTGTTGGTTCAATTTCAGATAATCCTGATGTGGCTGGTGCAAGAAGTGGTAGCAGAGGCAGGCGTAGCCCTGTGAAGCAGATGTTAGCAGATCCTGACGCATCTGTTTCAAGAAGTAATAGCAGAGGAAGGCGCAGCCCTTTGCGGCTGATGCCCGAGTCACCACGAAAGTCGTCGTCGACATCTGTCAATTCTTCTCAGCAGCCACAAGAATCGCGTGGCGTCCTGGAACCCATGCATTCCCCTTCGACAAGACAAGCTCTTTTGAAACTCTGTTGGAAGAATGGGCTTCCTCTTCTTATGTTCTCATCCAGTGATGATAGTATTCTTGTGGCCATGATGCATAAACGAGGCAACCCAGACATGAACATGTGCGACTGTGTTTATGAAATACACACAGCTATGGCTGTAGAGGCTAAGAAGAAAAATGGTACCTGGTTAGGCCAGGGAACAAAGAATAAGAAGCCTGAATTCAGCTGCAAGCTTTTTGCTGAATTGATCGTTTCAAGTTCCGAGAGAGTGAGCTTTGATCTCACTCATCGGTCTTTCATAAGAGAGCTTGTTCTCTTGGGTGATGAATTGGTGCCTTCATCGTCGTCGTCTAATCAGAATCGTGATGTTGCTACTAACTCATCCAGCAGAACCGAGCTTGCAGCCATAGTAGTTGAATCTTCAGAGCAGCATTCAGGGAGCCCCCTCAGCTGTGGCAATCTATCTTCTCCACGCATTGTTGCCATTCTACCCAGTGGCGTTCATGGTTCCTCTAACACAAGAGAGCCCTCCAAATTGATCGAAAAATGGGAATCAGGAGGGTCATGTGATTGCGGAGGTTGGGATGAAGGTTGTGCGCTGACAATTTTAACCAACAATTCCAAACAAATGAACGATATATCGAAATCAGTGGAATATTGTGCTCGTGGATTTGATCTTTTCACCGAGGTAAATTAAGCTTCTTTTATGAATTGATTTTTTTTTTTTTGAAAGCTATGTCTTGATTCTAAAAATAAAATGTGGTTTATCTGTGTTAGGGTGATGCTAGAAAGGGAAAGCCTTCTTTCAGCATGGTTTCTTTCAAAGAGGATATGTTCACTGTAGAGTTCAAGGCTTCGATTCCTTTGCTGCAGGCTTTTGCAATATCCATCGCCATGCTGCATGATCAAAATCATTCAATTTTAGGTGATAATTATGAGGATATTAGTTTTGATAGCTATCCACTAATTTCCTCTTGAACAGTTGGTGATGGAAATTCATCATCAGCCACTTTGTCCTCTTTTGATACCAACTTTAGCAGCTTATATATTCACTCCATTTGGACCATTCCTCAAAATTTATTAAAAAAAAATAACAGAGAGAGAGAGAGAGAGAGGGAGAGAAGATGAAGGTGCTGCGCTCGCTTTAGCAATTTTGATCTTCTGCAACAACAAATGGCAATGATACATTCATATAACAAATAAATTATGATTCTTTTTTTTTTTTTTTACATATTGTATGTTGTTTACTTGCGGTATATATAAATAAAAACTTTTATTGTAATTTCCTCTTCAAATGAAAATCAATTTGCTTATTTGCTTATGCTGTATGATGAATAGCTTGGAAGGAGTTGAACTCTGCTTCCAACGTAGAAGGGCATTTGGTCTTGTGGTATGATTCTCGCTTAGGGTGCGAGAGGTTCCGAGTTCAATTCTCGGAATGCTCCATAAAACTCATAAGAGAGGCTCTTTAATTTTCCTATTTTAAAAAATTTAAATTTAGTTGTATTTGAAAGAAGAGTTTAGTATTATGATAAATTGATAATGATTAATTAAATATTTATTTATTAAATCTCCTGATGAAAAATAAGAAAAATTGTCTTATACAATGATTATGATTAAATAAATATAATTTAAAAAATTTACATTTGGCTTATATTTCTTTCACAAGGTAAGCTGTTTATGGCTTGATAGTGATAGCAAGTATGAAATTTTTATAACAGTATATTCTGCTCGTAATGTCAATGTACTTTAAAATTGTTAAATTTAATAAATTTTGAGTTCAAATTTTGTATAATATATATTTATTATGATTATGTACATAAATTTATTATTAAATTATGATAAAAATCTCGAAAAAAAGTATTAAATTTATATGAAAATTCGTATAATATATAAGTAATTAAATAATTTTTATTATTCTCATTCCAAAAAGAAACTTCAATTAAAAATAATTATTTCTTTCTTTTGCATATAAACATAAAACATGCAAATTTAATTGAATATTTTCTACATACAAATTTATATTTTTGAGAAGAGAAGCTGTCGTAACGCGAAGCCCCTTCTAATATAATATGTAATAAATAAGAAGGGACTTTGTTAAAAGAAAAGTTTGAACAATAATAAATTATAAAAAGCTTATAGTTTAGGTGGCCGTTAAGTTGGCATTAGCGGAATCTTTTGATTGTCCAATATGATGGGCGACCATGCTTCTCCAACGCGGACGTTGATCAGTAACCGCGGCCCTCCCTCGCTCTAACCCTTCTCCTATGAATATTTCCTCATTTCATTATTTCTCTCGTCACTGAAGAAATCTATTCTAGTCTATTTATTTATGTGATGTTATAATTTAGTGATGATTAGCTTCAAATTTTAATCTTAATTGTTTGGGTAAGATTTAAATATATAAATGAATAAAAAAATAAATCCTTAATTAAACGTTTTTTAGCTTTCTTAAATAAAATTAAAGCTCTGTTTGGAATAGCTGCAGCTGTATGAAAAAATAGTGATAAATATACTGCAAAAAAAAGCTTATGTTTGAAGAAGTTGTGATGATATATTAATAATTTTTTGGCCACCACATCAGTTAACTAGGTCAAGTTAAAAAACACAATTTTTTCATAGATTCATAATGAAAACAAGCTAGAATATACAAATGACACTACTGGTGATGCACCGCACATACTCAAATAGGGTCCAAAACTTAGCAAGCCAGAAATGCTTGTGGGATGAAGTTGTCGAGAAATTTTAACTTTTTAATCCAATAGAAGAAATAATAATATAACTAACCAAATGACGTTGCAACCAATTTCAACTATCAAAACTATGCCACAAATGTTAAATATTAAATTATTATTATTATGTGTTATAATATTGCCAATGATAGATAGCAAATTTATCATTATAACATTTCACAAAAAATAGTAGATGAGTAAATTACGATTGCCATGAGGCACAACACTGAAATGAGAAAATCATGACTCTTTACCTCATAGGTTGAGAGTTATCCTAAAAATCACAATTCTATGCCATTATAAAATAAAAGATTATAAGATAAGCAAAGTAATGATAGCCTTAGCCTACAATGAGTGAGAAACATCAATTTCATTCGATGGTTAACAACAATGATCAATGATGAATTGAGAACATCAATAGTGTTGTCGATGAGATTCAATGATATTTGATAATAGAGATTGGACGCTACTATGCTAACATTTGTAACTATTTGAATCTCATAATTCTTTTTTTCTCTTTTACCATGCTACCATGACTATGTGGGTTATAGATTTCATAAAGGGATATCAAAGTCATTTTTATCATGATCTTGAAAACTCAAACAGACACCCTTGAGAGACATAATTAAATATTTTAATATCTTAATCATATTAATTTAGGTGATCTTAGCTCTTTAGATTCATATTATTGCACATAAAAATAATTAGTTGTTGGTCTTTCAAATAGTTTCATGAAATTTATCATTATTATGTCTTCAAATATTTAAGATTGTAGAAATAAAATCTTACATCTTAGCCTTTTTACAAAGATTCAAATTAAACAAAGATAAAAAAAAAGTTGAGAGAAGTTTAAAGGAGATGCAAATTTTTTTACATGAAAATTCAATTGTAGGTTATAAATATTATTCCTTTTTATAACTGAGAAAAGTGTTGATACAATATAATAAATATAAACTATGAAGGATGAATTCCATGATGAAAGTTATAGAAACTTGGCATTGGTGGTTTTGAAATTTTTTAGTTAGATCTTTAATATACTATAAAAATGTTAAATAAATGCTAACAAAAAATTACAAAAAAGTTTTATATCAATTTCTCCATTCTAGTCTTCATATGTTAAATTCTCTAAATTAAGTTGGAATAAATCTATGCATTTTATTTTCAAGTTGTGTCTAGACATATTATGATTATGAGGTTGGTATGATCCTTTTTATATTGGAAGATAGTACAAAAATAGCCAATAATAGTAGTAATAATAAAAGATGTAAATAAAAATTTGACAAAAGGTATAACATATATAGAAGAATTAGCCTTGAACCACTATAGTGACATTATATTAAAAAATTAGCATATGTTTGATGAATAAATGTCAATTAATCCATTAAATATTATATTAAGATTTATAATTTAATTATCAAATTTATATTTATTAATATAACATAGATTTATCAAGTAATATCATTATATCACTTTATATATATATATATATATATATATATATATATATATATATTATATATATATATATATATATATATATATATATATATATATATATATATATATATATATATATATATATATATATATATATATATATAGTGATATGATGATATTACTTGATGCTATTTAAATGTTATATAAATAAATTTGAGCATGTTAAAAATTCAATAGTATGTATACAAATCTCTTTCAATACACATACAAATATGTATTTAATAAATAAGTTCCTAATAAATTATAATTTATTCATAACTTCTAAAGTGTTAAAATAGCCTTGAAAAATAGAAAAAATATATAACAAAAAAAGAAGAAATTACACAGCACAACTTCGGCCATCCAAGCAATGAAGAAAATTATTGAGGAACTTAAAATAAATAGCTAGGATGAAGAAGAAGTGAAGAAATACTTGAATTTGTGACAAAGACAACAATAAGTGGTAGTCACTTGTGCATTATGGCTATGCGATCCTGTGAGACAAGAGAAAGCTTTTATTAGGATTGATAGCTGTGGTGCTTATTTTTGGATGTATGAGAGGACACCACACAAATCATAGGAGATATTTATTGAAGTGATCGGGTACGAAATTGAGGTATAATGTATTATCTAAAAAAATAGAACCATCACCCTACAATGAGCATAATCACCTAATAAGGACTCCTAAGGCATGATATGTCTTCAAATATACCAGAGATTTTTTTCTCTGCTTTACATGGATGAATAAAGCAAGGTTTATATTAAACCGGGTTTTTAAGTTCCTATGAAGACAAGCCTCCATAGTTAATTACATCTTAGGGAATGAGATTCTCTAAGAATACTCTTGATTAAAGTAGATAATTATTATCTCCAAAGATTTCAAGGTTAGACTATCAAATGATTAGTAATGTTTAGAAAGTCAATTGGGAAAGTTCAAGGTGAGGACTTATTTTTGGGATCCAAAGGGAGGAAGTAGAAAATGCTCATGAAACTAAGAAGCCTAATGAGCATTCCAATCTATCATATAATTCTACTTTTTATATTTGAAAGTGAAAAAATTTATTTATTCGAGTTGAATTTTTATTAGATTGTTAGGGCTTATGATTCACTAATACAAGGTTGTTGAAATGCCTAAGAGGTAAGGAATTATGCTTGTAGCCCGAAAAAAATAGCTACCTTAGATTCAAAATCTAAAGAGCTTTAGTACGAGCTAAAGTACAACCTAAATCTAAGCGATAGGTAGACATAATGATTTACCTCCATAAGAGAGAATAAATCGTCCAACCTCTGGACTTATAACCGCCTGGAGTGGCATCCAGCTAATTCCTCCTACGCTTTAAATTCATGTGGTCCGTTCGTATGAATTGCAAGATAGCTTTGGCGGTTATTTTATTAGAATCAAACTAAAGTCCTAAACCCCCTCCCTAAGAGACTAGAGCATGAGTTGTATGAATAATTATTTAGTCTAATGTAAAATCTTTTCAAATTTTATTTAATTTTTGATGCTTCATTTGGACATAGGCTTTAAGACTTTAATGCATACGTAAATGATGAAATAAAGTTGTTGGCTAAATTAGTGAGAAATGACTATTTTTCAACACAAGAGATGCCCTCACAGGTCAAGCATTCCCCTATCGTATAAGGATGGAAATCTTCTATTTTCAAGAGCGAAATAATATGCATTCATGTTGTGAAACATTCAACGATTCAGATAAGGGGTTGCTAAAATTTTAATTATCTTATTTAAGACCTAGGCTTTATGGTGAGGTTATGAGTTATAGAAAATTTTAGTTATGAGTAATTAGTTGGGATAAAAAAAAACTAATTTTATTCTAAGAGCCTAACACATAGACCTCACATTAAAGCATCAAACATGAAGAAAACTATAAAAAAGATGCAATCCTAATTAACAATTTAAACAAATCATCAAATAATTTTATAAACTATCGTAAAAGAATAAAAAGCTGGTGCGATCGAGTGCTGCCGTATAATCCAAAAAAGAAAAGATGGGTAGCCGAGCTCTACTCTTATACAACCCAGTATATAAAAGAATAATTATAATTTTATTTAAATGCTATGAGATCTTCATTCTTCACTCTTTTGATTTGGATGTGCTTGCTTCAAAGGCATCACAGGGCATCCCAAGATAAAGCCTTCTGGCCATTGCTCATCATAATCCCCCTAATACTAATCCTTTCTATTGTAAAAATTACATTTATATAGGGAAAAATAAATCTAAATGCACCTACAAAATAGAGGTTAGCTAAACACACATACACTCTCAAACAGTTATATATATACAATTTGGACTTAACACCCTGCATATGGGTAACGAAACCCACATGTCCTAACTTGGATTATGCTTAGGGGTTTAAGCAACCTGCAAAGAGAGGATTTATATTTATTTTTAACATCCCTTAAGCATAGTCCCTTGTAGAAAATATGATTAAAAAGCCTCCCTATGAAACATACACCCTAACATCTAGTCTAAAATAATACATCACAAAATAAAATATACATCACACCATGCACCATCCTAACATAGAGCTAGAAGTGGTGACTTAATTATAATGTGTGTGTGTTAAGGATTATGTGGTGTGTCTCAACTAAGTATTAGTATTATATTTTTCTAAGTGTAAGAAGATTTAATTTAACATGAGTGGTTGGTTTCACTTCAGGTTGTTTAATTGATTTGAGAATTTTAATTTATATTTTCTTTTATTTCATACAACGCATCATGAAACATACACCCTAACATCTAGTCTAAAATAATACATCACAAAATAAAATATACATCACCATGCACCATCCCAACACTAAATGGTGACTTAATTATAATGTGTGTGTAAGGATTATGTGGTGTGTCTCAACTAAGTATTAGTATTATATTTTTCTAAGTGTAAGAAGATTTAATTTAACATGAGAGGTTAGTTTCACTTCGTTGTTTAATTGATTTGAGAATTTTAATTTGTATTTTCTTTTATTTCATACAACCTACACTTAACAACTAAGTGTTATAAAGAGAAGAAAGGGGACATCCGTACCTTAAGCCACTTTCTAAAGTACATTTATTTGATTTAGTCCTCTTTAGTGAATGACTTATTATATATTTTAAATTAATCCTAAGTTTAGATTCACTTTAAATAACTTCATTCAATATGAAAGGCATCTTAAGGTGAATTTGATTGAATTACTATCACATGACATATATCAAATTATTCCTTTCCATCATATTTAACACACATACGATTCATTCCTAAGTGTATTTATACATGCAACATATTTTAGCACACTTAAATGATGAATGTAGATGTGTATATTTAAAGTTTATATTCTTTCATTTGATTGAATTATTTAATCATATTAATTTAAAGCTCTATCCAAATTCTTTTACAAAAATACATATGGATGAAGTTAAATATGCATGTGCCATTGTTAAATCAGGGAAGTGAGGTAATCAAATGACCTTCTTGGGGCTTGCTAAAGCCTTGTATTCCAAGGATGTCCAGACTATATACCCATTTGCATTCAAACATATGTAAGTTTGTACATATGAAAAAAAGAAAGGAAGCTCTAAGTCACATGAAGAATTAATTCAATCACTTAGTTAATTATGGATGCATGTATTATTTTGGTAGAAAAGGGGATTTTCATTCACTAATCATACATAACATACACATGTATAAAGATATAAACAAGTATGTGCCGTTGTTAACCAGAGAAGTGAGGTAATCAAATGACCTCCTTGGGGCTAGCTAAAGCCTCATATTCCCGGGATGCCCGGACTATATACTTGCTTTTCTTAAATACATATGAATGCATATGTAAATGAAGAAAAAAACTATTTAAAGATTGTATTTTTATTTGATTGAATCATTTATGCATATGAATTAAAGTTCCATCCAAATTCTAATGTAAAATACATGTAAAAATCAAATAAGTATGTGTCATTATTAACTAGGGAAGTGATGTAATCAAATGACCTCCTTGGGGCTAACTAAAGTCCCATATTCTCAAGATGTCTAGACTATATACTTATTGCCATTCAAATACATGTAAAACTACATATGAATTATGGAAGAGAAAGCTTTGCTTCACATATCAAACTATAAGCACATGCAATCCTATATGTATTCATAATTGCTATCACTCCAATCAATGTAATTAATTTATAGGCTTTCAAAAATAATTTTAAATTTATTAGTGATAATAGCTACACATATTATAAATTAATCCAACACATGCAAGCTTACATAAAGAAAAATAATTTGATTTAATTAATTTTTAAAAAGATGAATGCATGATTCCAAATAACATACAATGTTTAACATGATTAGAAAGGAATAACTAAATATAAATACATGATTTCATTCTATTAAAATAATTTTAAAGTTTATCATATCAAATAAAGCCATTTAAAGTAAACCAAAGCTTCTTTATGCCATTTTTTAAACTTATGTTTTGATTTGATTTAAGGATGTGAGGAAGAGGTTTTCTAATCCTAACCCATTCCCATGTATATTAATTAATTTGGTTTAATAAAATATAATTAAGTTGATTTTATGAATTAATTAAGTTACATTATGCATTAAATACATTAATTAATTCTTTCCTATATTACTTTAATATAATTATCCAAATAATTATGAGCCAACATGATATGCACAAGAGTTGAAAATTAAATTAGCAATGTTCCTAAGAAATAAAAGGGGCCTAATGCAATTGGTTCATAATTATTGGTTAATTAAGTTAAGGAACTTAATTAATTACTCGTATGGTTTCCCCACACATGTAGGTTAACTATAATTTCATTAACTTTTTTCAGGTTATTAAACATCTAAAGATCTACCCAAGAATTAATTAATTAAGATATGAGATGATTTAAATTTTAATTTGTTTAATTAAGCAATTCAATCAATTAATTAAGCCTCAATTAATTTCCTTTTGAAACATGAAGTGAACTTAGGGAGAGAGGTTAAGAAAGTGGTCCTAACTCTATCCCATCATTCATCATTGTACAATGATTAATGAATTAACCTTGTTATTGTTATTTTCATGAGATTAATTAACTATTAATTGGATTAATGGTATAATTAGGGCCTAATTGGTCAATACTCTTAATTAAGCAAGTAATAAATCCCAAGAAAATCTTGAGAGCCAGAGGTTCTCCCATTCAACTAACCCACAAAATTTAGAATTGATTACTGAAGTAATTAAGTTGTAATTAAGCTAATTAATTTTATATTTAAACCCTTATTAATCTCTAACCACTATTCAAAATTAATTAAAATTATTTTTAATTAATTCTCCTTTGAAATACCTTTAAAATGAGTATTTATTTGCATTTTTTTTAAATTTTCTATGATTTGTTATGATTTTTAGAAGTTTCAACCATTAAATATAATTAATTAAACCTAATCAAAGCCTAATCCCATCGGCGAGATTGGCTACTTAAATTTATCTGAATCAATGCTTACGTGGCGACGACGAGATGCATTTTCTCATCCCGTCTAATTTAGATCAGGTGGTTATGATTAATCTCCGTGATGATAAAATCAGATTAAACTAATGGATCTAATCACGATCGTTAGTTTCGATCACATAGAATGGACAATGTGTGATATACCATCTTGCGAGCGATGAGAGGTAGAGTTCATCCGCCATTGCTAGCATGATTTGAGCTTACCCGAGCTTGGATCAACTCCAAAAGGATCCCACACCTTCACAACGTTGATTGGAGGGAATCAAACGATTAGGATCACACGAGATGCACATTTCCATCATAAAGATCTAACCCATTTTCACCAAAAAATTAGTTTTGGAGGAATACCTCATTAGCTCAAGGCGGTGGTGGCGAGGAAGCCTTCAGTGGAGATGAAGCACGAATACGAGCTTTGATTCCTTGCCGTTTGGTCGAAAGTCCAACACCCAAAGCTTGGGAGGTTGGCATTGATCAAAGCATACCCTACGATGGTTGGGAAGGTCAGGAGAAGATTCGTTCTTGTTGATGAGCCCTAGGAAAGGTGTATGTAAAGTTAATTTGACTTTGGTGGAGTTTGGATCAAATAGGATCGAAGGAGGGATTGCCTCATTTCGACTTGACTGGTAATGGGGAGATTTTAGGGGCTCGAGGAAGGCTCTTAGAAACTCTCCTGAGAATGCTAGGGCTCTCACTGAGGTCTCTCAAAGCTCACCTCTTGATTTTGATTGAAATGAGGGAGCTATACCCCCTCATTACAAAGATCGGATGGCTCAGCTTGATTTGGAGCTTTGTGGATGTCCAGCCACCGGTGGTGGCTGAGGATGGCAGGAAATCATCCTAGGTGGCTCAATTTGGTTGGACAAAGCTTGAGATGTGGTTTCCAAGAGGGATTAGTGGGTGTCCTTGGATTTCCATGTTCACCAATAGGAGGTGAGGTAATTTCACCTCCCCTTGGGTGATGGCCCAACCACCCTTCGATCAGGTTGGGCAGTGTCCTAGGTCCCTATGTGGATCAATAAGAGAGTGTCAAGTGGCCAAGGAGTGGGAATGATCATTTGCATAGGTGATTTATCTCATATGATACCCTTGACCTAAGGGTATCATGATCATTTGGCATTAGATTTGATTTAGGCAGATATGAAATGTCCCAAAAGTGGGTTAGCCCAAATTTCAAGTCAATTGGAATTATTTGGTTTGATTTAGCTCAATTTGACTCATTTAGGTTAAATTGGGTCAATTCAGGTTAAGTTGATCAATTGGTCAAATTGGATCAAACCAAGGGTTAGGTTAAGTTCAAATGATGATTTGGAGTTTGATTCAATTAGTTTGGGTCAATTTGGTTTAGATTGATTTTGGTTCATTTGTGATCAAATAGGTCAAATGGGTTAGGTTGACCAACTTGACCAAATTGATCAAGTCGACCAAATTGGACTTAGGTTAGGTGTTGGGCTAAATTTGGTTGACCAATTTAGAATGATTATAGCCTTTGGTTGTAATTAATTTATATTTGATTTGATTTAGGCCAAATTGACCCTTTAGGTCAATTTGGGCTAGGTCAATTAATTAATTTCAATTAGGGCTTTGGTCAAGTTCAATTTGGAATGAAATTTAGCCATTGCCATTGGTTTAATCAATTTATTCATGATTTGACTCAATTTGGCCCTTTAGGTCAATTTGGGTCAACTTGGGTCAAGAAGACCAATTGGGTTTGGTTTGGCTCAATTGAAGGTCAAGTCATGTTCAGATGTTGATTTTGGATTGGTATGGGTCATTGGTTTCAATTGATTTGGCTTAGATTACAATTTAGTTAGTTTGGTTCATATGGTAAGAGTGTTGACTTGGCCAAATGGTTAAGTTGACTTGGTTTGACCCAATTTATGATAATTGATCAATAGGGTGATCAACAATCATTATGAGGTTTAGATTGACTTAGTTCAATTTGATTTGGGTTGGATTGAAGTTTGGGTCAAATAGGTCAAATTGGTCACTTTGGGTAAAGTTGACCAATTGGGTTTGACTTGGTTTTGGTTTGATTTAAGTTTATATATGGATTTGGGCTAAATATATAAATTCAATTACAATTGATTTGGATTTGGATGAGTTTTGATTCATTTGTATATTCCAAGTCAAAAGGGTTAAGTTGGGTTTGATTTGGGTTGATTTGGTTTAGCTTGATGATTGTAGATTCCATTTATATTTGGAATGATAATTGAAGGAGTGAATAATTCATGAGAAAATCAAAAAAATTTGATGTTTAGATTAGGGGAATTTGATTAGGTCCATAGGATGGGGCCATAGAACTTAGGGGAACATTTTGATTTTGTTTTGATGATTTGAATATATATTTGATTTATATTTGGGAGGATATTTGAAGGGATGATTGATTTATGAGAAGATCAATTGAGTTTGACTTGAATTTGAATAGAATTTGGCTAAGTACATGGAACTAGCTTAAGGGGCTTAGATTTGGTTTGGATTTACTTTTGGTCATATGATTATAAATTTGATTTTTATTTAGGAAGATAATTGATGGAATAATGGATCCATGAGAGAATCAATTGAGTTTGATTTGATTTGAATGGGATTTTGGCTAAGTTCAAAAAATTGGCACAAATAACTTAGGTTTAGATTTGATCTGATTTGGAATTGGAATTGAGTTTTATTGTAAGTTTGATATATTGATTGAAGGGTTGAATTGATATTTAAGAAAATCGATTGAGTTTGGATTGATTTGAATTTGGCTAAGGCTAAGTCCATAAGATAAAATCATAGGGCTTAGGTTGATCTTGAGTTTGGATTTGATCATGGGATTCAATCATTTGGCTTGAAATTTGGATTTGGATTTGGATTTGAATTGAATTTGAGGTTTGGTTTTAACTTAGGAAGGTGAAATGGATTAGGCTTAGGATATAGGGTAGGTGGATCTCCATAAGTCCTAACTCATATCTTAATCCTATAATTAACCCTTTTAAGACTCTAGGCTTAGGTTGAGTGTCCTCACCTAATTCTAGAAGTGTCTTATGACTAAGGAAGTCTTAGTGTCTAGAAGACTCCTAGGTCTATGAAGAGGGGGATGTTAACTCATTCCAAAAGTGAGGTCAACCAAAGGACCCTCAATAGGTGTGGTGTAACTGATAAGGCACACCGCACATATTGATGTTGATTAAGAGGATTAACAATGTCCAAAAGATTGCAAGTACTAACAAAAATCATCTAATCCTAAACCCAAAAGGTAGGTAGAATCATGATCTTAGTGCAATGCAACTCAACTTATGCCAAGGGAATAAGAGAGATAGAAGAATTTGGTTGGAATTTCATGTTAAGGACATGAAGGAAGATCTGATAGGGGATCACACATGCAATGGACATGACATGTGAGAGGTTTATGCTGAGGTCATAAAAGAAGGAATGCTAGGGATTGAATACATGAACCTTCCACTAGGGAAGAAGGTTTGAGCTATTTGTTGAAGATATGGATTTGAGTTTGATTACATTGATTTTTTTTGGGCGTGTATTCACTGAGGAATACATATTTAAATTTGATTTTGTTTAAATTTAATTTGTTTGTTTAATTTAGGCTCGTTGAGGGATGAATGTAATTTGACTCCACTAGGGAGATTGGGATTGGATGTGATGTATTTTGTCTTGAAAAGTATCCAGGGATAAGAGTTTGATTGTATTTCTTTGATTAGCTCCGTTAGAGAGAGACAATTTAGATTATTTTAGTTTAGACTCCACTGGGGAGATTGGTTTAATTCATTTAAATTTAGAGATGGCATGTCAGTGTGCGATGGACACACTAAGGAGGAGCCACAGGGGCGTTGGTCTAACTCAAATTTACAAGTCCAAAGGGATAGTCTACAAGCCACAAGGTAGGGCTATCCAACCTAAGGGGTTGCCTTTCAGTGTGCAATGATTATGATGTAGAAAAAGTGTAGCAGACTTACATCTTTCAAAGCAAAGAACAACCATTGAGGTGACTTGTTGGTAGCATAATAAATCAAACCCAACCTTGGGCGACTTATGAGAGAGTGCCACTGAGGATCTTACCTCAACTTAAGACTATTTAAGATTAATTTCATTTGATTTATTTTAATTTAATTTAATTTATGAATCCTATCGGCATGCAATGGATCACACTAAGAAGAGGCTACGAGAGCTTGGGCCTATCATAGATTTATCGATCCAAAGGTATAGGCTACCGACTGAAGAGTAGAATTATCCACCCTAAGGGTGCCTTTCGGTGTGCAATGACTATCTAGAAAGAAAGTATAATAAACTTACATCTTCAAAAGTAACAAACAACTGCTAGGGTGACCTATTGGTAGCATAATAAATCAAACCTGACCTAGGGCCACCCATTAGTGTGCAATAGTCGTGCTAGAAAGAATGCGTAGCAGACTTATATCATCCAAAGCAAGGAACAACTGTTGGGGTGACTTGTTGGTGGCACAATAAGTGGACCCTGACCTAAGATGATTACTGAGAGAGTGTCGCTGGAGATCTTACCTTAACTCAAGAGTAGTTAGGCAATTCCTATAGGGAGTTTTGCTGACACTACCTTAAAGATAGGATGTCTTCTTGGGAAAAGATACCACTGGGTGTTTTCCTAATCCACAAGCAAATATATATTTTATTTATTTTATATTTGCATGGACCTTGTTGGTGCCCGAGGGACCATATTGAGAAGGGGCTATGTCGGCCTTAACCTATCTTAGATTTACTAGACCAAGAGAGAATCTACGTATCCCCGGAATAAAAATCTCCAACCACAGGGGTGGTTACTAGAAAAGGGGAACTGTCCAATCCAAAAGTAACCCAAGGTAGTATCTAAATGGGGGCAAAAGAATGTGATCCAAGTAGAGTTCCCACAGGGGAGGTTCCACTAGGGCTTTATCCTGGACTATGTAAAGAAGAAAGCTTGTAGGTGTACGATGGCCAACTCAAGGAGAAAGCATATCAGACTTACATTTGCCATGAGTGGTATATCCACCGGGTGGGTTGGTGTTAGCATAGTTGTGGTGTTTATTTTTGGATGTATATGGTTGACACCACATAGATTTAAGAGGGTACTTATTGAAATAATTGGGTATGACATTGAGGTATAACATAATATCTTGAAAGGTAGAGACATCACCCTTCAATGATCCTAATCACCTAATAAGAACTCCTAAGGTATGATGGGTCTTTGAATATACTAGAGATTTTCTCCTTACTTTACATAGATGAATAAAGTAGGGTTTATATTAAATTGGGCTCTAAAATTCCCTATGGGCAACAATACAAGATTATGAAAATGCCTAAGAGGTGAGGATTTATGTTTGTAGCCTGAAGAAAATAGTTATCTCAGATCCTAAATCTAGGGAGCTTTGGCATAAGCCAAAACATGACCTAAATCTAAGCGAAGATGGGTATATGATTTACCTCCACAAGAGAGAGTAAGTCACTCGACTGCTGGACTTATAACTGCATAGAGTGACAGCCAGCTTACTCCTCCTACGCTTTAAAACTATGTAAGAAAGTCATATGATTTTGCAAGATAGTTGGGTTGTTATTATTTAAAAAGAGATTAAAGTCCTTAAATCCACTCCTTAAGAGACTAGAGTATGAGTGGTATGAGTAATGACTTAATCTAATAAAAAATATTTTCAAATTTTCTTTGTATTTGACACTTCATTTTGACCAAGGCCATAAGATTTTTTATGCCTAAATGCATGATGAAAATGGATTATGGGATAAATTAGCAGGAAATAGGTGTTTTCCACCACAATAGAGACCGTCAAAGGTGAAGTCTTCCCCTATCATGCAAGGATGGAAACCCTCTCTTAGCAAGAGTGAAGCAATATGCATGCATGATATGAGACATACAAGGATGGAAACCCTCTCTTGCTAAATCTTTTAATTATCTTGATTTAGTGCTTAGGCTTTTGTTGACCTCACTTTTAGAGTGATTCTTTAACTTCCTCAGCATAGATCTAGGACACTTATAGATACTAAGAGTTCTTTAGTCTTAAGACACTTAACCTAAGCCTAAAGAATTAGAAGGGTTAATCATAGGATTAGGTCATACCTTAAGACTTAAAGGAATCATCCACCTTAAGGCCTAAACCTAATTCATGTGCACCTTCTTAAATATAATCCAAATTCAAATATCAAACCAAGCCTCAAATCCTAATTCATATTCCAAATACAAATCTAAATTCCAAATCATTTGATTGAAATCCATGATCAAACTCAAATTCAAAACCCTACCTAAGCCCTTTGATTTCATCTTGACTTAGCCTTAGTCAAATTCAAATCAATCCCAATTCATTTAAATTTCTCAAAATATCAATTCAATATTTTAATCAAACTATCAAATTCAAATTCAAATCCAACATCAAATCACTCAACCCCATGATCAAATTCAAGTCCAAAAATCTTCATAAATCTTATGATTGAATTCCATAGACCTAGCCAAATCTCCACCCAATTCAGCCCAAATTTGATTGATCCCTTCATGAATCATTTATATCTTCATTTATACTCACAAATATAAATAAAATATAAACCCAAATGACCAAAACCAAACCAAACTAAATCCAAATCCAACTAAGACCCTTCTTGAGCCATATGGACCTACCTCATTGAGCATGGATAAATCCCATTCAAAGCAGCCCAAAATCAATTGGTTTCTTTATAAATTAATTATATAGTAATTAATCAATTCTCTTATCCCTACTTTAAGCCACATCCAAAGCCAATTAATTAATCAATTCTCTTTAGTGAATGGTTTATTACATATTTTAAATTAATCCTAAGTTTAGGTTCACTTTAAATAATCTCATTCAATATGAGAGGCATCTTAAAATTAATTGAAATAAACTACTATCACATGACACATATCCATTCATTTCTTTCCATAATATATAACATGCATGTGATTAAGTCCTAAACATATCTATACATCCAATATATTTTTGGCACACTTAAATGTAAGATGCATAAAGCAAGTTTATAGAAAAGAGAATTTTCATTCATTAGCTAAATACACATTCAAATTAATTAGAATAAACTTCTATCACATGAAAGTTTTAAGCAAGTACGTCATCATTGTTTCACACTAGGAGAGTGAGGTAGGAACCTCCTTGGGGGTACTTAAAGCCGTGCATCCCTAGAATGTCCAGACTAATATACCCGCTATTCTTAAATACATATGGATGTATAAGAAACTATAAGAATATAAAACCAAGTAAAAGTAGAATTTAATTTAATTGATTAATTTGTGTGAATGAATTAAAGCTCTATCCAAATTGTAATGTCAATATGCATAAGAAGGAAATCAAGCGGGTACATCGCCATTATTTTGCACTAGGGGAGTGAGGTAGGAACCTCCTTGGGGCTACTTAATGTCGTGTGTCCTCGGAATGTCTAGACTAATATACCTACTAACATTCATACTTATGCGAATCAACATATGAATGAAACAAGAAAACTTCACTTCATACACTAAGCTTATATTCACATGCACCTCTTATGTATGTATAACTAATACTACAACATATATTATTATTTATTAATAAGCTTTTGAAAATACATTTGAGATTTAATAGTGAGAATAGCCACACATTTTTTTATTAAGTCAACACATGCAAATTTGACATAAAGGAAATCATTTATTTTTAATTGATTTTTGAAGAAATGAATGCATGAATCAAGTGGAATACAACACTTTAATATGATTGAAAAGAAATAAAGAAACACAAGCATGCAATTTCATTCAATCCAACTAATTCTAAGGACAATCAAATAAGCTTACTTAAGATGAACCAAAGTTTCTTAAAGTCACTTTTGCTTTATGTTTTGGTTTTGATTTATAAAATTGAGGCTTAGTTTGATGATCTTAACCCATCCCTAGTTATGTAAATTAATTGGGTTTAATGAGGAGTGATTAAGTTGAATTTTATGGATAAAGTAAGATAAGACAGGAATTAAATCAATTAATTAACCCTTTCCTACATCACCTTAAGTTAATTAACTAAATAATGATGAGCCAACATGATATACAACCACATAAAAAAGTAAATCAACAATGCTTCTAAGAAATGGAGGAGGCCTAATGCAATTGGCTCATAATTAAGAGTTAATTAAGCTTAAGGGATTTGTTTAATTACTTTTATGATTTCTCTATACATGTAGATCAATCATAATTTCATTAAGCTTCTTTAGATTATTAAACATCTAAAGATCTACCCAAGGTTTAATTAATCCAATTAAAGATGATTTGAAAGTATAGTTAGATTAATTAAACCATAAAGTAATTAATTAAGCCTTAACCATCCTTGATTAGTGAGGTAAAATTGGCTTAAGGAAAGAGACCAAGAAAGAGGCCTCAATCCCTATCCCCAAGTCCTTTGCTTAATTAATTAAATTATGTAGCAATTTAATTAAGTTAATTGGTTATTTAAGTGATTAATGAATTGTTGATTAACCCTTCAAAGAAAATGATGGGGGTTTAAAGAAAAGATTAGAAGAAAGGTCCCAATCTATTTCCTTAAGTCCCTTCACTATTAACACAGGTCATTAAGCTTAATTAATTAACTAATTTATTATTCATTTGATTAATTATCCTTAATTAAGCTAAAAGGGTAATTAAGGCTTAACCAATTGATTACTCTAATTAATCAGCTAATAAATTCCAAGAAAAATGGGGGAGGTAGTGGTCATCCCCAAACATCTATAAAAAGTTTGAAATTAATTAGATGATTAATTAAATAGTAATTAGGTAAATTAAATTTTAATTAATATTTAATTAAGAAGAAATTACTATTATAATTTAATTAGTAATAATTTTATTGGATTCTCCTCTAAAATACCTTCAAAATGAGCCATATTTATATTTTTTTTGAATTATTCTATAATTAGTTATGAATTTTTAAAGTTTCAACATTAAAAATTAAATAAACAACCCTAATTAAGCCTAATCCTATCGGTGCCACATGGCGCACTAATGACATGCTTTCCATGTGGCACTGCAAGATTGGTTCTTTAAATTGTCACATTTTCACACCTCGTCAGCTAACGACAAACATGGTATTGATCCCACTCGATCTTGGATCGGACATCGCGGATTAAACCGAGGCTTAAGGGAGGAAATACCATGGCTCTAGCTTGATCAAATTAGATCTGTTCATTTCGATCATGTGAAATGGATGGCACGTGATCCTTCCTCTACACGAGAGGTGAAAGATGAAATCCATTGTCTCTCATGAGATCCAAGCTCACCAGAGCTTGGATTGGCTCCAAATCGAGCCCACACCTTCGCACGATGGATCCAAATAATCCAATGGCTATGATCGACTAACATTCATGTTCACTTCACAAAGAACAACAAAAAATGAGCTAAGGATCAAATTTAATGGCAATACCTCACCGGAGC
Organism: Cymbidium sinense; assembly: GCA_021442155.1. Lineage (NCBI taxonomy): Eukaryota > Viridiplantae > Streptophyta > Magnoliopsida > Asparagales > Orchidaceae > Cymbidium > Cymbidium sinense. Next base: position 86,143,970 of record CM038215.1, read on the forward strand.
TAAGATCGGCGATTTGAGCGATTGAGGAAGCTTCGTCTAGTAGAATAAGACCCTACTAAGTGGAAATTTCTTTGGTTTGAGGTGGATTGCTCTAGAGACCAAGATCCTCCCTTTGAGCATTTGATTTTGGTCAAACTCTTATCTCCAGCGGCTTTGAAGTTTGAAGGAAGATTCGAACGGCTTCGATGAGTCATGGAGATGGTGAGGAAAGGGGGAATTAGAATTTGATGGAAGAATGGAAGAGGTGAAATTGAATAAGGGTTACCCTATTTTGGTTTCACATAGGAAGGAGAAATTTCAGCGAGGGAAAACTCGGGAAGGTTCTGGGTTTTTGAAATCACTCAGGAGGTTCAAGTCAGTCGAATGCCATCACTTCTCCTTTGAATTAGGGGAGTATACCCCAAAATTGAACGTGATGGATGAACATGATCGAACCCAAAATTTTTGTTGTCCAGTCACCACCAAGGTGCTAGACTTGTCTCCATAGAGTCCATGTGGCATGACATGAGTGGGGTAAGTTTTGGGAGGAGTCTCAAGTCTGAATTGGGCAGGTGGTGGCTGATTTTCTCCTCCCTTTGTCCATGGGGTTCAACATGGAGTGAAGGGGATGAGGTTGGGTTTCCTTGGTCCATGGCTGATCCTAGTGTGTTTATAGTGGGCTATGGGGAAGATGATACTCCAAATAGGAAAGATTAGGGCTACCAAGGAAAGGGGAGAGTGGACTTTGCTTCTTTTGGATGGAATCCAATGCTAAGTTGTTTGTTCAATGGCTAATCCTTGTGTGGGCCCCACTTTGCTTATGGGCAGATTTTTGGTGAATTAGGATCAATTTGGCCTGGGTTGGTCAGCCACCAAAGCCCCATGAGTTGATTTTTGGTGCTTAGGCTTCATTTGGTCAAATGGGTTCATATGGGTTCATGTTGGGTTGGGTTGACCAATTGGTCAAATTGAGTCAAACCAAGGCTTGGGTCAGGTTCAAATGATGATTTGAAGAGTTTTAGTTCAAGTGGTTTCAATCAATTTGGATCAAGTTTGATTTTAGCTCACTTGGATTCAAATAGGTCAAATGAGCTAAGTTGATCAATTTGACCAATTTGGCCAATTTGGTTGGGTTAGGTGTTGGTTCAAGTTCAATTGGTTAATTGAAGATGATTGTAGGCATTGGTTTGATTTGATTTAGGTTTAATTTAGATTTTGGCCAATTTTACCCTTTAGGTGAATTTGGGCTAGGTTTGTCAAGTTGACCAATTGGTCAAATTGGGCTCAATTATGGTTTTAGTCAAGTTCAATAATTGATTTAGAATGAACTTGAGCCATTGGTTGCAATCAATTTTGGTTTAATTTGAATTTTGGCCAATTTGACCTTTTAGGTCAATTTGGGCTAGGTTTGGTCAAGTTGATCAATTGGTCAAATTGGGGTTGATTGTGGCTTTGGTCAAGTTCAATAATTTATTTGAAATAAACTTGATCCATCAATTGCAATCAATTTGGGTTAGATCATGATTTGACCCATTCTGGCTTTTTAGGCCAATTTGGGTCAACTTAGGTCAAATGGTCAATTGAACTTGGTTTGGCTCAATTGAGGGTTTGGTCATGTTCAATCATTAATTATGAGTTGGTTTGGATTAGTGGTTTCAATCAATATGGTATATGGTGGGTTTTGGCTAGTTTAGGTTTCATTTGAGCTAAAGGTTGACTTGGTCAAAGGACCAAGTTGACTTGGTTTGACCCAATTCAAGGTGGTTGATCATCCTATGGTGATTATTGATCATGATATGAGATTTGGATGGCCTTGGTTCAATCCAATTTGGGTTGGATTAGAACTTGGTTCAAAAAGGATTCTTTAGGTCACTTTGGGTCAAGTGGACTTAAATGGATCAATTGGTTTGGTTTTGGCTTGATTCAAATTTAGTTGAACTCATATATGAGCCTAGGATTGAAATATAAATCCAACTACAATCAATTTGAAGTCTAATGGATTTGGATTTGTTTGAAGTTTTTAAGTAAAAAAGGCTAACTTGGGCCTGACTTGGGTTGATTTGAGTTTGATTTGATAATTGTAGTTTATATTTATATTTGGCTAAATGATTGATTCAAGGAAAATTCATTAATTTTGGCTTGATTTGGATTAGATTTTCCCAAGTTCAAGAAATTGGCTAAAAATGCTTGAATTGAGTCTTAGTTTAATTTTGGATTTGATTTTGGCTATTTGGATTTATATTTCATTAATATTTGGGATATAAATGAAGATATAAAATATCCATGAGAAAATCACTTGAGTTTGGGGTGATTTGGAAGCAAATTTGACCAAGCATATGGATGTTGGTCAAAAGGGCTTAAGTAGGGAATTGATTTAGTTTGATTTATTTTTGGTCATTGGAGGGTGGGTTTCATTTATATTTATGAATAAAAATGAAGGAGTAATTGATTTATAAAGAAATCAATCAAGCTTGGGATAATTTGGGTTAATATTTGATTAAGCCTATGGAGGTAAGTCCGTACGGCTTAAGAAGGGATTTTGGCTTGGTTTGATTTAGTTTGATTTGGTTTTAGCTATTTGAGTTTTGATTTTATTTATATTTGTGAATATAAATGAAGGAACAATTGATTTATAAAGAAATCAATCAAGTTTGGGTTGTTTGGGTTGATATTTGGTTAAGCTTATGAGTGGGTCATAAGGCTTAAGAGGGAAATTTGATCTTGGATTTAATTTGAGATTGATTTAGTTTGATTTGGAATTTGGATTTGGATTTTGGATTTGATAATTGATTGAGATTGAATTGATATTTGATAAAATTAATTAAATCAAGATTGATTTGAATTTAGTTAAGGCTAAGTCTATAAGATGAAATCAAAGGGCTTATGAAGAATGTTGATCTTGGATTTGATTATAGGTTTCAATAATTTGATTTGGAATTTGGATTTTGATTTGGAATTTGGATTTATATTTGGTATTTGAGTTATATTTGAGGTTTGGTTTGAAAAAGAAAGCATGGATTGGGTTTAGGCTATAGGGTAGGCAAGTTTTCTAAGTCCCTAAGGCATAACCTATTCTTATGGCTAACCCTTTTAAGTCTCTAGGCCTTGGTAAAGTGTTCACCTAATCACTATAAGTGTCTTAAGACTAAGAAATTCTTAGTGTCTATAAGAGTCCTAGATCTATGATGAGGAAGTTGAGAACTCATCCAAAAGTGAAGTCAACAGGGATAAAAAGAAAGAAAAGAAAAAGAGAAAAAAGAAAAAAAAAAGAAAATGAAAAGAAAAAAGAGAAAGAAAAAGAAAATAAAAGAGGGTGAGACATGGACTCAGGGGAAGATATAGAGCTTGACATTAGATTCCACCCACAGTTCATTACTCCATTTGAACATATGGGTATGATGACCCAACCTCCACCAGGCATAGGCAGAGGATAATTTAGAGGCAGCCCCCCAGGTGGAAAGCCTCTCTATTGGACACCCAATAAAAGGTATGTCCTAGCCACCAGGAGTACACCTGCTATCCATATTGACTTAGAATCTAGTTCAGAAGATGAGTCTTATGTGGTTAGCATACCAGCTAACTTTTCTCAGCAGCAGTTGCCTTTCGAGGTGATACTTGAGTAGGATAGTGATAAAGATCGGGCTCCAAAGTAAAGCATAAATGTATCCAAGTCTGTATATGAAATGATTAGGCATCAGTTGGGAACCTTAGCTCTAACTCCACTTTCCACAAAAAGTTGAGGGTTTGGTAGTTAAGGAATCCCCTAAGTCATCCATAGATTGGAAGACTCAGAGATATTTTTTGGGAGCATCATCCTCAAGTTAGGAAACTGATGTAGAACTTGAGGATGATTCTTATTAAGATTTAATACAATTGCCTTTTGATTGGTTCTCGCATTATGTTATTAATCTAGCAAAGAAGGGATTAATGCCACATACTTGGTCTAAACACAAGTCAGACTATTTGAAAGGTTATGGGATAACCAAAGTAGACATCCTCAATCAAGGCTAGGATTAGGATTCGGTACAGTGGGTCTAGTCGATGATGACAATTATTGCCTAGTCATTACCAATCATTTGGAATATGATAGGTTCTTTTCAAGTCATGCTAACTCATATGAGAAGGTGTGTTTAAAAACTTTGATGATCCAAATCACTTTGAAGTCAAAGATGCACCACCAGAGTTTGAAGAGGAGATCAGATCAACCATTAACGAAGCTCAAAGAAATCAACTTAGGAACTAAAGATAATCAATGTCTGACATACATTAGTTCTTTGTTGAATAATACTAAAACCAATAACTTAGTTAGGCTATTGACTGAGTTTAAGGACTATTTCTCATGGAGTTATGAAGAGATGCCTAGTTTATTTTTTGATATAATAGTCCATAAACTAGCAATAGAGCATAGTGCTAACCTATCAAGCAACGCTAGAAGCATGCGATTAGGCATTGAACAACATGTCATTTCTAAAGTCAAGAAACTAATCGATGTTGGCTTTATGAGGGAAGAAAATTATTCTACCTGGTTAGCCAGTGTCATCCCAATTAAGAAAAAGAATAGATAAATTCGCATATGCATCAATTTTAGGGATCTAAATAAGGCATGTCCAAAAGATGAATTTCTACTACAAATCCCAAAATTGATGGTGGACATTGCCTCATCTCATACAGTCTTCTCTTTCATGGATGACTCATCTAGATATAACCAAATGTAAGATGGCCCCTGAAGATGAAAGAAACACTGCATTTTGAACCATATATAGATGCCTTTCCTTAAAATGTTACCTACCAATACCATGACTAGGATCTTCGACGAAGTCATTCATCATCAAGTTGAGTGCTATGTCGATGATCTTGTGGTTAAAAGTAAAGAAAAGGAAGACTATCTCTTTGACATGAGAGTAGTTTTTGAACATCTAAGATAATTTAACATCAAAATAAATCCCTTGAAGTGTGCATTCGGAGTAGCTTAAGGAAAATTCCTTGTGTTTGTTGTTCAACACTATTAAATTGAAATCGATCTGGAGAAGATTAAGACAGTATTAGAAATGTCACCCCTTAAAAGTCTAACTCAGCTCAGATCATTCCAAGGGTGGTTGGCATATTTAATATGCTTCATTTACAACCTGTTAAAAAGATGCCAACCATTTTCAACACTTGTCAAAAAGGATGCCAAGTTCAAATGGGATGATAATTATTAATATGACTTCGAAGACATCCAACACTACTTGATGACACCATCAGTTCTAGCAGCCCCTATCTCAGGCAAGCCATTGGAACTATATACTAATGCATTAGATGACTCCCTTGGTGCTTTGTTGGCCCAAAGTAATGATGAAGGGAAAGAAAATGCACTCTACTATCTCAGCCATCATCTAATCCTTGCTAAGGCAAATTATCCACCCATTGAAAATCACTCCTAGCTTTAATCTTTGCATCCCAAAAGCTACAACATTACATGCTTTCTCATAAGGTGAACTTGATCTTTAGGATCAATCCACTATAATATATCATGACACGGCCATGCTTTCCAGACAGTTGGCATATTGATCCATGATTTTGTCATAATTTGACAACACTTTCGTACCCCTGTGCAGTGAAAGGATAAGCACTAGGATTTCATAGCATCACACCCACTTCCTATTGACTCCTCACTTAGTGAGGACCTCCTCGATGAACAAATCATGAACTTAGGGGACACTAGCATTCACCACTTGGAGATGTACTTTGATGGTGCGGCTTCCTTTCAAATGGGAGAAGAACCATGATTTACTCTTCTAGGGAAGACAGGGGTAGGAATATTTCTCGTAACTTTGGCTAGATGTGATGAGATTCTCATATCATCTATCCAATCCATGCACCAATAATGAAGCCAAGTATGATGCTCTAATTTCTAGTCTGGAGTTAGCCATTACATTATGCATCCAAGATATCAACATCTTCTGGGATTCTCAATTAGTCATCAACCAAATCAGTGGGTCTTATAAAGTTCTAAAGCCTAAGTTCCATCACTACCATAAGTACACTTTAGAGTTGTTGCCCAAATCCTGGAGGTTGCCATTTACAAGATTCCTCGAGGAGAAAATACTATAGTAGATGCTTTAGCCAAGCTTGCCAAAGTTGGCTTGTCCAGAAGATGAGTCCATACCAATAAGGGTCCAAAATAGATAATTTTATTCCTTATTGACGCTGAACTCATCGAGAGACTCTCTCTTAAAGGGGAGGTTGCCATTTCCAAAAAGGATGATGAGTCAGATTGGAGGCAACCATTCATGGATTATCTAAATATAGGCAAAATACCTCAAGAGAAGCCCCTAGCATATCAGGTGAAGTAGAGAGCCCTTTCCTACACTCTCGTGGATGACACCTTGTATCGATCCTTTGATCATGTGTGGTTATATTGGTTGGACAAACATGAAGCCTTTATGATTGAAGTACACTCAAGTTTATGTGGAGCTTATTCAATCTTGTTCGAAGATGAAAGCCAAGATCAAGAGACTAGATACTCGGTCTTTGATGATCCACAAGGACATAGGAGATGCCACCAATGATGGTGTGGTCTTACACTAACCACCCAACATTCTACACCATACATTGGCCTTATGGTCGTTTGAGTGTTGGGGTACCGACATAGTGGGTTTGATCGATCCTCCTTCTTCCAAGGGTCATCTATTTATCCTAGCCGCCACCTACTACTTTTCCAAGTGGGTAGAGGCAATCACAGCTCAGCATGTGCTTCAGTTTTTCAAGAACCATATCATATATAGGTTCAAGGTGCCTCGATAAATTATATCCGATAATGGTACTACATTCAAGAGCACAAAAATCAATAGCTTTTTGCAGTGACACATCATAGATTGGAGATATTCCTCCATCTACTACCCGAGGGAAAATGGCTTAGCAAAAGACTTCAATAAAACTCTCATTCAAATATTAAAGATGACACTCGATGAACAAGTGACAAGTGGCGAGTTGGTTGAAGCCTTGTACACTACACCATACAAAAACTCTAACTCCCCTTTCTCCTTAGTGTATGGGTCAAGCTTCATTAAAGTCCAACTCCCATCACTAAGGATAGCTATGGGTAGTAAGGTCACAATAGAGCAAAATTCCAAGTTATGATTAGAATAGCTCGAAGGTTTGGAGGAGAGGCACCTACGGGCATGCCAAAACCCCAAGTTATACAAGGACAAAATGATTCAAGCTCACAACAAGTTGGTCCATCCTAGATATTTTCAAGTAGGAGAGCTTATTTTATTTCTAAGGGGATCAATTATTTTTCATCGAAAGATGTGAGACAAGTTTGAACCCACTTGGGAAGACCCTTTTGCCATAGGAAATGTCTACTAAGGAGGATCTTATCAACTCATAAACCATAAGGGAGAGTGTCTGATGCTTCCAATCAATGAGCTCTATCTAAAGAAATATTATCCATGAATCTTGTCCAAAAATAATTATAAATAAAACTTCTTTTCATCTCAAATTCCATCTCTTATATTGAGAAGCATCTTTGTTTATGAATCTGCCACGATGTGTTTAAGGTTGGTATAAAGAACCCAAGCAGCATCCTATCCTTTATCAACACAATACCAACATAAACTACACACAACCACATTTAAAATAAATACATATATTTTGTCTCTGGCTACTTTAGCATGGGATAAAGCCCTCAGTGACACTCACTCATTAGTTTCGTCGGTGACATACTACCCCCCAAGGTGTCACCCTGGTTCTTTTGTTAGAGGATGTAAGTTTACATGCTTTTTTCTTGGCTTGACCATTGCAAACTGATGAGCACCTTGTTAGTTTGATAGGCCTTACTGTGCAATCGGTAAGCTACCACATGTTGACTTTGTTTAAGAGGATGTATGTCTACACACTTTCTTTTTGAACTAGCCATCATGCACTGACTAGGTCGAGTATATTTGAGGCTTAGGGTAAGTCACCCAGTGGCTCATTTTCTCCTGACAACTTCAAGTCTGGGTCTAGTTCTCCCGTGGGAATCCCCACTTAGTAGTCACCCTAGATCAGATAGCACTTGTCCCACCGATGATAGACTATCCCGATGATCATTTCCATCCATAAAGATGTAAGTCGACAAGCATTCTTCATAGATTGATCATCAGACACCGACGGACACCTTAGGTTGGTTGGTTCTCACTATGCTGATAGTGACCCACCCGGTGGATACACCACTCATGGCAGATGGAAGTCTACAAGCTTTCTCCTTCAGATGACCACCATATACCTATAGGCTTTCTTTTACAGGGTCCAGGATAAAGCCCTTAGTGGTCCCTCCCCTGTGGGCACTCTATGTGGCTCACGTCCTTAGCATTTCCATTTAGACACTACCCTAGTTAGTCTTTGATTAGATAGTCCCTCCCCTGTAGTTGGAAAACTTATCTTATAGATATGCAGATTCTCCCTTGGTCCAGTAAGTCTGAGATAGGACTAGGCTATTATAAGCCCGTTCTTTGTGTGATCCCTCGCACACCTATAGGGTCCATGCAAATATATAAAAAAAAAATATTTGCTTGTGGATTAGGAGGATGCCCCCAGTGGCACCTTTCCTGAGTAGACATTCTATCTTTTGGGTAGTGTCAGCAAAACTTCATATAGGAATCTCCTGACTACTCTTGAGTTGATATAAGTCCCCAACATCACTCTTTCAATAGTTGCCCTTAGGATGGGTTTGACTTATTGTGCCACCAATAGGTCACCCCGGTAGTTGTCCTTGCTTTGGAAGATGTAAGTCTACTATGCATTCTCTCCTTCACGAGCATTGCACACTAACTGGTAGCCTTAGATCAGGTTTGATTTATTATGCTACCAATCAATCACCCCAGCAGTTGCTCCCACTTTGGAAGATGTAAGTCTACACGCTTTCTTCCTAGCACAGTCATTGCACACCGAAAGGCAGCCTTTAGGTTGATTAGCTCTTCCCTGCAACCAGTAGACTATCCATCCTTTGAATTTTAAATCTAAGTTAGAATAATGTTGATATGGCCCCTTCTTAATGAATCCATCGCACACTGACAAGGTCCATTTAAATTAAGATGAAATTAACCTTGATTATTTTTGAGTTGAGATAAGTCCAGTGGACACTCTCTCGTACCCCATTGGTTAGTCCCACCTTGTGGATTGTAGACATTCTCTTTGGATTTGTAAATTTGAGATAGGACAAGGCTGATATAGCCCCTCCTCAGTAGATCCATCACACACCAATAGGGTCTGTATATTAAATCCATTCTTATCCCTAGCAGATACTTCCCCAATAGGGTCCATATATTAAATCCACCTTATTTCCTAGCATATCCGAGCTCACATCTCCAATAGATATGATTTTGACTTCACATTAAACTAAATCATATGCTCTCCCGAGTGGAGCCCCATGATCACTAAATTAAATCAAATCAAATTCTCATCCCCAGATAGCTTGAACCTGCTTCCCTAGTGGAAGGTTCATATACTTATCCCCAACAGATTCCTCATTTTATGCCCTCATCATAAATCTCTCACATGTCATGTATAAAGCATGTTTGATCCTCTAGCGGTTCTTCCTTCATGTCCTTGACAAGAAATCCCAACCAAATATTGTTTGTTCTCTTATGCCCTTGCATAAGTTGAGTTGCATTGCACTAAGATCGTGAGTCTGTCTACATCTTAAGTTTAAGTGTAGATCATTTTCGTTAGCACTTGCAATCCTTCGGACATTGTTGATCATCTTGGTAAAAGCAATATGTGTGGTGTGCCTTATCAGTTACACCACACCTATTGGGGGTCCTTTTATTGACCTCATTTTTAGAGTGAGTCTTCAACCTCCTCAGCATAGATCTAGGACTTTTATAGACACTAAGAGTTTCTTAGTCTCAAGACACTTCTAGTGATTAGTTGGACAGTTAACCTAAGCATAAAGACTTAGAAGGGTTAATCATAGGATTAGGTCATGCCTTAAGACTAAACCTAATCCATGTGCACTTTCTTAAATCCAATCCGAATTTAAATCTCAAACCAAACCTCAAATTTCAATTCATATTCCAAATCCAAATATAAATTCCAAATCATTTGATTGAAATCCATGATCAAACTCAAATTCAAAACCCTTCCTAAGCCCTTTGATTTCATCTTATGGACTTAGCCTTAGTCAAATTCAAATCAAACCCAATTCATTTGATTTTCTCAAATATCAATTCAATCTTTCAATCAAACTATCAAATTCCAATCCAAATCTAGCATCAAATGATTCAATCCCATGATCAAAATCAAGTCCAAAATTCTTCATAAGCTTTATGATTGAATTCCATAGACTTAGCCAAATCTCCACCCAATTCAACCCAACATTGATTGATCCCTTCATGAAACATTTATATCTTCATTTATATTCACAAATATAAATGAAATATGAACTTAAATGATCAAAACCAAACTAAACTAAATCCAGATCCAACCAAAACCTTTCTTAAGCCATATGGACCTACCTCTTTGAGCTTGGATAATTCCCATTCAAATTAACCCAAACTAAATTAGTTTCTTTATAAATCAATTATATATTCATTTATAGTTACAAATATAAATGAAACCCACATTTCAATGGCCAAAACTAAATTATACTCAATCAAATTCCTACTTAAGCTCCTTTGACCTACCTCCATGAGCATAGTCAAATTTGCTTCTAAATCACTCCAAACTCAAGTGATTTTCTCATGAATCATTTATAACTTTGTTTATATTTTCAAATATAAATGAAATATAAATTTAAATAGCCAAAACCAAATCCAAAATCAAATTAAAACCTAATTCAAGCATTTTAAGCCATTTTCATTGACTTAGCCAAATCCTATCCAAATCAAGTCAAAACCAATAAATTTTCTCTTGAATCAATCATTCCTTCAATTATTTATCCAAATATAAATGAAATCTACAATCATCAAATTGAACTCAAGTCAACCCAAGTCAAGCCCAGGTTAGCCCTTTTAGCTTGAAAACTTCAAATGAGCCAAAGTCCATTGGATTCCAAATTGATTGCAATTGAATTTATATTTCAATTATAGGCACATGTATAAGTTCAACTAAACTTAAATCAAGCCAAAACCAAGTCAATTGACCCATTTAGGTCCACTTGACCCAAAGTGGCCTAAAGGACCATTTTGAGCCAAGTTCTAACCCAACCAAAATTAGATTGAACCAAGCCCATACAAGCCTCATATCATGATCAACAATCACACTAGAATGATCAATTACCTTGAATTGGGTCAAACCAAGTCAACTTGGTCATTTGACCAAGTCAACTCTTAGCCCATATGAAACCCAAACTAGCCAAAACTCATCCTACACCAAATTGATTGAAACTATTGATTCACATCAACTCAAAATCAATGTTTGAACATGACTTGATCATCAATTTAGCCAAACCAAACCCAATTGGTCATTAGACCCAAGTTGACCCAAATTGACCTAGAAGGCCAAAATAGGTGAAATCATGATCAAACCCAAATTTATTGCAACCAATGGCTCAAGTTAATTCCAAAATGATTATTGAACTTGACCAAAGACATAATTGAGCCGAACTCGACCAATTGGTCAACCTAACCAAGCTTAGCCCAAATTGATCTAAAGCGACTAATCGACCAAAATTTAAATTAAATCTGAATTGATTCAAACTGAAGCCTACAATCATTTTTAATCAAGAAGTTGAACTTGAACCAACACCCAATCCAAGCTAATTTGGCCAATTTGATTAACTTGGCCCATTTGACCTATATGAATCCAAATGAGCCAAAATAAAATCTAAGCCAAATTGATTGAAACCACTTGAACTAAAGCTCTTCAAATCATCTTTTGAACCTAACCCAAGCTCTAGTTTGACCTAATTTGACCAATTGGTCAACCTAACCCAAGTTGACCCAAATTGAACCCATATGACTAAATTGAGCCAAAACCCATGAAACAAACCCATGGGACTTTGGGAGTTGACCAAACTTGACCCAAACCCATCCTAAGTTGGCCCAAAACTAGCCCAATCCTAATTGGAGTCAAACCCAAAGAAATCCCCTTGGATATGCCTCTAATATGGGATTTTGCCAAAATTGGGAAAGTTCACTCTCCCTTCATCGTTGGAAGCCCTCAAGCACCCAAATGAGGCATCACCTAAGCCACCTAGCCCAGCCTAAGTGGGCTAGGTCTACTATGGACCAAAGGTAGGTGAGTTAACTCACCTCCCTCATAATTCAAAGATCCAAGGGACAAGGGAAGAAGCCATCAGCCCACATCCCACCTTGAGCCACCTCCCAAGCACTCCTCCAACCAAATCAAGCCATGTGGACATCATGGAGATCACTCCTGTGCCCTGGCGATGGCTGGCCGACCAAAAAATGGGAGACAATCATGTCCATCCACCTCAGCAAATTGAGGGATATACCCCCTCAATTAAAACCAGATTTCACATGAATTCGATTTGTTTGAGCTCCCAAGAGTGAAACAAAATGTCCTAGCACTTTTCAGAGCATTTCCAAACCTTCCCCACTTTAGAATTCTTCTTCTTGTGTGAAACTAAAATAGGAGAGCTCACATCCATTCCAACTTCTTCATTTCTGAATCAAAACTCAATTGCTCTTACACACACCTTCCACGCACATCATCAAAGAAACTCAAGTCATTTCCTAAGCTCCAAAGCCACCAGAGGATAGACTTCGATAAAAGCTGAATGTCAAAAACTAGATACTTAGCCTTCTGAGAAAACTGAGCGGAATCAATCCAATTGCTATTCAATAGGGCCTCTTCTCTACTAGATGAAGCTTCTTCAAGCGTGTGAACCGTAAGTCTTAGCTTCGATGAGGTATTTCCATTTAAAATGAGCTTTAGCTTAAAACGGGTTGGAACTTTTTGAGGAAAATTTGCATGTGAGCCCATCATAGCTGTTGGATCTTCATGGATCCTCTATGCAAAGATGTGGGTTGATTTAGAATGAATATGAGCTCGAGTGAGCTCAGATCAAGAAATCCATGGCAGATGGGCTCCATCGTTCATCGCTCATAGGAAGATAGATCACGAGCCATCCGTTCTGCATGATTGGAATGAATAACTTTGATCAAATCACGTTAGATCTGTCATTTGATCCCTCCTTAGCCGTGAGTTTGATCGTGACCATCCAATCTTAGATGGGACAACCCATAAGAAAGCATGTCCCACCGCCATCCGAGTCAGATGTGAAAACTTAAATAGCCAATCTTGTGGTGCCATGTGAGAGTGTGCCGCATCAGTGCGCCTTGTGGCGTCGACGGAATTAAGGCTTAATTAGGTGATTTAATTTATTTTTAAGCCTGAAACTTCTATATTTCATAACTAATTATAGAAAAATCCAAAAAATATAAATGATGGCTCATTTTAAAGGTATTTTAGAGGAGAATCCATTAAGATTATTCTTAATTAATTTTAAATAATAATTTTGGCTTAATTAAGTTTGATTGAAAAGTTAATTAACTTAATTACTCCATAATTAATCATCCAATTGGTTTCAAATTTTTTGAAGTTGCTTAGGGGGATGACCTCTGCCTCCCCATTTTCTTAGAATTTATTGGTTGATTTATTGGGGAAATTGATTGATTAAGCCCTAATTACTTTTTAACTTAATTAAAAATTAAGTAAGCATGGGAACAATAAATTAACTAATTAATTGGACTCATTTGACACTGATTAACAATAGAGAGATTTAGGGAATGTGATTGGGGAACTTTTCCATGTATTTTCCCTAAATTTCTTTTACTTTCAAGAGAAATTAATTAGGATTCAATTAACTAATTAATTATTTAATTAACTTAATTAAGCTTTAAAATGGATCTAATTTTTCTTAATTAATTCAGGGGCAGGCATTTAGGTGTTTAATAGCATAAAGAGGTTTAATGAAATTATCATTAGCTCACATGTGTGAGAAAACCATAAATGTAATTAAATAAGTTCCTTAAGCTTAATTAATGAATGATTGTGATCAAATTTCATTAGGCCCCTTTGATTTCATAGGAGCATTGCCATTTTTCAATTCATTTGCATATTACATTGGCTCATAATCATTTGATTAATTATCTTAAGGAAATATAGGTAAGGGTTTAATTAATTGATTTAATTCATATCTTTACCTAATTAATCCATAACATCAATCTAATTACTTTTCATTAAATCAAATTAAATCACATATGGGGAATGGGATTAGGATTAGCAAACCTCTTCTCATATTTTTTAGATCAAATCAAACATGAAATTAAAAATAACATTAAGAAGCTTTGGTTTACTTTAAATGAGTTTATTTAGTGTGATTGTCCTTAGGAATTGATTGGACTGAATGAAATCATGTGCTTATGTCCCTTATTTCTTTCCAATCATATTAAATGTTGTATGTCACTTGCAGTCATGCATAAATCTTTTTCAAAAATCAATTAAATGAAATGATTTCCTTTATGTCAAGCTTGCATGTGTTGATTTGAATAAAATATGTGTGGCTATTATTATTAAATTAAAATTTATTTTCAAAAGCATACAAGTCAATTATGATATATGTAGTGATGATAATTATAAATATTCATAAGTTTGTTTGTGCCTATAGCTTAGAACATGTGACATGGAGTTCTCTTTCTTCAACCTCAGATTTACATAAAATTTGAATGTTAATAAGTGTATAGTTCATTTGAAAAGGGCATAACATTTGTTTAGATTCATTCATATGTACCTCTATGTTAGAACCTAGATAGAACTTGAGCACACATGTATAAATGATTCAATTAAATCAAATACAACTTTTTCATGATTTTTCTATTTTTGTAGTTATTAGTACATTCATGTGTATTTAAGAGTGGTGGGTATATCTAGTCTGGATATTCTGGGGATGCGAGGCTTAAAGTAGCCCCAAGGAGTTCTTTACCTCACTTCCTTAGTTTAACAATGGCGAAGTATTCACTTAAAACTTTTATATACTTGTATGTGCATTTAGCTAATGAATAAAAATCTTCATTCAATTCAATTAAATACAACTTTTGCATTATTTTTCTATTATTATAGTTATTTGTACTTTCATGTGTATTTAAGAGTAATGGGTATATTTAGTCTAGACATTTTGGGGATACAAGGCTTTAAGTAGCCCCAAGGAGGTCTTTACCTCACTCCCCTCATTTAACAATGGTGAAGTATCCACTTAAAACTTTGATACACTTACATGTGCATTTAGCTAATGAATGAAAATCCCCTTTGCTTTTAAGAAAGACATGCATTCATATTTGTTCAAGTGATTGAATTGATTGCTTTAATAGTTTAAAGCCTTCTTTCTTATATTCATGTGTATAAACTTACATATGTTTGAATGTAATGTGTATATAGTTTGGAAATCCTGAAAATACAATGCTTTAGTTAGCCCAAAGGTGGTCATTTGATTACCTCACTTCCCTGGTTAACAATGACACATACCTATTTAATTTCACTCCTATGTATTTTTATATAAGAATTTAGATAGAGCTTTAAATTAATATGATAAAATAATTCAATCAAATGAAACATCCAAATTCCAAATGTACATGTTTACATCCATCATTTAAGTGTGCTAAGACATATTGTATGTGTAGGTATACTTAAGATTTAATCATATGCAGGTTACATATGATGGAAAGAAAAGAATGGACATGTGTAATGTGATAGTAATTCATTCTAATCAATCTTAAGATGCCTCTCTTATTGAATGAGATCACTTAAAGTAAATCAAAACTTAGGATTAATTTGAAATGTGTAATAAGCCATTCACTAAAGAGAACTTATTAATTAACAAGCTTTAGAAAGTGGCTTAGGGTAGGAATAAAAAAGAACAATTCTCTTTCCTCTCTTTATAATACTTAGTTGCTAAGTGTAAGTCAAATGAAACAAAAGAAAAGGCTAAGCAAAATTTCCAAATCAATTAAACCACTTAAAGTGAAAGTAACCTCTTATAATTAAACCCTTTCATACTTAGAGAATCATAACCTTAATGCTTAGTTAAGGCATACCACATAGGCCCTAATATACACACTTTAGACTAAGTCACTACTTCTAACTTTATGTTAGGGCGGTGTTTGGTATGATGTATGTTTGGTTTTGTGATGTATTATTTTAGACTGAATGTTAGGGTGCATGTTTCATAGACTGGATGTTAGGTTGTGTTTAGCCTAATCATATTTTCTTCAGGGGATTGTGCTTAAGGGGTGCTTTAAATAAATATAAATGCTCTCTTTATAGGTTGCTTAACCCCTAAACATATACCAAATTATGACAAGTGGGCTTGGTTACCCATGTGCAGGGTGCTAAGTCCAAATTATATATATAACTGCTTAGGTTGTATGGTGTGTTTAGTTGACGTTTGTCTTGCTAATGTATTTAGATTTACTTTTTATATTTTTAACATAATTTTGCATTAGGAATTAGGATTAGTGCTATGGGGGATTAGGAAATGGCTAGAAGGTTTTGTCTTGGGAGACCTTGTGATGCCTTTGAAAGAAGCAAACCAAATGAGGAAACAAAGAGGATATAGAAGAATGAAGATAAGAAGACCCCCCCATAACATTTATTCATTTGTAATTTGTAATTATTCTTTGATATTCCAGGTTGTATAAGGGTAGAGCTCAGCTACACATTTTCTCTTTTTGGGTTGTACGACCGCTATGATTTTGTAGTTGCTAATATTTATTTAAGAAAAGAGATGAGCATATTATTACTTATAAAAATAGATCTAATAAAACACAGATTGATTATTTTCTGATAAGGAAAATAGATCATTTAGATTGTAAAGATTGTAAGGTCATTCCAATTGAAAATTTAAATACCCAATATCGATTATTAGTCTTAGATTTTAAGATGAAAGATTTGGAAGATGAAAAATAAATCAAATTATTATCATAGGATTAGATGGGGGCACTTAAAGAACACTAATAAAAATATTTTTAAGAGCAAGTTACAAGAGCTTAGAATTTGTGATGCTCATAAGGAAGATAATGTTATATGGGAAAAAATAGTAAGTGAAATTCAACAAGTTGCTAAAAATGTGCTTGGTGAATCAAAAGGAAAAGCTCTTTTAATAAAAATAGTTGGTGGTGGAGTTAGAATATGCAAGAAAAGATAGAAAAATAAGAAGTGTTGTTATAAAACTTGGTTTAGATATAAAATTTGGAGAATTGGGAAAAATATAAAGTGGCATGTAGAGATTCCAAGAAAGCTATATATGATGCAAAAAAAATTAGCTTTTAGTGATTTATACAATAGATTAGATGCCAAAGAAGTTGAAAGATGTATGTATAAGTTAGCTAACCAAAGAGATAGGAGAAGCAAAGATCTAGCTCAAGTGAGGTGTATTAAGGATGAAAATCATAAAGTGCTTTTCTTAGAAAAGGATGTTGGAAATAGGTGGATGAGGTATTTTGATAAACTTTTTAATGAAGGATCTGAAAATACAATTAATTTTAGCAACCTTAATACCCTAAACAAAAATAGAGAATTTTTTTTTTTATGATTGTATTAGTAAATTTGAAGTTAGAGAAGCTTTAAAGAAAATGAAATGTGGAAAAATAGTAGGACTTGTTGATATTTCAATAGAAGTGTGGAAATGTTTAAGAGATCAAAGAATTTCTTCACTTATAAATCTTTTTAATATTATTTTAAAGACTAAAAAGATGTTCGATGAGTGGAGAAAGAGTTTGTTGGTTCCTATATTTAAGAATAAAGGCGATGCACAAGAGTGTGCAAATTATAAAGGAATTAAGTTAATGTGTCATACATTAAAATTATGGGAGAGAGTAACTGAGCATAAGTTACGATGTGATACAAAAGTTTTTCTATTTCAAGTCATTAAGGATATGTATACTATAGCTATTACTTGTGTCCAAACACGAGGAGATTGTCAAAATGTTTTCCTATTTCAGTTGGATTACATCAAGGATCACCTTTAAGCCCTTATCATTTTGCTTTAGTTATGGATGTTCTTATTAGGCATTTACAGGAAGATGTACCTTGGTGTATACTTTTTGCTGATGACATTCTTCTTATTGATAAGATTAGAGAGGGAGTCCAAGAGAAACTTGAATTATGTAGGCCAACCTTAGAGTCTAAAGGTTTTCATTTAAGTAGATCTAAAACTGAATATATGATGTAATTTTAGAGAGTTATATTATATGGTATAATTAGATGTCAAAAAAATATATTTATATTTAGGCTATATTGTTCAAAATGATGGTGAAATAGATGGAGATGTTATTAGTAGAATTCAAGTTGGATGGTTGGATATGCATCTGTTGTGTGATAGAAAGTATTACTTAAACTTAAACATATTTTTATAAGATGGTGATAAGACTGCAATGATTGATGGAATGTTGGCCTATAAAAGAGAAGCATGAGACTAAGTGTTGTAGAGATGAGGATGCCTAGGTGGATGAGTGGCTTTACTCTTAGAGATAAAATGCAAAATGAGTTTGTTCGGGAAAAAGTTGGAGTAGCATTAGTGGCAGATAAGATTAGAGAGAGCCGCCTTAGATGATTTGGCCACATAAAGCATCGACTGTCCAATGACCCGGTTAGGAGAGTTGATGCATTAGATTTGCCTTATGTTAAGAAAGGTAGACCTAAAAAGACATGGTTAAGATGTATAAAAAATGACCTTAGTATACTTGAATTAAATGATAATTTGACATAATAGGACACAATAGAGATGAAGGATTCATGTACGACCTACTTAGTGGGATAAAGGCTTGTTTGTTGTTATTGTTGTTATTATTGGTCTGGCATTCCTTTTATTCTTTTACATTAGATTTGTAAAATGCTTTATCTTATGTTTAAATTGTGCAATAGAAATGACATGCATTTTCATAGTTTCTTTTTGAGTGGTGATTTAATGTGTGCTCTAGAATCGATTAGGATTTTAGGGAAAAGTTAATTTTTTTATTCTAACTATAACTCATAACTGAAGCATTAAATAATTCATAATGTCATATAAAGCGTAGGGCATTAAATCAAGATAATTAAAAAATTTAACAACCCATTAGCTGAATGTTATATATTTAACATCATGCATCCATATTACTTCACTCTTACTAAGAGAGGGTTTCCATCCCTGCACGATAGGGAAAGATTTGACCTATGAAGGTCTCCTCCATGGTGGAAAACACCTCTTTCTCTTTGATTTAGCCCATAATATCATTTCATCATGCATTTAGGCATAAGAAATCCTATTGCTTTTGTCAAAATGAAGAGTCCAAAATCAAATAAAAATTGAAAAAAATTGCAATAGACTAAGTCATTTCTCATACAACTCATGCTATAGTCTCTTAGGGAGTGGGTTTAAGGACTTTAATTTTTTTCTAAATAATAACAACCCAACTATCTTGCAAAATTATATGACTTGCCTATATGGTTTTAAAGCGTAGGAGGAGTTAGCTAGCTGCCACTCCAGGCAATTATGAGTCCAGCAGTTAGGTGGTTTACCCTCTCATGTGGAGGAAAATCTTATACCCATTTTTGCTTAGATTTAGGTCGTGCTTTAGCTCTTAATAAAGCTCCCTAGATTCAAGATCTTAGGTGGTTGTTTCTTTCAAGCTACAAGCATAAATCCTCACCTCTCAGGCATTTTCACAATCTTGTATTGTGCGATTATAAGTCCTAGCTTTCAAATAAAATTTCAACTCAAATAAATAAATCTCCTCAACTTTAAACATATAAAGCCCAACTATAGGACAGATTGGAATACTCACTAGGTTTTTTGGTATCATGAGCATTCCCTACTCAACTTCTTTGGCTTTGACAATAAATCTTCCCCTTGATATTTTCCATTTGATTTTCCAATATAGCCAATTTATTGATAGTCTTATCTTTAAAATCTTTGGAGACAACAATTGCCTACTTTAATTAAGAGTATTCCTAATGAATTCATCTTCCTTAGGATGTAATTAATTAGGGGGGCTTGCCCCATAAGGAACTTTAGAACCTAGTTTAGTATAAATCCCACTTTATTCATCCATATAATGTAGGGGAAAAGTCTTTAGTATATTTGAAAACCCATCATACCTTAGGAGTCCTTATTAGGTGATTAGGTCCATTGAAGGGTGATTCCTCTATCTTTCGAGATAATACAACATACCTCAATATCATAACCGATTACTTTAATAAGTACACCCTCAAACCTACATGGTGTCCCCCATATACATATCCGAAAATAAACACCGCCACTTTATGTGAGGTTATGAGTTATTTAAAAACTTTAATTATGAGTTGTAGTTTTGGTAGAAAAATTAATTTTCCCTAAGAGTCTAATTGTATCTAGGCCATACAACGAACATAAATCATAAAGAAACTATGAAGAGGCATGCAATTTCTAATACATAAGCTAAACATAACATCAAACATTTTATAACGAGAGTAAAAGAATAATAAGGCTGATGCGGTCGGCTACCGTCATATAACCCGAAAAGAAAAAAATGGGTATCCGACCTCTACCCTTATATAACCCAGAATATGAAAGAATAATTATAATTTACAAATGAAGAAATGCTATAGGGGTCTTCTTTTCTTCATGTTTCCATGTCTTCATGTCTTCACTTCTTCATTTTATTTGGTAGGCTTGCTTCAAAGGCATCACAGAGCCTCCCAGGATAAAGCCTTCTAGCCACTGCTCATCCTAATCCCCTATAATACTAATCCTAATTCATAATACAAAATTATATTAAAAAAATAGGAAAAATAAATCTAACTACACATGCAAAATAAGTGCTAGCTAAACACACATACAATCCCAAGCAGTTATATATATAATTTGGACTTAGTACCCTACACATGGGTAATCAAGCTCACTTATCATAACTTGGATTATGCTTAGGGGTTTAAGAAACCTACAAAAGAGAGCATTTATATTTATTTTAAGCACTCTTTAAGCATAATCCCTTGCAAAAATATGATTAGGCTAATATCGAATTAACATCCAGTCTATGAGACATACACCCTAACATCCAGTCTAAAATAATACATCATACTATACCACCGTCCTAATATAAAGCTAGAAGTGGTGACTTAGTTCTAATGTGCATGTATTAAGGCTTGTGTGGCATATCCTAACTAGGCATTAAGGTTATGATTTTTAAGTGTGAACAGATATAATTATAAGAGGTTGATTTCACTTTAAGTGGTTTAATTGATTTGAGATTTTTTACTTAGTGTTTTGTTTTAATTTTAATTGTCTTATGCCTAGCAACTAAGTATTATGAAGAGAAGAAAAAGGGAGGATTACTCTCTTTCATCTCTACTTTAAGTCATTTATAAAGTGTATTAATTAGATCAATTCTCTTTACTGAATGGCTTATTACATATTTTAAATTAATCCTAAGTTTATGTTAACTTTAAATAGTCATATTTAATATGAAAGAGATCTTCAGATTAATTGAATAACAATCACATGATACATGTTAAATCTAGGGTGTGTATTTGGTTGATTTGGATGGATTAGATGATAAATTTTTAAAATCGATTCATTTTGGATTCCCAAAAATATTGAACCAAACCGACCAAATAAAATGCAAAACCAAACAAACCGAATAATAATTTGATTTGGTTATTTAGGTTTTGTTTTAGATAAACCAAAGTTGGCTACATTTAAAAATTATTTGCATAAATTTTTATTGTATAATGAACAAGGAATAAGCAAAATAATATACATATAATCAAAATATAATTAACTACTTCATGCACTAAAAATATTTAAAACTTATTTTTTCTTACTTGAATGTTGTTTTGAACTTAAAAGTTGATGGAAGTATATTACCATATTATGAGACAAAAATATTTTGGAAAATTGGATAATGTTCCTCCAAAAAAGCACCTACTAAGTATTCAAAAATAAATAAAAATAAGTGTATAATAGATAAGCCTATTATACATAAATTAATAATATAATATTATATATAATTACTTTGGTTTATTTGGTTCCATCCAAAATTTTATTTAACAAACTGATCCAAAAACCAAAAACCAAAGTTTTCATTACTTAAAACCAAAATCCAAATTACTAAGTTCAAAATCGAACCAAATTACTCAAAACTTAAGTTTAGTTTGGTTTTTTTTTTGGTTAAAACCAAATAATGCACACCCCTAGTTAAATCATTCATTTCCATCACATATAACATTCACATGATTAAATCCTAAGTATACCTACACATACAATATATTTTAGCACACTTGAATGATGGATGTGAGTATGTATATTTAAAATTTATATTTTCCATTTGATTGAATTATTTTATCATTTTAATTTAAAGCTCTATCTAAATTCTTATACAGAAATACTTAGAGATGAAATTAAATAGGTACGTGTCATTGTTAACCAGGGAAGTGAGGTAATCAAATGACCTCCTTGGGGCTAACTAAAGCCTCGTATTCGTAGGATGTCCAGACAAAATACTATGACATCCAACCATATGTAAATTTGCATACATGAATATAAGAAAGATAGCTTCAAATCACATGATCAATTAATTCAATCACTTGAACAATTACAGATGCATGCATTTTTGATAAAAATGGGGTTCAATTTTGATAATTAAATACACACACACACACATGTATAAGAGACTGTGGTATTTATTTTTATTGGAGATGTGGGATTGTTGGGACACCACGGAGATCCATAGATGTACTCATTAGGGTGATCAGATACAACATTGAGGAATGATGTACTATCTCGAGAGACATAAGTCACCATCCTATAATGGACCTAATCACCTAATAAGAACTCTTAAGGATAATGGGTCTTCAAATATACTAGAGATCTTTCCCCACTTTATATGGAAAAGTAAAGTATGGTTTATTTTAATCTTAAGTTTCCTATGGAAGCAAGCCCCATAGTTAATTGCATCATAAGGAATGAGATTCCCTAAGAATACTCTGGATTAAGATAAATGATTATTGTCTCCAAAGATTTCAAAGATAGGACTATCAATCAATTATTTTTGGAAAATCAAGTGAGATTGATCAAAAGGGAAGAGTTCTTATTGAAACCAAAGGGAGATGAGTAGGAGATGCTCATGATACTATGAAGCCTAGTGAGCATCCCAAACTATCCTATGATTGGGCTTATATTTTTGAATTTGAAGAGAATTATGTATTTGAGTTAAATTTTTATTAGAAATCTAAGGCTTACAATTCCACAATACAAGATTGTAGAAATTCCTAAGTGCTTGTAGACCCAAAGGGAAACATCAATCTCAGATCCTAAATCTAGGAAGCTTTGGTAAGAGCCAAAGCATGATCTAAATCTAAGGCAAAAAATGGGTATATGGTTTACCTCCATTGGAGAGAGTAAACCACCCAATTGTTGGACTTATAATAGCCTGGGGGTGGCCGCCAACTAACTCCTCTTACAATTTTAAATATATGTAGGCAAGTCTTCTGCTTTACAAGATGACTAGGCTATTATTTATTTAGAAAGAGACTAAGTCTTTTAACTGACTCCCTAAGAGACTAGATCTTGAAGGGCATAAACAAATGACCTAAATCTAATACAAATTTTGTTAATTTTTATTTTGATTTTTAGATTTTTAATTAACGCAGGCTATGGGATTTCATATGCCTAATGCATGAGAAGATTGGTTATGGGTCAAAATCAGAAAGAAGTAGGTATATTTTCACCATGGCTCTCAAAAGTTAAGCCATTTTCTCTGGCACACATGGAAGCCCTCCATTAGCAAGAGTGAAGCAATATGATTTATGCATGATATGAGACATACAACATCCAGCTAAGGGGTTTCTAAATCTTTTATTATCTTGATTATGTCTTAGGCTTTAATTGAGATTATGAATTATTTAGTTTAATTTTGAGGTGATTAATTGGATAGAAAGTTTATTTTCCCTAAGAGCCTAACTGTATTGCCATTCAACAACCATCAAACAATTAAGACACTAGGAAAAAATCATGCCAACTTGATTGCTCAATCATAAACATAACATCAATCAATTTATAAAATTAGCTAAGGATAAGAGAGGTGGTGGGTCCCACCGACAAAAAGAAATATGGGTAGCTTAGCTCTACCCTTATACAAACCATATTACAAATGAGTAATTACAATTATGAAATGACAAGTGTTATGGGGGTCTTCATTCTTCATCCTTCATTTTTCTTTCCTTGTCCTTCATTCCTTCATCTTGATTTGCTCCATTTCTTTTAGTTTGACTTGGAATATGGTTTGCTCCAAGGCCTCACGTATATAAGACATGGTATTATAACCAATGTTCACCTTAATCCCCATAACACTTGTTCTAAATCTTAATTGCAAAATTTACATCAAAATGGGAAAATAAATATAACTAAGCTTGCAAAATAAAGGTTAGCTAAACATACCACATAACCCAAGTAATTATATGAATAAGTTTGACTTAGAAACCCACACATGGGTAACCAAGTCTACCTATCCTAATTTCAGTTATGTTTAAAGGTATAGTGGCCTGCATAGCAAAAAGTATTTATATTCTTATTACGACATCCCTTAAGCACAACCCCCCTACAAAAGATATGATTAAGCTAAGATCTCCCTATCATCTTGTCTACACATATACACCATAACATCTAGTCTAAAATATTACAACATAAAACAAAATCATCCATCAAACCATGCACCGCCCTAATATATAGTTAGAAGTGGTGACTTAGCCTAATGTGTGTGTCATTTAAGGCTTGTGTGTCATGTTCCAGTTAGGCTTTAAGGTTGGAATTTTTTTAGTGTGAAAATTTTAGTTTAGATTGTGGTTTCAGTTTAAGTGATTTAGTTGATTTATTAATTTTAGTCGGTGATTTGATTAGGTTTGAATGAACCTATACTTAATGACTAAATGTTATGAAGAGAAGAGAAGAGAAGAGAACTTCTCTTTCATCCCTATCCTAAAACATTTCTAAGGTAGATTGATTGATGAATTTCCTTTAATGAATATTTTATTATGTGTTTTAATTAACCCTAGTTTATATTTACTTTAAATAGCTCTATTTAACAAGAAAGGCATCTTAGGATTAGTTAAGGTGGATTACTACCACATAACACACACCCATTTATTTCTTTCCCCCACGTATACCATGCATATGAATAACCTTAAGCATACCTAAACATGCAATGCAAATTTTAGCACACTTTGATGATGAATGCTAAGAGACATGATTTGAAAATTTTGGATATTCCATTGATGCATGCCTTTATTATATAGAAAAGGGGGATTTCTTATCCATTAACTAAATGCACATCCATATGTATAAAAGTCATAAGTGAGTATGGCGCCATTGTTTACTACACAAGGGGCGTAAGGTACAAGACCTACTTAGGGCTACTTAAAGGCTTGCAGCCCTAGGATGTCCAGACTAATATTACCCTTTTGTTAAATACATGTAGATGTACAAAAAGAACCAAATGGATAAAGAATCATGCAAAAGATCATATTTGATTTGGTTGTGTAATTTATATGTGTAATATGAAGGTCCTTCTAAGTGATAACATAGAAATGGATAAGAATAGATTTAAATAAGTGTTGTGTCCTTTTCAAATGAACTATACACTTTGTATGTCCTATGTAAATCCATGTGAAGAGAAGAAGAAAGAACTTCATAATACACATCTTATGCTATAATCACATGCAAGCTTATAAATATTTATAAGTAGCATTACTTCATCCATAATCTTTGAGTTATAAGTTTTGAAAATAATTTTTTGGTTTAATAATGATAATAACTACTCATATTCTGAACTTTAGCCAAAAAATGCAATTTGACATAAAAGGAATTATTATATTTAATTGATTTTTGAAAGAAATGAAAGCATGATTTCATATGGCAATCAATATTTGGAATGCTTGGAAAGAAATAAAGGGATGTAAGCACATGACTTCATTCACCTAATTACTTCCTAAGGACAATCATATAAAATAAGATTATTTAAAATGAACCAAAATTCTTTAAGGAGATTTTATTTTTAAATTTGATTTGACTTAAAAATGTGAGAAAGGTTTGCTAATCCTAACCTATTCCCCCTTGATTGAATTAGTTTGGTTTAATTTAGAATAATTAGGTTGATTTTATATCTTGATTAGGTCAAAGTATAAATTAAATCCATTAATTACCCCTTACCTATACCACTTTAACATAATTAACCAAGTAATTATGAGCTAACAAATGATATGCAACCACATGTAAATTAAATCAACAATGCGCCTAAGGAATAAAGGGGCTTAATACAATTGGCACACAATTATTGATTAATTAAACTAAAGGGTTTGATTAAGTACTTTCATAACCACCCTACACATGTAGTTTTATTATAATTTCTTTTGAAATTCTCTTAGGTTATCGAACACCTAAGAATCTACCCAAGAATTGAATGATTAAGTTATAGAATGATTTAGTTTTGAATTTGATTAATTAAACCTTTTAATAAAGTGATTAAGTCATTAATTAATTGCAAATTGATTAAGTATTTATCCAAATGAAAATAAAGTTAGGGAAAGATGGAGAAGAGGTCCTCATCTTATTCCCTATGTCCATTCACTATTTCATGATGATTAGCAAGCCAAATTAATGAATTTATCACTATTTAATATGTTAATTAATCATTTAATTAATTAAGAGTGATTAAGAATGAAATAAGCAAGTCCCTTAATTAATCAAGCAATAAATTCCAAGAAAATCATAGGAGGAAGAGGTCATCCCACAAATTAATCTCAAAAAGTTTGTGGCTAATTGATGGACTAATTAGAGAGTAAATTTTTCCATTTTCAATAAAACCAAAATTGAGTGAAAATTACTATTCAAAATCAATTAATTTTAATTTTATATTATTCTCCTCTAAATTATCTTTAAAATGAGTGTTTATTTGCATTTTTTTTTGAATTTTTTACAATTAATAATGATTTTGGAAGTTTCAATAAAATCAGATTAATTAAGCCTAACTAACCCCCTAATATCATCGGGCCACATGGTGGCTGACGCAGCACGGTTTCCATGTGGCACGATGAGATTGGTTATTTAAGTTATCACATCTGCGAGTTAGTTACGCGCACTTTCTCTACGGCCGATCTGATCGAGACAATGATTAATCTTGCGATTTGAAGCTTTATCATGGGATCTAGCGTTGATCACGTCTCCTTAACCATGAGAGATGAGATGAACACTATTTCCTCTCTCTTGGTTCAATTCGAGCTCACTCGAGCTTGGATCGGGATCAAAATGATCCCACACCTTCGGATTGGAGGGGGGATGCACATCCAACGGTCTAGATTTCAAGGGGTGATAATTTCCTTCAAAAATGACCAATTTTCTTAGGGCTACAGTTTGAAGCAATTACCTCACTGAAGGCTATCACCAGTGCTTCCAATGGAGAAGGTAGCTTCGTCTAGTGGAGATGAAGCCCTATTGATGGAATTGGATCTTGATTTGAAGTAGATGGCTCAATTAACCAAGCTCACCTTCAATGGTGATCAGCTTTGATCGAAGTGATGCTTCTCGTGGCTTGGAGACTTGGGAAATGAGTTGATTGAGCTCGATGAAGTCCACTAATGGTGTGTGCAAGGTTAATTTGATTTTGATGGAGAATTGGGTGAGTTGGATTTGGAATTGATCTCCCCTATTTCAACCTTGAGTAAAATCAAAAATGGAAATCAAGGGAGCTTGTGAATGGCTTAAAAAAGCTTGGGGAAGCTTCGATTGAATCTCTTTAGCTATGTGGAAATGATTGATTATGTTTTGAGTGGGAATGAGAGGGGGTATATCTCCTCCTCCTTGGATCGAATGGTGATGGGATGATTTGTCATTTTTGATCAATGGCATGGATTGGAGGCATGATTTGAACTACAAAACACCCCACATGGGTCATTTTAGGTAGTGGAGTGAAGGAGAGTGGATGCCCATGTTCTAGGTGAGTGCATTTGGTGATCCAAGTGGTCAAATGCCATTGGAGAGGTTGGTTTGGCCTTGGCATTGGTATGACCCAAGCTCATTGGGTCATGTTTGCCACCTCCCTTGGTGCCCATGTGGACCAATGGAAGGATGACAAGTGTCCTTGAAAGAGAAATGACCAAATTTCAAGTGAATTTGGTCATAGGATACCCTTTGACCTAAGAACAAAGTTGTCATTTGGCCATGATTTTAATTTGGGCGGATTTGAAATGATTTGAAAATGGGTTGGGCCAAATTTAAAGTGATTTAGAGTTCATTTGATTTGATTTGGTTCAATTCGATCCATTTAGGTCAAGTTGGGTCAAATTGGGTTAGGTTGACCAATTGCTCAAATTGGGTCAAACCATGGGTTAGTTCAAGTTCAAATGATCATTTGGAGCCCGTGGGTGTCATTGGTTTGGCTCAATTTGGTTTATATTTGATTTTGGTTCATTTAGGTTCATTTGGGTCAAATGGGTCAAGTTGACCAATTTGGCCCATTTGACTAATTAGGTTAGGTCATGGGTTGGTTTATGCTTGGTTGAACATTTGAAAAGTATTGCAAGCTTTGGTTTCAATCAATTTTGATTTAGTCTTTTAGGCCAAGTTGGGTTCATGGTCAATTGGGCTAGGTTGGGTCTAACTGGTCAATTAAAGCTTTGGTCAAGTTTAACAAGTGATTTAGAATGAATTTAACCCATTGGTTGCAACCAATTTGGCTTAGATCAAGATTTGACCCATTTGACTTTTTAGGTCAATTTGGGTCAACTTAGGTCAAGTGGCCAAGACTTGGTTTGGCTCAATTGATGGCTTGATATTATTCAATCATTGATTATGGATTGGTTTAGATAAATGTTTTCAATCAATTTAGCATATGATGGATTTTGGCTAGTTTGGGTTTCATTTGGGATAAATGTTGACTTGGTCAAATGCTAGGTTTGACTTGGATTTGACCAATTTGAGTGATTAATCACCCTAGAATGATTGTTTGCTCATAATGTAAGGCTTAGATGGGCTTAGTTCAATCCAATTTGGGTTATATTAGAATTTGGCTCAAAAAGGTCCTTTAGGTCACTTTAGGTCAAGTGAGCCTAAATAAGTCAATTGGCTTGATCAAAGCTTGGTTCAAGTTTGGTTGAACTCACATATGGACTTATGATGGAAATATAAATCCAATTGCAAGTGATTTGGAGTCAAATGGGTTTTGGTTCATTTAGCAATTTCAAATTAAATGTATGAACATGGGTTTGACTTGGGTTTGTTTGATTTTGGTTTGGTGATTGTAGTTTAAGTTTATATTTGGGTATATAATTGAGGGATTAGATTGTTTGAAGAGAAAATCCAAGGATTTGAATTGATTTGAGAATGATTTGGCTAAGTTCAAGGATTTGACTTGAAAGGGTATAAGTTTGATTTCCGTTTAATTTTGGGTTTAGTTTTGGTTATTTGAATTTATACTTCATTTATATTTATGAACATAAATGAAGATATAAATGGGTTATGAGAAAATCATAAATATAAATGAAGATATAAATGGGTTATGAGAAATAATTTGAGTTTGAAGTGATTTAGATTTGGTTTAGGCTAAGTCCATAAGATGGAATCAAAGGGCTTAGGAAAGATTTTGGGATTTGGATTCGATCATGGGTTTCAATCATTTGATTTGGAATTGATTCATGATTTAGATTTTGGAATTGATTTATGATTTGAGAAATTCAATTGAGTTGGAATCAATTTGAGTTTTGAGAAAATCAATTGAGTTGGAATTGATTTGAGATTTGATTTGGGTTGGTTTGAAAGAGGGAAGTAAGGATTGGGTTGAAGCTATAGGGTAGGCAAGTCTTCTTAAATTCCTAAGGCACAACTTATCCTATGGCTAACTCTTCTAAGTCTTTAGGGTTAGGTTAAGTGTTCACCTAATCACTAGAAGTGTCTCAAGACCAAGGAACTCTTAGTGTCTAAAAGAGTCCTATGTTTGAGATGGAGATTGAGAACTCTCTCTAAAAGTGAGGTCAACAGAGACATAAGCTAGTACATGTCATTGTTAACCAGGGAAGTGAGGTAATCAAATGACCTCCTTGGTACTACTTAAAGCCTCGTATTCTTGGGATCGAGACTAAATATTTTCTTTTCTCAAATACATATGGATGTATACATAAATAAAGGAAAGAGAACCATGCAAAGATTATATTTTTACCTGATTAAAACATTTATGCATATGGATTAGAGTTCTTATTCAAATTTTAATGTCGAAGTATATGTACACAAAATCAAATAAGTACTTGTCACTGTTAACCAAGGAAGTGAGGTAATCAAATGACCTCCTTAGGGCTAACTAAAGCCTCGTATTCTTGGGATGTCTGGAGTATATACCTATTAACATTCAAATGCTTGTAAAGCTACACATGAATCAAAGAAAAGAGAGCTTCAATCCATACACTTAAGGTATAATCACATACATTTCCTATATATTTATAACATGCATTCATAGCATATGTAATCATTCATTTATAAGCTTTGAAAAAAATATATTTGGATTTAACAGTGATAATAGCTACACATATATCAAATTAAATCAACATATGCAAGCTTGACATAAAGGAAACCATTTTATTTAATTAATTTTGCAAAAGATAAATACATGAATCAAATGACATACAACATTTAATATGATTGAAGAGGAATAAATAAACATAAGCATATGATTTCTTTCAACTAAACTAATTCTGAAGGATAATCATAGCAAATAAAATCATTTAAAGCAAATCGAAGCTTTTTTAATGTCACTTTTAATTTTATGTTTAACTTGATTTTAAGGAAAGAGAGAAAGAGAAAAAGTGGTTTGCTAATCCTAATCCCACCCCATATTTGTAGGTTAATTTGATTTAATGAGAAAGTAATTTGGTTGATTTTATTGATTAATTATGTTAAGGTATGAATTAATTCAATTAATTAACCCTTATGTTACCTTAAAGTAATTAACTAAATAATTATGAGCAAATGTGATATGCAAATGAATTTAAAAGTAAATTAGCAATGGTCCTATAAAATGAAAGGGGCCTAATGCAATTGGCTCATAATTAATGGTTAATTAGGCTTAAGGAACTTACTTAATTACTTTTATGATTTTTCCACACATATGGACAAATCATAATTTTATTAAATCTCTTTAGGCTATTGAACACCTAAAGATCTACCCATGAGTTAATTAGGTTTAGATGTGTTTTAATTTTTAATTAAACTAATTAAGTAATTAATTAGTCCATTAATCCTTAATTAATTTTTCTTCAAAAAGTGAAGGAAACTTAGGGAAAAGATTAGGAGAGAAGCCCCAATCCAATTCCCTAAGCCTCCTCACTACTAAACAGTGAAAGATGACCCAATTAATTAAGCAAGTTACTGTTCATATGGTTAATTAACATTAATTAAGTTAAGAAGGTAATTAGGTCTTAATCAATCAATTTTCATAATTAATTAACCAATAAATCCAAAAAAATAGGGGAGACAGAGGTCATCCCCCTAAAAAATCTCAAAAAATTTGAGGTTAATTAGTTAATTAATTAGGGAGTAATTAACTTTTCAATTAAATTTAAATTAAGCCTAAATTACTGTTCAAAATTAATTAGGAATAATTTTAATAGATTCATCTCTAAAATACCATTAAAATGAGCATTTGTTTGTATTTTTTAAATTTTTTTACAATTTATTATGAATTATGGAAGTTTTAGCCTTAAAAAACCAATTAATTAGCCTTAATTAAGCCATAATCATGTCAGTGCCACATAGCAAGTTGATGTGGTCCACTTTCTATATGGTGCCGTGGGATTGACTATTTAAGTTGACACATCCATGACTGACTTGGTTGGGCAGGACACATTATTGATCTTTGCTGTTCGACGTAGGATCGGACGGTGCAGATCAAACCCATAGTTAAAGAAGGATTAAATGGAAGATCTAGCATGATCTCATCACGAACGTCCATTCTGATCACGTGGAACAGACTGTCAATGATCTCTCTTCCTACGGGCGATGAATGATGGAGCCCGACCTCCATGGATCGCTTAATTCAAGCTCACTCGAGCTCGAATTCACTCGAAAACAACCCCACACCTCTGCGTGAGGGATCCACGAAGATCCATCAGCTAAGATCGGCTCACATGTAAATTTTCTTCACAAAGCTCCAACAAATATTTTCCTAAAGCTCAGTTTCAATGGATTTACCTCATCGGAGCTAAGACCGGTGGCTCACATGCTTGAGGTAGCTTCTTCTAGTTGAGGTGAAGCCCTATTGGGCAATAATTGGATTAGTTCCAAGTGAAATGCTTGATTGGCCAAGAACGGTGCTTTGGACGCTCGACTTTGATCGAAGTTCATCCTCAGTGGGCTTGAAGCTCGGGAAATGACTTGGGTGGCTTAGACAAGGTGTGTGGAAGGTATATGTAAGAGGAATTTGATTTGGTTGAGAGATGAGGGAGTTTGAATTGGGAAAGGGCTATCTTATTCTAGCTTCATTCAAGGAGAAAGAAATCTGAAAGTGGAGGCCTTGGGGAAGCTCTGGGGAGTGCTAGTGAGTTTTAAAATGCCTTAGGAACTCTCTCAAAATGAAAACCTACCTTTCCCATGAGAATTGAGGAAGTATATCCCTCAATCATGTGTGATGGATGAACAAGATTTCTTCCCAAATTTTAGATTGCTATTGGTGGAGATTTTAACATTCCTGAGTGTCCTCTCATCTATTCCTTCTTTCCTTTCTGTGGTGGAAAGAAAGATAGATAAGAACATAAGGGAATATAGATTTTTCAGATGCCACATAGATATGTAGATGTACTTATTAGGGTGATCAGGTATGACATTGAAGAGGTGTACTATCTCAAAAGATAGAAGTCACCACCCTGCAATGGACCTAATCATCAAAATAAAGACTCCTAAGAATGTTGGGTCTTCGAGGTGTACTATAGATTTTGCCCCTACTTTACATGAAAAAGTAAAGCATAGTTTATTTTAAACCAAGTTTGACAAGTTCCCTACAGGGGCAAGCCCCCATAGTTAATTACATCCTAAGGAATGGGGATTCCTTAGGAAAACTCTCGATTAAGGTAAATGATCATTGTCTCTAAATATTTCAATAGGAAGGACTATCAATCAATTAGCTTATTTTTGAAGTTCAAATGGGATTGATCAAAAGAGAGAGTTATTATTGAAGCTAAATGAAGAGGAGATGTCACGATGCTAGGAAACTAGTGAGCATCTCCTATCTATGATTGGGCTTTACATTTTGAAATTGATTTAATTTGTTTGAGTTGAATTTTTCATTAGAATTTAGGGCTTATAATTCCATAATACAAAGTTATGAAAATGCCTAAGAGGTGAGGATTTATGCTTAGGCTCAAAAGCAATCTAAATCTAGGGAGCTTTGAGGCCAAAAGCATAAATCTAAAATGGTTTGCCTCCCAGAGGATAGACCACTAGCGCTTGTACTTAGCTGGGTGGACCAACTAACTCCTCCAATGATTTTAAATTCATGTAGTAAGTCAGCTTTATGCAAGATAGCTTTGTTTATTTATTTGAAAGAGACTAAGTCATTAAACTCACTCCCTAAAGAGACTAGATCATATAAGGGTATGCTTCAAATGACCTAAATCTAATGTAATTTAATTTGTGTCAATTAGCATATTATTCTTAAGTGATCATTTGATTTGCTTTGGGCAACAAATCAGACTATTAATAGTGAGTCAGATGCTCTACATCATTAAAGATATATGTTTGTTTATTTTGATAGGTGTCAATGCTTAATTAAGAAAGAGGACATTTTAGGGTTTAGGGTTTATTTTGGACAATCAACTCAGGATTCATATGTATAATGCATGAAATATAATTGGCCAAAATGCAGAAGGGAGGAGGTGTGTTTCATGGCTCAGGTCAAACCAAGTTTCTACAAGGTGGAAGCCCTCAATCAGAGTGAAACAAGATGCATTTATGCATGATGTTATAAATAAATACTCATCCAAATAAGGGTTCTTTTTATCTTGATTTTAAAGCTAAGCTTTAGGTGAGGTTATGAGTTCTTTATTTAAATTTTGAATTGTTAAATTTGGTAGAAGATTTATTTTTCCCTAAGAGCCTAATCATCATCCAGGCCATACATTAAGAAAGAAAGAAACTAGAAAAAG
This sequence comes from Cymbidium sinense, assembly GCA_021442155.1. Classification (NCBI taxonomy): domain Eukaryota; kingdom Viridiplantae; phylum Streptophyta; class Magnoliopsida; order Asparagales; family Orchidaceae; genus Cymbidium; species Cymbidium sinense. Next base: position 86,178,065 of record CM038215.1, read on the forward strand.
GATGCCACTTAATGAACAAGCTAAACAAATCATCAATCAATTTATAAAGCTAAGCACAAAAGAATAAGAGGCCAGTGGTGCACCAATCAAGACAAACCCAAAAAATAAATTGGGTAGCAAGCTCACCCTTATACAACCCGTTACATAAATGAATTAAATATACAAGGAATTCATTATTATATGGGGTCTTCAAGCTTCATTTCTTCATTCTTCTTTCTTCTTTCTTCTTCTTTCTTTCTTCTTCTTTGATGGTTGGAAGGTGGATGTCCTTCACATGGTACATAAGGAGATCTTGACCAATGCTCATCCTAATCCCCATAACAATCATTCCAAAATCCTAAAAAAAATTACATGAAAAAAAAGTAAATCTAACTAACACCGCAAAATAGATTAGCTAAACAAACCACACAAATTAAGCATGTATATTGGACTTATCACCCCACACATGGGTGACTAAGTCCACCGCCTATTGGATTATGCTTAGGTATAAGCACCACAACAAAAGCATTTATATTTTTATTTATTACAACCCCTTAAGCACAATCCCTAGAAGAATGGTTAGACTAAGATCGCCCATTCATTCATTCTACACACATGCACCCTAACATCCATCTAAAATATATATCACAAAATAAAGCAAACATCAAACCATAATCACTTCCCTAACCTAAAGAAGTGGTGACTTAGCCTAATGTGTGTGCTTTAAGGTTTGTGTGGTATGCTTAGCTATGGCTTTAAATAAGAATTTTCTAAGTGTGAAGAATGTTCAACTTAGAGGGGGGGTTTCATTTAAGTTGTTTAATTATTTTGGGTTGATTTTATTTTGTGTTTTGATTAGGTTCAAATGAATTAATTAATTACTAAGTTATAAAGAGAGGAAAGAGAAGAGAACTTCTTTCCTTCCCTAACCTAAGTAATTTCTAAAGTGGATTCATGTTTTAGTTTTATTTAGTGAATATTTTATTAAGTGTTTTAATTAATCCTAAGTTTAGATGAACTCTAAACAAACCTATTCAAAAAAGAAAGGCATTTTAAGATTAAGTAAAATGAACAAATTCACAAACACACATCACTTCATTTCTTTCCCAACATGTATAACATGCATATAAATGGATCCTAAGCATATCTATACATACCAAATGGGAATGTTTAGCACACTTTATGAAGCATGCTAAATAATATTTATTTAAGAAAATTTGAAAGTTTATGATGCATGATTTTTATTAAGTAGCAAAGGGGTTTCTTATCCAATCTTCACATGCACATATGAATGTATGAAAGGCATAAGTGAGTATGATGCCATTGTTAACCAAAGGTGTAAGGTACAAGACCTACTTAGGGCTACTTAAAGCCTCGCAACCTCGGGTTGTCTAGACTAATATACCACTTTCCTTAAATACAAGCATGTGTACAAAAGAAATGAATGGAAAAGAAAGATACAAAAAATTTGTGTTGGTTGATTTATTTTGTTTATGCAATTTATGCAAGTATAGTGTCCTTCTTAAGTAATATATAGAATGAATAGGATATGGAATTAGGCAAGTGTTAGGTTCTTTCAAATGAACCATACACCTTGCCAAATCCTATTCAAAACTATGCTAAAAAGAAGAGGAGAAAAAACCTACACTAAGCACATCCTTATATTTTACCCACATGCAAACTTATAAGTAAGATATAAGTAACACACTTTTAGCTTTGATAATTGATTCATATATTTTGAAAAAAATTGGATTTAATAATGATAATAGCCACTCATATTCTTACTTTAGCCAACACATGCCATTTGACATAAAGGAAATATTTTTATTTTTAAATTTGATTTTTGAAAAGCGTGGATGCATGAAACCATATGACACACATATTTAGCATGTTAGGGAAAACTAAAGCAATGAAAGCATGTAAACACATTCACTTTAATTAAATCCTAAAAATAATTTTATGAAATAAGAGACCTTAAAGGAAATCAAAGTTTGTTTAATGTGATTTTTATTTGATCTTGAATTTGATTTAATTTTGAAAATGTGAGTTGTGTTTGATGTTTCTAACCCATTCCCTCATGTGTTTGACATTTTTGTTTAACTTTTAGATGATTATATTCATTTTATACTTTGATTAGGTTAAGGTATGAATTAAACATGTTAATTTATACACCACCTTAGCATAGTTAATCAAATAATTATGAGCCAATGAGATGACATAATGATCTCACAAGAAATTTAAATTTGCAATGCACCTAGGAAGAAAGGGGCCTAATGCAATTTGGCTCATGATTGATTAATGATTAAGCTAATGGGTTTAACTTAAGTAATTTCAAAACACCCCTCATACATATGAGTTGAATTTTGATTTTCTTAATTGAACTTAGGCTCTTAAACACCTAAGCATCTTCCCCAAGTAGATTAATTAAGTTCTGGAAGGTTTTAAAATTTTAAGAAATTAATTAGGGGGATAATTAGTGAATTAACCCTTAATTAAGAGAAGATTAAGGAAGAAAAGGTGGGGGGAATTTAATGAATAGCTTAGGGGAAATACCTAAAACTTATCTTTTAAACCTCCCATTCACTGAAACAGACCTTAATCAACTCAATAGAGGATTAAATCACTGATCAAACTCTTAATTATCCTTAATTACATTAAAGTAATTAGGAAATGAATTAGAATTTTCCCTATTAGCCCACCAATAAATCCCAAGAAAATTAGGGGATGCAGAAGTAATCTCCCAAAATGTACTCAAGAAGTTTAAGAATAATTAGTGGATTAATTAAGGAGTAATTGGCAAATTAAGATTTCCAATAAAACCCAAAATGAGATAAAGACAATATTCAAAATCTATTAAAACCAATTTTAGAATATTCTAGATTGAATTATCTTTGAGTGACAATTTACCTCATATTTGTTTGATTTTTCTTTAGAGAGATATGAATTTTGAAGTTTAAAGGATTCATTAGAAATTGAATAAACCTTAATTAATTCTCTAATCCCTACGGCATGACACACAAGTGTTAATGAGGTTGTGGTTTACACGTGTCATCCACTGAGCGACCACTTAAATGTTGCATCATAGTGCTATGTGGCAGTGGTACTACGCACTTTTGCCTCCATCATTCGATCAAGGATCGAATGGCTAGGATATAATCTGTGGTTTAGAGGAAATAAAATAGGATATAAAATGTGATTTAATCTTGGTCGTCCATCCAAAATGCACGGACGGACAACCAAAGATCATCCTTATTCTTCCCTAAGGAACAATGGAGACCTTCCACTTTCAAAGGGAAGATCCGAGCTCGATCGAGCTTGGATTAGATTGAAACTCAATCCACACCATCTAAACCTAATGGAAAGCACATCTAACGGTTAAAATTCCATGGGATCAAAATTTCTTTTACAAAGATCCAGACCACATTGAGTTTAATAGTAAAAAAATGTCATACCTCACCACAGGTGCTCACTGGCACTCGATTTCCTTGGAGGAGCTTCGTTTGGTTGAGACGAAACTTTGGTGAAAGTTTTAGCTCTTGAGGTTGAGTGGATAGCTCTATGGACCAACCCTCCCCTAGTGAGCTGATTTTAGTGTGGATCTCCCCTTTCTTTTGGAACTTGGGAAAGAGGTTGGGCAAGCTTGACTTGATCCCCTGAGGGAGTGTGCAAAGGAAATTGACTTGGTTTGGTGTGTGGAAGGTTGACAAACCCTTGGATCTCCCCTATTTTTGCTTAAAGAAAAATTGAGAATGGGAAATTTAAACTCCCTCTAGAGAGCTTAGGATCACTTCAGAATCACTCCTCTGGCTTCCAATTCAATCGGCCAGTGTGTGTGTGAATGAATTAAATTGGGAGTATATCTCCCCCAACTCGGGCAGCTTCACTTGTTATTTTGATCAATTGACCTTAGGGTGGGTTGTTTGATGTTAGAGGCATGAACATGGTCAGTCTGGCTAGAGGAGTGGAATGGTGACTCCCCATGTGCTCAAATTGAGTGGGAGCATGATTCCCATGTGGCCAATTTGAGCCATGTGCTCGGTTTTGGCCATGGGTCAAGTTGAGCTGATCCAAACTCATTGTGTTGGGTACACCACCCTCCCTAGGGTTCACTTGACCTATTAGGAGAGTATCAAGTAGGTATGAAGAGGAATTGACCAAATTCCCCATGGATTTGACCAAAATTTACCTTATGGCCTAAGGGTAAAATGGTCATTTGGCTGATTTTTGAATTTGGATATGTTGGGTATGTTGCGAAAATAGGTTTGGCCAAGTTTCTTTGGATTTGGAGTTCATTTGGTATGGTTTGGCTCATGTTGACCCATTTAGGTCAAAATGGGTCAACTTAGGTCAAGTTTGAAATTTGTCAAACTAAGGGTTGGGTCAAGTTCATGTGACCATTTGAAATATTTTGGTGGCTTTGGTTTGATTCAATTTAGTTTAGGTTTGAATTTGGTACATATGACTTCATTTAGGTCAAGTTGACCAATTTGACCCATTTGACCTATTTGAGCTAGGTCATGGGTAGGTTTAGGTTTGGTTAGTCATATGAAGTGGATTAGTATCTTTGTTTCCAATCAATTTTGGTTAAGTTTGAATTTGGCTCAGCATGACCGTTTAGGTGAAGTTGGGTTCAAGGTCAATTGGGCTAGGTTAAGTCTAGTTGACCAATTGAGGCTTTGGTCAAGTTCAATAAGTGATTTAGAATGAACTTGACCCATTGGTTTCAATCAATTTGGCTTAGATCAAGTTTTGACATATTTAGACTTTTAGGTCAAGTTAGGTCAAGTTGGGTCAAGTGGCCAATTGGGCTAGGTTAGGCTCAAATGTTGACTTGGTTAAGTTCAAACATTGGTCATGAATGAACTTAGATCAATGGTTTCAATCAATTTGGCCTATGGTGGATTTTGGCTATGTTGAATTTCATTTTGGCTAAGTGTTGAATTGATCAACCCTTAGGTTTGACTTGGTTTGACCCAATTTGATTGATTGATCATCTCATGATGATTGTTGATCATGATGAGAGGCATAGATGGGCTTAGTTCAATCTAATTTGGTTAGGATTAAAATTTGGCTCATTAAGGGTACTTTAGGTCACTTCGGGTCAAGTGAGCCTAAGTGGGCCAAATGGCTTGGTCAAAGCTTGATTTGAGTTTGATTGAACTTGTATATGGACTTATGATTGAAATATAAATCAATTTGCAAGTGGTTTGAAGTCAAATGAGTTTTGATTCATTTGACAATTTCATATTCAAAGGAAGAATATAGATGGATTTGGGGTTTGATTTTTGATTTGAGTTTTAGTTAAGTGATTGAAGTTTGTATTTATATTTGGATTCATGATTGAAGGATTGATTGAATCATGAAGGAAAATCAAGAGTTTGGCTTGATTTGAAGTTGATTTGGCTAAGTTCAAGATTTTGACTTGAAAGGCTTAGGTTAGATTTTGAGTAGATTTTAGTTTGATTTTTGAAATTGGTTTTGGTTGTTTGAATTTATATTTCATTTATATATGTGAATATAAATGAGAATATAAATGGGTTATGAGAAAATTTCATGAATTTGGAGTGATTTGATCATGATATAGGCTAAGTCTTTAAGAGGGGAATTAAGGATTTAGGAAAGATTTTGGAATTTGAAATTTGAATTTTGGTTTTGATTTGATTGATTTGAATTTATATTTCATTTATATATGTGAATATAAATGAGAATATAAATGAGTGGTTAGAAAATTTCATGAATTTGAATTGATTTGAAGATGATTTTTAGTTAAGTCCTTAAGTGGAAATTAAGGGACTTAGAAACTATTTCAAGTTTTGGATTTGATTATTGGATTTAGTTGATTGATTTGAATTTATATTTTATTCATATATGTGAATATAAATGAGAATATAAGTGGGTTGAGAAAATTTCAAGAATTTGAATTAATTTGAAGATGATTTAGGCTAAGTCCTTAAGAGGGAATTAAGGACTTAGAAAATATTTCAAACTTGAAATTTCAATCATGGGTTTCAATCATGGATTTCAATCATATGAATTAATGTGAGTTTGAAGAAAATCAAATAAGATTGATTTGGAGTTTGAGAAAATCAATTATGATTGATTTGGAGTTTGACTTGAAGGAGGGAAGGTGAGGAATGGTTCAAGCTAAGGGTAGGCAAATTTTCCTAATACCCCTAAGGCATGACGTAATCCTATGGCTAACCCTTTTAAGTCTCTAGGGCTAGGAGTGTCCACCTAATCACTAGATGTGTCTTAAGACTAAGGATCTCTTGGTGTCTAGGAGAAGTCCTATGTCTAGGAAGGAGGGGTTGAGAGCTCATCCTAAAAAAGAGGTCAACAAGGGCTAATAGGTGTGGTGTGGTGACAGGAACACATGTATTGGTGAAATGATCAACAACATTGAAATATCACAAAAACTACTAGAAATAATCTACCCTTAACCCAAGGTGTAGAAGGAATATAGAACTTAGTGCAATGTGGATCTACTCATGTTCAAGACATAAGAGAGAGGGAGTAATCCACTAAGGGATATAGCAGGTGAACCTTCCACTAGGGAAGCAGGTTCAAGTCATCCACAAGGGGATGAGAGGTTTGATTTGAGTTCCACTGGGGAAGAGGGTTGAATTTATTTTTATTTATTGTTTGTTTAATTTGTGTTTGTCTTAACTCCATGGGGGGATAGAAAATTGAACTCTCCACTAGGGAGGCAAGTTCAAGTCATCCTCAAGGGAGGGGTTATGAAATTCGCTTAGGGATTAGAATTCTAGATCCGCTGGGGGACTAGAAAGATTCACATTCCATTGAGGAGAAGCAAAAGATTTGATTTGGATTGATTGATTGATTGTTTCTTTGTTTCATTAGATTTATTTTGTTGGAAATTTTTAGATTTTGGATTTTGAGATAGGAGTTTTACGATGGATCTTGAGTAGAAACCATGGAGGCCTAGACCTTCAATTTACCAATCCAAAGGGTAGTCACTAAACACATGTAGGACTAAACCAAAGGGATGCCTTTGGTATACAATAGTTATACTAGAAAGCAAAGTAGACTTACACCTCAAAGTAAGGACGGTTCTTTGGGATGATCCATTGACAAGCAGCATTGGACTAAAGGCCTAGTGAAATGGGGGACTTAAATAAACTAAAAGATAGTTAAAGATTATATTTCATTTTTAGTTTATTTTGATTATGATGGATCCCACCGATTTATGATGAATTGCACTGAGTAGGGGCCATGGAGGCTATACTAAGATTTACCAAGGGTAGTCTACCACATAGGACTATCAAAGGGAGTGCCTTTTAGGTTTGTAATGGCCAAGTCTTAAGAAGAAAGAACTCACATCTTAGAAATAAGGAACCACGGGATTGCTTTGGGCAACAAATTAAACCCAACCTAGGGCTGACTATTGAGTGAATGCCACTAGGGGACTTAAATCAACTCAAGAATAGTCAAAGATTAATTTCATTTTTTTAAAATTTATTTTGATGGATTTATTGGTTTCGATGGATCAGTAGGAAGAGGCTAGACCTATCTGTTCTTATTGAAACAAAGGGAGTAGCTTCTAGATGATGGGATAACTATTCGAAAGGAGTGCCTTTGGGTTTGCAATGATCAATTTAAGGGAAGAGAAAATTCGGGGACTCACATCACATTACAAAGACTCTTAGTGATCATTTGTTTTGGGCAATCGAACGACCTAGAGTTTGTGGTTTCGATAGTCATGCTAGAAAGAATGCTTCATAGTCTTATATCTTCCAAAGTAGAATACTTGGGGTGACCTACTTATGAAACCCAACCTAGGGTGACTAGAGTTAGTACTAATTGGGGATTTATCTCAACTCGGTAGTCGAGTAATTCTTGTGGAGTTACGTCTAAAGATAGATTCTTGCTTGGGAAAAGCCTTTGGGGGAATTCTAATTCCACAATTAATTTTGTTTATTTTATTTAGTTTGTTTATTGGGGATGTTGGTTTCAGGGATCAGAGCTTATATCACTTTGATCATCTCAGTTCTTGAAGGGAGAATCAGCTATCTTTGAACAAATTCTCCAACCACATGGCTACTAGGAAAGGGGTCAATCCAAAAGTAACAGTAGTGTTTAAATGGGTGTAAAGGATGTAATCCAAATAGAATGCCATAGGGGATGGGGCTAAATCAATCCCACCGAAGATGACATGGCTAGTCATATATCCAATAGGTATTCTGTCCAACTCAAGAGAGACTTGCATCTGCCAAGAGTGGTGTACTCATTGGGTGAGTCACTATCAGCATAGCGAACATCAACCAACCTAAGTGCCTGGTTTTAATCGACTAGAAATAAAGCTGGGACTCATCCTCCCTATAGCGATTCTTTGGGATAGTCTATCTTTCAATAGGTGTCATCGACTTGGGGATTATTGAGTGAATGCATTGGGGACTTATCCACTCAAACATAGTCAGAGGAAAGGAGCCTCAGGAACTTACCCTAAACCTCAAATATACTCGTTAGTTAGTGCATGATGGCTAGTTCAAGAAGAAAGCACTAAGACTCACATCTTCTTAAACAAAGTCAACATGAGGTAGCTAATTGGCTCGGCAGTGAAGCCTACCATACTAATAAGGCGCTTGTTGGTTTCCAATGATCAAGTTAGGAAGAAAGTGCTGGGACTCACATCCTCCAATAAATGATCACTAGGGTGACATACTAGCAAGGTAGCATGTAGACTTGCCTTAGAGTAGTTAATGAGTGAGTTCCATAAGGGGCTTGCTCTCACATCAAGGTTGCCTGAGACAAAGATTTGTGTTTGTTTTTGTGCAAGTGTTAACAGGAGTAGGATGCCTCTTGGGTTCTCTCACACATATTCTAAACACACTGGGGAGTTTGATGAAATGGTGCCACGATTGACAACCGAGAATTTCCAGTAAGAAAGGATATCACTTGGGTTCTCTTACACCTAACTTAATTATGCTCATTGAAATAGGATGCCTCTTAGGTTCTTTCATACCTATTCTAATAGAATCAGGTGATTGTGTTTATGATATGAAAGAGGGATAGGATGCCACTCGGGGACTCTTACACCTACCCAAAACACGTCATGGTGGATTTGCAAGACAAACAAACAATGCTTCTAAAGAAGAGAAGATTTTGATGAAATGGAATCAAATTTTGTTGATTTGATAGAATTATTTTCAAACATGATTTATTTCAAGGGTAATATTTCTTTAGGTAGAGCCCATTAATTGAAGCATGGTGTTCCCCTAATCAATGATAAGACTTTGTAGGCCTTCTCTATAGCATAGGGGCCTTCCCAAGTGGGTTCAAACTTGCCTCCCATCTTTGATGGGCAATTGGTCTCACCTTGGGACTACACAAGTTCTCCCACTGGAAAGACCTAGGGCAGACTAGCTTGTTGTGAGCTTGAATCATTTTGGCCTTGTACAACTCGAGGTTTTGGCATGCCCATAGGCGACTTTCCTCCATACCTTCAAGCTCTTCTAACCACAACTTTGCATTCTGCTCTTAAATGATCTTTCTACCCAATGCTATCCTTAGTGATGGGAGTTGAACTTCTAAAGGTAGAACAGCTTTGGACCCATACACTATGGAAAGCGGAGTAGACTGAGTTGGTGTTCGGTATGTGGTGCGGTAGGCCCATAAGGCTTCAACCAACTGCTCATGCTACTATCGGTTGTTGTCACGAGAGTTTTCTTCAATATCTGGATTAGAGTTTTGTTGAATACTTATAGCCATTTGTTATGGGATAGTAGATAGTAGAGTATCTCCAATCTATAATGTGTATTCTGGTGAAGCTCTTGAATTTCATGCTTTTGAATGTAGTATCATTATCGGATATAATTTGTTGAGGCACCGAACCTATATGATATGGTTCTGAAAGCACATGTTGTGACCTCTCTTTGGGATTGGCTTTCACTTGGAAAATAATGTGGCGGCTAGAATGAATTAGTGATCCTTGGAAGAAGGAGGATCAATCGGACCACAATGTCGGTGACCCAACACTCAAAATCATGAGGCCAAGGTAGGGTGTAGAATGTTCGGTGGTTGGAGTAGGATCACACCATGTACCTGTCATTGATGGCATCTCCTAGCTACATCCATCTAGTCTGTAATCATCAAAGGCCAGTAGTATCCATGTTGTTTGATCTTCATCTTCACCCTCAGACCGGACTGATGTGCTCCACATAAACCTGCATGTACCTCGATTATAATGCCATCAGCTTTGTGTTTTTCTAAATAGTGTAACCACATTTGGTCAAAGGATCGACAGTACAGGGTGCCATCAACGAGAGCATAGGAGAGAAATCTAGGCTTGTGACTTTTCTTGAGGTAGTTTGCTAGTGTTCAAATAGTTTATGAATGGTTGCCTCCAATCAACTCCTCATCTTTTTTGGCAATGATAACCTCCCATCTAAGAGAATGTCTCTCGATGAGTTCAGTATAAATTAGGGATATGACCTTTATTGAAATGGACTTATCTTGAACATGCCAATTCTTTGGCAAGTTTGGCCAAAACATCTGTATTCTCTGAGGAACCTTGTAGATGGTGACTTCGAGAATCTGGGCCAACAACTTCATGATATGCTCGTGGTAATGATGAAGCTTGGGTTTGAGAACTTTGTAAGACCTGACAATGTGATTGATGACCAACTGAGAATCCCCAAAGAAGTTGATGCTCTTGACACTGGTTATGATGACTAACTCTAGACCAGCAATCAAAGCCTCATACTAGACTTCATTGTTGGTGCAGGGGTTGGATAGATAGTGTGAGAATCTCATCACATCTGATTTGGAGTTAGAAAAACTACCCTCACTTTCGGGAGATGGTCTGTGCTTGCTTTATGAAAGAAGGCGACATCAAGCCGCTCTAAGAATTTGATTTGCGAGCACTATCTCCTATCAAAATATATCTCAAAATCTCAACTAATTATCATAGCATTATGTGTCATATATTGATTTTCTAGATCAAGTTCACTTTATGAGAAAGCATATAATGTCGTAGCTTTTGGGAAGTAAAGATCAAAGCTAGGAAATATTTCTCAATAGGTGGGTAGTTCACTTCAGCAGGGGTCAGACGATGCTTAAGGTAGTAGAGAGTGCTTTCCTTCCCTTCATCATTGGCTTGGGCCAACAAAGCACCGAGAGAGTCATCCAATGCAATAGTGTAGAGAATGAGTGGCACACTGGATAGCTCTGGCGACTTCACCAAATATTCTTAATGTCTTCAAGGCATGCTGGCACTTTTCATCCCACTTAAACTTGACATCCTTTTTTACAAGTGCTGAAAATGGCTTGCATCTCCCTGATAGGTTGGAGATAAAGCATCTCAGATATGCCAACCATCCTTAGATGATCGAGTTGTTAAACTCTTAGGTGGCATTTCTAAGATAGCTTTGATCTTTTAGGATCTATCTCTATTCTCCGGTGTTGACAACAAAGAATTTCCAAGCTACTCCGAATGCACACTTCAGGGGATTCATTTTGAGGTTATATTATCTTAATTATTCAAAAACTACTCTCAAGTCAAAGAGATGGTCCTCCATTTCTCTGCTCTTGACTAGATCATCAACATAGCACTCAACCTGATGATGGATGAGTTCATTGAAGATCTGAGTCATGGCCCATTGGTATGTAGCACCAACATTTTAAGACCAAAAGGCATGACCTTATAATAAAATATTTCGATCGGGGTTCAACAAGCGGTGTTTCTTTCATCTTCAAGATACATCTTGATTTGGTTATAGCCAGATGACGCATCCATGAAAGAAAACATTGCATGAGATGGAGCGATGTCCACCATTAATTCTGGTATAGGAAGACGAAACTCATCCTTAGGACATGCCTTGTTTAGGTCCCTGAAATTGACACAAATGTGAATTTGGCAATTCTTCTTTTTAACTGATACGACATTGGTTAATCAAGTAGAGTATTTTTCTTCCCTAATAAAACCAGCATCAATCATTTTTCTTGACTTCAAAAATGACCCACTATTCAATTTCTAATCGCATGCGTCTAGAAGCTTGCTTGATAGGGGTAGTGTTAGGATCTATTGTTAGCTTATGGACTACTACATCGGGAGAAAATTTTGGAATTTCTTCATAACTCCATGCAAAACAGTCTTTAAACTCAATCAATATCCTAACTAAGTTATTAGTTTTTTCTTCATTCGAAATGAATGTATGTAGCGTGGATTTTCTTTTGTCCCGAGGTTAATATCTTTGAGCTTGTCTATTGTTGAATGAATTTTCTCATCAAATTTTGGAGGTGCATTCTTGATTTGAAGATCATCTGGATCATCTAAGGTTTCTAAATACACATTCTCATAAGAGTTGGTGTTGTGTGAAAAGAACCTATCAGACTCTAATGATTGGTAACAACAGTAATCATCATCATCGAACCTTGCGAATCTAGTCCTCTTGATTGTGCTTCCCTGTATATTCTGACTTTTCAAAATACTCGACTACTGACCACGTATGAGGAACCAAACCTTTTTTGTATAAGATTATGAAAAAGAGTTAAAATGGTAATTCCATTAATTCTTTAAAGGTATCCTCCTTAAATTCTACATCAACTTCAGGACTTGAGGATGATGATCCCATAAAGAATCTTTTCGACTTCATGTCACTAAAAGAGTTAGGGGCTTCCTTAACTTATAAACCTTCAGCTTTTTGAGATGTAAGTGAGGTTAAAGCTAAGGTTCTCACTTCCTAATAGTCACATCTGATTGAATACTTTGCTTTATGCGGAGGCTGGTTTCTTCATCTGGATCAAAGTCACCTCCAATGGAACCGAGAGGGTTGGCGGTATGCTAATCACATTAGACACATCCTATGGATTCCAAGTCTATGTGTAGGGGTACTCACGTGAAATGGAACATAAACCTCATTGGGTGATGGCCAACCAGGGGTCTTCCACCTCTAAAAACGCCTTATTTCTACCTGCCTGCACGGTGGAGGTTGAGTCATTCTACCCACACGTCCATATGATGGAATAGACTGTGGGTGGAATATGATACACGGATCTATTTCTTCTTCAATTCCCTTTTCTTGTTCACTTAGATTTTCATTCTTCTTTTCTTTTTCTTTTGCCTTTTCTTTTTCTTTTGTGTTTGAATTTTGTTTGAGTTCACAAGAAAGGGTGTGTTGAGTAAGATAGTAGGTCGCATCCTCATAAATCTCAACCGCTCTAACTAAAAATGGCTTTTCATCTTCATTAACATGGTATTCAATCCCATCCTTTCTAAACTTGATGCACTGATGGAGGGAGGATGAAATTATCTTATTCGATGTATCCAAGGCCTACAAGCAAAGTAGTGAAGTATTCAAATCAATTATAAAACTTGGCTTGATCTTTCACCTATCTCCAAGGGTAACACTATGGAACCTAAAGCCTCTTGCTCATTGAATCTCTCTCAACATCATTTGATCTCCTCGGAGTGTGGAGATGTCGATCCTCAAATAGGCAAGAGTCTTCAAACTCATAATGTTCAATGATGCACGGATCGAGAACTACTGAATGCATGTCCTATGATGTAGGGGTGGTTGTGCTCCAAGTCCTGAAGAAGGTCTTCATCTATAAAGTGATCCACTAGGCTTCTTTTGCATAATGTGCCTCCCTCTTGTCGATGTGAGCTAAGCATACATATTTTGGGATCAAGGAGAGCCTTGATTAATGATTACCTCATCTCTTTGGATAAGATAAGGGCATCATATATGCTTAGCTTAGATGGAAACTTTCTTAGATGAGAGAGGATATTGTAGTCCACCTTGAGCTAATCCTCAACAAGCATATCCAATGATAGAGCATCTTATGGAGGGGCTTCTTGATCCTCCCACAATGACTTGTTTCCTCTATCTTGAGGTGCCACAGGAGGTAGAACCTTGCCACTATGGAGGTTGACTTGTGATCTCTTATGGCGGGGTAATGGAAGGTTCTACACTTGCACATGGGCTCACCTGACTTCTCTATGGGACCCTCCAAATTGGATGATTCCAAGTCTATCTCAAGAGGAGAACCTACAGTATTCAGAGTAGGAAAGTCTAACTCTGAATCAGAAAGAGGAAGATCAAAGTTATTATAATTATTTTGACTTGAAGAGTTATCATTAGAAATAGAAGTAGATAACCCACCAGAAGTGACGTAGATGTAATTCAAACTAGCTTTATTCTTCAATTTTTTAGATTTGATAGGAGGTACAAAGTAGAAATCAAGTAAAGTAAAAGGGGTAAGGGATTTGGTGCCCTTATCAGCTGATACAAGAGTTCTACTACTAGAAGAAGAAAATTTGAAGTAGAGAAGTTATCGATGTGGTAGCTACAAGGTGGAGGCTGGACTCGGTCAGTGGTTGTGCTACTAGGTTATCCGGCACAGTACTGCTCCCCTTTCTTTGGTTACTTTCAAACTTACAAATCTTCCTTGATGTTGAGGTTTGGTGACTCAATGAAAGTTTCTTTATCTTTTTTAGATGATCTTTTGGATAAGGAGATATCCCAACCTTCTTTTATTTTTGAGATATTGCAAGTATCCCCAAGAATTACCCTGATGGAACTGGATGGTTGTTCCATAAGGTATTCCTTCAAGATAACTATAGCACTGATCTTGAAGCTTTGTTCAAGTCAGTTCTTGAAGGTGAAGCAATCTTTCAAAACACGACCTAGCATATGATGGTAGGGGCAAAAGTTAAGATCATGGCTTTTGCCTACCTCCTCCGGTCTTCTAGGTTTGGATAGCTAAAAATCAGGCTTCTTTAAGAGGTTCTTAAAGATCTTCACCTCCCTCTTAAATGAATAAGGCTTATTAAGCTTATCTAAAGAGTAGGTGGACCATAGCTACTGATATGCATGCTTCTTGGTGGTGGTATGGATGATGTGGCGGTGTTTAGGTGGAGGAGTTATTTATCTGGTGGTAGAGGAGGTGGAGGCTGAGGGTGGTCTCTGATTGATCTCTAGCGGTTGCTTCTTATCTACCACACTTGTCTCGACTTCTTCTCTCATAGACCTTCTGCTTAGGCATCTTGAAAAGGCAACTTTTGGCCTCTCCTTGTAGCCTTGTTGATTAGCTTCTCAAATGTTTTAATAGTGAATCCCTTAAGCATGAAGGTGACCATGCCATGAATATTATTTAAAAGAATTTCAATGGCATGCTATTGACATTGCATTTCATTTCAAACTCGAGTTATGCCATCGAGAATATAATCAACAAGGGACTCACAGGTGTTGTTTGCTATGAGATCACCTGTAACCCTTTCAACAAACCTCTTGATGAAGAGTTGCTCCAACTCAACAAATGTCTTTTATTGAACTATTAGGAAGTTCATACCAAATACCCCTAGACTGATAATAGCAGCATCTTCCGGTGTTACATTGCCGTGTGTGATATCTTTCGGGTTTCCACCATCAGCTCTTGAAGGGCATGGGATATTGATTATCAAATTCCTCTAGGTAGGGTCTACCCTTTGGAACTAATGATTCTCCTCGGGCTTGAGCAAATGCTTCCTTCACTTGCTGCTCAACCATGGATTTTATATCTTTTTCTTATATGGAGGTACTTTCCGCCTTCTTATACAATGCTACCTTGCTCGGATGGAGGTAAGGTCTTGGGTCCAAGACATGCACTAACTCGGCTGATCTCAGGGTGAACTCTTGGCTTATTTTTGAAGTCTTGGCTAACAAGTCCTCAAGTTGCTTCCCATCTATCTTCTCATCTTTTTTGTTTTAATTATTCTAGGAGGTGTTGATGCAAATGGGCTGAGTCTTCTTGCTCGACATCATCACCTTCCATAGCTTGCTGCTCTCTGAGGAGGGATCCTCTGGTATCTCCATACAAACTCTGGCTGAATCTCCCAACAAATCATCTTCATTGGGATCAAAACTAACCTTCTCCTCATCAGACCAATTGTACCCTAGAATTTGCTACTTTTCCATGAAATAATGAGCCACTATCTCATCTAAAGAATGATCAATCTAAGCCGGTACAAATATCTTTGACCGACCGGTATGATCATTATCATGTACTGAGAAGAACCAGACCTCCTCTGCTATTAGAGAATCAATCTTATGGGGACTGTACTCACTAGAAGAGACACACTCATGACTGCCACTAGCTTTGAAAGGTGTGACACTCCTTGGAGATTCTACAATCATCGCTACAGCTGGGCTATCATTTTCTCCCTTTGCAATAGCTACCACCATCTCCATGTCCTGCTAAACTGGTGGTGTTGGTGAAAGGATGACCACTATGCTTCGAGGTCGCCACTCCTTCCGCACCAACACTGGGGTGGAAGGTTGAGCTAGAGAGCTCGACCTTGCCATAGTAGGCAGAGTAGATGGAGTAGGATCCCTGAACCATATCTCACCATGATATGCTTCTCCTTGGATGTGGCCTTCATGGCCTTCGATGGAACTAGAGATCTTTGCGGCGTGAGGGTGATGGCGGGGTAGCGGTGTGGTGGAGACACCACCGACTCTATGAATAGAGCTATCCTCTGTGATGATTGGTCGTAAGTAGGATGTTATCTCGTATGGTGGTGGTCGGTGGAAAATTGATGAGTGCGACTTGGACCAACCTCTCACCTCTCCCTACTAGAGACATGAATATGTATGGGCCTCGCCCTCTCTCAAATGTTTCCCCATGCTACGGGAGATGATAGATCTCAGATCAAATTGAGCTCAACAGCTCCATAAGCTCCATAACTTGCATGGATCGAATGACCTCTCTTAGTATGAGGCGTCTTGAACCGGTGGAGGTGAAGTATGAATCATCCTTCATCTTTGTCGACCTAGAGAGGATGAAACTGGTTTGTTGTAAATAGTGGTGAAGTCAAAACAGGTAACTCCTCAATAGCTGAACGGGCGACTGCCTCCATATCCCTAGAAATCCTAGTATGATATTGCTTAATCATGTAGTTTTTGTTCCTTCATTGTGTTCTAGTAGAATGAGAGGAGTGAGAGCTAGACCTGTACTCAAAAGTAGGGGAGAGGATCTTGATGAGAGGGTCTTAGCTCTCATTGGGGTGATACGAAACCATGGGCATGCGAAAGATGTGATGCGTATTGTCCTTCTTTGAAGGCGGTGGAATTTCCACTGCTTTCCTCTTCAATAAGGAGATGTCATAATCCGAAGGTAGATCGATCTAGATGACCGACTTACGCGGACCACGCGATCCTGTGGGTTATGAGGAGTGCCCTCACAGGTGATCTTCACTCCCTTAAATCCACTACCGAAATGGATCAGGTTGGTATGATCAGCTAGGGGAGATTGGCCTGATCCAAGGCCAAGTCCATGCCATATGGGAAAGTGAACACAAACTTCTATTAGCCTGCCTTTTCTAATCAACTGCAAAAATTGAAGGACTGAACTATAGTTGTAACTGTAACTCATGTTGAGAATCTGCAATATAGGAAATGGGCTTGGATCAAATTTCAATTTTTGTTGATTTCTGAAATTGAATTTAAGAATTGAACCCACATCCAACATCTTGGAAGTGTTAAGTGGAGTTCAAATGGATTTAGAGAGGATTTGGAAATTTTTAACTGGAAATAGGAATTTTTGAATATGAATCCAACTTCAACAAATTTGGGTATGTTGAAAAGTGAATTCAAATATTTTTAAAGAGATGCTTCCATAGGTTCATGTTTGAAATTAGATTTTTGATTTGATGACCCATTCCTTTAACAAATTTGAGTATGTTAAAATAATGGTAAATTGGTTTTGATTTTGATTTGGTATTTTGAGATCCACCTTAGCAAATTTGGGTATGCTAAGTGAGGTGTTTGAAAACAATTGTCTCTTTTTCTTTTATTTTATTTTGTCTTATGAATATTTTATGATTTTGAAAGTTAGAATTCTCACTTAGCAAATTTGGGTATGCTAAGTGAAGAATCCAAGTGTGTTTTGTTTTTGTTTGAAAAATTTTGAAAATAAGATTCTTAGCAAATTTGAGTATACTAAGAAAATCTTAAAGTGTCTCATTTATTTTTGATATATTGATATTTGAAAAATATGATCCTTAGAAAATTTAGGTATGCTAAGGAAGTCCTAATGTGTTTCATTTGGTTTGATTTATTTTTTATTGAAAGTGAAAACTTCACTTTAGAAAATATGATATGCTAAAAAAATGAAGTTCCACTTAATTTTGTGAAATGAAAATTTCACTTAGAAAATTTGAGTATGTTAAATGAAGTTCCAAATGTGTTTGAAAATTTTTGTTTTGAATTTGGAAACTTCACTTAGAAAATTTGAGTATTCTAAATGAAATTCCAAATGTGTTTGAAAATTTTTGGTTTTGGATTTGGAGACTTCACTTAGCAAATTTGAGTATGCTAAATGAAGTTCCAAATGTGTTTGAAATTTTATTTTGAGAAGTTGAAACTTTACTTTAACAAATGTGGTTTGCTAAAAGTTCCAAATATGTTTGAAATTTTTTGGTTTTGAATTTGGAAACTTCACATAGCAAATTTGAGTATACTAAATGAAGTTCCAAATGTGTTTGAAATTTTTTGGTTTTCAATTTTAAAACTTCACTTAGAAAATTTGAGTATGCTAAATGAAGTTTCAAACGTGTTTGAAATTTGTTTTGAATTTGGAGACTTCACTTAGCAAATTTGAGTACGCTAAATGAAGTTCCAAATGTGTTTGAAATTTTATTTTGAGAAGTGGAAACTTCACTTTAGCAAATGTGGTATGCTAAAAGTGAAGTTCCAAATGTGTTTGAAATTTTGTTTTGAGAAGTGGAAACTTCACTTTAGCAAATGTTGTATGCTAAAAGTGAAGTTCCAAATGTGTTTGAAAATTTTTGGTTTTGAATTTGGAGACTTCACTTAGCAAATTTGAGTATGCTAAATGAAGTTCCAAATGTGTTTGAAAATTTTTGGTTTTAAATTTGGAAACTTCACTTAGAAAATTGAGTATGCTAAATGAATTCCAAATGTGTTTGAATTTTTTTTTTGATTTTGAATTTGGAGACTTCACTTAGCAAATTTGAATATGCTAAATGAAGTTCCAAATATATTTGAAATTTTTTGAGACCAACACGAGGTGAGGTCCTAAAACCTAAAGATGTTGGCTAGCTTAACTTAAGGATGAAATAAGTTAAGTGCCAATGGAAAGAAAGATAGTCTAGAGTTCATACAAAAGTACAAACCCACTAGCAAGACTTAGAGATAATGATCATTTACCAAATATGGAGAGAGGAACCTTCCCGGAGTCGCTAGAAAAATATGTTGGTGAAAATTTAACATTCATGTGTGTCCTCTCATCTATTCCTCCTTTCCTTTCTATGGTGGAAAGAAAGATAGATAAGAACACAGGGGAATATAAATTTGCCTTGGTCGGATGCCACGTAGATCCACAGATGTACTTATTAGGGTGATCAGGTATGACATTAAGGAGAGGTGTACTATCTTGAAAGATAGAAGTTACCACCCTACAATGGATCTAATCACCAAAATAAGGACTCCTAAAGACGTTGGATCTTGAGTGTAGAGATTCTTACTTTACATAGAAAAGTAAAGTAAGGTTTATTTTGGGTTTGTTAAGTTCCCAGGCAATAGTTAATTACATCCTAAGGAATGGATTCCATGGAAACTCTTGATTAAGGTAAATGATCATTGTCTCTAAAGATTTCAATAGAAAAGAATATCAATCGATTAGCTTATTTTTGAAGATCAAATGAGATTGATCAAAAGAGAGAGTTATTATCAAAGCCAAATGAAGACAAGTAGGAGATGCTCATGATGCTAGGAATCCTAGTGAGCATCTCAAACTATCCTATGGTTGGGCTTTACAATTTTGAAATTGATTTAATTTATTTGAGTTGAATTTTTTATTAGAATGCTAGGGCTTATAATTCCACAATACAAGGTCATGGAAATCCCTAAGAGGTGAGGATTAATGCTTAAGTCCCACAAAGGGGAGAAGCAACCTTAGAATCTAAATCTATGGAGCTTTGGTAAGGATCAAAAGTACAACCTAAATCTAAGACAAAAATGGGTATTTGGTTTACCTCCATAAGAGAGGACATACCAGCCGACTGCTTGGACTTACAACTACCTTGGGGTGGCCGCCAACTAACTCCTCCTATGATTTTAAATTCATATAGGCAAGTCATATGCTTTATGCAAGATAGTCGATTGTTGTTTATTTAGAAAGAGACCATGTCCTTAAACTCACTCCCTAAAGAGACTAGATCATGTAAGGGTATACTTCAAATGACCTAAATCTAATGCAATTTAAATTTATTTTATTTTCATTTTTGGACAATCATTTTTTACTCGGGCTAATAGGATTCATATGCCTAATGCATGAGAAATAAGATTATTGACCAAAATTAGCAAGAAGGGGAGGAGGTGTGTTTTCTCAAGCTCTCCAAATGTGGAAGCTCTCCAATTAAGAGTGAAATAAGATGCATTTATGCATGATTTTATAAAAGAAATACTCATCTAGCTAAATGGTTGCCAATTCTTTTATCTTGATTTTAAACCTAAGTTTTAAGTGAGGTTATGAGTTCTTTATTTTAATTTTGAATTGTTAAATTTGGTAGAAGATTTATTTTTCTCTAAGAGCCTAATCATCATCCAGGCCATACATAAAAAGAAAGAAACTAGAAAAGGATATCATTTAATGCACAAGCTAAACAAATCATCAATCAATTTATAAAGCTAAGCACAAAAGAATAAGAGGCCAATGTAGTTGGGCACCATCTTAGACTATCCAAAGTTCTTACTAGAAGGCCCGAAAACAAATTAGGCAGCCGAGCTCTACCCTTATACAACCTGGATTATAAATGAATTAAACATAATTAAATAAGGAATTCATTATTGTGGGGGTCTTTAAGCTTCATTTCTTCATTCTTTCTTTCTTCTTTCTTTTTCTTTTCTTCTTTCTTCTTTGGTTCCTTCTTTTGGATAGTTGGAAGGTGGATGCTCCAAAAGGCTTCACATAGTACATAAGGCAAAGCCTTATAATCAATGCTTATCCTAATCCCCATAACAATCATTCTAAAATCCTGATTGCAAAAATTACATGAAAAGATAAAATAGAGATTAGCTAAACAACCCACACAAACCCCAAGCTTGTATATTGGACTTATTACCCCACACAAGGGTGACTAAGTCCACCTGGCCTATTGGATTATGTTTATGGGTATAAGCACCGCATAAAGTATTTATATTTCTTACAATGCCCTTCATAATCCCCCTACATAAGATAATGGTTAGACTAAGATCGCCCCATTCATCTACAAACATGCCTAACATATATCATATATCAAAAATAAAAGCAAGCATCAAACCATGCACCAGCTAAAGCTAGAAGTGGTGACTTTTTTGTATATGGTGTGGGTTAATCTAAGTGTGAAAAATGTTCAACTTAGAGGAGGGTATCATTTAAGTGATTTAATTATTTTGGATTGATTTTATTTTGTGTTTTGATTAGGTTCAAATGAATCCTACAATTAATTACTAAGTTATAAAGAGAGGGAAAGAGAAGAGAACTCCTCTTCCTTCCCTAACCTAAGTAATTTCTAAAGTGGATTCATGTTTTAGTTTTATTTAGTGAATGTTTTAATTAAGTGTTTAAATTAATCATAAGTTTCGATGAACTCTAAACTAACCTATTCAAAAAGAAAGGCATTTTAAGATTAAGTAAAATGAACTAAATTCACAAAACACACATCACTTCATTTCTTTCCCAACATGTATAACATGCAAATGAATGGATCCAATGCATATTTATACATACTAAATGGGAATGTTTAGAACACTTTATGATGCATGCTAAGTAATATTTATTTAAGAAAGTTTGAAGGTTTATGATGCATGATTTTCATTAAGTAGCAAAGGGTTTCTTATCTAATTTTCACATGCACATATGAATGTATGCATAAGTAAATGCCATTATTATTAAGAGGTGTATAAGATCTACTTAGGGCTACTTAAAACCATGCAACCTCATTATCACTTTCTTTAAAATACAAATGTACAAAAGAAATGAATGGAAAAGAGAGAATGCAAAATTTGATTTATTTTTGTTTTCAATTTATATGTACAAGTAGGTGTCCTTCTTAAGTAATAGCATAGGAATGAATAGGGTATGGGCAAGTGTGTTAGGTTCTTTTCAAATGAACCATACACCTTGCCAAATCCTATTCAAAACTATGCTACAAAAAGAGGGAAGGAAAACCTAAACTAAGTACATCCTTATATTTTACTTACATGCAAACTTATAAGTAATACATAAGTAACACACTTTTATTTTTGATAATTGATTTATATATTTTGAAAATAATTTGGATTTAATAGTGATACTAGCCACTCATATTCTTACTTTAGCCAACACATGTCATTTGACATAAAGGAAACATTTTCATTTTTAAATTCGATTTTTGAAAAGCATGGATGCATGAAACCATATGACACACATATTTAGCATGTTGGGGAAGAACTAAAGCAATGAAAGCATGTAAACACATTCACTTTAATTAAATCCTAAAGACAATCTTATGAAATAAGAAAGCTTAAAGTAAATTAAAATTTATTTAATGTGATTTTTATTTAATCTTGAATTTGATTTAATTTTGAAAATATGAGTTGAGTTTGATATTCCTAACTCATTCCCACATGTGTTTGACATTTTGTTTAATCTTTAGATGAATATATTCATTTTATACTTTGATTAGTTAAGTTATGAATTAAACATCTTAATTATCCCTTACCCACACCACCTTAACATAATTAATCAAAAAAATATGATCCAATGAGATGACATAAAATCTCACAAGGAATTTAAATTTTCAATGCACCTAGAAAGAAAGGGGCCTAATACAATTTGGCTTATGATTAATGATTAATTAAGCTAAGTGGTTTAACTTAAATAATTTTAAATCACCCCTCACACATATGAGTTGAATTTTGATTTTCTTAATTGAACTTAGCTTCTTGAACACCTAAGCATCTACCCCAAGTAGGTTAATTAAGTTTTGGAAGTTTTTAGAATTTTAAGAAATTAATTAAGGGGTAATTTGAGAATTAATCCTTAATTAAGAGAATATTAAGGAAGAAAAGGGGGGTTTAAGGAATAACTTAGGAAAAATACACCAAAATTATCCCCTAAACTTCCCATTTACTGAAATAGACCTTAATCAACCCAATCAGAGGATTAACTCACTGATCAAATCCTTAATTATCCTTAATTACATTAAGGGGTAATTAGGAAATGAATTAGTATTTTCTCAATTAAATAACCAATAAATCCCAAAAAATAAGGGGAGGCAGAAATCATCCCCCAAAATGTACTCAAGAATTTGGAATAATTAGTGGATTAATTATGGAGTAATTATCAAATTAATATTTCTAATAAAACCCAAAATTAGAGAAAGATTATATTCAAATTCTATTAAAACCAATTTTAGAATATTCTAGATTGAATTATCTTTCAGTGGCAATTAACCTCATATTTTTTTTTTATTTTTCTTCAGAGAGATATGAATTTTTGAAGTTTAGAAGATTAATTAGAAATTAAATAAACTTTAATTAATTCCCTATGACATGACAGTGCTTACAGCTACCTTAAAGTCGCATAGCTTGTGGCGGGTACATGCTTTTGCCTCCACTGTTCAATCAAGAATTGAATGCTAGGATTTAATCCATAGTTTAGAGGGGATAAAATAGGATATAAAATGTGATTTAATCTCAACCATCCATCCAAAATATGTGGATGGATGGCGAAGATCATCCCTGTTCTTCCCTGAGGAACAATGGAGATCGACCACTTTCAAAGGGAATATCCGAGCTCAATCGAGCTTGGATTGGATTGAAACTCAACCCACACCATCTAAACCTAATGACAAGCACATCTAATGGTCAAAATTCCATGGGATCAAAATTTCTTTTACAAAGCTCCACACCACATTGAGTTTAATGGTAAAAAATTCGCTTGATTCCCTTGGAGGAGCTTTGTATGGTTGAGATGAAGCTTAAGTCTTCTGAGGTTGAGGTGGATCTCCTATGGAGCTCAATTTGGGTGTGAAGTGGATCTTGGTTTGGTGTGTGGAGGATCCTTGGAGCTCCTGCTTTGGAAAATGGGCTCAAACTCCCTAGAGCTTAGGATCACTCTAGAATCACTCCTCGGCTTCTATGCTTGTGTGTGTGAATTGGGAGAGGTATATCTCCCACTTATTTTGATCCAATTGACCTTAGGCAGTGGGTTGTTTGATCTATTAGATGCATGCACATGGTCAGTTTGGCTAGAGGAGTGGAATGGTAACTCCCTATGTGCTCAAATTGAGTGGGAGATTGATTCCCATGTGGCCTATTTGAGCCATGTGCTTGATTTTGGCCTTTGGTCAAGTTTGGTTGACCAAAACCCATTGGGTTGGGAGTACCACCCTCCCTAGGGTTCACTTGACCTATTAGAGAGAGTATCAAGTAGGTATGAAGAGAAATTGACCAAATTCCCCATGGATTTGACCAAAATTTACCATACGACTTAGGGGTAAAATGGTCATTTGGTTTATTTTTGAATTTGGATATGTTGTGTATGTTGAGAAAATATGTTTGGCCAAGTTTCATTGGATTTGGAGTTCATTTGATTTGGTTTGGCTCATGTTGACCCATTTAGGTCAAAATGGGTCAACTTGGGTCAAGTTGACCAATTGGTCTAATTGGGTCAAACCAAGGGTTGGGTCAAGTTCATATGACTATTTGAAATATTTTTGTGGCTTCGGTTTAATTCAATTTGGTTTAGGTTTGAATTTGGTACATATGACTTCATTTAGGTCAAATGGGTTAAGTTGACAAATTTGACCCATTTGACCTATTTGAGCTAGGTCATGGGTAGGTTTAGGTTTGTCATATGAAGTGGATTGGTATCTTTTTTTTACCAATCAAATTTGGTTAATTTGAATTTAGCTCAACATGACCCTTTAGGTCAAGTTGGGTTCAAGATTGGGCTGGGTTAGGTCTTGGCCATTGAGGCTTTGGTCAAGTTCAACAAGTGATTTGGAATGAACTTGACCCATTGGTTTCAATCAATTTGGCTTAGATCAAATTTGACACATTTTAATTTTTTAGGTCAAGTTGGGTCAACTTGGGTCGTGGATTAATTTAGGTTAAAAAATGTTGACTAATTCAAGTTGGTCATGAATGAACTTAGAACAATAGTTTCAATCAATTTGGCTTATGGTAGATTTTGGCTATGTTGAGTTTCATTTTGGCTAATTGTAGACTTGGTCAAGCTTTAATTTGACTTGGTTTGACTTAATTTGATTGATTGATCATCTCATGATGATTGTTGATCATGATGAGAGGCGTAGATGGGCTTAGTTCAATCCAATTTAGATTAGAATTTGGCTCATAAAGGGTACTTTAGGTCACTTGTCAAGTGAGCTTAAGTGGGTCAAATGGCTTGGTCAAAGCTTGATTTTAGTTTGATTGAACTTGTATATGGACTTATGATTGAAATATAAATCCATTTCTTGCAAGTGGTTTGAAGAATTCAAATGAGATTCATTTGACAATTTCATATTCAAAGGAAGAATATGAATATATTTGGGGTTTGATTGAATTTAGAAAGTGATTGAAGTTTGGATTTATATTGATTTAATCATGATTTGAAGTTTGATTTTTTAAGTGATTTTGGTAGTTTGATTTGATTTAATTATTTTGTTGTTTGAAATTTTCATTTATATATGGGAGAATATAAAAAAAATTTCATGAATTTGGTGATGATTTGGTGATCCTTGATTAAATTTGAATTTGGAATTTGAGATTTTTGATTTGAATTTAGATTTTTATATTGAATATAAATGAGAATATAAATGATGGTTTTATATAGTTGATTTTTATGATTAAGGGACTTAGTTGATTGGATTTGATTGATTTAGTGATTGATTTTGAAATTTTATTATGTGAATATAGAATATAAATGGTTGTAGAAAAATTTGAATTTGAAGATGATTTAGGCTAAGTCCAGAGGGAATTGGACTTTTATGTTATTTTGGAATATCATGGGTTTCAATCATGGGTTTCAATCATGGGTTTCAATCATATGAATTGAGTTTGGAGAAAATCAAATATAAGGGTAAGCAAATTTTTTTAACACCCCTAAGGCATGACCTAATCCTATGGCTAACCCTTCTAAGTCTCTAGGGATAGGTTCAGTGTCCACCTAATCACTAGATGTATCTTAAGACTAAGGATCTCTTGGTGTCTAAGAGAAGTCATATGTCTAAGATGGAGGGGTTGAGAGCTCATCCTAAAAAAAAAAGGTCAACACCTTCCAACTACCCCGTGAGCATTGGAGGGGTCGCAATCAAGTCCATGTGGTTTGGTTTGAGTGGTGGAATGCATGGGAGGTGGCTCAAGGCTTGATGTGGGCTGATGGAACTCCCTTGATCCCTTAGTTTCTTGGTTTAGGAGGGAGGTGAGTTAGCTCACCTCCCTTTGGTCCATGCAAACCTAGCCCACTTAGGGTAGGCTAGGTGGCTAGGTGATATCCCATTTGGGTGTTTGATGGCTGCCAAGGATGATAAGAGAGTGGACTTTGCCAATTTTGGCAAAATCCCACATGGGGAGGCTTATCCAAGGGGGATTTGCCTTAGATTTGGCTCCAATTGGTTTGACTGATTTTGGGCTGACCTAGGATAGGTTTGGGTCGGGTTAGTCAGGTTGCAAGGTCCTATGAGTTGGTTTCATGGGTTTTGGCTTAATTTGGTCAAATGGGTCAATTTGGATCATGTTGGATTAGGTTGACCAATTAATCAAATTAGGTTAAACCAAGGCTTGTTATGTTCAAATGATGATTTGAAGTGTTTTAGTTCAAGTGGTATCAATTAATTTAGCATAGGTTTGATTTTTGGCTTATTTGGATTCATATATGTCAAATGGGTCAAGTTGACCAATTGACCAATTTGACCAAATTGGCTAAATTTGCTTAGGTTGAGTGTTGGTTCAAGTTCAATTGGTTAATTAAAAATGATTGTAGCATTTGGTTTGTATAATTTTGGATTTAATTTAGATTTTGGCCACTTGGACCCTTTAGGTCAATTTGGGCTAAGTTGGGTTAGGTTGATGAATTGGTCAAATTGGGCACAATTATGACTTTGGTAAAGTTCAATAATTAATTTGGAATGAACTTGAGCCATTGGTTGCAATCAATTTGGGTTGGATCATGATTTGACTTATTTTTACCTTTTAGGTCAATTTGGGTCAACTTAGGTCAAATAACCAATTGGGTTTGGTTTAGCTCAATTGATAGTCAAGTCATGTTCAATTATTGATTATGAGTTTGTGTGAATCAATGGTTTCAATTGATTTGGTGTATGATGAGTTTTGACTAGTTTGGACAAATGACCAAGTTGACTTAGTTTGACCCAATTCAAGACAAATTGATCATCCTAGGGTGATCAATGATCATGGTATGAGGTTTGGATGGGCTTGGTTCAATCCAATTTGGATTAGATTATTACTTGGTTCATATGAGTTCCGTAGGCCACTTTGGGTCAAGTGGACCTAAAGGGGTCAATTGGCTTGGTTTTGGTTTGATTAAGATTTAGTTAAATTTATATATGAGTTTAGGATAGAAATATAAATCCAATTGTAATTACTTTGTCCAATGATAGGTTTTGGTTCATTTGAAATTTTTAAGTCAAAAGTGCTAAGTTGGGCTTGACTTGGGTTGATTTCAATTTGGCTTGATGATTATATGTTTCATTTATATTTGGATAGATGATTGGAAGGAATGATTGATTCAAGAGAAAATCCATTGATTTTGGCTTAATTTAGATGGGTTTTGGATAAGTCTAAGGAATTGGCTTAAAGGGCTTAAATTAGGCTTTGATTTGATTTTAGATTTGGTTTTGTCTATTTGAATTTATTTTTCATTTATATTTATGAATATGAATGAAGATATAAATGACTTATGAGAAAATCACTTGAGTTTGGAGTGATTTGGAAGCAAATGTGACTAAGCTCATAGAGGTAGGTTAAAATGGCTTAAAGAAAATTGATTTAGTTTGATTTAGTTTTGATCATTATAATGTGACTTCCATTTATATTTGTGAATATAAATGAATATATATTGGTTTATGAGGAAATCAATTGAGTTTGACTTGATTTGAATGGGATTTAGCTAAGTTCATGGAGGTAGGTCCATATGGCTTAAGAAGGGTCTTGGTTGATTTGGATTTAGTTTGATTTAGTTTTGATCATTTGAATTTATATTTCATTTATATTTGTTAAAATAAATGATAATATAAATGATTGATGAAGAGATCAATCAAGTTTGGATTGAATTGGGTGGAGATTTGGCTAAGTCCATGGAATTCAATCATAAGGCTTAAGGAGGATTTTTGAGTTTAAATTTGATTTTGGGTTTCAATCATTTGGAATTGAGTTTAGACTTGAATTTGATAAATGATTGAGAGATTGAATTGATCTTGGAGAAAATCAATTGAATTTGGATTGATTTGAATTTGGCTAAGGTTAAGCCTATAAGATAAAATCATAGGGCTTAAGAAGGATTTTGATTTTGGATTTGATCATGGGTTTTAATCATTTGATTTGGAATTTGGATTTGGATTTGGTATTGGATGTAAATTTGAAGTTTGTTTGAGAAGGGAAATCTAGGTTGGGTTTAGGCCATAGGATGGGCATGTCTCCCTAAATCCCTAAGGTATAACCTACCCCTATGGCTAACCCTAAGTCTCTAGGCATAGGTTAAGTGTTCACTTAATCACTAGAAGTGTCTTAAGACTAAGAAAATCTTAGTGTCTATAAGAGTCTTAGATCTATGTTGAGGAGGTTGAGAACTCACTCTAAAAGTGAGGTCAACAATAGCTAGAACCAACCAACCTAAGGTGCCCGTCGGTGTGCAATGATTAGCTAGGAAGAAGGCATATAGACTTATATCTCCCTAAAGTGGGACTAATCGCCAGGATAGTCTGTCATTAGCTTGGCAGGTGCTATCCAACTTATGGCTGCCCGTCAGTGTGCAACGACTATGCTAAGAAGAATGCATAGTAGACTTATATCTTCCAAAGCAAGAATCAACCATTGGGGTGACCTGTTGGTGCACAATAGATCAAACCCGACCTAAGGGTGACTACTAAGCTGGGTGTCACAAAGATGGACTGGACCATATCGAAATAGTCAAGAGGAAAGGAGCCACTAGGGACTTACCCTAAACCTCAAATATACTCAACCAGTTAGTACACAAAGGCTAGTGTAAGAAGAAAGCATAGGAGATTTATATCTTCTGAAACAAAGTTGACATGAGGGTAGCTTACCAGCCGCATAGTAAGGCCAACCATACTAATAAGGCACTCATCGGAGTATAATGGTTGAGTCACAAAGAAAGCATAGCAGACTTACATTCTCCTAAACAAGGAACTATTGGTTCAGCTCGACATGGAGTAGCTAATGAGTGAGGGCTACTATCAACTCAAAGTTGCCCAGGATAAAAGATGTGTGTTTATTTAATATGTGTTTATGTATAGTTTATGTTTGTGTTATGTCGATGGAGGATAGGATGTTGCTTGGGTTCTCTTACACTTATCCTAAACATATCATGGCATAATCAAAAATAAAATATTTTCAGTTGGGAAGACATTGAATTTGAAATAGAATTTTCATTGATGAGAAAGATTTTCAAACACATAAGGATAATATTTCTTTAAGTAGAGCCCATTGATTAGAAACATTGGATGCTCTGCATTATGATTAATAAGTTGATAAGATCCTCCCTAGTGGGCCTTCTCTATGGCAAAAGTGCCTTCTCAAGTGGGTTCAAAGTTGCCTCCCATCTTTGATGGGTAACAATCAGTCTCCTTAGAACTAAAACAAGCTCTCATACTCAAAAAGCTCTAGGACGGACCAACTTATTGTTAACTTGAATCATTTAAGCTTTATACAACTTGAGGTTTTGGCATGCCTGTAGGCATCTCTCCTCCAAACCTTCTAGCACTTCTAATTGCAACTTGGCATTCTGCTTCATTGTGATCCTGCTACCCACAACTATCCTTAATGATGGGAGTTAGAGTTCTAATGGTAGAATCCCTTCGAACCCATACACTAAGGAGAGGGAGTACACTGAGTTAGAGTTTTGTTTGTGGTACGGTAATCCCATAAGGCTTCAAATAACTGCTCATGCCATAATCATTTGTTGTCATCGACCATCTTCTTTAATATTTGGATGAGAGTTTTGTTGAAGGCTTCTGCTAGTTCATTTGCCCTCGGGTAGTAGATGGTAGAGTATCTCCAATCTATGTTGTGTCTCTAGGCAAAGCTATTAATTTTGGTTCTTTGAATATAGTATCCATTATTGCATATAATTCATTGAGGCACCCCAAATCTATATATAATATGGTTCCTGAGAAACCAGCACATGCTATGCTGTGACCTCTCTAAGTGGAATTACCTCTGCCCACTTGGAGAAGTAGTAGTGGCATCAAGGATGAATCGATGACCTTTGGAAGAAGTAAGGTCAATCAGAACCACTATGTTAGTATCCCAACACTTGAATGGACACGAGGCCAATGTTGGGTGTCGAATGTTGGGTGGTTGGTGTAGGACCACACCGTGTACTTGACATTGGTGGCTTCACCTAGCTACATCCATGCAGTTTGTAATCATCGACAGCTAGTAGTATCCTAGTCTCTTGATCTTGGCTTTCATATTCGGACCGGATTGATGAGCTCGGCATAGTCCCTAGTGCACCTCGATCATGATATTATGGGCTTCATGCTTGTTTAAATAGCATAACCACATATGATAGAAGGACTTGGTATAAGACATCATCCACAAGGGCATAGGAAAGTGTCCTTTGCTTCATCTGGTGAGCTAGTGACTTCTCTTGAAGTAGTTTGTCTTTATTTAGGTAGTCCATGAATGGTTTCCTCCAATATAGCTCCACATCCTTTTTGGAAAGGACAATCTCTCCTTCAAGATAATACTTTTTGATGAGTTCAATATCAATAAGGGATAAGACTTATCTATTTTGGATATTTATTAATATGGACTCATCTTCTGAACATGTCAACTCTTTGGCAAGCTTGGCTAAAGCATCTACTATGGTGTTTTCTCCTCGAGGAATCTTATAAATAATAACCTCTAGGATTTGGGCCAGCAACTCTATAGTGTACTTGTGGTAGTGGTGGAACTTTGGCTTTAAAACCTTGTAAGACCGTGATTTGGTTGATGACTAATTGAGAATCCCAAAGATTTTGATGTTCTGGATGCTTAGAGTATTGGCTAACTCCATCGATAATCAGAGCCTCATATTTGGCTTTATTGTTGGTGCATGGATTGGATAAATGATATGAGAATCTTATCACATCACGATCTGGAGTTAGGAGAACTAGTCATACCCATATCTTTCTTAGAAGAGTAGATTGTGGTTCTTCTCCTCTTTGAGATGAAATCACACCATCAAAATACATCTCCTAGCAGCTAATTATGGTGTGCCCTCAGTTCATGATCTATTCATCGGGGAGGTCATCATTAAGTGGAGAATCAACAGAAGTGGGTGTGTTGCTAAGAAATTCGCAAGTGCTTGTCTTTCACCATACAAAGGGGTATGAAATTGATGTCAAACTGTGATAAAATCTTGGACCAACATGCCAACCATTCGAATAATGTCGATCGTGTCATGAGATATTACTGTGGATTGATTCTAGAGATCAAGTTCACCTTATGAGAAAGCATGTAATGCCATAGCTTTTGGAATGCAAAGATTAAAGCTAGGCAATGCTTCTCAATGGGTGGATAATTTTCTTTAGTAGGGATTATATGATGGTTGAGATATTAAAGCACATTTTCCTTCCCTTCGTCAATGGTTTTAGCCAAAAAAGTGCCAATGGGAGTCATCTAATGCAACATTATATAGTATGAGTGGCTTGCCCGGGATAGGGGCTGCTAGAATTAGCGATCATCAGGTAATGCTTGATGTCTTCAAAGGCATGTTGGCACTTATCATCCCACTTGAACTTGGCATCCTTTTTGACAAGTGCCAAGAATGGCTGGCATCTACCGACATGTTGGATATGAAGCATCTTAGAAATGCCAACCGCTCTTGGAATGATTTGAGTTGAGTTAAACTTTTTGGGGGTGACAATTTTAATATTGCTTTGATCTTTTTTGGGTTGATTTCAATTCCCTGGTGTCGAGCAACAAACCCAAAGCATTTCCCTGAAGCTACTCTGAATGCACATTTTAGGGGGTTCATTTTGAGGTTAAATTATCTTAGTCATTCAAAATCTACTCTAAAGTTAAAGAGATGGTCTTTCTTTTCTTTACTTTTGACCATGAGATCATCGACATAACATTCAACTTGATGATGAATGAGTTCATAAAAGATTTAAGTCATAGTCCGCTGGCAGGCAGGCAACTCCAGCATTTTTAAGGTCAAAAGCATGACCTTATAGTAATAGATTTTGATCGTGGTTAGAAAAGTAGTATTTTTCTCATCCTCGGCCATCTTTATTTGGTTGTATCCAGATGAGCCATCCATGAAGGAGAAGACTACATGAGATGAGGCAATGTCCACCATCAATTCTGGTATTGGTAGTGGAAATTCATCTTTTGGGCATGCCTTATTTAGATCCCTAAAATCAATGTATATGCGAATTTGGCAATTCTTTTTCTTAACTGGGATGATGCTGGCTAACCAAGTAGGGTTTTTTTTTCTTGAATGAAACCAACATTGATCAATTTCTTGACTTCAAAATGACCTGTTGTCAAAGTGTAATTGCATGCATCTAGGAGCTTGCTTAATAGGGTTAGCACTAGGCTCATTGCTAGTTTATGGACTGCTACATCACGAGCCAATCTAGGCATATATTCATAACTCCATGCAAATCTGTTCTTAAACTCAATGAGTAGCCTAACTAAGTCATTGATTTCAATTTCGTTCAACAAGGAACTGATGTATGTCGGACATGGATTGTCTTCAATCCCCAGGTTGATTTCTTTGAGCTCGTTGATGGTTGACTTTATCTCTTCTTCGAACTCTGGTTGTGCATCTTTGACTTCAAAATCATATGGACCACCAAAAGTTTCTAAGCACACCTCTTAATATGAGTTAATGTGATTTGAAAAGAACCTATCAAATTCCATGTGATTGGTGATGACTAAATAATAATCATCATCATTGACTGGACCAACGATACTGAATCCTAGTCCTGATCTTGATTGAGAGTTCTTATTTTTGTTGTTCCATATTCTTTCAAAGTAGTATGACCTATGTTTGGACCAAGTATGTGGGATTAACCCTTTCTTTACTAAATTATGAACACAAGAAGAGTGTCAATCAAATGGTAGTTCTATTAAATCTTTATATAAATCATCCTCAAGTTCTACATCAACTTCTTGACTTGAGGATGATGCTCTTAAAAAGAATCTATGAGTCTTCACATCTGTGGATGATTTAGGGGCATCTTTAACTACCAAACTCCCAACTTTTTGAGAGGAAAGTAGGGTTTGAGCTAAGGTTCCCAACTAACGCTTGACTATTTCACATATAGACTTGGATATACTTATGCTTTGCTTTGTAGCCCAATCTTCATCGATGTCTAGCTCGAGTGTCACCTCTAAAGTAGTTTGCTGCTAAGAAGAGTTGGCTGGTGTGCTAACCATACAACACTCATCCTCTGAACTAGATTCTAAGTCTATATGGATAGTGGGTGTACTCCTAGTAGTTGGGACATATATCTTATTGGGTGGCCAATAAGAAAGTTTTCCACCACTGAGACTGCCATTGAACTAGCCTCTTCCTCTGCCTGGTGGCAGTCGGGTTATCATACCCATATGTTCGAATGGAGTAACGAACTATAGGTGAAATCTAATCTTAAGCTCCACTTCCTCCTCCGAGTCCACTTCTCGCTCCCTTTTATTTTCTTTTTCTTTTTCTTTTCTCTTTTCTATTTATTTTTATTTTTTCTTTTTCTTATTTTATGATACGTGAATTTTGATTGAGTTTGCAAGAGTAAACTTGTTGATTTTGAGGGAGGCAGTAAGATGCATCTTGTATATGCCAACCTCATGAACTGCAAATGGCTTAAGATCTCTTCATACACTGATGTAGAGAGGATGGAACCATGTTGTTCTCATGTATCCATAGTCTCCAAAGCAAAATATTAAAGATGTATCAGAGTCTATAATGTGAAACTTGGCTTTATTCTTCTAATCATCTATCTCCAAAGAAACACTATGGAGCCTAAGGCCCTCTGCCTTGTTCATTGAATCCTCTCAACATCATCCTTTCTTTTTAGAGTTTGAAGATATTGATCCTCAAGTAGGCAAGGGCTCTTAAACTTATAATATTGACTGATGTAGTTAGTTCCAAAATGAAATCATCTGGATCACATGAAGTTTCTAAGCACACCTCCTTATATGAGTTAATGTGATTTGAAAAGGACCTATCAAATTCCAAATGGTTGGTGATGACTAAGCAATAATCATCATCATCGACTAGACCCCGGTATTGAATCTTAGTCTTGATCGTGATTGAGAGTTCTTGTATTTGTTGTTCCATATTCTTTCGAAGTAGTTTGACCTGTGTTTGGACCAAGTATGTGGGATTAACCCTTTCTTTGCTAAATTATGAACACAAGGAGAGTATCAATCAAAAGGAAATTCTATTAAATCTTTATATGAACCATTCTCAATTTCTACATCGACTTCTTGACTTGAGGATGATGCTTCCAAAAAGAATCTATGAGTCTTCACATTTATGGATGATTTAGGGGCATCTTTAACTACCAAACCCTCAACTTTTTGAGAGAAAAGTAGGGTTTGAGCTAAAGTTCCCATCCGATGCTTGATTATTTCACATATAGACTTGGATACACTTATTCTTTGCTTTGGAGCCCAGTCTTCTTCAGCCCAGCTTGAGTGTCACCTCTAAAGGAGTCTGTTGCTGAGAAGAGTTAGCTGGTGTGCTAACCATGGACTCATCCTTTGAACTAGATTCTAAGTTTATATGGATAGCAGGTGTACTCCTAGTAGCTGGGACATATATCCTTTTGGGTGGCCAATAAAGAGGTTTTCCACCCCTAGGGATGCCTTTGAACTGGCCTCATCCTCTGCCTAGTGCGGTCAGGTCATCCTACCCATATGTTCGAATGGAGTAATGAACTGTGGGTGGAATCTAATCTTAGGCTCCATTTCCTCCTCCAGGTCTACTTCTCTCACCCTTTTATTTTCTTTTTTTTTTCTCTTTTCTATTTCTTTTTCTTTTCTTTCTTTTTCTTCTTTTATGATATGTGGATTTTATTGAGTTTGTGAGAGTAAACTGTTGGTTTTGAGGGAGGTAGTAAGCCGCATCCTCTTATATGCCAACCTCGTGAATTGCAAATGGCTTGAGATCTCTAATGACATAGTAGGTGATCACACCTCTCACAAATTTCATACACTGATGTATAAAGGATGGAACTGTGTTGTTCTCATGTATCCATGGTCTCCAAAGCAAGGCATTGAAAGATGTATCAGAGTCTATAATGTGAAACTTGGCTTTAGTCTTTCAATCATCTATCTCCAAGGGCAACACTATGGAGCCTAAGTCCCTCTCACCTTGCTCATTGAATCCTCTCAACATCATCCTTTCTTTTTGGAGTTTGAAGATGTTAATCCTCAAGTAAGCAAGGGTTCTTAAACTTATAATGTTGATTGATGCACCTAGTCAACCAACTCGATCTTATTGCCAACATCTATTATAATGTAAAGAGACTGTGATCATCCCAAAGTAGGTCTTCATCATTGAATGTAACCCCTAAGGTGTCCTTTGAGTAGTGTACCTCATCTCTAATAGCGGTCAGCTGAGCCAAGCATATCTCAGAATCAAGTAAAGCTTTGATTAGAGATTCTCTCATCTTTTAGATAAGACAAGGGTGTCATATATGCTTAACTTAGCTGACAACTTTCTAAGATGAGCAAGGATATTGAAATCAACTTTGGGCTGGTCCTCCACAAGTATATCGATAAGTGGAACATTCTGTGGAGGGGCTATCTACTTACTAGAACCAATGACTTGGTCACCCTTATCTTGAGGTGCTACCCTAGAAGGTAGAACTTTGCCACTACGTAGGTTGACTTCAGTGACTTCTTGGAATGATGAGCTTATTGGAAGTTCTACCTTTTTCATTGGGCATACTTATAGCTTCTCTTATGAGATCCTCAGAGTCGGATGACTCCAAGCCAATCTCAAGAGGTGAACCTGATTAATTTAGAGAAAGAAAGTCTGACTCCAAATCAGAAAAGAAAGGATCAGAATAACTAGAGCTATTATTTTTTAGACTTGGAGAGCTTTCTAAAAGAATAAAATTAGGAGCATTAGAAGTAGATAAGATATAAGTAGAATCAATTTTCTTTTGTGATTTCTTTTTAGGTGGAGGTACATGATTGAAATCAAGTAAAGTAAGTGGAGTAAGGGATTTAGTGCCTTTATCCACAGATACAACTCTCCTACCGGTAAAAGAGGAGCTAGCAGAAGAGGTGGTAGCTACAACTGGAGGGAGTGGACTGACAATGGTTGGGCTACTGGAATATGGGTGCAAGTCTACCGCTACTAGGATCACTCCAAGTTGTCCTTTCTAACTAGCAAACCTTCCTTGGTATTGGAGGTTTGAGCTACTTCAAACACCTACAAGAAAAGTTTTTTGATCTTAGTAATAATTTTTTATAGGTACAGATAAGGAGATATCCTAACCTACTTTGGTCATAAGAGGATCGCAAGTATCCCTAAGGATTACTCTAATAGAACTAGATGGTTGGTCTAATAAGTATTCCTTAGGGATGACTATGGCTCCCAACTTGTAGTTGTGCTCAAGATAATCCTTAAAGTGATACAATCCTCTAAGACATGGCCTAACATGTGATGGTAGGGGCAATAGCTAGGATCATTACTCTTGTTCACTTCCTCTGACCTCTTAGGCTATGGTAACTGAAAGTTAGGTTTCTTCAAGAGATTCTTGAAGATTTTCCTAACTATCTCCCTCTTGAATGAATATGGCTTATTTAATCTATGGACAAGAGTATGTGAAAAATAACTACCTGGCGGTGGGTATGAATACTACTGCTGGGTAAGATGCTATGGTAGCGGCGGTGGCCATTGTGGTGACTGCAGTGGCCAGTATGATGGCTGAGGTGGCAAAGGAGTCTGTTAAGCTCATGATCTCTCATACTGAACTCTGGGTAGCTGCTTTGTCCATTGACACAACTATCCCTGGTCTCTTTTCAAACACTTTCTGTAGCTTGGGTCTAGATGATTGGTCAGGAAAGGGAAATTATTTAGCTTTCTTGTAGGCTAGTTTCTTTGTTGATTAATTTATTGAATATTTTGATTGTAAAGCCCTTAAGCATGAAGGCAATCGGGTCATAGATATTCTTGAGAAGAATCTCAATGGCATGCTGTTCGGATAGCTGTGGTTTGAATTTCATGCTTAAGTTTTTCCACTTGAAAATGTAATAAATAAGGGACTCATTGGATTTATGTTTCTCTACCATGAGGTCACCCATAGTCACCCTCTTTTGAGCTCCAACAAATCTCTTGATGAAGAGATTCTCCAACTCAGCAAAAGTCTTCACCAAACTATTAGGCAGTTCGGTGTACTAATCAAATGCAACCCCTACTAAGCTGCTGACAAAAAGTTTGAACAGGAATGCATCGATGCCACCGGTGTTGCAGCAGCCAGCTCTAAAGTGTGCAATGTGCTGCCATGGGTTCCCACTATCAAAAATCTTGAAGGATGGTGGCACAAAACCCTTGGAGTATTGAATTACATCGAATTCCTTTAGGTATGGTCTACCCTTTTGGATGGATGAGCTCCCCTTGGCTTGTGCCAATGCTTTCTTCACCTACTATTCCACCATATGCTTGATGTCCTTCTCATGCATGGAGGTACTATCTGTGACCTTCTTATGCAAACTACTAACATAATCATCTATGGGAGAGATGATCTAAAGTATGTACAAACTCTGGCCAATCAGCTACCATAGGAGAAGAGTGTGAGGCTGGGGCTAGGTACTGCAATGCTAAGACCACTGCCATCAACTCCTCTACCCTCTTCTCTATCCTGTTTATCTAATAATCCTTCTGCTTGAGCTGGTGGAGGAGGTGCTGGGTCGAGTGAGAGGTGTCTCCTTCCTTGATCACAGCACCTTTTTGACTATGTTGATTCCGCTATTAGGATCCTCGGGTGTCGACCATGTGGACCTCGGCTGTGTTATCTAATATGTCATCTTTATGAGGATCAAAGTTAACTTTACCCTCCTCCTTATCTGAGTGATCACTACCAACAGTCTACTTGACAAAAGCGTGGTAGTCCTCTGTGATGACATCTAAAGATAGGTCATCTATCTTGCCTGGCTCTACTAGAATGTAGACTTGTTGCCGACTGACCATAGGACTGTGCTCTATAGACTATATGCACTAAACTGACTATGCTGACAGGGTGTACTCTATAACTAGCTCAACTACCATGGGGCCCCCTTCTTCATCTGACTGTTATGTAGGTGGTGGGACCATGATGCTCTTGGGTCACCACTCCCTCTTTACCATAGTTGAAGTGAAAGGTAGAATGGGAGTGCTCGACCTTACCTAAATAGGTGGAATAAATGGAGTGCGATCTTTAGGCCATAGCTGGATCACCAAAGGAGTTAGTCTTTGTCCATATGGGGGCTTCTAAAGCTTGGAGGGTGTGGTAGATGCTAGAAGCTAGGAATGATGATGGTGGGTGATGAGCAGAGCGATGTGATGATAAGGATGTCGACTGCCTCTCGGGAGATTTCTTCCTATGATGAATGGTGCTAGTGAGAACTATATTGTTTGAATGATCTATCTTAACAGGGTCCCAATCAAGAAATTCTATCAAAGTGGAGACCGCCAACTGCCTGACATACCTCCTCCTCTCTCGCTTTCCTACTTGGGCAGCGACTCTAGCCTCCATGGCTCTCTCTCTTTGAATTTGACCCCTAACACTAGGGATCAAACTCTTCAAATCATGTAAAAAGTCAAACTTTGAGTGTCCATGGGCTCTGCCAACTCTATGTAGAATATAGATCAACATAGGGATTCCTCTTATCCCTAACCATTGTCTCAAATTATGCTGGTGGTGGAGACAATGCAGCAATCCTTCTATAATCCTCCTCTCCATTCAAAGCTGAGAGGGGGTGAAACCTTCTACCACTCAAGGGTGGAGAGGTCTCAAAAGGAGAACCCTCCTTAGCTACATGAGAGGCATCGTCAACCTGCCTAGCCTCATGCTTATAGTGTAGCTTAACCTTTTGGTTCTTGTTGTGGCATTGCGTCATGGTAAGCGGGGTGGAGCGACAGCTAGAACCTACATCAAAAGTAGGGGAGACTATCTCAGAGGCTAAGATATCCTTCCCCTTCAAAATAGGGGAGATCAATGAGAATGTTCTAACCCTTGCTGGGACTGCAGCAGGGGCAGCTAACTGAGCAGGTACTAAAGCAACTAGCACTGGCACTAATGTTGATCGGGGTGTGGGAATCACAGTAGCCTTCCTCTTTAGTGAGGGAAATTTAGAATTGAGGTCTAAGTGGAGGAGTGGTTTCTATCCTACCACCTCTCTCTGCTAATGGTCGTGAGGGCTGGCCCCTAGCAGGTGACTCTAACCACCTTGAATCCATGCCCAAACTGAATTATATGTGAGGTGGTAGTGGTGAGTATGGCCTGATCCAAGGAAAATCCACACCAGACGAGAAAAAAAAGATCATCTTATCGATGACATGGTGGAAGAATGATCATAAAGGGACTAAGAACTGAGCTGGTATCTTTTCATTTGAAATAGAATTGAATCAAACCCTTTCTTTGATAACTACCTTCAATCATTGATTTCTAGATTTGACTTTAGAATTTGAACCCACACTTAACAAATTTAGATATGCTAAGTGGGGTTCATTTAAATTGAAGATATTTAGGAATTTAAGGAGAGACTTTTCCATAAGATTTGATTTTGATTCGGAACCCACATTAAAAAAAATTATGTATGTTGAGTGGGGTAAATTTATTTGAAGAGACTTTGGAGATGCATTTGTTGTTTATCCTTTGTTTGAAGTTTGATTTAGAACCTTCACTTAGAAAATTTAGGTATTCTAAATGAGGTTTAATTATATTTTGAAAATTTTTGAAAGCATTTTGCTTATGATGATTGTTTGTCATGTGCATGATATATGTTGATTTTTTTTGGAAATGGGATCCATACTTAACAAATTTAGGTATGTTAAGTAGAGGCCAAATGTGTTTGATGTATTTGTTGTTTGATTTCCTTAAAAAGGTAGAACTCTCATTTGATAAATTTAGGTGTGTCAAATGGAGATCAAATGTGTTTTGATTTTATGTGTGATGTTGATTTTGAAAAAGAGAACCCCCACTTAACAAATTTGAGTATGTCAAGTGAAGTTCAATTATGTGTTTGATTTTGATTTGTTTTGATTTGATTTGATTTTAAAAATGGAACTCCATTTAATAAATTTAAGTATGTTAAATGAGTCAATTAATTTCCAAAATTTGTTTGAAATATTTTGGAGAAACTCTCATTTAACAAATTTGGGTATGTTAAATGGAGTTGGTTGTTTAATTTCACTTTGAAAATGTGCTTTTGAAAAATAAATTTTGAAAAGAGTTTTGATGATGTATATTTGATTTGAATTTAAAGAAAACCATCATTTAACAAATTTAATTATGTTAGGTGAGGGTTAATTATTTTTTATCTTTGAAAATAGGTTTGAAGATTTTCTTTTTATATTTTGTGAATTTTGTTATATGAACTTTAGTTTCAAAGTGATTTTGTTTTGAAAAGTGGTTTTGAAAAGTTTTGCTAAAGACTTATTTTACTTTGAGTTTTTATTTAAGTTTTCTTAAATATAGGATGAACCTTGCCTCACCAAGCTAGTGGTAAAGAGGTTCTAAATTTAGATATGTCCTTCCATGAGTTAATATATTTTATTGGGGACCCAATAGGGGTTCAAGATCTACATGGAGTGAAATCCTAAAACCTAATTAAGGATGAAATAAACTAAGTGCCAATGGAAAGAAAGATAGTCCTCCACTATGGTGTTAATAATTGGATGATGGAGAGAGACACCACGCAGATCATAAAATGGTTTATTGGAAGATGCAGATATGACATTGAGATATGGATATACTATCTCAAAAAAATAGAGGCATCACCTTACGATGGATCTAATCACCTAATAAGGACTCCTAAGGCATGATGGGTCTTGAATATACTAGAGATTTTTCCCCTTCTTTACAAGGATGAATAAAGTAGGGTTTATTTTAAACTAGAATTTTAAGTTTCCTATGAATATAAGCCTCTATAGTTAATTATATCTTAGGAAATGAGATTCTCTAAGAATACTCTTGATTAAAGTAGATAATTATTATCTCCAAAGATTTCAAGGTTAGATAATCAAAGAATTAGTTATATTTAGAAAATCAATTGGGAAAGTTCAAGGAGAAGACTTAGTTTTGGGATCCAAAGGGAGGAAGTAGGAAATGCTCATGAAATTAGGAAGCCTAGTAAGCATTCCAATATATCCT
This sequence comes from Cymbidium sinense, assembly GCA_021442155.1. Lineage (NCBI taxonomy): Eukaryota > Viridiplantae > Streptophyta > Magnoliopsida > Asparagales > Orchidaceae > Cymbidium > Cymbidium sinense. The sequence goes on from CM038215.1 coordinate 86,219,592, forward strand.
ATAATTGTACTTTATATATTTAAAAGTGAAGAAATTTATTTATTCGAGTTGAATTTTTATTAGATTGCTAGAGCTTATGATCCACTAACACAAGGTTATGAAAATGCCTAAGAGGTGAGGATTTATGCTTGTAGCCCAAAAGAAACAACTAGGATCCTAAATTTAGAGAACTTTAGTACAAGCTAAAGCACGACCTAAATCTAAGCGATAGGTGGACATAATGGTTTACCTCCACACAAGAGGATAAACCATCCGACCTCTAGACTTACAACTGATTGGAGTGGCAGACAGCTAACTCCTCCTACACTTTAAATCCATGTGGTATGGTCATATGAATTGCAAGATAACTTTGGTAGTTATTTTAATTAGAAAGAGACTAAAGTCCTAAACCCACTCCCAAAAAGACTAGAGCATGAGTGATATGAATAATGATTTAGTCTAATATAAAATCTTTCCAAATTATATTTAATTTTTGATGTTTTATTTGGACATATGCTTTAAAATTTTAATGCTTATGTGCATGATGAAATAAAGTTGTTGGCTAAATGAATGATAAATGGGTGTTTTCCAACACAAGAGATGTCCTCACAGGTCAAGCATTCCTCTATCATGCAAGGATGAAAATCCCCTATTTTTAAGAGCAAAACAATATGCATGCATGATGTGAAACACTCAACCATTCAGCTAAAGGGTTGCTAGATTTTTAATTATCTTATCTAAGATCTAGCTTTATGGTGAGGTTATGAGTTGCAAAAAATTTTAATTATAAGTAATTAGTTAGGTAGAAAAATTAATTTTACTCTAAGAGCCTAACGCATCCAAGCCACACATTAAAGCATCAAACATGAAGAAAACTATGAAAAAGATGCAATCCTAATTCAAAATTTAAATAAATCATCAAACAATTTTATAAAATATCATAAAAGAATAAAAGGTTGGTGCGGTCGGGTGCCACCGTACAACCCAAAAAACAAAAGATGGATAGCCAAGCTCTACTCTTATACAATCCGATATATGAAAGAATAATTACAATTTTATTTAAATGCTATGGGGTCTTCATTCTTCACTCTTTCGATTTGGATGTTCTTGCTTCAAAGGCATCACAGAGTGTCGCAAGATAAATCCTTCTGACCATTGCTCATCATAATCCCCCATAACACTAATCCTAATTTTTATTGCAAAAATTACATTTATATAAAGAAAAATAAATTTAAATACACCTCCAAAACAAAGGTTAGTTAAACACACATACAATCCCAAATAGTTATATATATATATATATATATATATATATATATATATATATGATTTGAACTTAGCACCCTGCACATGGATAACCAAGCCCACCTATCCTAACTTGGATTATGCTTAGGGGTTTAAACAACTTGGTAAAAGAGGATTTATATTTATTTTTAGCATCCCTTAAGCATAACCCCTTAAAAAAATATGATTAGCTAATATCGGCCTACCATCTAGTATATGAAATATACATCCTAACATCCAATTTAAAATAATACATCACAAAACAAAACATACATCACACCATGAACCATCCTAACATAGAGCTAGAAGTGGTGACTTAATTCTAATGTGTGTGTTAAGGCTTGTGTGGTGTGTCTCAATTAAGCACTAGTATTACATTTTTTTTAAGTGTAAGAAGATTTAATTTAACATGAGAGGTTGGTTTCACTTCAAGTTGTTTAATTGATTTGAGAATTTTAATTTGTATTTTATTTTATTTCATACAACCTACACTTAGCAACTAAGTGTTATAAAGAGGAGAAAGGGGACATCCTTACCTTAAGCCACTTTCTAAAGTACATTAATTTGATTTAGTCCTCTTTAGTGAATGGCATATTACACATTTTAACTTAATCCTAAGTTTAGGTTCACTTTAAATAACTTCATTCAATATGAAAGTCATCTTAAGATTAATTTGATTGAATTACTATCACATGACATATATCAAATTATTCTTTCTATCACATATAACACACATATGATTCAATCCTAAGTGTATTTATACATGCAACATGTTTTAGCACACTTAAATATTGAATGTAGATGTGTATATTTAAAGTTTATATTATTTCATTTGATTGAATTATTTACTCATACTAATTTGAAGCTCTATCCAAATTCTTATACAAAAGTATATATGGATGAAGTTAAATATGTACATGCCATTGTTAAACCAGGTGTGGTGTTTCTTTTTGGAATGGTGCGATGCCACATAAATCTTAGGTGAACTTATTGAAGTGATTAGGTTTGACATTGAGGAATGATGTATTATCTCAAAAGATAAAAGTTGTCATCCTACAATGGACCTAATCACCTAATAAGGACATGATGTGTCTTCCAAATGTACCAAAGAATGTTTCTCTACTTTACATGAAAAAATTAAAGTAGGGTTTATTTTAAACTAGGTTCATTAAGTTTTCTATGGAGATAAGCCCCCATAGTTAATTACATCCTAAGAAACATGATCCCTTAGGAATACTCTCAATTAAAGTAGACAATTAGGGTCTCCAAAGATTTCAAAGAAAGACTATCAAAGTATTGGTTATGTTTGAAAAATTAATTGGGAAAGTTGAAGGAGAAGACTTATTATCGAAGCCAAAGGAAATGAGTAGGGAATGCTCATGATACTAAAATCTAGTGAGCATTCCAACATATCCTATAATGGGGCTTTATATGTTTGAAGTTAAAGAGATTGATTTTTATTAAAGTTGATATTTTATTAGAAAGTTAGGACTTATAATCCCACAACACAAGGTTGTGGAAATGACTAAGAGATGAGGATTTATGCTAGTAGCTGAAGAAAATAGCAACCTCGAATCCTAAATCTAGGGAGCTTTGGCAAGAACAAAATGTGACATAAATCAAAGCAGAGATGAGTATATGGTTTACCTCCACAAGAGAGGATAAACAACTCGACTGCTGGACTTACAGCCTCCTGGAGTGGTAGCCAGCTAACTCCTCCCATGCTTTAAAATTATGTAGGCAAGTCATATGATTTTGCAAGATAGTTAAGTTGTTGTTATTTATAAAAAGACTAAAGTCCTTAAACCCACTCCCTAAAGAGACTAGAGCATGAGTGGTATGAGTGATGACTTAGTCTAATGCAAATCTTTTCAAATTTTATTTGTATTTGACACTTAATTTTGACAAAGGCTATAAGATTTTTGTATGCCTAAATGCATGTTGAAATAAGTTATGGGCCAAATCATGAGAGAAGAGGGTGAAGCTCTGTTAGTAGGAGTTGCTCTCATAGGTTAAGTGGTTCCCATGTGTGCAAGAATGGAGGCCCTCATCTTTACAAGAGTAGTAGAAGATGCATGCATGATATTAGACATACAACCATACAGCTAAGGGGTTGTTAAATCTTTTAATTATCTTGGTTTAATGTCTAGGCTTTATGAAGAGGTTATGAGTTATTTATAAATTTAATTATGAGCTGTGGTTAGGAAAAGATTTATTTTTCCCTAAGATTCTAATCGTATCTAGGCCATACAATAAACACCAATCATAAAGAAACTATGAAGTGGCATGTAATTTCTAATGCACAAGCTAAATATAACATCAAATAATTTTATATCTAGCGCAAAAGAATAAAAGGTTGGTGCGGTCGTGTATCGCCATACAACCCGAACAAGAAAATGGGTAGCCGAGCTATACCCTTATACAACCCGGACCACAAAAGAATAATTATAATTAAGGATGAATACATGCTATGGAGGTCTTCATCTTCTTCAAATTTTTATGTCTTCTTTCCTCTTCTTTGCTTCTTTGATTTGATTCACTTGAAGGCATCACATGGCACATAAGACATAGTCTTCTAGCCAATGCTCACCATAATTCCCCCATAGCATTAATCCTAATTCCAAATTGTAAAATTACATTTAAATGGAAAGAGTAAATCTAATTACACATGTAAAATAGAGGTTAACTAAACATACATTCCACCCAAGCAATTATATTTATAATTTGGACTTAGCACCCTGCACATGGGTAACCAAATCCACCTATCCTAACTTGGATTATGCTTAGGGGCTTAAGCAACCTACAAAGAGAGCATTTATATTTATTTTTTATTGACCCCTTAAGCATAATCTCATGTATAAAATATGATTAGGCTAATAGCAGCCTAACATTCAGTCTACAAAACATGCACCCTAACATTCAGTCTAAAATAATATATCATAAAACAAACATACATCACTCTTTTGCAACCCTAACATAAAGCTAAAAGTGATGACTTAATTTTAAGGTGTGTATTAAAGCTTGTGTGGTATGCCTTAACTAGGCTTTGTTATAATTTTCTAAGTAAGAAAGGATTTACTTATAAAGGATGGTTTCACTTTAAGTGATTTAAATGATTTGTAAGTTTCACTTAATATTTTTTTATTTCACTTTGTTTACACTCAATAACTAAGTGTTATAAAGAGAAGAAAAAAGAGAGGATCACACTTTTTATTTTACCTTAAGTCACATCTGAAGCAAATTAATTAAATGAATTCTTTTTAATGGATTATTTTTAATTAATCCTAGATTTAGGTTCACTTTAAATAATCTCATTCAATAATAAAGGTATCTTAAGATTAATTGGAGTTAATTATTATCACATAACACATGTTTGTTCATTTCTTTCCATCATGTATAAAATGCATATGACTAAGTCCTAAACGTTCCATACATGTAATATATGTTGGCACACTTAAATTATGAATATGAACATGTACATTTAAAGTTTATATTTTTCCTTTTTGATTGAATTATTTTTATCATATTGATTTAAAGCTTCATCTAAATTCTTATGCAAAAATACATAAGAATGAATTAAATAGGTACATGTCATCGTTAACCAGGGAAGTGAGATAATCAAATGATCTCCTTGGGGATAACTAAAGCCTTATATTCTCGGGATGTCTGAACTATATATCCATTTGCATTCAAACACATATAAGCTTGCATACATGAATGTAACAAAGAGAGCTCTTAATCACATAATTAATTAATTTATCACTTAAATAATTGCAAATGCATGTGTTTTGAGTAACAGAAAAAGAGGGATTTTGACTCCATAATCAAGTACACACACATATGTATGAGAGACATGAGCTAGTATATGCCATTATTAACTTGGAAAGTCAGATAATCAAATAACCTCCTTGGGGCTACTTAATGTCTCCGTATTCCTGGGGTGTCCAGACAACTATTTGCTTTTCTCAAATACATAAGAATGTATATAAAATAAAGGAGAACAAACCATGCAAATGTTGTATCTTGTTTGATTGAAAATGTTTATATACATGGAGTAAAGCCTTGTTGAAATTATAATATTAAAATCAAAGGACTTTATTCCATATACTTAAGCTATAATCATTTACATTTTCTATATATTTATAACTAGCATTTATAGCATATGTAATCATTTATTTATAAGATTAGGAAAATAGGTTTGGATTTAATAATGATAGTAGCCACACATATATATTAATTTGAATCAACACATCCAAGCTTGACATATAAGAAATCATTTATTTTTAATTAATTTTGAAGAAATGAATGCAGGAATGAAGTCACATACAATATTTTAATATGATTGGAAAGAAATAAAAAGACACAAACATGTAATTTCATTCAATCCAACTAATCCCTAAGGACAATCATATTAAATAAGCTTATTTAAAATAAACCAAAGTTTCTTAATATTACTTTTAATTTTATGTTTAATTTAATTTAAGAGAAGTGAGAAATATTTGGTAATCATAATCCCATCCCCCATATGTGTGAATTAATTTGATTTAATAAGAAGCAATTAGATTGATTTTATGGATTGATTAAGTTAAGCATGGATTAAATCAATTAATTAAACCCTTACCTATGTTACCTTAAAGTAATTAATTAAATAATTATGATCCAACATGATATGCATGGAAAATAACTTGCAATGATCCTAAGAAATGAAAGGGCTTAATGCAATTAGCTCTTAATTAATAATTAATTAGGTTAAAAAACTTAATTAAGTACTTTTATGGTTTTCCACATGTGGGTTAGCCATAATTTCTTTAAATAGCTTTAGTTATTAAACACCTAAAGATCTTCCCAAGAAACTTAATTAGATGAGATCTAGAATGATTATAATTTTAATTTGATTAATTAATCCATTTAATTATTGAATTAAATCATTAATTAGTCCCAGATTAATTAATTTCAAGTTAAGTGAAATGAACTTAGGGAAAAAATGGGAAAGAGGTCCCATTCTCATTCCCTATGCCCATTCACTGTTCCACAATGATTAGCTAGGTTAATTAATAATTTTCTTGCTGTTTAGAATGTTAATTAATCACCTAATTAATTAAAAAAGTAATTAATACTAAGACAAGAATTTCCTACTTAACCAATCAATAAATCTCAAGAAAATTATGGAAGGCAGGGGTCATTCCATTAATTAATCTCAGAAAGTTTGGGATTAACTACTTAGGTAATTAGAGAGTAATTAAGCTAATTAAGTTTTTAATTAAACCCAAATTAAGCCTTAATTAATTTATAAAATCAATTGGGAACATTTTTATTAAATTTTCTTTAAATACCTTTAAAATTAGTCTTTAATTATATTTTTATGATTTTTCTATGATTTTCTATGAGTTTTCAAAGTTTCACTTGATTTAAGTGATTTTTCATGATTTTTATAAACTCCTTTAATTTATTTTTATTAAAATAGACCATTTGAGGTTTAGAATGTAATATCTTAGAATTTAGAAATCCTTATTGTGGGAGAATTTTAACTTCAATTTCAATCCCTAAAAATTTCAAATTAATCTTATGTGTATTTTTGTGTAATTAATGAAATTTGATTTTACTAAAACTCAAATTAAGCTCAAAATATTCAATGAAATTTGAGTTTTTTAGATTTATTGGATTCCTCTCAGAAAGACGAATCCAACGAGCCCTTGTTTGCAATTTTTAGTTAAGTATTTTATTTTCTATAAATTTTTGAAATTTGAAGTGATTTAAATAACATTTAAATAAAAAAATTTAGAATTTCCCACTTAACACAACAAGCGGCGGCTGATGGTATATGCATGGTGTGCATGTTGCATTGTGCCGAAGTGAGCGAAAGAGGAGGGAATAGAAAAATGACGTGCAAATCAGATCCAACCGTATGATCGCAGATCGGATGATCCATATCTGGTCAACTGGATTATAAGGATAGAAATGCACGATCGGCGCGCGACTGGTAGAACAGTAAATCGAAGGCTTTTGGCAATTTTTGGGAAAAAACTGAACGAAAAACTTCATTTTAGGCTCGATTTTCTAGCGATCTTCGTCGAAAAACTTCCATTTTTATATTGAGATGAAATAAAATGAAATATGCATTGATTTTCTAAGAAAATTTCTAAAAAAACACACAAGAAAATGTCACAAATAAAAGCTCCTAAGGTTGGCTACGGTTCTTGAAAATTACCTCACAGGGGATGATTTTCGGCAGCAGTGATGATCCGAGCACACTCTTAAGTGGGGGAAGATGCCTTGGAATGAGGTTAGACCTTCGCCTTTACTTCAGAATGGTGTGTTCTCCAATTGCCGCCACTTACTCACCTGAATCCACTTGATTTTATTTACTTTTTTCTCAAAACTATGTGGGAATGGTTGGTTGCTTTGGGAGCTTTAGAATAATGGAATGAGAGTGCGAGGAGGAGTTTTGGTGTCTCTAATTATGTTTACAATGTGGCCAAAAAAATCCCCATGTTTTGTAATTTTTGGCTCCTAATAGGTGTCCTTTGGCTTTGAGTGCTTGGGAATGAAAGGGAATTATCCTAGGTGGCTCATTTTGGTTGGCTAAGACATGGGAAGTGGCTACCAAGAAGGACTAATGGGTGTCCTAGCAAAGGGATGTGGAAATCCTTTAAGCCAAGTGTTCCAATGGGGGAGGTGAGGTGAATTCATCTCCCCATAAGTTATGGCTACCCCAACCACCTCTTGGGTAAGATGATCAGTGTCCTTGGTGCCTAGGTGGACTAATGAATAAGTGATAAGTGACCAAAAAAGAGAAAAGACCATTTGGGCAAGTGTCTTTTATCATGGGATGCCCTTGACCCAAGGATAAAGTGTTCATTTGACATTAGATTTGATTTGAGCATATTTAAAATGAGTAAAAAGTGAGTTGGATCAAATTTCATGTCATTTGGAGTTCATTTGGTTTAATTTGGGTCAATTTGACCCATTTGAGCCAAATTAAGTCAAATCAGGTTAGGTTGACCAATTAATCAAATTGGGTAAGGGGTTAGATCAAGTTCAAATGACCATTTAAAGTGCATTAGTTCAATTTAGATTTTGGCAAATTTGTTCATTTAGGTCAATTTCGGCTAAGTTGGGTTTGGTTGACCAATTGGTCAAATTGGGCTTAATTATGGCTTTAATCAAGTTCAATAATCAATTTGGAATGAACTTGAGCCATTGGTTATAATCAATTTGATTTAGGTTGTAATTTGGCTAGTTTGGGTTCATATGGGTTAAAGGGTTGACTTGGTCAATGGGTTAGGTTAACTTGGTTTGACCTAATTCATGATAATTGATTAACCTAGGATGATCAACAATCATGACATGAAGTTTGGATTGGTTTAATTCACTTTGATTTGGATTGAATTTGATTTTGGTTCATGTATTTTAAATTGGCCACTTTGGGTCAAGTGAGCCAATTGGTTTTAGTTGGCTTGAATTCGATTTAGCTGAGTTTATATATGGATTTGAATTACCATATAAAATCAATTATAATTGATTTGGGATCAAATGAGTTTTGGCTCATTTTAATATTTTAAGTCAAATGGGCTAGGTTGGGTTTGACTTGAGTTGATTTTGATTTGGCTTGATGATTGTAGGTTTCAATTATATTTGGATAGATGATTGAAGGAATGATTGATTAAGAGAAAATTCATTGGTTTTAATTTGATCTGGATAGGATTTGGCTAAGTTCAAGGAATTGGCTTAAAGGGATAAATTGGATTTTGGTTTGATTTTGGATTTTATTTTGGCTATTTGAATTTATTTTTAATTTATATTTGGGAATATAAATGAAGATATAAATGATTCACGAGAAAATCACTTGAGTTTGGAGTGATTTGGAAGCAAATTTGACCAAGCTCATGGATGTAGGTCAAAAGGCTTAAGTAAAAAAATTGATTTAGTTTTGATCATTGGGATTTAATCATTTGAAGTTGGATTTGAATTAGAATTTGATAGTTTAATTGAAAGACTGAATTGATATTTGAGAAAATCAAATGAATTTGGATTGATTTGAATTTGGTTAAGGCTAAGTCCATAAGATGAAATCAAAGGGCTTAGAAAGGGTTTTAATTCAATCATGAGATTTTATGGAGAAATTTTGAGCTTGAATTTTATCATGAGATTGATTATGAGTCTTGGAAATTTGGTTTTGGTTTGGTATGAATTTGAGGTTTGGTTTGAGAAGGAAAGTATGGATTGTGTTTAGGCTATAGGATAGGCAAGTCTTCCTAAGTTACAAGGGCACAACCTATTCTAATAGCTAACTCTTTAAGTCTCTAGGCTTAGGTTAAGTGTTCACTTAATCACTAGAAGTATCTTAAGACTAATGAGCTCTTAGTGTCTATAAGAGTCCTAGATCTATGATGAGAAAGTTGAGAACTCACTCCAAAAGTGAGGTCAACACTAGGGAAGTGAGGTAATCAAATGACCTCCTTAGGGCTAGCTAAATCCTCATATTCTTGGGATGTCCAGACTATATACCCATTTGCATTCAAATATTTGTTAGTTTGTACATATGAACATAAGAAAGAAAGCTCAAAGTCACATGGCTAATTAATTCAATCACTTATTCAATTATGGATGCATGTATTTTTTTAGTAGAAAAGGGGATTTCCATTCACTAATCACACATACATACTCATATATAAAGGCATAAATTAGTACGTGCCTGTGGTGTTTATTTTTGGATGTGGGACACCACGTAGATCTTAGGGGGTACTTATTAAAGTGATCAGGTACAAAATCAAGGAATGATGGACTATCTCGAAAGATAGAAATCATCACCTTATAATGGACGTAATCACTTCATAAGGACTCCTAAGGCATGGTGGGTCTTCAATATACCAGAGATATTTCCCCTACTTTACATAGAAAAGTAAAGTAGGGTTTATTTTATGTTGGGTTCATTAAGTTCCCTATGGAGGCAATCCTAAAGAAATAATTACCTCGGATCCTAGATCTAGGGAGCTTTAGCATAAGCTAAAGCATGACCTAAGTTTAAGCGAAGATGGGTATAAGGTTCACCTCTACAAGAGAGGATAAACCACTCGATTGCTGGACTTAAAACTGCCTAGAGTGACAATCAGCTAACTCTTCCTACACTTTAAATCTAATTGGTGGTCATATGAAATTGCAAGATAGTTGGGATGTTATTAATTTAGAAAGAGACTAAGTCCTTAAAGCCCACTTCTTAAGAGACTAGAGCATGAGTGGAATGAGTAATGACTTAATCCAATGCAAAATCTTTTCAAATTTTATTTCAATTTTTACACTTTATTTTAACAAAGGATTTGGAATTTTCATATGTCTAAATGCATTATGAAATGGATTATTGGACAAATCAGAGAGAAAGAGGTATTTTCCATCATAAAGGAGACCCTTAAAGGTCAAGTCTACCCTATTGTGCAAGGATGAAAACCTTCTCTTAACAAGAGTGAGATAATATGAACACATGATGTTAATCATAAAATATTCAACTAAGAGGTTACTAAATCTTTTAATTATCTTGATTAAGTTCTAGGCTTTATGTGAGATTATGAGTTGTAGAATTTTTAATTACAAGTGATTAATTGGGGTAGAAAAATTAATTTTATCCTAAGAGCCTAATCATATTCAAGCCAGGCATTAAATCATCATTCATAAAGAAATTATGAAAAGGCATGCCATTTTATTATATAATTTAAACAAAATAGAAATTAATTTTACAGATCTAATGCCAAAGAATAATAGGTCGGTGTGGTCGGGTGCTTCCATACAACCCGAAAAAAGTTACATGGGTAGCTGAGCTCTACCCTTATATAACCCAAAAAAATGAAAGAATAAGTTAAAATTTATAAATGATAAATGCTATGGGGGGCATTTAAGTCTTCATTCTTCATGTCACCTTCATTTCTTCATGTCTTTGCTCCTTTTGATTTGGTAGGCTTCAAGGCATCACATGGCACCCCAGGATAAAGCCCCATAGCAAATGCTCATCCTAAGCCCCCATAACACTAATTTTAATTCCTAATACAAAATTACATTAAAAAATTTGAAAAGTAAATCTAACTACACCTACAAGATAAGTGTTAGCTAAACACACATACAACCCAAGTAGTAATATTTATAATTTGGACTTAGTACCCTACACATGGGTAACTAAGCCCACCTGTCCAAACTTTGATTATGCTTAGGGGCTCAAGAAACCTACAAGCAAAGCATTTATATTTATTTTTACAATGGCCCCATAAGCACAATCTCCTGTAGAAAATATTTTAGCAAACACCTAACATCCTACAAACATACACCCTAACATCTAGTCTAAAATAATGCATCACAAAATAAAACATACATCACACCATGCACCATCCTAACATAAATATAAAAGTGGTGACTTAATTCTAATGTGTGTGCATTAAGGCTTGTGTGGTATGTCCTAATTAGGCATTAAGGTTATGATTTCCTAAATGTGAAAGGTTGTTTAATCATATAAGGTTGATTTCATTTTAAGTGGTTTAATTGATTTGAGAATTTTTACTTAATATTTTCTTTTATTTCAAATGATTTACATGTAGTAACTAAGTGTTGTAAAAAGAGAATAAAGAGGATTACCCTCTTTCATCCCTACCTTAAGCCACTTTCTAAAGCATGCTAATTTGATTTAGTTCTCTTTAGTGAATGGTACACATTTTAAAGTAATCCTAAGTTTAGGTTCACCTTAAATGATTGCATTCAATATGAAAGGCTTCTTAAGATTAACTTGAGTGAACTACTAACACATGACATACATCACATTATTCCTTTCCATCACATGTAACATGCATATGATTGAATCCTAAGTATAACTATACATGCCATATATATTTTTAGCACAATTTAAGTGAAAGATGCATATGTGTATTTTATAAAAAATAGAAATTTTTTACTTATTAGCTAAATACACATTCAAATGTATAAAAGTTTTAAGTAAGTACCTCACCATTATTAACCAGGGGAGTGAGGTAAAGACCTCCTTGGGGATACTTAAAGCCTTGCATTTCTAGAATGTTCAAACTAGATATACCCACTATTCTTGAATACACATGAATGTACAAATGACTACAAGAATAAAAAATCATACAAAATTGTATTTCTTTCAATTGAATTATTTATACATGTTAGCTAAAATTGAAATGGAGGTTTTCATTCATTAGCTAAATGTACATACAAGTGTATAAAAGTTTTAAGCAAGTACTTCACCATTGTTAAACAAGGGGAGTGAGGTAAAGACCTCCTTGGGGCTACTTAAAGCCTTGCATCCCTGGAATGTCCAGACTAGATATACCGCTATTCTTAAATACACATGAATGTACAAGTGACTACAAGAATGGAAAGTCATGCAAAAGTTGTATTTTTTTTTAATTGAAATATTTATACATATGAGCTAAAGTTGAAAAGGACATTTTCATTCATTAGCTAAATGCACATACAAGTGTATAAAAGTTTTAAGCAAGTACTTATCCATTGTTAAACTAGGGGAGTGAGGTAAATACCTCCTTGGGGCTACTTAAAGTCTTGCCCCCTGAATGTCCAAACTAGATATACCCACTATTCTTGAATACACATGAATGCACAAGTGACTACAAGAATGGAAAATCATGCAAAAGTTATAATTTTTCAATTGAAATATTTACACATGAATTCAAACAAATGTTGTGTCCTTTTCAAATGGGATATACACTTGTTAACATTCAAATGTAGGTCCATATAGATTAAAGAAAGAGAACTCCATATCACATGTTCTAAGTCATAGACACATACAAGCTTATAGACATCTATAATTATTATCAATCCAAATATTATAGTTGACTTGTAAACTTTTTTTTTTAAAATAACTTTGATTTAATTGATAATAATCACATATATTAATAGGTTAAACAACACATGCAAGCTTAACATAAAGGAAATTCATTTAAATTTAAATATTTTGAAAACATGAATGCATGAAGTTACAAGTGACACACATCATTTAATATGATTGAAAAGGAATAATAAGATATAAAACTCATATTTCATTCAATCAAACTAATTATTAAGGACAATCATCTCAAATAGAGCATTTAAAGAAATTCAAGACTTTTAATCATCATTTTAAGTTTATATTTCGATTTGATTTAAAGGAATGAGGGAAAGTTTGCTGATCTTAACCCACTCCCATGTTTATAAATTAATTTAGTTTGATGAAAAGTAATTAAATTGATTTTATGGGTTAATAAAGTTATGATATGGATTAAATCAATTAATTAACCCTTACATATGGCACCTTAAGGTAATTAACTAAATCATTATGAGCCAACATGATATGCAAATACATTTGGAAATTAAATTAGCAATGCTCCTAAGAAATTAAAGGAGCCTAATGAAATTAGCTCATAATTAATAATTGATTAAGTTTAAAGAACTCAATTAAGTACACTTATGATTTTCTCACACATGTGAACTAACCATAATTTTCTTAAGATTTTCTTAGGTTATTGAACACCTAAGAGTCTACCCAAGAACCTTAGGGAAAAGATTGGAAAAGAGGTTCCAATCTCATTCCCCATGCCCATTCACTATTCCACAATGATTGGCAAGGCTAATTAATGGTTTCTTTACTATTTAAAATGTTGATTAATCACTTAATTAATTAAGAATGTTATTAAGACTAAGATAATTAATTTTTATAATTAACCAAATAATAAATCCCAAGAAATTTATGGGAGCTAAAGGTCATCCCATTAATCAACCTTAGGAATTAATTACCTGGATAATTAGGGAGTAATTAAGCTAATTAAGTTTTAATTAAACCCAAATTAATCCTTAATTACTATTCAAAATCAATTAGAATTAATTTTAAATTAATCTCCTCTAAAATATCTTTAAAATAAGTATTTATTTGCATTTTTGGATTTTTCTACAATTTGTTATGAATTTATGAAGATTCGGCCATTAAAAAGCATTTAATTAGCCTTAATTAACCTTAATCCCATCAGCTCCACATGGCGTGTAGACGCGACGCGCTTTTCATGTGGCATTACGGGATTGGTTCTTTAAGTTATCACATCTATGGGCTGACTCATCTAGCTGCCGGACTCGTCGCGTTTGATCTAAAAGCGATCAAAGCCGTTTAATAGGGTCAATCAAATTAATTTAGCATGATTTGATCAGGACCGTCCGATCATGCGGAATGGTGGTCCATGATCTTTCTCTTCTGCGGCGAGAGATGTAGTCCATCATTCATCGCTCGATCCGAGCTCACCCAAGCTCAAATGAAGATCAAATCGATCCCACACCATCAGGGAAGCAAAACAAAGAGATCCAGTGGAAATCTCATGACATACAACTTTTCTTGAAAATACCAAACCATTTTAAGATAGAGGTTAGTTTCAATAGCATGCCTCATCGGAGCTAAGACTGGCAGTTCCAATAGATTGAGGAAGCTTCGTTTAGTAGAGACGAAGCCATGGAGCGAATGAGCTTTGATTTGGTGTGGTTTGCTCGAAAGGCCAATGAACTAGGCATAAGTGGCTTTGATCGAACTCCCACTTCCGTCGGTCGGAGATGACTGGAAGCGTTGTTCTTGCTCATCTAGCTCCAAGGAAGGTGTGTGCAAAGTTAATTGCACTTTAGTGGAGATTTGAGCAAATGGGAATCAGAGGTGGCTTCCCCTATTTTAATTTTTTTGTAAAATCGAGAGGGAGAAAATTCAAGGAGCTCGAAAACCTTGGAAATATCTCTCTCGATGTGCGTCTCTGGCTACTAGGGTTGAATCGAGTGCAAGTGAATGGATTTGAGTGAGAATGAGGGGTGTATACCCCCTCATTCCTAGGATCAGACGGCCACGACCGGTTTTACCATTTTGATCAAATGGATGCAAAGAGGAGCTCAAATTGGGTAGGGAATCACCTTAGTTGGCTTCACTTGGGTGGAGGAAGGTGTAAGAATGCAGCCAAGGCAAAGGGAGTGGGAGTCTTTGCTTGCCACATGCTCTAATGGAAATGGGGAGGTGATTTCACATCCCATGGGTTATAGCCAACCCAACCAACCCCTGAGTTAGATTAGCCAGTGTCCTAGGTGCCTAGATGGAGCAATGGATGAGTGCTAAGTGGCCAAAGAAGAGAAATGACCATTCCCCTAAGTGATTTACCTCACGTGATACCCTTAGCCTAAGGGTATCTTTGTCATTTTATAATGGATTTGATTTGGGCAGATTTGAGATGAGTCAAAAGTGGGTTAGCTCAAATTTCAAGTGATTTAGAGTTCATTTGGTTTGATTTGGCTTAATTTGACCTATTTAGGTCAAATTTGGTTAGGTTGGGTCAAGTTGACCAATTGGTCAAATTGGTCAAACCAAGGGTTGGGTCAAGTTCATATAACCATTTGGGGGTGTATTGGTGTCATTGGTTTGGGTCAATTTGGTTTGGATTTGATTTTGGCTCATTTGAGTTCATTTAGGTTTAATGGGTCAAGTTGACCACTTTGACCCAATTGATCAAATTAGCTTAAGTCATGGCTTGGTTTGGGCTTGGTTAATCATATGAAATATGTTGTGAGCTTTGGTTGAATTCAATTTGGATTTGATTGGGTATTAGGTTGGCTTAACCCTTTAGGTCAAGTTGGGTTCAATAAGTCATATGGGTCTAGTGAGCAATTGGGCTCACTTAAGGCTTTGGTCAAGTTCAATAATCAATTTGGAATGAATTTGAGTCATTTGTTGCAATCAATTTAGATTGGATTTTGATTTGAAGCATTTTAGCCATTTAGGTCAATTTGGGTCAACTTAGGTCAAGAGGGCCAATTGGGCTAGGTTTGGCTCAATTGAAGGTCAAGTCATGTATAAATATTAATTTTGGATTGATTTGAATCATTGGTTTCAATAGGTTTGGCTTAGGTTTATAATTTGGCTAGTCTAAGCTCATATGTGTTAAAAGAGTTGACTTGGTCAAAGCTAGGTTGACTTGGTTTGACCTAATTTATGATAATTGATCATCTTAGGGTGATCAACAATCATGTCATGAAGTTTGGATTGGCTTAATTCACTTTGATTTGGAGTGAATTGGATTTTGGTTCAAATAAGTCAAATTGGTCACTTTGTGTCAAGTGAACTAATTGGATTTAGTTGGCTTGTGTTTGGTTTAGTTGAGTTTATATATGGATTTGGGTTTGATATATAAATCTAATTATTGTAATTGGTTTGAGTTCAAATGAGTTTTGATTCATTTGAATATTTCAGGCCAAATGGGCTAAGTTGGGTTTGACTTGGGTTTATTTTTATTTGGCTTGATGATTATAGATTTCATATATTTAGATAGGTAATTGAAGTAATGATTGACTCAAAGAAAATCAATTGATTTTGACTTGATTTAGGTGGGTTTTGGCCAAGTTCAAGGAAATGGCTTAAAGGGTTTGAATTGAGTTTTGATTCATTTCGGATTTAGTTTTGGCTATTTGAATTTATATTTCATTTATATTTGTGAATATAAATGGAGATTTAAATGAGTTATGAGAAAATCACTTGAGTTTGGAGTGATTTGAAAGAAAATTTGACTAAGCTCATGGGCTTAAAGGAAATCAATTTAGTTTGATTTAGTTTTGATCATTGGAAGGTGGGTTCATTTATATTTATGCATATAAATGAAGATATAATTGATTTACAAGAAAATTAATTGATTTTGACTTGGTTTGAATGAGATTTGGCTAAGATCATGGAGGTGGGTCCATATGGGTTAACTTGGGATTTGATTGGATTTAGATTTATTTTAATTTAGTTTTGATCATTTGAGCTAATATTTCATTTATATTTGTGAATATAAATGAAGATATGATTGATTCATGAGGAGATCAATCAAGTTTAGATTGAATTGGGTGGAAATTTGACTAAGTCCATGGAATCCAATCATAAGGCTTAGGAAAGATTTTGATTAAAGATTTTAATCATGGGTTTCAATCATTTGATTTGGATTTGAATTTGGATTTTGATATTTGAATTGAATTTGAGGTTTGGTTTGAGAAGGTGAACATAGATCAGATTTCGGCTATAGGGTAGGTAAGTTTTCTTAAGTCCCTAAGTCCCTGAGACATAGCCTAATCCCTATGATTAACCCTTCTAAGTCTCTAGGCTTAGGTTAAGTATTCACCTAATCATTAGAAGTGTTTATGACTAAGAAAATCTTAGTGTCTAAGATTCCTAGGTCTAAGAAGATGAGGTTGAGAACTCACTCCAAAAGTGAGGTCAACAGTGCCTTTGTTAACTAGGAAGTGAGATAATCAAATGACCTCCTTGGGGCTAGCTAAAGCCTCATATTCTCAGGATGTCTAGACTATATAGTTGCTTTTCTTAAATACACATGAATGAATACATAAATGAAGGAAATAAAACCATGTAAAGATTGTATTTTTATTTGATTGAATCATTTATGCATGTGAATTAAAGTTCTATCCAAATTCTAATGTAGAAATACATGTAAATGAAAATCAAATAAGTACGTGTCATTATTAACCAAGGAATTGAGGTATTGAAATTACCTCCTTGCAGTTAGCTAAAGCCTCATATTTCGGGATGTCCAGACTATATACTTATTACCATTCAAATACATGTAAAACTACATATGAATTAAGGAAGAGAAAGCTTTGCTTCACATATCTAAACTATAAGTACATGCAATCCTATATGTATTCATAACTACTATTACTCCAATCAATGTAATTGATTTATAGACTTTGGAAAATAATTTTGAATTTATTAGTGATAATAGCCACACATATTATAAATCAATCCAACACATACAAGATTACATAAAGAAAAATCATTTGATTTAATTAATTTTTAAAATGATGAATGCATTATTCCAAATGACATACAACATTTAACATGATTAAAAAGAAATAACTAAATATAAACACATGATTTCATTCAATTAAACTAATTCTTAAGGACAATCATATTAAATAAAGCCATTTAAAATAAACCAAAGCTTCTTTATGCCATTTTTTTTAACTTTATGTTTTGATTTGATTTAAGGATGTGAGGAAAAGGTTTGTTGATCTTAACTCATTCCCATGTCTCCTAATTAATTTGATTTAATGAAATATAATTAAGTTGATTTTATGAATTACTTAAGTTGTAGTATGCATTAAATGCATTAATTAACCCTTTCTTATGTTACCTTAATATAATTATCCAAATAATTATGAGCCAAAATGATATTCACATGAGTTGAAAATTAAATTAGCAAGGATCCTAAGAAATAAAAGGTTCCTAATGCAATTGGTTCATAATTAATGGTTAATTAGGTTAAGGAACTTAATTAATTACTCTTATGATTTCCCCACACATGTGAGTAAACCATAATTTCATTAACTTTCTTTAAGTTATTAAACACGTGAAGATCTACCCAAGAATTAATTAATTAAGATCAGAGATGATTTGAATTTTAATTTGATTAATAAAGTAATTTAATCAATTAATTAATCCTTAATTAATTTCCTTTTGAAACATGAAGTGAACTTAGAGAGAGGTTAAGAAAGAGGTCCTAACTCTATCCCATCAGTCCATTCACTATATTAGACAATGACTAGTGAACTTTATTAACTAATTTGTTATTGTTCATGTGATTAATTAACCATTAATTGACTAAGGGGATAATTAGGGCCTAATTGGTCAATACCCTTAATTAAGTAAGCAATAAATCCCAAGAAAATCACGGGAGGTAGAGGTCATCCCATTCAACTAACCCACAAAATTTGGGATTGATTACTCAAGTAATTAAGGAGTAATTGAGCTAATCAATTTTGAAATAAAACTTAAATTAAGCCATAATCACTATTTAAAATTACTTGAAATTATTTTTGATTAATTCTCCTCTAAAATACCTTTAAAATGAGTATTTATTTGCATTTTTTTATTTTTCTAGGATTTATTATGATTTTTAGAAGTTTTAGTCATTAAATATGATTAATTAAGCCTAATCAAAGCTTATTCCTATCGGTGCCACGTGGTGCTACAGGATTGGCTACTTAAATTTATCCGACTAAGCTTACATGGTGGCGGCGAGATGTGTTTTCTTATCTGTAGTCCTATCTAAGATCGATGATTACGATTAATCCCACATCGTATTAGGATAAAATTAAATTAAACTAACGAATCTAATCATGACCGTCTATTCCACGAGATGAGAGACAAAGTCTGTCTTCCATTGCTCATTTGATCTTAGCTCAGATCAACTCCAAAAGGATCCCACACCTTCAAGACGTCGATAGGAGGGGATCCAACGATCAAGATCACACGAGATGCATATTTCCTTCACAAAGCTCTAACCTATTTTACTAAAAGCTCAATTTTGGAAGCATACCTCACCGGAGCTCAAGATTGGTGGCAAATGATTGAGGAAGCTTCGTCTAGTGGAGAAGAAACCCTACTGATTGACATGAGCTTTGATTCCTTGTCGTTTGCTCAGAAGACCAACACCCGAAGCTTGGGAGGCCGACGTTGATCGAAGTATACCCTATGGTGGTCAAGAAGCTCGAAAGAAGATTCATTCTTTCTTGACGAGTCGTAGGGAAGGAGTATGCAAAGTTAATTTGACTTTTGTGTGGTTTGGAGCAAATGACATCAAAGGAGGGATTTCCCTACTTGGCTTGAAGGAAACCTGCAATGGGGAGATGTTGTGGACTCAAGGAAGGCTCTGGGAAACTCTCCAAAGGATGCTAAGGCTCTCACTGAGCTCTAAGCTCACCTCTTGATTTTGATTGAAATGAGGGAGCTATACCCCCTCATTCCAAAGATCAAACTCAACTTGATTTAGAGCTTTATGGATGTCCGACCACCGGTGGTGGCTGAGGATGGCAGGGACTAATCCTAGGTGACTCAGTTTGGTTGGCCAAAGCTTGGGAGGTGGCTGACAAGAGGGATTAGTGGGTTTCTTTGGGTTTTCATGTGCACTAATGGGGGAGGTGAGGTACTTTCACCTCTCCTCGGGTCATGGCCAACCACCCTTGGGTTTGGTTGGCGTGTCCTAGGTGCCTATGTGGACCAATAGGTGAGTGCTAAGTGGACAAGGAATGAGAATGATCATTTACATGAGTGATTTGTCTCATATGATACCCTTGACCCAAGGGTATCATGGTCATTTAATTTTGGATTTGACTTGGCCAGATTTGAAATGAGCCAAAAGTGGGTTAGCCAAACTTCAAGTCAATCAAGCAACTTTATGTTTTGATTTGATTTAAGAATGTGAGGAAGAGGTTTGTTGATCTTAACCCATTCCCATGTCTACTAATTAATTTGGTTTAATGAAATATAATTAAGTTGATTTTATGAATTAATTAAGTTGTAGTATGCATTAAATACATTAATTAACCCTTTCATATGTTACCTTAATATAATTATCCAAATAATTATGAGCTAACATGATATGCACATGAGTTGAAAATTAAATTAGTAATAATCCTAAGTAATAAAAGGGGCCTAATGCAATTGACTCATAATTGGTTAATTAGGTTAAGGAACTTAATTAATTACTCTTATAAATTTCCCACACATGTGGGTAAACCATAATTTCATTAACTTCTTTTAGATTATTAAACACCTAATGATCTACCCAAGAATTAATTAACTAAGATCTGCGATGATTTGAATTTTAATTAGATTAATTAAGTAATTTAATCAATTAATTAAGACTTAATTAATTTTGTTTGAAACATGAAGTGAACTTAGGGAGAGAGGTTAAGAAAGAGGTCCTAACTCTATCCCATCAGTCCATTCACTATTGGACAATGATTAGTGAACTCAATTAACTAATTTATTATTGTTCATGAGATTAATTAACTATTAATTAGATTAAGGGGATAATTAGGGCTTAATTGGTCAAAACCCTTAATTAAGCAAGCAATAAATCCCAAAAAAATCATGGGAGGCAGAGGTCATCCCATTCAACTAACCCACAAAATTTGGGATTGATTACTCAAGTGATTAAGGAGCAATTGAGCTAATTAATTTTGTAATTAAATTTTAATTAAGCCCTAATCACTATTCAATATTTATTAAAATCATTTTTTAGTAATTCTCTATAAAATACCTTTAAGATGAGCATTTATTTATTTTTTATTTTCTATGATTTGTTATGATTTTTAGAAGTTTCAGCCATTAAATATGATTAATTAAGCCTAATTAAAGCCTAATCCCATCAGCGCCACGTGACGTGCTTTCCACGTGGCACCGCAGGATTGACTACTTAAATTTCTTGTCTGTCATCTGATCTAAGATGGGATGGCTACGATTAATCCTACAATGCAATAGGATAAAAATAGATTAAACTAACAGATCTAATCATGACCGTCCGTTTCAATCATGCAAAATGGACAATGCATGATCTACCGTCCCACGAGCGACAAGAGACGGAGTCCGTTCGCCATTGCTTGCTTGATCTGAGCTTACCCGAGCTTGGATCAACTCCAAAAGGATCCCACACCTTCACAACATCGATCAGAGGGGACCAACGGTCAAGATCATACGAGATGCACATTTCCTTCACAAAGCTCTAACCCATTTTCACCAAAAGCTCATTTTAAAAGCATACATTATCGGAGCTCAAGATCGATGCAAATGATTGAAGAAGTTTTGTATAGTGGAGACGAAGCCCTACTAATCGTCACGAGAATTGATTCCTTGTCGTTTGCTCAAAAGACCAACACCCGAAGCTTGGGAGGCTAGTGTTGATCGAAGTATGCCCTATGGTGGTCGGGAAGCTCGGGAGAAGATTTGTTCCTGCTTAATGAGCCCCTAGGAAGGTGTATGCAAAGTTAATTTGACTTTGGTGGAGTTTGGAGCAAATGGGATCGAAGGATGGATTTCCCTATTTCGGCTTGAAGGAAAAGAGAATGGGGAGATTTTAGGGGCTCGAGGAAGGCTCTAGGAAACTCTCCTAAGGATGATAGGGCCTGAGGTCTCTCTAAGCTCACCTCTTAATTTTGATTGAAGTAAGGGAGCTATACCCCTCATTCCAAAGATCGGATGGCTCGACTTGATTTAGAGCTTTGTGGATGCCCGACCACCGGTGGTGGCTGAGGATGGAAGGGAATCATCCTTGGTGGCTCAGTTTTGTTAGCCAAAGCTTGGGAGGTGGCTGGCAAGAGGGATTAGTGGGCATATTTGGGTTTCCATGTGCACCAATGGGGGACGTGAGGTAATTTTACTTCCCCTTGGGTCATGATTGACCCAACCACCCTTGGGCTAGTTGGGCAATGTCCTAGGTGCCTATGTGGACTAATAAGAGAGTGCCAAGTGGCCAAGGAGTGGCAATGATTATTTACATGGGTGATTTATCTCATAAGATACCCTTGACCTAAGTATCATGGTCATTTGGTATTGGATTTGATTTAGGTAGATTTGAAATGAGCCAAAAGTGGGTTAGCTTAAATTTCAAGTCAATTTGAGTTGATTTGATTGATTTGACTGAGTTTGACTAGTTTAGGTCAAATTGTGTCAATTCAAGTTAAGTTGACCAATTGATCAAATTAGGTCAAATCAAGGGTTGGGTTAAGTTCAAATGATAATTTGGAGTGATTTGATTCAATTGGTTTGTGTCAATTTGGTTTAGATTTGATTTTATTTTATTTGGGATCAAAAATATCAAATGGGTTATGTTGACCAATTTGACCAAATTGATCAAATTTACTAAATTGGCTTGGGTTAGGTGTTGGGTTATGTTTGGTTGACCAATTGAGAATGCTTGTAGGCTTTGGTTGCTATTAATTTAGGTTTGATTTTGATATAGCCTAATTGACCCTTTAGGTTAATTTGGGATATATAGGTAAATTTGGTTCAATTGGTCAAATTGGTATCAACTGGGGCTTTAGTCAGGTTCAACAATCAATTTGCAATGAACTTGAGCCATTGATTGTAATCAATTTGGTTTATATCATGATTTGACCCAATTTGGCCCTTTAGGTCAATTTGGGTCAACTTGAGTCAAGAACGCCAATTGGGTTTAGTTTGGCTCAATTGAAAGTCAAGTCATGTTCAAATATTGATTTTGGATTGGTATGGGTCATTGGTTTCAATTGATTTGGCTTAGATTGCAATTTGGTTAGTTTGGTTCATATGCGTTAAGAGTGTTGACTTGTTCAAATGGCTAAGTTGACTTTGTTTGACCCAATTTGTGATAATTGATCAACCTAGGGTGATTATCAATCATTGTATGATATTTAGATTGGCATAATTCAATTAGATTTGAGTTGGATTGAAGTTTGGCTCAAATATGTTAAATTGGTCACTTTGGGCAAAGTAGATCAATTGGGCTTAGTTGACTTGGTTTTGGTTTTATTTGAGTTTAGTTGAATTTATATATGGATTTGAGGTTGATATATAAATTCAATTGTAATTGATTTGGATTTGGAAGAGTTTTGGTTCATTTGGATATTCTAAGTCAAAAGGGTTAAGTTGGGTTTGATTTGGATTGATTTGGTTTAGCTTGATGATTGTAGATTTCATTTATATTTGGAATGATAATTGAAGGAATGATTGATTCATAAGAAAATCAATTGAATCTGATGTTTAGAGTAGGGGAATTTGACAAGGTACATAGGATGGGGCCATAGGACTTAGGGGAAGAGTTTGATTTAGTTTTGATGATTTGAATATATATTTGATTTATATTTGAGAGGATAATTGAAGGGATTATTGATTTATGAGAAGATTAATTGAGTTTGACTTGAGTTTGAATGGAATTTGACTAAGTACATGGAACTAGCTTAAGGGGCTTAGATTTTGTTTGGATTTAGTTTTGGTCATGTGATTGTAAATTTGATTTATATTTGAAGATAAGTGATGGAATAATTGATCCATGAGAGAATCAATTGAGTTTGATTTGATTTGAATGAGATTTTGGCTAAGTTCATGAAATTGGCTCAAAGGACTTAGGTTTGGATTTGATTTGATTTGGATCTTGATTTGGATTTGGAATTGAGTTTGATTGTAAGTTTGATAGATTGATTAAAGGGTTGAATTGATATTTGAGAAAATTAATGGAGTTTGGATTGATTTGAATTTGGCTAAGGCTAAGTCCATAAGTTAAAATCATAAGGCTTAGGTTGATTTTGAGTTTGGATTTGATCATGGGCTTCAATCATTGGCTTGAAATTTGGATTTGATTTGAATTTGAGATTTGGTTTTAGCTTAGGAAGGTGAACATGGATTGGGCTTAGGCTATAGGGTAGGTGGATCTCTCTAAGTCCTAAGACATAGCCTAATCCAATGATTAACCCTTTTAAGTCTTTATGCTTAGGTTAAGTGTTCACCTAATTGCTAGAAGTGTCTTATGACTAAGGAAGTGTTAGTGTCCAGAAGACTCCTAGGTCTAAGAAGAGAGGGATGATAACTCACTCCAAAGTGAGGTCAACAATAACTTAAATAAGGAGGTGAGTTATAGAAACATTTTTTTTATTTTAAAAATAAATACTTATTTAGTGTGTTGGGCTAGTGCAGACATGGGACACCAATTGGAGGAGTCTTTAAGCATAAGAATTATTTTTAAGAGATCTTTAATGATATATTTGGTGATTATATTTTGAGAAGAGCATATCAAAAATCAAAAGGTCTAATATAATTCTTGGCGTTAATGCTAGAAGTTGAAGTTAGCACTTGCAATGTGCATTCCCTTATTAGTGAGAGTGTGCATCAATGTTGTCGATGATGACGAAGAATGTAGTCAAATAGCATGAACTTTCATGCCAAAGACATATATGGATCTTATAGATAGTGACATGTGTTGAAGTTGTTTTTGATGGTAGAAAATAAAATTGATGAGCACCAATATTTGTGTTGATGAGATTTGTCAACTTTATAGGTGATGATGTGCATCGATATTATTGATGATTGTGAGTGACAAAATTAATATGCATCGAAATTTGTAGTGATGATGTGCATTAACCTTATTTATAATATCTTGCATCAACATCATTGGCCATGTAAAGCAATAAAATTAATGAAAAATAATAATTGGATGGTGATAGTCGTGAAAGTGATCAAGAGACTAGTTATAAACCGTAATTATATGATGATGGTTAATATATCATAATTTGGTGATGCTGGTTAGTAGATCATAATCAATGATATTGGTCGAGAGATTTCAGTTAGATGATGATGATTAGAAGATTATAGCTTGACAACATTGATTTGAGAGACTATTATTGAGTGATGATGGTTAAAAGAATGTAGCTAGATGATAGTGATTAGACAATTATGATAGTTGAACGATAACAAACGAGCTAGAATAATATTATGAAATGATTTGATGACAATGGTTGAACAATGATAGTTAAGCAATGACGATTATTAATAGTAATTATCTATATCAAGTGTCAATTTTAGAATTCTTTAAATCTTTAACCTCTCTTCAAAATTAAGCCTAGATATTCTTTATATAAAGAATGAGGGTCAAAGATAAACCCTTTGAAAAAGTGAGCAAATCACATTCTTTGTTTGACTTAAATTGACCTTAATAATATGACTTCCTATGAGTATTTTGAACAAGTTTAGATAAGATTTAGTAGTATTACCTCATCAGACCTTTTCCCTTATCCTATGAAATCTCTTATAGAAGAAGTTATAAGAAATTATGTTAATTTTACCAAATATTTAAAATATTTTTGTGAAAACTAAAGAACTTTATTTTTTAAAAAAATCTTATTAAGAAAAACAATAAAAAAAGAAATATTCACGTTTCATCAAAAGGATTTTGTTTTGTGAACACTAATGGGTGTACATGATGTGTTCGTGTAGGTGTAGGTAGCAATCCACTAGCCTGGCTTAATCTAAACTTGATTGTGATCTAGAAGGGCATATTCTAGATTTTTTTAGTATCCTTTTACTCATTTTTCAATATTTTAAACTCAATATTGACACTTATGTAGATCGATAAAGTCTATATAGCCAATTTTTATGCAAAATTGAGGAATTTGAAGCAAAAATTTCTAATAATTTTTTTTTTTTTTTTTTGCTTTAATCAATATGCCAACTTCATAGAGATTATGCTGAATTCATAATTCTGAGACAAGGCCTGTATTAAAATATAGAAAGTTTTAAACTAGATGTTTTGGTTGACTATATCATATGATGTAATATTTTTCTTATATTAATTATATCAATTCAAGCACATTATTATGTTATATCATGTAAACATAGTGAGATAATATATTATACAAGAGTCCCAACCACTTGCCTATTCGATACTGATATCATATCCTATCATATCTCCTATCATGTGCTGGGTTCATACTACTAACCAACATATAAGGAAAAGCCCATCGTCCCATTCTTCTGGATAAGGATATCTTATCATTGCTAAACCCTAAATCATAATAACCAGCCATTTTTTTTATATACACACATTTCATAATATTTTTTCATCTATCTAATATTTCATATTATACTCAATATATTATCTCATCATGGTAATTTTGAAATATGTAAATTGCATGTAAATAAACAAATAATAGGGTTCACATAATAAATCAATATTCTCAATATATATATATATATATATATATATATATATATATATATATATTTCATAACAAATATATTTCATGAAGCTTGCATAGCATTTATGATATGCCCATATACTGGGAGATAAATTTATCAAAATTTAAGGATAAATTTATATAAATCAAATTAGAATATATACTTGAATATCATGTAAAAATTTAATATGATTATATCAATATGTGTATTATAATTTGGGCAATAATATACTAAAAGTTGCTTGATAAAAGCTTTTAAAATATAGAGATCTTTATTTCTTAGCTTTTTTTAAAATTTTATTTTTATTAAAATTAAAAAATTATAGGAGAACAAAATCATTGAAAATAGGAGAACAATATCTTGTACCAGTAAATTTTTTTGAATAACTTGTCTTACAAACATGGCCTTAGGACCTCTAAACTGAAGCTTTATCTCTCATTTCTTATTATCATTCTCCTTTTCTTTCTTTTCTATTCTCCTTCCCTTCTCCTTCTTCCCCTTCTTCTTCTTCTTCTTCTTCTTCTTCTTCTTCTTCTTCTTCTTCTTCTCTTCTCCTCCTCTATTTCACACCATTTAATATAAATAACGGTATTTATAGATAATGTTAAATATGAAGCTTTTTTTAGAATATTTAATCATTTAATTAATTAATTAATAATGTTTTATCTAGTTGTTTATATATATTTTTATATATTAAAATGATTGATTTAAAGTGTAGAATTTTAGAAAATTTTTATCTCATATTTAAAAAATTTATAGATACAATTGATGCCTGACGATGAGACCAACATCAATTAATGTTCAATGTTAATACCAAGTCTTACGCTCATATTCTTAACCTTTGATCTCCCCTCCACCATAAAGAGAATAATCGACCAGATCACTAATGACTTTTTAAAGAAAAACTCTAATGTCATAAGGCCACTGTAATTTTCATCATGGAAGTGAGTCTAAACATTTTTGGTTTAATACATTATGTCAATGCTTTCCCTATTTGTTATAAAGAGTATACTAGTGGAATCACTTCTATTGCTATACTTTGTGATTGTTTTCTCTTTTTTTATTCACACATAAAAATTCTAATATCTTTTATGAGCTATTCTTAATTTATTTGTATATATATGTAGGATGTACTGCAAAAAATTTCCACATGCATTAAGAATATTGGTATACTTATTAAGATGATAGTCATAGTTAATTATAATACTTCAATATAATATATTTAAACATATAAGTAAGCATATTAATTTATGATTAAATATATATTTTTTAAAGTAAATTGATATTTCTTATAATTTTATTTATGATAATTAAGATATAAAACATTGATTACAATTTCTCACCAATCACATATAAATTAGTATTTTTTACATTGTTGATTTATCTGATAGATTAATAATTAATTAATGATTATAAATTTTCTCAAATTAAATATAACTTAAATAAAGTTAATGAAATTAAACTCATTTTTAGTAAATATAAAATAACATTAAAATAAATTCAAACTCAGCTAACTAATAAATGATATATATATATATATATATATATAAGTAGATGGATATATATATATATATATATATATAAGTAGATGGACATTAACATGACATGACATATATACTAGACATTTCTATTATTGAATATATAGGTCATAGTATGATCATAAATTTTTTATCTTAATAATTATAAATAATATATCTAATCTAAATAAAAATAATATAATATTGATATGACACTAAAAATTCTACTAGTCAAAGCACGAATCTTGATATCAAAAGCAAGTTGATCTTCAGTTGAAACTAGTCGAGATCAAGCACTTAAAATATCATTTAAAACTTTGGGATATCAATTAAATCCATAAATAGCTCTTAAACATGGAGTGTTTATAGTCAAATCGAGCGTCTTGATGAGCCGGATCTAACAAGCCCAAGATCTCATAATTTTGACTTTATTTGAGCATTCAAATACTTAAATACATCAAATGATCAAAGGAATCATTCGAGTCCATGAAGTGGAGTGGTTCGATTTTGCATGTATTTACAGAGACGCTACCTCCACCTATAAATAGCCCTCATTCTCATAAGGGGACCCAAGCAAGAGAGAGGAGAGAGCTCTAAAGCTTGAAGATCCTCCAAGCACAATCCACCACTGACGCCATCAACTACCACACCGCCGCGCCACCGCCGCATCCGCCAATCTCGCTGGCCTCCATCATGATGACCTTCATCATCAGCCGATGTCCCTCGTTGTTCACCATAATCTGCTACCACTAGAATGTACCACCAAACGTGATTACATAGTTGTTCCTTCTCATATGCAATCATGTACAATCCGTTATGGGAAAGATTTTGTACTCTAAACAGGATACATAGTGGAAGATTTTTTTCTTGGGCTAGGCGTGGTTTTCTCCCTCTTTTGAGGGTTTTCCATAAAATTCAGTTTTCTTGTTCACTCTTTAAATACATGTGTGTGTCTTTGGATTTCACAACAAAGCGTAAACTTTCACTCTACCCATGGCTGGTTTTCTAGCATGCAGTTTGGTGCCGTCTATGGAAAAAGAACCCTTCAATCATAATTCCTGTGAACACCCTCGTTATGGCCAATAGACGCAACACTCATAACAACGGAGCCTCCCACTCCAACTCCCGTCACTCTCGAAACCAATCGAACCAAGGACACCAAGCTTCTGCCTCACTCCCCCGATAGGTGACCACGGTTGAAGCGATGAATCTCTTTAGAAGATGCGTGTCGTGAATGGAATCTGAAATGAGATGATCGACTTTTGCGAGGAACACAACGACCATTACCACGACAAACAAATCTCCCCAAGATCGATCGTTGGCGTGGGAGGTCAAAATGCTAATCTCCTTGACATTGAAGTTCGCGTAGAGGATGATCTCCTTGACATTGTTGGTTCACTCATCCATCGCGTGCTGACCACTAATCCATTATTCTGGTAGCTTGACACATTCGTCTGTTGACCCACTCGTCATGTTATGCGTGCAGATTAATGCAAGGCAATTTCACCTTCAAGAATCATCTTCCCCTCCCGCGGTATGAGGAATCTCACCTTTAGCTGAAGCTATCTTCAACATCATTCTCAGGTGGGTTTCAAGCTTAGAGCATTGATTCTATGATGGGGCGACCCACATGAACATTATTCTGGGACCATCATGCATATCCAGCGAGCTCGACACCTTGCTTTTTTGAGGTCTTTCCGGTTACCCTCAAGGGACAAGCTGCACTTGGTTCTACTCCCTTCGAGGGAATCCATCCATACCTTTGAGAACTTCCAAGATTTTTGGGGAATAGTTCATTGCAAACCGAAGGATCATTAAAGATTCCTCCCATCTCTTCGACATTCGTCAAAATGAGGGTGAATCACTTAAAGAATACTTCCAGAGGTTCTCCTTAGAAGCTTCGCCAAATACAGGTAGACCACTGTTGAGGAGTTTTCCTTGGAGGGATCCGTCCAGGGCCTTTTTACTCATCACTAATACGAGACACAGTTCGCTCATATATCGACTTAGTTCATCGTGTGGAAGCACAAATCTCTACTGATGAGGCCATTAATGCCCATCGCAAATAATTTGAACAATCTACATGGAAAATGTAAGGGAATGTGGGTGTCCCATCAAAAGAAGCAACAAAGCGTGATCTCCCTCCATATCAACGAATGAACCACGAAAAAAGGAATACCGCCAGAACACGTCTGGTGTCAACCTCGATGGCTATTGAGATGAAGAAAATATCAAGTGGCATCCAAACCAAATTCAAGAGAATAATATTATCACTTCCATCGAAGTCATGGACATACTACTGAGGCATGCAAACAACTCAAAGAAAAATTAAGAGGCTCATTCAACAAGGATATCTACTTTGATTTGTGAAGAATCAAGCGAATCAAACAAACATACCTCCAAATGGGGGCAACCAGGACAATCATCACAGAAATAACAAAATAATCATCAAACAGTTGGGAAAATTGAAACAATTACAGGAGGACCAATACTATCTAATTAAGTTCTCATTACCACCTCTGAAGAGCTAGAGTTAAAGAAGTTCATATTGATCATTCCATCACTTTTAATGACTCGGACTTAGAAGGAGTCCATGTTCCTCATCAAGATCCATTGTCATCAGCGCAGGGATCGGTGACCCATGCTATAATGTTAAGAGAATTTTGATTGACAATGAAAGTTCTGTTGATGTCTTATTTTACTCCACATTTCTTAGCATGGGCAGTTAAAGAAAAGCTCCAACCACTGCGGAACCATTATCTGGGTTTGATAATATGTGCTAGAGGGACAATCACCCTTCTTATTGTCCTTGGTGAATTTCTCGACAAGTGACTCATCTAATCATTCATGGTGGTCAAGTCGATTCAACATATAACGTTATCTTTGGAAGGCCCCTCAATCAATTTTTTTGATCATCTCATCTCAAGATGAAATTTTAACCCCATTGAGTTGGGGTGGTTTGTGAAAATCAGAAGCGCCTCATGATACCTCGGACAAGCTCAACCACGCCCACCTTGACGCCGAAGATTTTAATTTTGAGATGAAGGAGTACCCAAAAGCTTCCCAGACTTGCTCTGCATTATCAGATGACCAACCATTACAAATAGTGCAAGTTGGATCTCTGCTCTCAGACTAATAAATGGAAAAAATACACAGACTTCTTATGCAGAAATCAAGACATCTTCGCTTGGAGTCCGACAGATATGCCGGGGGTTGACCCCAATGTGATCATGCACTCCCTCAAGATCGATCTGACATTCAAACCGATCATCCAGAAGAAGTGAAGTTTTGCACCTGATCGCCTCAAGGATATTGAGTAAGAAGTTAACAAGCTTCTAAGCGGGATTCATCTGAGGTACATTACCCTACATGGCTAGCAAATGTTGTCATAGTTAAGAAAATAAATGGAACATAGAATGTGTATTAATTACCTTACAAGGCTTGCAAAGATAATTTTTCTTCCTCAAATTGATCAATTGGTTGATGCTACATGGACATCAAATGCTCGCTTTTTTGGATGCTTACTCGTTACAACCAAATAAAATGGACCCAACGGATGAAGAAGCTACAACATTTCAAACATATAAAGGTTTATACTATTACCAAGTATGCGTTTGGGTTAAAATGTGGTTATCAATGACTTATGAATAATATTTTTAAAGACCTATTAGGCCACACAATGGAGGTATATATGGATGACATGTTAGTGAAAAGCTTGAAAGAATCACAACATATTTCTGACTTAGAAATATGCTTTAACCTTATTCAACATTATAACATGTGACTCAACCCGACCAAATGTGCTTTTGGGGTTACGTCGGAAAAATTTCTTGGATTTATGGTAACCCACCGTGGGATACAGGCCAACCCCAAGAAAAGGAAAGCTCTCAAAGATATGACTCCTCCTAAGAATATTAAGGAAGTTCAATGTTTGAGTGGACGAATTGTCTCTTCCCACGTGATAAGCTTATTTAGTTTAGAAGAAAATGGGATACAATAACTAATTTACTATGTAATTCTTCTTAGAAAGTCTCACTGGAGAAAAGGTGGCTCATTTATTTTCTCGACATAAATTCGTCCATACTTAAGTTCATACTATCGACATTTACACTCATTTACCAAGGCCATCTTACGAAACCGAAGCATCGAGAGATTAATTAAATGAATTTTGGAAGAATTTGATATAAATTTTTTATCTATAAAGTCTCAAGTACTCAGACTTTATAATGGAATGCACTACCCCAACTCGGAGGAGCTATCCTACCTTTCTCCTCAATGCATGGACCCTATGTTGATGGAGCTTGAAATACCAGTGCGGGAATCTTACTTATTTCCCCAGAATATCTTAGAGTATGGACTTAAAATTTTCACAACTAATAATATGGTGAATATGAGGCTCTCATGGTGGGGTTGAGACTATTGATTGAAGCTCAAGACTTAGTAATTCACATTGACTCTGCTTGTGCCTCCCAAGGAAACTTTAATACTCATAATCCTGCTCTCCACTTGGTAAAGTCTCTTCTTGCCCATTTCAAGACACATCAATTCATTCACATACTGCGAGAGAAGAATACTCGAGCTGACGCTCTCACTAAGCTTGCTACATCTATTACTGGAGATCTATTTAAGAGAAAGCATGTTGAAGAAATATATTTTCCTAGCATCTCAGGGTCGTGGGTAATATGCAATTAATGAGATAAAGGAACATTTGGATGGACCCCATCTACAAGAAGGAACCTTCACGAAGACCCAACCCAACTCATCTCAGAAGAAAAGCTTCAAACTTTACATTATTAGTGAATTATACGAGCTTTCTCGGCATCAAATGCCTCT
Source organism: Cymbidium sinense (assembly GCA_021442155.1). NCBI lineage: Eukaryota > Viridiplantae > Streptophyta > Magnoliopsida > Asparagales > Orchidaceae > Cymbidium > Cymbidium sinense. The sequence goes on from CM038215.1 coordinate 86,252,751, forward strand.
CACCTTGAGTCCATTGCATTAAGAAAGGTTCAGGGATATGTGGAGAACACCTAGGAAGGCTAGCCCTTAAAATTATAAGGCAAGGGTTCTATTGGCCTACGATGAAATAAGACACCTTAGAGTTTACAAAAAAATATGCAAGTTGTCAGTTGCACTCTAACCTCTCTCACATGCCTTTTGCTCAGTGGAAATTGATATCATGGGACCTTTTTCGATAGCATCGGAACGAAAGTTTATCATTTTAGCCTCGACTACTTCTTAAATGGGTGGAACCACTTACTAAAATCAGGAAAATGCTAAACAATTTGTTTGAAAAAATATAGTATGTCGATTCGGTCTTCCTGCAAAGATCATCACTAATAATGGAACCGAATTTACTAAAAAAATCTTTACGTCCTTTTGCAAAGATCTTCACATTCAGCTGCTGCATACGGCTATAGCACATACTCAAACTAACGGATAGACTGAAGCTACCAATAGGACTATACTCAAAGGACTAAAAACACATCTTGAAGGTGGGGGCAATGGGTTGATGAGCTTTCTAATGTTCTTTGGGCTTACATACACTCAGACTAGTGAGACACCATATCACTTGTTTTGGCACGAAGCTATTATATGAGTAGATAGGTTCCAAGTCCAAGAGTTCAATTATTCATCATGATGGTAATGAAGAAAAACTCGACACTACTCCAAACTCATGACATGGCCCTACTTGCTTCCTATCACCAAAGGGTAGCTAGTCACTTCAGCAGTGTAAAACCTCATCCCATATCTCGGACTTGGTCTCGTGAAGGCTGAGCAAAGGCCCTCAACGTAATAAACTCTCACCTCTTTAGGATGAACCATATGTAGTTATAGCTATGGTCAAGGAGAACATTCAAGCTCGATCCAGGAAAAACTACCTGAACTTGGAATAGAGAATCTCTAAAATATTATCGTAATTCTCTTGCATAATTATTGCAACTTTTATTTTATCTCGTTTGTCGCTTCCTCTTCATGTAACGACCCCACTTAGTGGGATAAAGACTTGTTGTTGTTATCATTTCCTCTTGAAACTCATATCCGTGTTAAAATCATCTTATGATTGTATCACCAAACTTATCAAAGTAATGAATTTATAGCTTTTTCTTACAAGCTTATTTCTCCTTCATTTAATCCTCCCACTTGAGAAATATACAACTCACGTTGTATCTCAATCGGGGCATAATCAATCCCAAGGGGACTTGATCGGACCTCTTCCATACAGGTAAGAAGTCAAGTAACACTTTGGCTGATACCTGGATAGTCAAAAGTCCTTGGTGGACATCCGCGACCTCTTCCATACAGTTAACGTCATTTAGTCACACTCGACAAACAACCTAGGATAGGTCAAAAGTCCTTGGTGGACTTCGCGACCTCTTCCACAAAGGTTGCGTCATGGTAACACTCTAATAAAACAACCTCGGATGGGTCAAAATCCTCAGATTTAATTCAACCTCTTCCATGAGTTGCGTCATTGAGTCACACTCACAAACAACCTGATAGGTCAAAATCATCCGTGGTCACCGCCGACCTTGGCAATCTTCCACCGGTCACCACCATCTAGCAGTCATCGGCGACTCGGCGCCGGTCACATGATTCATCGGCACGGACCCCGTCGTTGCCGCCATCATGCGGTCCACCGCTTCGATAATCTCCGGTCACAACCATCGCCGGTCATCCGACTACTCACGTCGGCCGCCCCGTCATCCGTCCGATAATCCTCCACGGTCGACAAGGGTAGTTGGCGCTCTTTCGAGAAAAATGGAGCCTCATTGTAACTACGGGCCTTGATCCGGTTGACAAGGCGGTTCTCTTCGAGGGAAAAGAGCTCGCGTATGAACTATGGGCCTTGATCGCCTCGACTCGGTCGACAAGGCGGTTGACTTTCGAGGGAAAAGCGGAGCTTATCACGGGCCTTGATCGCCTCAAACCATGTCGGTCCAACAAGGCGGTTGACACCTCTTCGAGGGAAAAAGCCTGAGCTATGGGCCTTGATCACCTCCGGGAGGTCCGAGAAGCGTTGACACCTCTTTAGGGAAAATGAGCCTGGTATGACTATAGGTTGATCAGCCTCAGAACCCGGTTGGTCCGACAAGACGCCTCTTTCGAGGGAAAATCCTGGATGAACTAAGCCTTGATGCCTCATGACCTTCTCTCAAAAAGAAGAGAATGACTTCTCCCTTGGCCTAGGTTTTATAGACCTATAGGAGCAAAAGTCAAAATCCAAGAAAAATGGCTTAAAATCAAAATCGTGGACAGTGACGGAGAAAATGGGCGAAAATACACGCAGTGGTTTGCTTCATGAGCTCAGGCCATGCGCTGGCGCACCGATGCCACCTGGCAGCTCAGCGTGCTCACCCAGCGTGGCGTGCGTGGGCCTGCAGAATCTGTAAGTGGGATGGGTCCATAACCCCAAAATCCGTCGCATACCGCACATCGCTCACTTCCACCTTCGCGATCATAATCTTGTACTCATATAAAAATCTGCTCTCTCAAAATGAATGGTTAATGGACCCACAAATTTCATTGAATAATCTACTATTTTCAAGTATTCAACATATCTATTTTTGGATGATTGAGAGATAATAAAAGCATATGATATTGAAAATTCTACTAGTTGAAAGCGAATCTTGATGTCAAGCAAGTTGATCCTCGGTTGAAACTAGTGATCAAGCACTTAAAATATCATTTAAAACTTTGTGATATTAGTTAAATCCATAAATAACTCTTAAACATGAAGTGTTTATAGTCAAATCGAGCATCTTGACAAGATCTAACAAGATCTCATAATTCTAACTTCATTTGAGCATTCAAATACTTAAAATACATCAAATGATCAAAGAATTATTCTTGGGTCCAGGAAGTGGAGTGGTTGATTTTGAATGTATTTATAGAGCTCACTCCTCCAATTCAGCCTCCTCATATGAAAGGACCTCAAGCAAGAGAAAGAGAGCTCTAAAGCAGAAGATCCTCCAAGCATCCTCGATGGTGAGACCACCCGTCGGCTCGCGCCCACGATCCGCCGTCGATCTTTGTCTCCATCATGATTTGATGGTCGATGTCTCGTGTTCACCATCATCTTCACCATCATTTGCTACCTGACATAATTGTTGTTCCTTTTCATATGCAACCTATAATCTGGTTATGGAAGATTTTGTACTCAAACATAGTAGAAGATTTTTTAAGTGATTTTTTCCCTCTTTTCGAGGTTTTCCATGTAAAATCCGAAGTTTTCTTGTTACTCTTTAAATACTGCGTGTGTGTGGAATTCGATAAAAAAGACATACTTTCACTCTTAAGCGATTTTCTACAATATTAAGAGTAAGAAATGATAAAACGTTTAAGTGTGATATATACTTTTAAAAGATAAAATATTTATAAATGATATGAAAGCATTAAAGAAAATAATTTTGAAAGATTTAAAAAAATTGACTTTTAGCATCGATAATGATGGTTAAGACATCGATGATGCTCCATAATCAGATTAGAATTAGCCATACCTCTCAAAGAGATGAAGTCAAAGATCAGATAGAAAAGTTGAATAATATTCACATTCATGTGATACGGATTATAAATTAAAAAAATATTATAAGTTTATAATTTATATTTTAAAAAAATTTTATTAGATATATTAAATATTTATTAGATATATATTTGCGGTGTGTCAGTATGTGATACATGCTGAATACTTTAATATTAAGGGGCTGTTTGGTTATCTGAAAAAAGAATACAGTTTAAAAGGATTGCAATGTAAAATGAATGTAGTGTATTTAAATTTTAGAATTGTTTGGTTAAAAACTATATAAATACGTGAGTTTATTTTTTTTTGGATAAAATAAATGCAATGTAAAGTATTCTTTGAAATTTGCCATGTGGCCAAAGACTTTCTTATAGTGTATTTGAAATTCGCCTAAATGGAGCGAATTCTAAATACACTAAAAATAATATTTGTAATATATTCTAAATATATTATATTATCTAAAAAACTTTGCTTTGTAACATGAAAATTATCAAAAAAATTAAAAACTCTATATTTACTTTATTTCACATCTAAAATTCAGGTAATCAAACAACTCCCTAAATCTTAAATATTGGAATATCGATGGATCATAATTCTACATACAACGGCGATCATAATATTATTTTCTCAATAAATAGTTGAGGCATGGATTTTTATATTTATTTACTGGAGATTCGGCGAATCCATCGAAAGGGTCGGCTCTCTGTTTCCGTCCTTCTCCTAACCGATCACTCGAGGCAGAGAGGCGAAAGAGGAGTTGCAGTCTCTCTCTCTCTCTTTGTGTGTATGTGTGTGTTCAGTCCTCTTTCCGAGCGTTGTGGTTGCCAGACGAACGCCGTTGGTCCCAATCAAAAGCATTTAAATTGTTGGAAATCAGTGGAAGCACTACTTGATAAGGAAAGAAAGTCAATTAAGCTTCGACTGAACAAAAAGAGATCGAAACATCAGCAGTAGCCATTGCTCCCACCGCCTGATAGGTTGCCGAAGGAGCGATTTGGGAGTTCTGTTTGGGGTTTCAGCGGTTTTGACTTTTGAGGTGAAGAAAGATGAGCGGAGCAGGAGACCACTGCTAACATTCTATGTAACTGGTGCCGTGGATTACTACTACTATGGTTTATCTTACTCGCGAGGCTTCCAAAGTTTGGTTCACCTATTTTTCTTCGCCTATGCTTTATTCTACATGTCACCGTGCAATTTCTTTTTTTAGTTGATTTATTTATTAATTTATTTTGGGAGGATTATGCGCATAATTTCAGCTATGGAGGAAGATTTGCGTGGAGACGTCCGTGGAACTTCATTTTCTGGCTGAGAAATGGAAGTTTCTGCTTGCTGGTCTCATATTTCAGGTAGTTTTGGTTTTTGGTCGTTTTATTAGTAGAACCTACGTTCAGTATTGACGTGTATAATTTTTTGGATTATTCTTTTTGACTTTTCCTTGAAGATTTCTTTCATCTGGAATACGGATTGTAGTTTGCATCACGTAATATCTTTTTGTTGATCTTTGTTTGCCTTCTGTAATGGTCTGATATCTATGCTTGCAGCATTACTTTGTAATGGGTTTCGGTCTTGTTGCTGATAGTTTAGTAAAGAAGTACGTGTGTTCTGCCAAACTGCTAAACCGCTGCCTTTTATGTACTCCATTGATATGCCTTTTTATGTGAATGTGTTTCTATTACGGTTGCAAATGAAGTAGTATGCTGGATGAATAGCTTGATGCCATTTCGTTTAAGGCTCCTTTAAGTTTAATTTTTTATTTTATTAGTCATTCAACAAGTGATAAGATCTCTATCAAGTGTTTCTTTAATGATTATGTGGTAGATTGACTCATTTTATGTTCTTGTATTAAACTTTATTTTCATCATATACATTTTGAGTGATGTATATTAATGAAGATATAAATATTAATAAAGGTCATACTGAGCAAAGCATTAGAATACCCAAATGAATTGTATTTGTAACTGGTATTTGTATTTTCAAAAAAGATTAAAATACATGATAATTGAAATATCCCAAAATTTATGATCAAATTTGGACATTTTTTGTATGGAAGATTTACATACATACCACACAATTCTTATGCATTTACATATCTAACACCTAAAGTTCGATATTTACATATCTAACACCTTACCTATAGGTGAAAATGTATATTAAGAATTTGAGTGTTATGAATGAAAATATCAAAGTTTAGGTGTTAAATGTGTAAATATATAAGAATTTTGTGGTATGTATGTAAATAACCCTTTTTGTACTTGATATTTTTGTACATTCAACGAGTAGTTTAATTTGATCTCTACTAAATATTATTTTAATTATTACATGGTTAGCTTATTAAATGATTTACTTTATGTTTTGGTATTAAACTTGTTTTTATCATATACATTTTTGGGAGATGTATGTTAATAAATGTATAAATATGATGAAAGTTCATACTGAGCAAAGTTTTAGATTATCCAATTGAATCATAATTTTAATTATAATTATTATTGAGATTTCAAAGATTAAAAGACATAATAATTGAATTATGCCATTTTTTATGAGCAAGTTTGGATATATTCCTATATTCGATAATTAGATATATGATTAAATAATTAATATCTCGCATGTATTTTATTGGTATGATGAAAGGTTGATTACGGTTTTATCTTGATAATAAAACAAGCAAATAAGTTTGAGTGATATTTTAAAACTCAGACTATGCTCAATCTTTTTTCAAGCATTATAAAATAATAAATAAACATATTTGAATATTTGAATTAGATAGTGCTCAGCTTGACTCCGCTTTGCCCTAGGGATTCATCAAATTTATCTCTTAGTTTGATGATCAATTTTAATTGGAATTTTCTTAGATTGTATCTGATTTTATTGTATTTTATAAGTGCAAATGTTATAGACTATCTTAAGGGCACTTTTATGACTTATGACATGGTAATAGAATATCTAGACTAAATGCTGAAGGCGTTAGGAATCCTTAGTTTCTCGTCAGAATATTTTGACTCTCAATAGTTAGTTTATTATGTGAGTGGTAATTCAACATTGCTTCAACACATACAAATCTACTTGAGCAACTTTTGTTTGGCTTTAATATTTTTTAAATATTTAGAGTAGTAGATAAAGCCCTAATTGCTCAGAGTTATAAAAGAAACTTGTTTTTTCCCTTTATTATCTTATGCTCTTTTTATCATTAACTTTTGAAAGTGTCCTTTGAACAAGGAGAAATATCTTTTCTGCCTTTATCAGTTTACTTATGACATAATTTTCATAGAAGGATTTTTCTTTTTTAAGAAAATCCTATTCTAAAAGTTCCTTTTACTAATTTCATCACATCCCTGTTTTTTTTACGTTCATCTAAATCAAAGCCATTTTGTCTTCAGATACAATCTTTGCACATAGGCTTTTTACTTTGTAAAATGGTATAGTTGCATCTTTATCTTTGTTATGTGCTGCATGTTAAGATCGCCACAGTTCCTCGAACGACCCAAACACCATGGTTTTCCTCTTATGTTCTTTTGGGGAGTTGAACTCTTAAGCTTTGCTTCGAGGGATGCATTAGCTTTATTGTTGTTTCTCTCTGGAATAGCTCTTGTTATACTTATATGTACAGTTGTTCTGGTTTACCCTCTTTGTTTTAGTTGTTCTGTCTGCTGATTTCTATTGCTTAAAGATACAACTTACATAAGATATTGCAAAAGTTTGAAATCCTTAAATATATTAATGAATTCTCATAATGCATTTGAAGACCACTCCCTAATACTTTTATTTTGTTCGCAAATGTATATTGGTGGGGAGCTAACAAGGGGGTTATACATTAAATAATTTGCTTTGTTTTTTTATGCCATTGAATGAATTGTTAATGAGTCTTTAAAGAAATTTGTCATTCCTATTTTGTGCTTATTTTTCCTTTGGCAGAGCATGCTTTTAAGATTCTTCAATAGCTTTAAACCGTTTTTTAAGCATGGCGTAGTTTGGAACTTACGATCTTCTCATATTTTTTTAGTATATCCATGGTTTAGCTGCTCGAGGCGTTCACTATTTGCACCAACCTGGGCCAATTCTTAAAGATATTGGATTCATGATTCTTCCGGTGGGTACTTTTATTATGTGGAAATGTTATTAGTTTAATATTTCTTTACCACTTCTTACTTCCCTCTCCTGTTTTGCTCTCCATACCACAGGAGCTTGGGGCTGATAGGGGTTACTTTAGCGAAACACTTTTCAGTGTCATCTTTTTGTTCTTTATTCTGGTATGTAATTCCATTTCATATAATGTCTTATTAAATTAAATCTTTGGTTAAATATTATTAGGCACTCAATAAGTGAAACAAGTTGGGGCTTCCCACATTTATAAGTGAGAGCTCGAGAGATTACTTTGAAAATGTTTTTTGTTTGGCTTGGGGTTTCCCACTTTCAGTCATATGGCTGAAATCTCCTTATGTCACTTTTCGGCTCAATTGGTTCTTTCCGTTCCTTGCTTTGGCTGCCGACTAAATAACTAGAAGCATCACACCTTTTTTTTTATAATTATAATTAAGATAATGTTGCTGCTATGGATTGTTTTTCTATATCTTTATATAGGCTAAATTTGTGTACATGACTCTAAGAGGTGATACTTTGGCATATCTTATGCCGGCTATGTAGCATAATTAAGAATTTGAATTTAAGTATGCCTAAACTATTACATGAATATATGACACATTATACCATTTTGGCTTTGATAGCTACAAATGTTTTAATAGTTAATTATTATATATTAAATGTTATCATTTTAAATTTGAATTCAAATATAATTATATTGATAGTTGAATTCATTTATGAGTACTTCATAATTAACTATTTTATTTAATTATTATTTGCATGTAGCATATGACATTAGTTTAAAATTTGAATTTTGATCTACTTATTTAATACTTAACTATCACATCATGGATTTAATTATTTTTAAATTTGAATTTAAGTCTGATTATATTGGACCTATGTCTTATTTATGATTATTTATTATTCATCTATTTCATGTAATGGCTAAGTACATGTAACACGTGTAGTTAAATATAAATTTAGATTTATTTATATTTCAATTTAATTAAAAGTGTTAAACCTTCAAACAATTTAACTCTTGCCAGTGTATTATTAAGATGGTCCAAGTTCAATCAACTCTTAATTTATCTGTATAATTATCATCCTCTCTTGCAGCATATGGATATTAACCAAGTTCTTATGAACAATTACTCATTCTTCTTTGTGCTTAGGGTAGGATGCTTTATATTGCTTCGTTATTTCTTATATTCTATTTTCAACTATATTGATAAGAAAAGTTTAGATGATTGTTTAGTTGTAATTAGTTTGAAAGAATATCAACATGAGGTATAGGGTGCTACTTCATTAGGTAAAGTGAAATTTTGGAGGATCATATCCGAGAAGGAAAATTTTTATACAGTGCACAGTTGGTGCATGTGGATTAATTCTATATAAAGAATTGTTGGTTCTCTCAAGATATCATTACTCATGGCAAGGGTAATACCTCTCGGTATGTATCATTGCAGGTGTTTCATTAGTAGGAAATAATTTCTGCTCATTGAAAAAGTATTTTTCTTTTAAGTTCCAATGACCGACATGAAGACGTGCTTGTCAACCCAAAAAAAGTTTTTTGTGTTTACTTAAAAAGACGGGAAAGCCCTCCTTTTCGGATGTTTATTTACTTTTTGGTGCTTTAATTGTTGTGAGCTTCTTGGAAAATGAGGGAGAGTCATGCTTTCTTGTTGAGGAATGAGTGGGAGGTATACTCCATCATTTTCTTAACTAATTTATTTGCAAAATTTTGATGTAATAATAAAAAGATTTATTTATTTAAGTAAAATTAAAGTTTGGGTGTGAGATATGTAAATGCATAAGAATTGAGTGGTATGTATGTAAATCGCCCAAAAGTTTTTTGTGTTTACTTAAAAAGACGGGAAAGCCCTCCTTTTCGGATGTTTATACTTTTTGGTGCTTTAATTGTTGTGAGCTTCTTGGAAAATGAGGGAGAGTCATGCCTTCTTGTTGAGGAATGAGTGGGAGGTATACTCCATCATTTTCTTAACTAATTTATTTGCAAAATTCTTTCGTGTAAGTAGCAAACCAACAATAATATTTCAAGCTTCCTTATGAAAATTTTGCTTTTCATGGAAAGTGCAATTCCCACTCTACCATGAACACATTTTTATTTTTTTTTGAGTTTTCTTCCATTATGCTAATTATTGATCATCATCATCATTAGCAATAGCTTTGTCCCAATTATGTGGGTTATGTTGTATGAGTCCTTATTTTCATTCATTCTATAAGTTAAATTTTTTACTCATCAATTATTTTGAGCAACTTCTATTCATATTACCTTAAACTTATCCCTTATTTTTCATGTATTTTTGATGCTAATTTTATCTACTCAATTAATTCATACATGTGAATTCAAATGCAACATCAAAATTCATATGTTCGAAGTTGAACATTTGAATTCTTTTTGTTAAAGCATTCCAACCACATAAGTTAGTAACCCAATCCTCTATAAACATAACCAAAGAAGACAAATAGTTAAATTTTGGCTTTCATAAGTAGTTGACAGAAAAAAGTTTTATGTTATTGTTGAAGTTGGGCATGCAAGTGTTGGTTCATTATTTGAAATGTTTTACAAGAAATCTTATAAATTGTATTTCTTTGATGAATTTATAACTCCTTAAGTTGGGTAAGGGGAGTTTAGTTAAAAGCAACAAAGGATGTATCTGTCGAGATTGTTAAGAAGCTTCAACTAATCCTGAGGTCACTATAAGGCTAGATATGCAACTGGTTAAACTCATTCTAAACTCAAAAGCTTAAGCATGAGGTTGAGGGCCATCGAATTAGGATTTTTACACAAACATGTTTTTTTCTCATTAAGACATGAGGTTAAACTTAAACCCGCGTATGCCTTAATACTCTTCTCTTTATACAAGAACTATTCATATTATACTTCATCACTCTCTCTCCAATGAAAATTTTTTTTAAGACTATTGAGTATGTTTTAGTATGGGCCTGATAGACCACTTAGAGCTGTCTGTGGAGTCACTCAACCTTGAACCTTATTAAACCACGATAGAAGGCAGTCACAACTTGCATAAACCATGTGATTCCAGTTAAATCATCAACTCTTGTATGACTTGTTAGGGAGTAATTAATCAAATGGGGGCAAATTTGACCTAGATGTATGGTAATCAAACTCTTTTCTAAGCTTTATGCCTATGGGTGAGGGTTGATCAACCTCTTGATTTTTTTAATACCAACATATTTTCTTCTATCCTTCGTAGTACTAAACCCAAATTCACTTTCTTTAACAAAGCTTTCTAGGTCTTTCTTTTTATTTGGTTTTTATTTATGGTCTATGGTTCAGGTTGTCCCTTTGAGTGGCTAATCTATAAACACTGTATTTATTTTATTTTGGCTAGGAGTTTTCATGTGTTTGATAATTTTAAAAAGTTTCTCTATTCTTAATATTATGTTATTCTTTACTGGTCTATAAATTGCATGATTAAATTCGGCATTCTGCTTCCATTTTAGATAAATATTCATGTGGCTTTAATGTGCAAGTTACTGAACCACTTTAATATTGCATCATAGTTTGAATACGCAGAAAATCTTTATTATTTTGGCATCTAGTAATCACGAAAATCAAGTGAATGTATCGTAGTAGAATTGAGCTTAAATGGTTGTATGGACGTACAGAATGAATCATGGTGTTATTAAACATATGTGGGAATTTTATAAATAGTGGAATTGCTTACACTATTAATTTATCATTTATAGGAATTGCATATATGGTATTCCTGCTATTACTATTTATGAGTAATTGAAGAGTGTAATATATGGCATTTCAGCTAGCCATCACGTGATGATTACTTCTAGCATACGTATACAAACGGACCTTGCCTTATTTTTTTTATTGTAGTGATTATTTCAAATTCTGCGAAGTTTTACTTTGTTTCCTATTTTGGTTATTATGAAATGTTTTTTTGGTAAGCTTTTTACACGCCTATATATATAACCGAATGCTTCATGCTTGGAATAAGAAGAATTTGTCTACTCTCTATTTTATTACATGGTGTCAGAGACTCTCTCATTTGATTTCATACTAAGACAAAATATGGAATGACTGTTGAGAGGAAAACCTCATCATCTGAGTTAGGTAACCTCTAATTCAGGGGTTACTATTTTTTGGGAAAATAGAGGAACCGAAAGCTGCCTCCTTCCTATCACTAATCACATAGTGACAATTATCTTCAATGGTCTCAATAGGAGGGGATTTTACTTGTGAAAGGGGTAAATATGACCAAGGTTGTGAAAGCTGGGGACTAGAGAGGTTCAGGTTTAAAGGTGAGCAATCGGATGATATTAATAAATATTAAAATTATCTAAATGAGATTTAAATTATCAAATAAATCATACAATGCTTTGAGAGAAATAAATTATAAAATACAAATCATGCAAAAAATCTCCTATAATTTTAAAGTTAAATACATTAATATATAAATACTAACCTTTATTATAGCCGTGATAATTCTTTGAAATAACTTCATTGTGACAGAAATCACATCTAAAATGAATTGAAATTAAATTAGTAATTTTGCATCAACTATATAAAATATACAAGTAAAATATAAATGAAATTAACTACTGAAAGATATTATAAATTATGATTTTGAACATAATTAAAATTAATAAATAGCAAGTCATAACAAATTTGAGATATTAATAATTCAATAAAGATGATATATGACGTATAAATAATTTGTGTTCTTTACCCGAAAAATTCTGCTTAAAACAAAAACATCAAATACATATTAAAATTTATCTCTAAAATAAGTTCAAAAGAAATAGATTCTAATCGGCTTAATTTTTAAATTAGGCCATCTTATAAACTTAATTAGGTAATTAGCCATTTTAAAAAAAATTTTTAAAATATAGGATCGTCATGGTCGCCGGCCAAGGCTCTTAATTAATTTTTTTAAAAAAAATTAAATGGCGATCACATTTTTGGCCATATCATTTCATTAGGTGTAGGGTTTTGTCTTGATATCGTTGGAAAGATAATAAAAATTACAAACTTTTTATTAGCTTTACGAATCCGATGGTGGCCGATGTTTTGAAATGATTAAAGTTCAAAATTAAAGATATTGATAACTCGTTTTTTTGGCGTTTTCGTTAGATGTCGGGTTTTGGCATGGTTAGTATCGTTGGAAAGATAATGAAAAAATTTACTTATTGTTGTGACTTTAGAATCTTTGATGCGGTTTGAATGTGTCACGAGTTCAAAATTAAATATATTGGCGGTGTTTTTTTTTTTGCCTCTGAGTATATATTATTTTTGGTAATATCAATTATATTATATATAGTTTGAATCTTGTAATTCTGGGTTGAATCTTTTCCTCTTGACAGCTATTTATATATAGAATATAATGAGTGTTTGATATTCTTTAAATAATTCATGTAAAATTATTATTAATATAATATTTGATCTCTCCTTTCAAAAAACATGATATTTAACTACAAAGCATTCTTTATTCATTAAGAAGATTATTTAAACGAGCTAAAATTCATCTGCGACCATCATAAACGTCGGCAACAGGATCAAGATTAACCTAAATTCATAAAGTGCTCAACGCCCGAGATTCGGTGGGTTTAGCGATTTAATATTAAAATTAAAAATTTTAAATAAAAGTTTATAAAATGGTTTTATTTAAAATTAGCCATTCTATCAAATATATTAAAAATCTCTTATCTCCTTGAAGCGCATAAGATTGATTAAAGTTTACATTCTTCGCGATCCCCATAGATTAATTCTCATCCGTGATATGATGGAAGTTACCAGTAAGAGTATTGCATATGAACTTCGACGAATGATGAATTTAAAGCGTTGAATGGAATAGTCAAAAATCATCCCAATGAATACTCTATTACTTCTTTTGATGCAACTTTTAAAGATGGTTTGTGACCCGGGTTTTGTTCTTGGAGCAAAGAAGCATCAATTTCATCTACTTTTCTTTTTTCCTTTATATAATTCTTTATCATGTGTAGTTGATGATTGTAATTTTGATAGATAAGAGCCTCTTTTTTCTTCAATAATACGCTGATTATAAGGATGTACATTCTTTCTGTCCTCTTATGTATCTTGTTTTTTCTGAGATATTGTTTTTAAATTTTCTTGCATTTGAAAGCGAATATCATGTGAAACTTTTTTGCATGAAGTTATATTCCCTTAACTCCCTAAATGTTCTTCATTCTATTTATACCTCCACCTTATATATTAATCCACAATACAAACACTTATATTTTTTCCCATCGACATCTAGATTCACTAAAATGATTCGGGATCTATTTTCTCACGAACATTATGAGAAGAAATATAATTTTGATTTTCAGAATGCTTCATCCTAAATAAAAAAAGAAAATAAATGTTGAATAAATTAAAGAGAATGTCAATAAAAAAATTGCCAAAATACATCCCATAAGAAGATCAAACTTAGCATATTTATGAACTTGAAAAAATACAATTCGCTTATGAACTAACAAATCAAATGATATAGATTTTCAATTCACTTATGAACTTGTATGAGAGAATAATACATACATAATCATATTTATGAAGGGATTCGTGGGAGATATCGAGAAAAATACAAAATTAAATTAAAAATTTGCTAAATATGAACTAACAAATACAATTTACTCATATACTCTGCTAAATATAAATTTTGATGAATTTTGATATGTTAAATCTATGAACTAACAAATTAAATTATATACGTATTTTTAAATCAATTCAGTCATGAACTTGTAGATTCGTAAAAGATATTTAGAAAAAAAAATAAAAAATAGCTAAACATCACTTTGAATCTTCCTGGAAAGGTGTATTTATAATTTCTCCAGCGATTATCCACCCTCGATTTTAAAAAACACATCTCTGCAAGGTCAAAGCGGCGAATATCGCAAGGGGGCAAAATCAATCATGCGAGGAGGCAGGACAAGCGGCGACTTGGGAACAAAAGACGGAATGCGGCACTAGGGATATGCATTCAATATTCATCGCGCAAAATCTTTCACGCGGTTGCGGTTGAAGCTGCTGCGGTTCCGGTTTTGCGAGTCGATTTTTTGAGTTCTCCGGACCGGCACAGTGACCGGTTCACGGTCGAACCGATCGGTCTGGTCCGGTTATCAAAATGTTGACGATAACATCAATGGATTCATGCCAAGATCTATGACAACACTAGAGATAGAAGAACTAAAAACTAATATGGTAATATCTTGGCTCATTAACTTCATGACTAATAAGATAGGAGAAAATTCCTTAAGACTATTGTAGAACTAAAAGAAATGTAAGATGCTGCCAAAGAAATCTATTCAAGTTCTAAAAATATATCTGAACTTATTTTTTTTTTTTCAAAGGATCTTTCATGAAATGTGATAAGGAGATCTCACATTCACTTAGGGGCTGTTTGGTTGCCTGCATTTGGAATCGATATAAAGAATCCAGTGTATAAGAATTGATGTAAAGGATTACTTTATAGTTGTTTGGTTGAGAGAAAATTCGACTTTCTTTTTTTTGTTTGGTTGACAAAAATGTAATGAAGGTTTTGACATGTGGCAGCGGAGGTCTGGCATTGGCTAGGCGGCGCGTGGCGTCGCCGCATCACTATTATGGTGTATTTGGAATTCATCACGAATTATCACATAAACTAGCTTTCGTATTTGAAATACACTAGAATTTTACTTTAAACCAAACGCTGAAAAGCGTGCATTTGAAATCGATTAAATTAACCGACCAAACCCAATTTAATTCCCTTAGGTGTTAATGACAACAAATTGATTTTTTTTTTTTAAAGTACATAAGCAGAGACGTCTCAATCTGGAAGGAGTATACAAATAAATTGTTGAAAAATGAGTGTTCAAGTTTTTGATGAGATTAAATAAAGATCTGGATGATGTTAATGGAAGAATTTTAGGTACCCTTGCCAAATATTTGTGAAACTTTTTAAAGTCCATTTGGAGGAAAGTTGTCGGGTGGTGATGATGGGATCATCAACTAACAATGATAGAGCCAATAATTTTTCTTATGCGTAAATTTACTTATTTTAAAAGTGCAAACAATATTTTCTAATAGATATTTATCCTTACGCTCTTAACATTTCGAAGCGAAAATGAATTGAATATTTTCATAAAAAATATATTCACATAAGAAAAAAACATATGATATGTAAAGATATCTTAACATTTCAGGAGTGTCTTCCTTTAAATTCCCCTTAAATTCACAATGATTACTTTTCTGTGAAGTTATGCCCTGTTTTCTGTTTTGATCATTATGGGATCTTTCTTGGAAAGATTTTCAGCCCCACCAAATGTTTCATGTTTGTGATAAGGAAAAAATTGCAGTTTCTATTCGTTTATAGAATGAATAGCAGCTACTACTCTTGTGCGCTAGTCATGACCAAGCTTTCAAAATATACTGCATTTTAGTTTAGAGGTTGTTATTACCTGCTTCAATTATGGGCTTATTCTGGATCAATTTTGTTTTATATTTTTTATTTATGTTATTTCTAATAGCATGTTTGTTTGATATTTTCTTAAGGGTTATTATTATTTTTAAACAAATCACATTAATTTTAAAACACTCAAAACAATTTTTGGGTATTTTGCATATTTTTAAAAATAACTATTACTATCAAATATATTTTATTTTGAATCAAAATATAAACAAAATAAAATAAAAATAAAAATAGAAAAAAAAAGTGATACCAAATGGCCTCTAAATTATCCAAAGTTTTTTCACTTGGTTGTGATTTTTCATGATATTTCTTACTAACAAATATGTGCTGGATCTTGCATTGTTTGTGATGTTATGACTAACGTATTTTTGGGGTATTTTTATGATTACTTTTCATGTGGATGAATGTCCTTGACAATGGTATATTACGGTCTTAAGCATCCTTCTGGACATCTTATTACGGTTTGCTTGTAATGTTCTCTTTGTTGTTTCTAGTGGACATTTCATCCGTTCGTATATCATACTAAGCGTTTTTACACGGTTCTGCTGTGGCCAAGGGTGTTGGCGTGTCTTGTTGTAAGTTCTAAATATATGTAGAGTATTTCTAGTATTTTTTGGTTATAACTGATCTAGCCTAACGTGAGATCTAACCTTAGAATATGTTCCAAACAGATTTGTCAGATTCTACGGATCATTACATTCTATTCCACTATACTCCCTGGGCCTAACTATCACTGTCGTGAGGTATAAACTTTTCTTTAACAACAATCAGCAGTGACAGTGCTGTCTCTTTACTTTTTAAGTGGATTATGACTTTAACACTAATGTACATATTACATGAACTACAATGAAATGACCAACGTTCCTTTGCTCTGCAGGGTTCACCTCTTGCCAGTCTACCTCCTCCCAACAACATATTCGAAGTGCTTTTTATTAACTGTATGCTGCATAGTTTATGTCTTTCAAAGCATCAAAAGTTTTGCCTGTATCTGCCACAATATCTGTGTTATCTTATGTCTGGACTTTTTCTATAATTCATGCTTGCAGTTCCTCGAGGAGTTGTTTATGGATGCGGTGATTTGATATTTTCATCTCACATGATTTTTACACTGGTGTTTGTCAGAACATATCATAAGTATGGGTCTAAGAGGTAATTTCTAACTCTGAATAAATTTTATCTTGTTCATTGTCTTGCCACAGTAGCATAATTAACATTCACAGTTGCAGTTTCTATAGCTTCCGATCAGTCTAAAGTTTCATTACTTTACCGGGATCTAATTTTGATTTGGATGCACTTTCAGGTTTGTCAAGATAATTGCGTGGCTAATGGCTGTCGTACAGGGTCTTCTTATAATAGCTTCTCGAAAACATTATACTGTCGATGTGGTTGTGGCATGGTAAATTTGAATTCTTGGTTTGGTTTACTAAGTGTTGCCCTTTTCTCATTTGGTTTCTTTTTGGTGTCAGGTATACTGTTAATTTTGTGGTTTTTTTAGTAGACCTAAAACTACCAGGTTTGCATTTTTGTTTTCTCCGGAACATGTCATTCTTTTCAACTGCTATAAACTGCATTTGCAGATCGTGATCATAAAGTAAAATCTTTTTTTTTTCCTAAATTTAATAGAAATGCCCGACCGGTCTGTTGGAAATCAGCCACTGCTTCCTCTGAGCACCAAGGAAAAAGAAAGTAAAGCCAGAGAAGAGAACCACAGGCTATTAAATGGGAATTCTTCTGATGTTACTGATTGGGTATGGAATTAATAATTTGATGTCACGACACCGGTTAATGTGATATATATAAACCCTAAACCATAGAGAAAGAAAGAGAGAGAGAGAGAGAGAATTGCTGTGCATAGGAATTGGATTCTAGGAGCTTTGTTGAGAATCGGCCTGTTAACGCCTTGCTATATATTTTATTCCTTTTGCTTGGCTAATACAAGGAAATGTTGTTCTTAGATATTTTTCTAGTGTTTAAGATGATGCAATCATGCTGATTCCTGCTGGCGTGCTTATTAATCTCAACTTCTCTTGCCAGCTAGTCTTATGCGTGGGAGTGAAGAATAATTTCACATGGAAAATAAAACAATAGACCATTTCTTAATATACTTGTAGTTATTATTGTCCATCAGCTTTAACTTTGATGGTGTGTTTCTACTGATATATTAAGCTCAATTTTGGCGGTTGTGTTCCACCATATAAATTTCTTATGGAGGGAGATTTCATTGAAATCTGCATGATTGTTGCCAGCATTTTTCTTGTGCATCATTATTTCTTGACAATTTCTTTTGAACTTATTTGTTTCTAAATAATATTTTGCCTTCATATTTATCTATATATGTATTTTTCAGAGGCCAAGAGCACAAACCAATGGGAAGCATGTGGAAAATGGGAACCACGCGCACTCTGAGTCGACAATAAATGGGGCAGCAAGATGAGTGCTTCCAAATAATATGCCATTGGCGATGGGATGCATGCAAATGAGACTGTTACAAGGAATATCTTATTTGTTCTAAAAGTAAGTAAATTATTGTATTGCACATTTGCTCGACAGGCCGAAGGTCTGTCTGTGGGCTGAATTGATGTTTTACTCATTGCAGCCTTAAGGCGACGCTCTCATGTAACTAGCACTCATGACTTAAATGCATGCCCTGGGAATTAAGTGATGTTACTGGCTTATTTGTTTGCCTGAAATTAAAAAAAAAAATATTTTTTAAAAATAATATTGAATTTACTTGATGAGTCATTTGATTGTATTTAGCTTGAATTTATTAAGAAATACCTCCATAAGCTTTCAAAAAATGATAATTTTATTTTATCACTTAAATTAGCGGATGAAATCAACATTTGAAAACCACTAGCAACCGCCGAGCTCCACGCCAAATTTCGCTGTTCCAAAACTTTTTACACGGAAGAGGAATGAGATTTGCATCTTCTGTGGCTTGCAAAGTAACTTAATCAAGCGTGACTATTATGCAATTTTTTGGGTTAAAACAATGCCCTGGATTAAAATTAAACATTTTGTAATTTATTTTAGAAGCTATCTCAACTCTGATCTCAATAAATTTATAATAATCAAGATAATACGATTCAATAAAATGAATCGAACAAGCTTGAAATGATGTTTTCAGTGCATTTAGGACATAAAGAGGGTGAACTAGATTTTTTATTCAATGCTTCATTCTGCATTGGAGAAGCCAGCATACCGCTGTGTCTTTCATAACGAGTATAAAATCAGATATGTCTGTCCTTATTCTCCACAATCCACATTGTTAAGTGCATGACCTCACACAACCGACAGGATTAAGGACGTTTTTCTGATCTCAACCCAACTGCATCCAGGACTGCTTGCTCCCATGCTTTTAACTGCCGCCCTCATCTTACCGGCATCTGCCCACCTTCCCGAGTCAGCATAAATATTTGCAAGAATTATATAATGAGATGGATTTTGAGGCTCTAGTTTCGTCAAGTGCTCTACGGCCAACTCTCCCATCTTCACATGACAATGCATTTTAGCAGCGCCTAGTAAAGCTCCCCAAACATTAGAATCAGTGTCATCATCTGGCATTACTTTAATCAACTCCCATGCCTCATCAAAATGGCCAGCACGGCCCAATAAATCAACCATGCAAGCATAGTGTTTGTTGTTAGGTTCCAGGGAGAGCTCAAGACTCATTGACCTGAAAATTTTTCTTCCATCGTCAACCAAACCTACATGTCTGCAAGCAGACAAGACGCTAACTACCGACACAGGATCTGGTCTGATGCTACTTTCCTTCATTTGCAGAAAGAGATTGATAGCACTTTCACCAATCCCATGCATAGCATACCCAGCAAGCATGACATTCCATGATACCGTATCTCTATACTCCATAAGATTAAACAGGTCTCGAGCAAGATCTAGTCGCCCGCATTTCGAATACATGTCAATTAAACTATTTCCAACGAGCACATGAGACTCAAAGCCAGTCTGAATGGTGATGGAATGCAGGGCTAAACCATCTTTTAAAGAAGAAAGGTAACCGGCAGCTGGGATAATGCTCACAAGAGTAACTAGGTTGGGCCTCATATTCTCAGCCCTCATTTGATGGAAAACAGATATTGCCTCATCTGCAAGACCATTGTGCATGTATCCAGCAATCATCGTATTCCATGCTATCACATCCACATAATATATTGCATCCCAGAAAATAGTTTCAGCTGCTTTAAGATCTCCACACTTGGCATACATATCCATGGTGGCGTTCTTCACATGAAGATCTGACCCAAAACCTCTTTTTTGGCCAGTCCATGAGCATTTGTTCCATGATGAAATTGATTTGCAAGTGTAAAGACTGAAAGCAGACCTACAATGGTTCCACGGTCTGGTTGCAGTCCAATTAGATGTAATTCATGAAACATCTTCACAGCATTATCAGCATCTCCAATCTGAGCATATCCATTTATGAGAACATTCCAGGCGACAACATCTTTGTTCTGCAATCTATCAAACAAATTAAGCGAAAAGTTGAACGATCCACATTGAGCATACATTGCCACCAAAGAAGTACCCACAGAGCCATCAAAGCTGATGTCAGATTTCAAGGCCTTACAGTGAATGCTCTTCCCCGCATTCAGATCTAACATGTCGGCGCAAGCTGGGATTATGCTCGCAATTGTTACAGCACTAGGCATAATGCCTTCCAAAATCATCTTTTTGAAAATGGATACCGCTTCTTTTGGCTGACCTGATTGGGCAAAGGCTGAGATCATAGCAGACCAAGCAACAATATCCTTCTCTGGCATTCCATCGAAGAACAATCTTTTTGCCTTTTCCACTTCTCCGCATTTAGCATACATTGTCACTAGCACTGTATTGACAGAAATATCAAAATCAACTCCCTTCTCAACTGCATGCTTATGAATTTCAACCCCCTTCTCCAAATTTCCAGTTTCAGCAGCAGCAGAAAGGGCACATAGCACAGAAACCTGATTCAGCTTCATATCCTCTCTTCTTAATTCATCAAAAAGACCCAATGCATCTGCAAAACAATCATTGTAGAAATAACCAGAAATCATCGTTCCCCAAGAAACATCATCCTTACCATCGGCCATTCCATAAAAAATTCGATGAGCTGCCTCAACCAATCCACATTTGGAGTAAGCATCAATAAGACCGTTAGCAACAGCAGGCAGAAAAAATCTCCTTGTGATGAAACCATGGAGAGATCTGCAGAGCAAAGCATTGGAGAACTCACATACAGCCGGAAACAAGTTCAAAAATGTTACTTTATTGGGCATTATACCGGTAGATAGCATCTTCCTGAAAAGAGCCAAAGCTTGATGTGATTGATTGTTCTGGGAGAACCCAGCAATCATTGCATTCAATGAAACAACATCCCACTTGGGCAATGAATCGAACACCTGAACTGCGGCTTCAATCATCCCAAGCCTGCAATACATATCCAATAGAGTCGTACCGATATAGGCATCTCCCTGTAGCTTTCTCCACGCAATCTCCTCGTGAATCAAAATGCCAGTCCTCAAATCAAGACTTCCAGTGCAGGCTTTCAACAAAAACGTAAAGGTGTACTTATCAGGTTCGATGCCTCGCTCCAACATAATATGATAGAGTTGGATTGCCTCTTTATGTTCTCCACTTCTCGTGTATGCTCTGATCATGGAGTTCCATAAGACGATTGATGGGTTTGGGGAGGAATTGAAGACCGAAAGTGCGAAATCAGATCTACAGAATGATGAATAGGAATTCACAAGCAGTGTGCGGATAGAATCGTGGGATTCGATTCCTCGACTGAACAGTTGGGCGTGTACTTGTAGTAAAGATTCGAGTTTTTTACAGGAATGGATAAGTTCATTAAAGTTAAAGTTTTGAGAAGAAAATATTATTGCTGGTTTAGTAGAATCGAGTGCTGCTGTTGCCACAGAGGAGCATAAGCGACCACTACGGATTCGGACGACCATTGAAACTAGACTTTCCGTTTTGAGCCGAGTGTCGGGCGTTTCCGCTAAAAGGACAACGGCCAGCGATGGTGCGAATTGTCTTTGGTGCAATTACATTTATAGTACTGATCTTGACTACTTAATGGCTTCATAATTTCATCGCTCAAATTTTCATTCAAATGTAGAAATTTATTATCATATCTCAACTCATATTTTTATTTTCTCAAATTTAGTAGATCATAATGCATATAAATGCAAATTTTCAATTGTTAAAAAAAATAGTGGTCATTATTTTGTGAATAATTAAAATTTGTGCGGCATGCATGTGATTTTTCTGACCTTTTTATCCCTCATAATGCTAATTTGAACTAATATATTTATTTTAATAAATATACTCCAGAAAGTCCTTGGACCAACTATTCTTAATGAGGTAATTCTTTATATTAACAAATGTTTTCATTTGGACAGCTCGATTAAAATTTAAATAAATTTGAATCTATTTTGAATTTGATTAGACTTGTTGGTTCAAACTAAATTTAAACCTAATTTGAATTAGGTATAAATCAAATTTGAGTTGCACCGCCTCCACATTTATTTGAACTAATTCATCCACCCTAGCTGCTCTTCTTCCTCTCCTTTATCTTACCCCATCCACTATCGATCATTCTTATTACGCTCCCTCACACTAGCCTCATCGTCATTAGCGATGTTAGCCAAGACTTCATCGCTAATTACGCTAATGATAGACAAGATGCTATAAGCATCTTTATCATTAACTTCTATTATGCTATGGCTAGGCGAGTGAGAGTAAGAGCAAGGTGGGCAATGAAACAATATCCCTGATATGACACTGGAAATTTTACTAGTTGAAGACAATCTTGATGTCGAAAGTAATCTAATCCTAAGTCGAAACTAGTCCACCTCAATTACTTAAAATATTATTGAAAACTTTGAGATATCAGTTGAATATCTAAAATATTCCTAAATATAGAGTGTTTAAGATCAAATCGAGCGTCTTGACGAGCCAGATCTAACAAGCTCATGTTCTCTTGATTCTGAATTCATTTGAGCATTCAAATACTTAAAATACATTAGATGATCAAGAATTATTTTGAGCCGTCCGATGGAGTGGTTTGGATTTGCATGTAAAAAAAGCTCATCCTCTATAAATAACCTCATTCTTTACAGGAGCCTGCTAAAGAGAGAGAGCTACAGGTTTGAAGATCTAAATAATCGGATTTCGACGGCCGGCCGACCACCGCATCAACGCCGACCATCGCTGCCGTGACCACTTCCGCCGTTTCGCCGCTACACCGCCGCCACCACTGCCGGCCACACCATCATCTGCCATTAATCACCGCTGCCGTGTCATCGCATCACCGTGCCGCTGCCTTGGCTGATCGCTGCAATACCATTATCGCCGCTGCCACCACATCGACATCATTGATCGACCATCGTTGATTACCGCTGGCTGACTACCTGCTGGTTACTGCCGCTGATCTGCGGCTTTTCATTTCACGGGCCATTCGCCATTATTACCACCGCTGATTGCCGCTGCCGTGTCACACCTGTTCACCAACACCAATAAATATTATTTGCATAGTTATTATTACTCGATTCCCATTGTTTTTTTCATTTACATGTAATCTCGTTATCGAGAAAACTTAAACTTTTTACTCCAAAACAAATATATAGTGGAAGACTTTTACTGGGCTAGACCCCGTGATTTTTTCCTCATTTTTCTAGAGTTTTTTCACGTAAAAATCTTGGAGTTTATTGTTCACCCTTCAAATATCTGTGTGTGTGCTAGATTTTACAACAAGGCTAAGACGTAAACTTTTATTCTACTGCAATTAGTTTTTTAGCACGCAACAATCCCTCTTCTCAACAAGTTCGCCATATCTACTTGAATAAAAAGCTAGAATTTGACTCAATCGTTGAGCTTGAATTCATTTATACATATAAATTTTTTTTCCAAATTTTCACATCAGACAACTAAATTATGTAGGTTTCATTAGTTATAGAATTACAAATTATTTATGCATTAACGCCAAATAGTTTAACTATTTTACAGTAAACTTTTCATTTTTTTTCACATAATTTAGCAATTCTATCAAAATAATATCAGCTTATTTCAATAGCAAAAAAATTAAATTGCAAAGATACATAAAAAATCTAGATTATCTTCAAATAGCAAGAAGCGAAGGTAGGTATTTAATCAGAAAAACTAAAGTATATTTTGATTGCAAGCAATTGTATCGATAATAACTTGCCTTTTTAATATGTACCGACCATCTAATAACAAAAAAAAAAAAAAAAAAAATTATAATAACAACATGATAAATTTCACTAATTTACAACATATTATCTTTTAACTAACGAGACATTCTATAATCTTCAAAATTTCCCATCTCCTGTTCTATCAAAATTCAATAATTATATCAAAAACATATGTAAGAATTATTGCTTAACAAATCGAGAACAACACTTGAGCCGCTTAAGTTCGACACAATTAAAACCCAATGTGCTAAAAAACTTTTAAACTTGAGACCCAAGAAAAAGCAATTTATTGACTTTACCTCGCCAATGGCATTTTTTACATCTCTGCTTAAATGATTCAAAATTGACTCTTCACTGATTTCACTGAAAAAGAGAAAATTGCAAATAATTATATAAAGCAAAGCAATTCAATTTCATTAGTATTATTTTAAGTATAAAGCAGCTTTTGTTTCTATTTAATTGGTTAAAACAGTATGTTCACATAAGATTGTTTAACTTCAAATACATAAAACTTGGGGTTGGCTAAAAACTGGGAAGAATTTGCAACCAACAACAACAACAATAATAAGTCTTTATCCCACTACATGGAGTTGGCTACATAAATCTTCTCTAAGTCTTATTCTCATTTAATTCTAATGAAATAAGGTTATTTTTTATATTTCTTAATCAATATGTATTATGAATATATTTATATAGATAATACATACAAATGCTTAAACACATGCATAATGGTATGTAAGTAAATATTTCACACACAAATATCACGCACTCAAACATACAAATGCAGTTGATACACCCAAGTTATAAACTCACAATAACTAGAAAAATATAAACTAATATGAATCAAGAATATAATTATATAAATCATATAAATAAATGCTTAAACACACATGCACACCGTACATGCATAATAATATATAAGTAAAATAATTGACATACAAATGTAACACATTCAAACATAAAAATGCAGTTGGAACACCTAGAGTCATCCATTCGTAATAACAAGAAAAACATTAACTGATATGTATAAGGAATATATTTGTATGTATCATAAATACAAATGTTAAATACATATGCGCACCATACATGCACAATAGTATTTTAATAAAATAATTTAAATACAAATATCACACACTCAAACATGCAAATGTAGTTAGCACACCCAGAGTTATGCACTCGTATTAACAAGAAGATCATGAATTAAAATGCATGAAAAACATATTTATATAGATCATACATACAAATGCTTGAACACATATGTACACTATACATGCACAATAGTAATTCACACAGAACAGTTACACACTCAAAAATGCAAATGCAGTTAGTATGGCGAGTAATGCACTCGCAATAACAAGAAAAACATGAACCAATATACATTAAAAATATAATTTATAAATTATATATACAAATGCTTAAACACACATGCACATTAAATATATACAATATTTTATAAGTAAAATAAATCACACACAAGAATCATATACATTCACATAATATAAATAAAATAATATATAGTTCATACACAAATCTTTAAACACATGCACACCACACATTCACAATAATATATAAGTAAAATAATTAATATACAAATATCACACTCAAACATGAAAATGTTGTTGGCACACTTAGAATCATGAACTCATAATAACTAGAAGAGCATAAACAAATATTCATAAAGAATATATTTATATCGATCGTGCATACAAATGTTTAAACACTTAAGCACACCGTACATGCCCAATAGTATATAAATAAAATAATTCATATACAAATATCATACACTCAAGCATGCAAATGCAGTTAGTACACCTATAGTTATGCACTCAACAATAATAAAAAGAGCATGAACCAAATGCATGAGAAATATTTATATCGATTGTACATACAAATACTTAAATACACATGCACACCATACATGCACAATAGTATATAAGTAATATAATTCAAACATAAATATAATACACTCAAACATGCAAATGCAATTGACACACTCATAATCATGCACTTGATATAACAAGAAGAGCATTAATCAGTATACATAAAGAATATATTTATAAGGATCATACATACAAATGCTTAAACACACAAACATACCAAACATATACAATAGTATATATGCATTATAATTCACACATAAATGTCACACACTTAAACAAGTAAATGCAGTTGACACACTCAGAGTAATGCACTAGCAATAACAAGAAGAGTTTCAATACGTAAATAATATATTTATGTAGATCATATATACAAATGCTTTAACACACATGCACACTATACATGAACAATAATATATAAGTAAAATAATTCACACACAAATGTTGCACACTTAAATATGCAAATACAGTTGCCACATCTAGAGTCATGCACTCACAATAACTAGAAGAGCATAAACCAATATATGCAAGTATTATATTTATATAGATCATATATAGAAATGCTTAAACACACATGCACACCATACATGCACAATAGTATCAAAATAAAATAATTCACAGATAAATATCACATACTCAAACATGCAAACAAATTGACATAAACAAACAAATTCTTAAAGTCATGCACAAATAGTAACAAGAAAAACATGAACCAAAATGCATGAAGAATATATTTATATAGATCATACATACAAATTCTTAAACACACATGCACACCATACATACACAATATTATATAACTATTATAATTCACACACAAATGTCACACACTTAAACAAACAAATGTAGTTGGCACACCCAAAGTAATGCACTCCCAATAACAAGAAGAGTTTCAACGAATATGTATAAAAAATATAATTTTAAAAATCATACATACAAATGCTTAAACACACACAAACAAAATACATACACAATAGTATATAAGTAAAATAATTCACACATAAATGTTGCACTCAAACATAAACCTTTAATGAGAGTCATTTGCAGCAATAACAAAAAGAGCATGAACAAATATGCATAAAGAATATATTTATATAGATCATACATATAAATATTAAAACACACATCACACCATATATGCACAACAGTATATAAATAAAATAACTCACACAAAAATATAACATACTCAAACATGCAATCACAGTTGGCACACCTTGAGTCATGCACTCGTAAAAACAAGAAAAACATAAAACAATATATAT
Organism: Cymbidium sinense; assembly: GCA_021442155.1. Classification (NCBI taxonomy): domain Eukaryota; kingdom Viridiplantae; phylum Streptophyta; class Magnoliopsida; order Asparagales; family Orchidaceae; genus Cymbidium; species Cymbidium sinense. The sequence continues at coordinate 86,280,186 of CM038215.1, forward strand.
ATAAAGATTATATATTTATATAGATCATACACACAAATATTTAAATGCACATTCACAACATACACACACACAATAGCATATAAACAAAATAATTCACACAAAATATCGCACACACAAACATGCAAATACAGTTGTCATATCTAGAGTTATGCACTCACAATAACTAAAAGAGCTTGAAGTAATATACATAAATAATATATTTATGTATATCATATGTACAAATGGTTTAACACACATGCACACTATAAATGAATAATAGTATATAAGTAAAATAATTCACACACAAATATTGCACACTTAAACATGCAAATGCAGTTGCATCATTTAGAGTTATGCACTCGCAATAATTAGAAGAGCATAAACCAATATACGTAAATATTATATTTACATAGAGCATATATACAAATGCTTAAATACACATGCACACCATATATGCATAATAGTATCAAAGTAAAATAATTAACACATAAATATAACATTCTCAAACATGCAAAACTCTAATGAAAATTCTTACCCTTGTTCAATAAATCACCATCCGAAAAAGATTGAAATCCAACATTTCTAGAAAATTTTTGAACAGATAAATCATTCTTATGAGAACATTCACCTTCTTCCAATTCTTGGTTAGGTTGAAATTATAATGTAAATCCAAATTGGAATTAAGTGAAGGAGAAAAGTTAGATCTGTTCAAATGACAATTTCCATTATTCAGGGAAAACCAAATCAGGATTATCAATATCATTTAAATCCTCATTTTCATCAATCAAAGCTGGCAAAAAATCATGATTAGAAGTAAGAGAAACAGAACCATCTTCAACAAGCTCATAAAATTTATTATTAAGAAGATCATTATTCAAATGCACTTTAATAGGACTAGGCATATCAATATTTTCTTTTCTGTTAAGTAAATGATCAACATTTTGTAACAAATCCTTTCCAACATCACTATGAGATAAAGGAAAAAAGACCAAGAGAATCTTTACCAGAAACAACATCTCTAAAAGATTTTGAAACCGATACAATATTTGGAGTAGAAACACCCACATTACCTGAACCCTAATGAGATTAATAGATATTTGGGGTTTTCCCCAAATATTGGAGTTTTTTTGTAGCCATAATCAGAGAAGAATGATGTTGTGAGTGGCCAAAGGTCGAGTGAGACCTCAAAATCATGGAGAAATCGATGCAAGAAGTTGTAATATTCCTAGATGGAGGTGCACAGCTAAAAGGAATTCAAGAATCTCTAGTCTTAAACAGCGAAAGAGAGAGAATGACCAGGAATGAATTGAGGGTTTTAGGTTTTTAGGGTTTAGGGTTTATGGTTTAGGATTTAGGGTTTTAGGTTTTAGTGTTTAGGGTTTTAATGTTTAGAGTTTGGGGTTTAGGGTTTAAGATTTATGGTTTTAGGATTTAGAGTTTAGGGTTTAAGGTTTTCTAGGATTTAGGATTTACGTTAGTTTAGAGTTTAAGATTATTTTTAAACAACCAAAAAAATTTTATTGCTCCAAAAGGAAAGTACATAAGTCCTTAGAAGGAGCATTCAAATATCTAATGCTTAAAGAGCTACAATAAGCCCTAAAAAATAGACCTAGAGCTAATATAGTAAAAAAGTAGATGAAGAAAAAAAAAAGAGAGCTAAAAAAGTCCTAAACAAACAATCCAAGAGAATAGAGATGAGGCCAAACAACGATTTGTAATAGATTACAAAAATCAGCAACAAGTACTTCCATCCAAAGGATCCAACAAACCTGAGAAGAAGATGAGCAAGAGCAACCTGTAAAAAACATCTTATAATAGAGAAATTAATATGAATAAAATAATTGTAAATGTTAAAGAGCTAAAACATAATTATAAAGCATATAAAAGGCTAACTAGAATAATCAAGACAAGTAAAGTAGCCAGAAGGAGATTTCAAAAATAGAGAGATCAAAGATTGAACTCAGAAAGAGAGAAATCAAGCCTAAAAGGTGGCTCAGGCTCAGAAGAGGGGAAAGATCATGAAATAAATGGGGCAACATTATATGAGGGCATCCAAACTTCAAAAGAAGAGTTACAAACCAAATAATGCTACCAACCTAGTATAAATAAAAAACCATCCAAGCCATCCAGCCACAAAATACCAACAGAGGAAACATTAAATTCCCAACCAAACTAATCAAGCAAGAGAAGCAAAATGACAAAGCCAATATGTAGAGGGGAAGCTTCTAGGCAAACCAGCAAAACACCTGAGCATAGCAGTAAGTAAAGAAACCGCTAACATAAGTGCACATAAGGAAACCAAAGGAATCATTAATAATAGAGAAAATAACCTACTCCCAATAGAACAAACATATAGAAAGGTAGCAAAGACAAAACTAACTCAAAGGGAGCAAAAAAACCCAAAGAAACCACCAAAGAGCCACCACCAACAAGACCCAAAAAAGGCCAGAGATAACAGACCAATTGAGCAGGAAGATAATCCAAATAAAATAAAAACTAGCCATAAATGAAGGAGATCATAAAACCAAAAGGGGCAAACCAGAGAAGCTATTTCGATAGCACTAGATAAAAAGATGACAAGCTCATCACTAAAGCTACTATCAATGATGAGCAATCAAAAGTTGCCACCACAAGCTAGAAAAAGAACCACACTAATCCAACACAACCCACCAACCAACTTGTCCAATCTAGGAGGCAAATATTAGAGAAGTAAAAGAGAAGGAAGATAAGTTTTCCCGAAAAGAAGACTGCCAGGAAAGCCGCATACCAGCAACCAACCAAGCATGAAAATCCCAAGGCATAAAAAAAAATTGAACTAGAGGTAAAGGCTTAGGCTCAAAAAAAGACAAAAAATAAACCAAAAGGTCAAAACATATTACAAATCCACATAATGGGAGTGGGGTATCAAATCCACATTGTATCTAGCTTCCGAAGAAGGTTTACAAAGAAAAAAAAATCACCAACCAAAGAAATGATGAAATAAGTGGGTTCATCAAAGCCATCCTAGCTTAGAAAAGGATAAAAAAAAAGAGTAGCTAAAGAAAAATTTAAAGAGAAAAACACCACAAGCATAAGAAAAATAAAGCCCAATAGATGTAAAACCCTCAATTAAATATAAAGAAGACCAGTCTTATCCAAATTGACTAACCCTCTTAAATTCTTACGTAAATTAATATTCAAAAATAAAGTTAATTCAGATAAATCACTATCTAAGTTGGTTTAAAAATCAGCACAAGAATTTCCTTCTCTTAAGTTTTGAGAAATTCTATATGAAATATTAGAGAGAAGATTTTTAATTTTTTTGATTAAGTAAAATAAATAAACTTTGCCCATAAAACTAGAAGAGACAATCTTAACCAAAATATCAGCATCAACCTCAATCCAAATATTAAAAAAAGTATTTTCAATACAAATGTTTAAAACATGATAAACAACCATAAGTTCAGCAAAAAAAAAAAAATAACTGTAAAAAAAGAAAGAGAAGTGGCAAAAGCAAGAACAACATTACCAAAATTATCTCTAAGAATGCCACCACATCCTGCTTTATCATGATAAACTGAACCATCAGTATTAATATTGATAACATTATTAGGAGGTTTTATCCATTGAATAATTCTATATTTAATAAGTGAATCAGAATAAGAAAAATTAATGCCCAACTTAGAGGCAGTAAATCTACAACCTTTAAAGTTAACACATTTGATAATATTTACTTTATATAAAGAAATAATCTTTTCTTTAATATGAGCAATGATTCTCTTATGATTCATTGGAATGTTTTGATGTTTAGCATTATTCCTATGAAGCCAAATGAACCAAATCAAAGTAATAACCATCAAAATTTTAATATGACCTTTAATAGAATTAACAAAACAAGATTCAAGAAGTTGCATTAAGGTCATATTACCAAAAAAAGGTTTGCATTAAAAATATCATCATACCAAATCAAAATTTTAGAAGCAATATTCTCATTAAGAAAAACATGAGTAACATTTTCAATATGAAAACAACATAAACATTTAGATGGTAGAAAGAAACCCTTATTCCATAATAAAGAGTCAACAACAACAAAATTTTTTAAAATTCTCCAAACCAACACTGAATAGGATATAAGGATGATATTATTCTAGATTTTTAGAAAAATAGGAGAAGGGGAACTTTTATCTCTTATAAAATGGCAAGTATCTTTAAAAGTGAAATCACCATTATAAGATAATTTAAATAAAATTTGATCCAATTCATTTCCCTCAATAGGGATATTGATTATTTTATCAAGAATCAAATCCGAAACTAATTCCTTTAATTTAGGAAAATCCCAAGTTCCATTGGAAATAAAATGATGAACTTTAAGAGATGATTTAGAATGAGTGTTTAAAAGAGATTCAATGGAATTATCCCCCATCCAATTGTCTTGCCAAAAAAAAAAAAAGAAGAAGAGCCAAAGTTAATACCCCAAGAGATATGTGCTTTCACATTCCACTTGATGTCACAAAGTCTTTTTTAAATAAGAGAATCACCAGATTTAAAAGAATAATTTAAAGGATGTTTCCCTTGACAATATTTAAATTTCATGAATTTAGCCCAAATACTTTCATATTTACGAAAGTTCCACCAAAGTTTATGAGAAAAGATGGTAATAGAATCTTTCAAGGTTCTACAACCCAAACCGCATTCATATAAAGCACCACAAACATTAAACTAATAAGTCCAAAAAAGCCTTTTTACAAAGCTCTTTGAACCCCAAAAAAAATTATTAAATAAGCTTTCAATTCTAGTAATAATAGATGTCATAGGAACAATAGTTTGTAGGAGATAAAAAGGTAAAGAAGATAGAATGCTTTTAATGATAAAAAGCCTGCCACAAAAAGATAATAGATGAAACTCAAAGGTAGACATTTTATTATGAATATTTTGAATCACACTATCAAAAAGAGGGGAATGCTTTTGACTTCTATATAAAGGAGTATCCAAATATTTAATCGAAAGTGTTTGAAGAGAAAAACCAATGATCTCTTTTATTTGAATAATTTTATGATTAGAGATACTAAGAGAGGTAATAAAATAACTTTTATTAGAAATAATCTTGAGACCACTTCCCTTTTCAAAATTATAAATTTTTTTTAAGTCTCTTAATATGATGAATAAACTAATTATAAAAGATAATAAAATCTTCAGACAAAACTCAAATGTGATATCAGAAAACCCCCCTAAAGTTCTAAAATACATGCTAGAATAATTATAAAAAAGAAGGTTAAGACTACAAGACAGATATTCAATAGCATTTATGAAAAGAGCAGGAGATAAAGGATCCCCTTGTCTAATCCCTTGAGAAGAATGGAAAAAAAATAAAGATTTTCACCATTGATCACTAAAGAAAACCAAATATTCTCAACATTATTTTTAATTAGAGAAATGAAATAATTAGAGAAACCAAATAAAGAAAGAATTTTATAAAGGAAATTCCAAGAGATATTATCATAAGCCTTTGTAATATCTAATTTAAAAATGTCACCACCTCTAATTTTGGCATCTAAATCATGAATCATTTCTTGAGCTAATAAAATATTATCAGAGATAGATCTACCTTTGATAAAGCTAGTTTGGTTAGAAAAAATAATTTTAGGAAGCAAAAAAGCTGAACCTATTAGCCAGAATTTTAAAAATCAATTTATTGAAAATGTACAGACTAATATGTCTAAATTCATTCCAATATATTGAATTATCTTTTTTAGAAATTAAAATAATAGAAGTACTAGTGAACTACCTAGGAATAGTATTGCCATTAAAGAACTCAAAAATAACATTAATAAGATCCTTTTTTTTAATAATATGCCAGTTTTTTTGAAAAAAATTCAGTAGTATAACCATCCGGACATCAGAATCAGAGTTCATACCTTTAAGGATATTAAAAATTTCTTCCTTGGAAGGAGGATTGATTAAAAAGGTTATTTTATTCATTAGAAATAATAGAAGGAATGATAAAAGGTTTAGATAAATTCTGAAGAGGAAAAACTTTATTTAAAAGATCTTTAAAATAAAGAATAGCAGAAGAAAACATTTCATCTTTCTCAGTGATCCAAGAATCATCCATATTTTTAATTTTATGGATATGGGATAAAGTTATTTTTTTTTAACAAAAGTATGGAAATATTTAGTATTTGTTTCACCCTTAGATATGAGTTTAAAGGCAACATTTTGTCTCCAAAGGTCTCTTCCATTTCTTGGAGGTGAATAAGGTTATCTTTACCTTCAACAAGACTAGGAATGTAAGAAGGATCATGAACAACTAATTCTTCAAGTTCACTAACCTTTTTCTCCATGATATTAATATTTTGGAAAAGATTCTTAAAAAAAATTTCTATTCCATTAAGAAATAGCATGTTTAAGTCTTTTAAGTTTACACCAAAGTCTATTCATACCTAAATAGAATCATCAGGAGAAATAGGAGCATGCCAATTAACATTAACTAGATCATAAAAACCATTTTATTAAAGCCACATATTCTAAAAACAAAAACATTTACTGATATTAGAATTTTTAGCAGGGAGATTAATAGAAATAAGAAGAGGAGCATGATCAGAAAGTGTTCTACTAAGTTATTCCACAATAGTCAAAGGCCATTGATTATTAAAAAGAACATGATCTAAATGTCGCCAAAGTCTATGATTGTTCCAAGTAAATTTAGAACCAATAAAACCAATATCACTTAAATTACAATCTAAGATTATATTAGCAAAATCTTCCATAGAGTGTAGATTAGGGGAAGAACTACCAAGTCTTTCATCTAAAGAAAGAATAGTGTTAAAATCCTTACCATGAGTCATCAATAATTGAAGCAAAGTTAATCATTTAGAATAGACACATTACCAATAAAATAACTTTTATTGCTGCAATTTTAAAAATAATTATTTAATCTAATAATTATAGTAGTATGAACAATTTTAGAGAAAAATTAGAGTTCAAGAATAACCAAGAAACCAACACGATAATTTTTACAAATATTTCTAATTCTATTCCTAATAGAGAGAGTACCAATCCCTCTCACATTCCAAATCAAAATAAAAATTAAACATTAAACATGATCATAAAAAGAAATCGGGAAAGACTTAGTGGTTCTTGGCAATTTAAGAGAATAATTTTTAACATTTTTCTTTTTTTTTTCGTATAAACTGTTTGAAAACTAGTTCCATTCCCCATAGAATCACCATTAGAAAATGATTTAAAAGCGATATTAGAGATAGATTTAGGAGAGGCATCTAAATGGTTAGAATGCAATTCACCTTCTTCCAAAATAAGAGAATCTTTTAGGGGCAAAGAAACATCAGAGTTAATAATCAAGGTAGAAGTAGAAGTAGATTTATTAAGAGGATAGTTCTCATGAAGAGAATTTTCTAACGCCTCAATTTCATGCCCTTCCTCTTCTTTGTCAAAAACACTTAAAGAATCCACTACTTTATTAGTATTCAAGTCATGTTGAATATTGAATAAAGCTTTAGAATCTTCAATACAATTGCCATGAATTGTTAAGGCTATATTCTCTATTGAAGATCTATTAATAACTTTATTTATAACTAGTTTGGTAATATCATTATTGTAAATGTTATGCAAATCATTCAAAGATTCTCTAGCATTCAAAATAGGGTCCAAAGACCTATTTTCTTGGATTTTTGGATCATGAACAACAATTTTGTTTGGCTGGGTTTGATTTGAGTTTGATTTCATTTGGTTAGGTTTGATTTGATTTGGTTTTGGTTTAGTTTGATTTGGTTTTGATTGATTTAGTTTGGTTTGATTTTGATTTTATTTTATCTGGATTGATTTGGTTTGGTATTGTGTTTAAGGTTTATATATATATATATATATATATATATATATATATATATATATATATATACATATAAGAGTTCCAAAGTGCACACAATAAAAAGAAAAAAAACCTAAAGAAATTGGTCTCGTAGCTAAGGAACATCAAATAAGATAAAAAAATTAGAAAACAAAGTCTTCACAAAGCATAATAAGATATGACAGAGGTTCTTTATTCAGCACATGATCTTCAAAATTTTCTTTCAGGGTTTGGTTTGATTTGGTTTAGGATTTATGGTTTAATTTAGTTTGATTTGGTTTGGGTTGATTTGATTTGGGTTGGTTTGATTTGGTTGGGTTGAGTTGGGTTGAGTTTGGTTTGGTTTTAGTTTGATTTGATTTGATTTAATTAGGTTGGGTTTGGTTGGGTTTGGTTGAGTATGATTGAGGTTTGGTTGGGTTTGATTTTAGTTTAGTTTGGTTTTTATTTTGTTTGATTTTTTGGGTTTAGTTCGATTGGATTTAGTTTGGTTTGGTTCAGTTCGGTTCGGTTTGGTTCGGTTCGGCTTGGGTTGACTTGGCTTGATTTTCTTTGGTTTGGTTTGATTTTTGGTTTGATTTTAGTTTGGTTCGATTTGGTGTTTAAGGTATATATATATTTTTTTCTAAGAGCTCCAAAGAGCACACGATTAAAAAAAAATGAAAACCTAAAGAAATTGGTCCCATAGCTAAGGTACATCAAATAAGATAAAAAAATATAAAACAAAGTCTTTACAAAGCACAATAAGCCAACTAGATATCTAATATGTGTTCTTAATTTAGCACATGATCTTCAAAATTTCCTTGAAACAGCCAAAAGAGCCAGCACCAAGTCTTTAAGGAAGCAACAATCTGCATACTAAGAGAAAATGCTGAAAAAAAACTAGTCAAGAAAGAAATGGAATATGGTTTAGATTGAAAAAAATACCAAGAAGATTAGAATAGTGTAAAATACATTTAAGTTATATATTAACTGCCAAAGTACCCAAAACAAACTATATCATCAAAAACAAGACAAAAAATAAGGGGTAATAAACCATTGTAAGCATCCAACTTCAAATAGAAGGGATACAAACAAAGAGATATCACCAACCAAAATAAATGATGATATAACATCATAACCATCCAGCCATATCACCAAAAAGATGAAAGGAAAATAGGGAGTGTGACAGATATTGGATAACACCATCAAGAAAATACCAACACATGATTAAAATTTCTAAGAATGAAAAATAAAATCTTAGCCAGAACCAAGCAAAGGATAAAATCCCGAGTTCTGGCAATTTTTGTTTCTTTTCATTGGCTTCGACTTCCTCGTTGCTTCTTGTCATCTATTGAGCATTTCCCATTTAATTTCTTGTGGAATTGATAGCCTCTGACCAATTATGAGCCTTCTTTGGAATGACACCATGACTATGGCGTCTACCTCGATGAATCCATGGGAAAACCCTCAGGTTCTAATGGATTCGGCTGGGGCATTGTCTACTTTGGGTATTTCGGCTACTAATCCTCCTTCTCTTATGAAATCTTTTAAAGATCTTTTTGGTATGGATTCTCATAATATCCCTTCTTTGAATCAGGTTCATTTGACCTTTAAGGGTGCTCCTGCTATCTTGCTTTTAGATTCTGACATTGAAATGCTTGCCGAGTCTTTTGCCTTTACTTTGGTTGGTAAACTTACTTTTTGACATCCTATAATGGAAGATATCCATGCATTTTTCTATAGTCTAAAGCTCACGGGTCATTTTCTGTTGGATTGATTCATGCTCAACATGTTTTTATTAAATTATCGACTGATTTGGACTATAGTAGAGTTTTTACATGATGTTCTTATTATATTTTTAATTATCAAATGAGGCTTTTCAAATGGACTCCTCTATATTAAAGAAGAGTCACCGATTGTTCTAGTTTGGATTTCCTTACCTAATATGCATATTCATTTTGTTAACCATCAAATTTTACATGTTATTGGCTCAATATTTGGACGACCTTTACAAGTTGACCAAGCAACTACTATTAATACTCGGCCGTTAGTTGCTCGAATTTTGGTTGAGATTGATGTCACTAAAAAATATCCTAAAGAGATTTGGATTGGTTCTAAAAAGTATGGATACTTCCAAAAGATTGAGTTCAAAAATTTCCCTATCCTTTGCAATCATTGTAAGACACATGGACATGAATTTTCTGAATATTTTTTTGCTCATCCTTCCCTTAGAAAAAAATCCATCAATAATGCTAAATCTGAAGTAAAAATTGATGGGCCTCTTTCTTTGAAAATAGTTAGTGCTAAATAAATCATCATACTACATCCATAATTTGGAAGTAATAGCACCATTAACAAAAAAATGGTTAAAATTCTCTATATGGAAGCAACAATAGCATTTGGAAGGTAAATAAAAACCTTTATTCCAAAGTAGAGAATTTCCATGATTAATGTTATTCAAAATTCTCCAAACTAAAATTGAGTAGGAGATGGGGATAATATTGTTCAAAAACTTAATAAAGATATTAAAGAGATTATGTTTTTCTCTAATAAAAATCCAAAAATCTTTGAGAACAAAATCACCATTATAGGAGAGCTTAAAAAGAATGTGATCATGTTTGTTTAAAAAATAGGAATATTATGAAACTTATTGAAAAGAGAAATAGGAATAAAATTCTCAAGTTTATTCTCATTCCAAGCATTATTAAGCCAAAAGGAATTAACTTTGATAGAAGTAGGAGAATACATGGATAAAAAAAATCAATAGAATCACCTCCAATCCAATTATCTTGCCAAAAAAGAAAAAGAATAACCAAAATGAATACCCCAAGAAATTAAAGAATCAACAATCCATTTAATATAACAAAGCATTTTAGAAAAAGGAGAATCACCAACTTTATAAGCACAAATTAAAGGGTGTTTATCTGGGCAATATTTTTCCATCATAAAGTTAGCCCAAAGGCTATCTTTTTTTTCCTAAAGTTCCACCAAAGCTTATAAGAAAAAAATAGTAATAGCATCTCAAATAGATTTGCAACCAAGACCACCTTCACCCAAAGTACCACAACATTTATGGCAGGAGATCCAATGCATTCTTTTAACTGAATTATTGGAATAAGTAAACGATCAATTCTATTAACAATAGAATTAGGGGAAATAATAGTTTGAATTAAATATAGAGGTATTGAATTACAAGTGCTTTTAAGAATAGTAAGTCTGTCACTAAAAGAAAGTAAATGAAATTCCCAAATAGAAATTTTATTCAAAATTTTTTGAATTAGCTCATCAAAAAGATGAGATCTTTTTGTCCTTTAAAAAGAGGCAAGTACTTAAGAGGTAAATTTTTATGTTTAAAATTTGTGATATATAAGATTTGGTTAATTTTATTTAAGATTTTGTCCTTTAAAAATAGCTTTTAAGATCATAGATAAAAAGGCCACTTTCTCTATCAAACTTATTCAAAAAAATCTTGAGTTTATTAATATGATGAATAGAAGCATTACAAAAATAATAAAATTATCAGCAAAGCTTAAATGTGAAATAGGAAAACCACAAAGAGTTATGTAATACATACTAAGATTCTTTAAGAATTAAATATTAGTGCTTTTAGATAAGTATTCAATATCAATAATAAATAAATCAGGAGATAGAGGATCTACTTGTCTCAAACCATGAGAAGAAGGAAAAAAACCCAAAGCTTCACCATTAAGCAAAATAAAAAAATAAATATTATTAATAGAGTTTTTAATAAGAAGAATAAATTTCTCAAAAAAACTAGATAAATTTAGAATATGAAAAAGAAAGTTTTATGAGATATTATCAAAGGTTTTAGTAATATCCAATTTAAAAAGAATATTGCCACCTTTAGTCATTGCGTCTAATTCATTAATTAATTCTTGGGCTAATAAGATATTATTAAAAATAGATATCCCTCTAATAAAATCAATTTAGTTAAGAGAAATAATCTTATGAAGTAAAGTACTAAGTCTATTAACAAAGATTTTTGAAATCAGCTTATTTAAAAAGGTACAAAGACTAATGGGTCTAAAATCACTCCAATATTTAGGATTATCTATTTTATGAATAAGAATAATGGACATGCTAGAAAAATATTTAAGAAAAAGATTACTATTAAATAAATCAATGACAACATCAATCAAATCATTTTTAATAATAGACCAACATTTTTGAAAAAAAAAGTGTAATGAATCCTTTGGACTAGCAACATAATCAATATTCATGCTATTGAGAACTTTAAAAATCTCATCTTCATTAGGGAACATAGTAAGCAAAGCATTATCATCATTAGTAATAATAGAAGGAATCAAGTGAGAGTTAGAAATAGCTTCATAAGAGCAACTCTTATTAAGCATATTTTTAAAATAATTAATAACAAAATCCTTAATATCATTTTTCTTCATAATCCAATCTCTATTTTCATCTTTAATTTTCTTAATATTATTTAAAGATCTTTTTTTATTAACTAAAGCATGAAAATACCTAGAATTTCTGTCACCATCAGCGATATGTTTACTAGCAGCTTTTGATGCCAATAAGTCTCTTCCATATTTTAAAAATTAATAAATTTATCTTATGCCTCATTCAAGTCAATAATCTTGGAAGGGTCAATCATAACTGAAACTTTAAGATCACAAATCAATTTTTCCATATCTTTGATATTAGTAAAAAGATTTTTAAAGAAATGCTTGTTCCTCCAAACAAGATTTTGTTTAAGCCTTTTAGGCTTAAACCAAAATCTATTCATCTCCATAATCAAATTATCAGGATGTAAAGGAGCATTCCAGTTGTTAGCCACTACATTAAAAAAATCAATATGCTGAATCCATATATTTTAAAATATAAAAGAAAATAAATTCTTTAATTTATTATAATTATCTTTGATAGAAATCAAAAGAGGAGCATGATCAGACAAAGTTCTGCTCAAATGATCAACATAAGTAATAGACCATTGATTAATCCAATGAGTATTAAAAAGGATCCAATGCAATCTTTGCCAAAGTCTAGAATTCTGCCAAGTATAATTAGAACCCTTAAAACCAATATCAATCAAATTACAATTAAGAATCATATTGGAAAAATCTTACATGAAATGAGTATTAGGAGAACAACCACCACTTCGTTAAAAAAAAAAAACTAAATAGTGTTAAAATCACCACCAACAAACTAAGGTTTATTGACATAGATTACAAAATTTATCAAATTATCCCAAAAAAGATTTCTACTAGATCTATTATAAGAAGCATATATAAAAGAGCCAAAATCATAATAATCATCATAAGAAATTTGAGCATTAACAACTTGCTAAAAATCATCTGAGATGGAAACATCCAAAAAGTTATTCCAAAAACACCAAATCTTATTACTAACATTAGAGAAAAATTTATTAAAACAAATCATTCTAGTAACATGATTAATTTTATTAGCATGAACAAGAGGTTCAAGAACAATTAATAAAGAAATATTTTAATTCTACAAAGATTCCTAATGCGGTTACGAATAGAAAGGTACCAATCTCTCTAACATTTCAAACAAGAAAATTAAGCATAGAAAAAAAAACCAATTAATAGAAGAGAAGGAAGCCGAAGAGGACTTAGTGTTTCTTGGCAATTTAGGAGGACAATTTTTGATATTTTTTCTCTTTCTAATAAAAACTCATTTTAAATTTGATTTTTGAAAAGCATGGATGCATGAAACTATATGACACACATATTTAGCATGTTGGAGAAGAACTAAAGTAATGAAATCATGTAAACACATTTACTTCAATTAATTCTTGAAGATAATCTTCTAAAATAAGAAAGCTTAAAGTAAATCAAAGTTTATTTAATATGATTTTTGTTTGATCTTAAATTTGACTTAATTTTAAAAATGTAAATTGTGTTTGATATTACTAACCCATTCCCACATATGTTTAACATTTTTGTTCAATTTTTAGATGATTAGATTCATTTTATATTTTTGATTAGGTTAAGGTATGGATTAAACATGTTAATTATCCCTTACCTACACCACCTTAGCATAGTTAATCAAATAATTATGAGTCAATGAGATGACATAAAACCTCTTAAGGAATTTAAATTTGCAATGCACCTAGGAAGAAAGGGGCCTAATGCAATTTGGCTCATGATTAATGATTTATTAAGCTAAGGGGTTTAACTTAAGTAATTTCAAAACACCCCTCACACATATGAGTTGAGTTTTGATTTTCTTAGTTGAACTTAGGCTCTTGAACACCTAAGCATCTACCCAAAGTAGATTAATTAAGTTTTGAAAAGTTTTAGAATTTTATAAAATTAATTAAGAGGGTAATTAGTGAATTAGCCCTTAATTAAGAGAGGATTAAGAAGGAAAAAGGGGTTTAAGGAATAGCTTAGGGGAAATTCCACAAAATTATTTCCAAAACCTCCCATTCACTGAATCTGACCTTAATCAACTTCAACAATAGATTAAAACACTAATCAAATCCTTAATTATCTTTAATTACATTAAGAGGGGTAATTAGGAAATGAATTAATAATTTTTGCAATTAAGCCACCAATAAATTCTAAAAAAAATAGGGGAGGTAGAAGTCATCCACCAAAATACACTCAAGATGTCTGAGATTAATCAGTGGATTAACTATGGAGTAATTAAAAAATTAAGATTTTCAATAAAACATAAAATCAGATAAAGACAATATTCAAAATCCATTAAAACAAATTTTAGAATATTCTAGATTGAATTATCTTTCAGTGAAAATTACCTCATATTTTTCCAATTTTTCTTTAGAGAGATATGAATTTTAGAAGTTTAGAGGATTAATTAGAATTATTTAAACCTTAATTAATTCCCTAATCCTATGGCATTCCATGCATGCAGCTGACTCAGCCGCGCTTTACATGCATCATCCTTTGAGTGGCCACTTAAACATCACATCATAGCAGCACGTGGTGATGATGTTATGCACTTTTTCCAACACCGTTTGATCAAGGATTTAACAGTTGGATTTAATCTGTAGTTTAGTGGGGATAAAATAAGATATAAAATGTGATTTAATTTCGGTCGTCCATCCAAAATGCGTGGATGGATGGCCAGAGATCATCCCTATTCATCTCTGAGGAATAATGGAGTCCGTCCACTTTTGAAGGAAAGATTTGAGCTTGATTGAGCTCGGATTGGATTGAAACTCAACCCACACCATCTAAACCTAATGGCAAGCACATCTAACGGTCAAAATTCCATGGGATCAAAATTTCTTTCACAAAGGTCCACACCACATTGAGTTTAATGGTCAAAAATGTCATACCTCACCGATGCTCGATTCTCTTGGAGGAGCTTCGTATGGTTGGAATGAAGCTTTGGTGGAAGTTTTAGCTCTTGAGGTTGAGTGGATAGCTCTATGGACCAACTCCTCATCCTAGTGAGCTCAATTTTGATTGAAGTGGATCTTCCCTAGCATTTGGAGCTTGGGAAAGAGGTTGGACAAGCTCGACATGGTCCCCTGAGGGAGTGTGCAAAAGGAATTGACTTGGTTTGGTGTGTGGGGAAAGTTGGCAAATCCTTAGAGCTCCCCTATTTTTGATTAAGGGAAATTGAGAAATGGCAAATTCTAACTCTCTCTAAGAAGCTTGGGAAGGCTCTCAAATGGCTCCTCTCTATGCTTCAATCAATCTCATTGAAGTGAATTAGGGGAAGTATATCTCCCCCTTAGGAAATCAGATGACCGAAGCTTCACTTGCCATTTTGATCCAATTGACCTTAGGCAGTGGGTTGCTTGATCTGTTAGAGGATTGCACATGGTCGGTTTGGTCTAGAGAGTGGAATTGTAACTCCCCATGTGCTCAAATTGAGTGGTAGCATGATTCCAATGTGGCCAATTTGAGCCATGTGCTTAGTTTTGTCCTTGGGTCAAGTTTGGCTGATCCAAACCCATTGGGTTGGGTGCACCCCCCCTCCATAAGGTTTACTTGACCTATTAAGAGAGTATCAAGTAGGTATGAAGAGGATTTGACCAAAATTTGTTCTATGGCTTAGGTGTAGAATGATCATTTGGTTGATTTTTGAATTTAGATATGTTGGGTAAGTTGAGAAAATAGGTTTGGCCAAGTTTCATTGGATTTGGAGTTCATTTGGTATGGTTTGGCTCATGTTGACCCATTTAGGTCAAAATGATCAATTGGTCAAACTGGGTCAAACTAAGGGTTGAGTCAAGTTCATATGACCATTTGAAATATTTTGGTGGCTTTGGTTTGATTCAATTTGGTTTAGGTTTGAATTTGGTTCATATGACTTCATTTAGGTCAAATGGGTCAAGTTGACCCATTTGACCTATTTGAGCTAGGTCATGGGTAGGTTTAGGTTTGGTTAGTCATATGAAGTGGATTGGTATCTTTGTTTCCAATCAATTTTGGTTAAGTTTGAATTTGGCTCAACATAACCCTTTAGGTCTAGTTGGGTTCAAGGTCAATTGGGCTAGGTTAGGTCTAGTTGGCCAATTAAGGCTTTGGTTAAGTTCAACAAGTGATTTGGAATGAACTTGACCCATTGGTTTCAATCAATTTAGCTTAGATCAAGTTTTGATAGATTTTGACTTTTTAGGTCAAGTTGGGTTAACTTGGGTCATGTAGCCAATTGGGCTAAGTTAGGCTCAAATGTTGACTTGGTCATGTTCAAACATAGTTCATGAATGAACTTAGATCAATGGTTTCAGTCAATTTGGCCTATGATAGATTTTGGCTACATTATGTTTCATTTTGGCTAAGTGTTGACTTGGTCAACCCTTATGTTTGACTTGGTTTGACCTAATTTGATTGATTGATCATCTCATGATGATTGTTGATCATGATGAGAGGCATAGGTCAGTTTGATTCAATCCAATTTAGTTAGCATAAGGGGTACTTATGGTCACTTTGGGTCAAGTGAGCCTAAGTGGGTCAAATGGCTTGGTCAAAGCTTGATTTGAGTTTGATTGAACTTGTATATGGACTTATGATTGAAATATAAATCCATTTGCAAGTGGTTTGAAGTCAAATGGGTTTTGATTCATTTGATAATTTCATATTCAAAGGAAAAACATGAATATATTTTGGATTAATTTTTGAATTGAGTTTTGGTTTAGTGATTGAAGGTTGTATTTATATTTGGATTCATGCTTGAAGGATTGATTGAATCATGAAGAAAATTCAAGAGTTTGGCTTGATTTGAAGTTGATTTGGCTAAGTCCAAGATTTTGACTTGTAAGGCTTAGGTTGGATTTTGAATGGATTTGAGTTTCATTTTTGGAATTGGTTTTGATTGTTTAAATTTATATTTCATTTATATATATGAATATTAATGAGAATATAAATAGATCATGAGAAAATTTCATGAATTTGGAATGATTTGATCATGATCTAGGCTAAGTCCTTTAAGAGGAAATTTAAAGGACTTAGGAAATTTTGGAGTTTTGGATTTAATTTTTGAGTTTAGTTTGATTGATTTGAATTTATATTTCATTTATATATGTGAATATAAATGAGAATATAAATGATTCATGAGAAAATTTCATGAATTTGAAGTGATTTGATCATGATGTAGGCTAAATCCTTAAGAGGAATTTTAAAGGATTTAGGAAATTTTGGAGTTTTGGATTTGGGTTTTGAGTTTAATTTGGTTGATTTAAATTTATATTTCATTTATATATGTCAATATAAATGAGAAAATCTCATGAGTTTGAATTGATTTGAAGGTGATTTTGGATAAGTCCTTAAGAGGGAAATTAAGGATTTAAAAAATTGATTTTGAATTGGGAATTTGAATTTTGGATTTAGTTTGATTGATTTGAATTTATATTTCATTTATGTATGTGATTATAAATGAGAATATAAATGAGTTATGAGAAAACTTCATGAGTTTGAATTGATTTGATCATGATTTAGGCTAAGTCCTTAAGAGAAGATTAAGGACGTAAGAAAGATTTGGAATTAGAAATTTCATTCATGGGTTTCAATCATGGATTTCAATCATGTGGCATTGATTTGAGTTTGGAGAAAATTAAATAAGATTGATTTGGAGTTTGACTTGAAAGAAAGAAGGTGAGAGTGGTTTCCAAAGGGTAGGCAAATTTTCCTAACACCCTAAGGCATGCCTATTCCTCCGGCTAACTCTTCTAAGTATCTAGGTTGAGTGTCCACCTAATCACTATATGTGTCTTAAGACTAAGGAACTCTTAAAGTCTCGAGAAGTTTTATGTCTAATATGTAGGGGTTGAGCACATTCTAAAAATGAGGTCAGGTATGTGAGATGGAAATCAATTTTTTGAAAGAGGAGATCTCAACTTAATCATATATGGAATTTATTAAGTGGGATTTCAAAGCGATGTCATTTTATTTTGAAATGAAATCTTCATTCAATAAATTTGGGTATATTGAATGGAGATGTTTATATGTGCTTTCGAATAATTTATTTTTTTTATTTTGTTTAAGAATGAAACATCCATTCAATTTAATGGAGAGGTTTCACATGTGCTTTTTGAAAAATTTATTTTTGATTTTGTTTGGAAAGGTGAAAATTTCAACTTATCACATGTGGAATGCATTGAATGGAATTTCAAAGTTGTAAAGTTGTTTTGTTTGAAGATGCAACATCCATTCAACATATTTGAATGTATTGAATGGATAAACTTATGTTCAAGTTTTGTGCTTTTGAAAACATGATTGTTGAAATTTTATCTTTGAAAATGAGGTCTTCACCAAAATGAATTGAGTGAAGAAGCTCATTTGTGCTTTTAAGAAAATGTGATTATTGGAATCTTACTTTTGAAATTGAAGTCTTTGTCCAAAATGAATTGAATGAAGGAACTATTTTGTGATTTTTAGGAAATGTGATAGTTAGAATTTTATTTTTGTAAAGATAATGTTACATATAACAATCATAAAGATTGTTAGATGAAAATGATTTAGGAAATTTTTTGTGCAAAAATATTTTATTATGTGCATTTTTGAAAGAGGCTTTTTGAAAAGTAAGATTTTTATAAAGGATTTATTTTGTCTTTATTATTTTAGAATGAACCTTTCTATATCATAAAAATGATAAGGAGGAAGTCTTTAAATATTTTCTTTTTATTATAATTTTTTTTACCCATTGGAGAACCCAATGGGGGTTTTAAGACCAACACGGGGTGAGGTTCTAAAACCCAAAGATGTTAGCGAACTTGACTTAAGGATGAAATTAGCTGGAAAAAAAGATAGTCTTGGATTCATACAAAGGTACAAACCCACTATCGATACAGACGATCATTTACCAAAGATGGAGAGGAACCCTCCCAGTCATAAAAAATCTATGGTAAAAATTTTTTAATTTTTTTAAAAGAAATGTATACTTCCATCTTCACTCTATACGGGATAAAATGAAGATAAAAATATACTTTCTATTTTATGCATTTGAACACCACGTAGATCCATAGATGTTCTTATTAAGGTGATTGAGTAAGACATTGAGGAGAAGTGTATTATCTCGAAAGATAGAAGTCACTACCCTACAATGGACCTAATCACTTGAATAAGGACACCTAAGTACAATGTGTCTGCATGTGTACTAGAGATTCTTCCCCTACTTTACATGAAAAAGTAAAGCAAGGTTTATTTTAAATTAGGTTCGTTAAGTTCTCTATAGGGGCAAGCCCGCATAGTTAATTACATCCTAAGGAAGGGGATTCCTTAGGAATACTATCAATTAAGGTAAATGATCATTATCTCTAAAGATTACAATAGGTATGACTATCAATCTATTAGTTTATTTTGGAAGATCAAATGGGATTGATCAAAGAGAGGGGGTATTATCGAAGCCAAATGATGATAAGTACGAGATGCTCATGATGCTAGGAAACCTAATGAGAATCTCAAACTATCCTATGGTTGGGCTTTACATTTTTGAAATTGATTTAATTTGTTTGAGTTGAATTTTTCATTACAAATTTAGGGCTTATGATTTCATAACACAAGATTGTGGAAATGCCTAAAAGGTGAGGATTTATACTTATGGCCCACTCAGGAGAGAAGCAACCTCAGAACCTAAAGCTAGGGAGCTTTGGTGGGGGCCAAAAGCACATCCTAAATCTAAGGCAAAAATGGGTATATGGTTTGCCTCCACAAGAGAGAGTAAACCACCCGACTATTTATACTTACAACCGCCTGGGGGTGGCCGCCAACTAACTCATCCTATGATTTTAAATTCATGTACCCAAGTCATATGCTTTATGCAAGATAGCTAGGCTATTATTTATTTAGAAAGAGTCTAAGTCCTTAAACTCACTCCCTAAGAGACTAGATCATGTAAGGGCATGAAAAATGACCTAGATCTAATGCAAAACATATTACATATTATTTTTATTTTTGGACAATCATTTTGACTTAAGCTTATAGGATTCATATGCCTAATGCATGAGAAGTAAGATTATTGGCCAAAATTAGCAAGAAGGGAGGAGGTGTGTTTCCACCATGGCTCTCAAAGGTCAAGCCCAGTTTCTCTGGTAAAGGTGGAAGCCCTCCAATCAAGAGTGAAATAAGATGCTTTTTTGCATGATATTATAAAATAAATACTCATCCAGGTTGCGAATTATTTTATCTTGATTTTTAACTTAGGCTTTAAGTGAGGTTATGAGTTATTTATTTTTACTTTTGAGTTGATTAATTTGGTAAAAGATTTATTTTTCCTAAGAACCTAATCGTTATCCAGGCCATACATCAAGCAAAGAAGAAACTAGGAAAATGATGTCATTTTAATGCACAAGCTAAACAAATCATCAATCAATTTATAAAGCTAACAGAAAAGTATAAGAGGCCATTTATGGTCTAGAACCACCATATAAACCCTAAAATAAATTGGGTAGTCGAGCTCTACCCTTATACAACCTGGATTACAAATGAATTAATTTACAATCAAGTAAGAAAATTCATGTTATGGCCTTCAAGTTTCATTTCTTCATTCTTCTTTTCTTCTTTCTTCTTTGGTTCCTTCTTTTGGATGGTTGGAATGTGGATGCTCCAAAGGCTTCACATGGTACATAATATGAGATCTTATGACCAATGCTCATTCTAATCCCCATAACAATCATTTGAAAATCCTAATTGCCAAAAATTACATGAAAAGGGAAAAATGAAAATCTAACTAATACCTGTAAAATAGAGATCAGTTAAAACAAACCATACAAATCCCAAACATGTATATTGGACTTACCACCCCATATATGGGTGACTAAGTCCACCTAGCCTATTGGATTGTGCTTAGGGGTATAAGCACATGTACAATAAAAGCATTTATATTTTTATTTATTACAATGCCCCTTGACCACAATCCCCTGCAAAAGATAATGGTTAGACTAAGATAGCCCTACCATTCAGTCTACGCACATACACCCTAACATCCAGACTAAAACAAAACATCACAAAACAAAAGCAAACATCAAACCATGCACTGCCCTAATCTAAAGCTAGAAGTGGTGACTTAGCCTATGTGTGTGCTTTTAATGTTTGTGTGGTATGCTTAGCTATGGCTTTAAGTTAGAGTTTTCTAGGTGTGAAGAGTGTTCAACTTAGAGGGGGGGTTTCATTTAAGTTGTTTAGTTGTCTTGGGTTGATTTTATTTTGTATTTTGATTAGGTTCAAGTGAATCCTATAATTAATTACTAGGTTGTAAAGAGAAGGAAAGAGAAGAAAAAAACTGCTCTTTCCTTCTCTACCTTAAGTAATTTCTAAAGTAGATTCATATTTTAGTTTTATTTAGTGAATATTTTATTATGTATTTTATTTAATCCTAAGTTTAGATCAACTCTAAACAAATCTGTTCAAAAGAAAGGCATTTTAAGATTAAGTAAAGTGAATTAATATCATAAAATACACATCACTTGATTTCTTTCCCAACATGTATAACATACACATGGATGAATCCTAAGTATATCTATACACATCAAATGAGAATGTTTAGCACACTTTATGATGAATGCTAAATGAGTTACTTAAGAAAATTTAAATGCTTATGATGCATGATTTTCATTAAGTAGAAAAGGGGAGTTTCTTATCCAATTTTCACATGCACACATGAATGTATGAAAGGCATAAGTGGGTATGACGCCATTGTTAGCACTAGAAGTGTAAGTTACAAGATCTACTTAGGGCTACTTAAAGCCTCGCAACCCAGGGGTGTCTAGACTAATATACCACTTTCCTTAAATACAAGCATATGTACAAAAAAATGAATGGAAAAAAAGGATGCAAAAAGTTATACTTGATTGTTCGATTTGTTTATGCAATTTATATGTGTGAATATGATGATCCTTCCTAGGTTATAACATGGAAGGGGATAAGAATAGATTTGAGCAAGTGCTATGTTCTTTTAAAAGAACTATACACTTTGCAAATCTTATTCAAATCCATGTTAAGAGGAAAGAAAGGAAACAAACATAAGACACATTTTTATATTCAAATGCAAACTTATAAAAAAAATAAGTAACACACTTTCAATTTTGGTAAGTGATTCATATATTTTAAAAATAATTTGGAATTTAACAGTGATAATAGCCATTCAAATTTTTTTACTTTAGCCAAAACATGCAATTTGACATAAGGAAAACATTTTCATTTTTATTTTATTTTATTTTTGAAAAGCATGAATGCATGAAATCCATATGACATACACATTTAGCATGATAGGAATGAAATCAAGTGATGAAAGCAATGTAAATTCATCCACCCTAATTAATTTCTAAAGATAATCTTATGAAATAAGAGAGCTTAAAGAAATCAAGTTATTTTTTTTAAAGAGGGTTTGATTTTGTTTAGAGTTTGATTTAATTTGAGAAATGTGAGGTGAGTTTGCTATTCCTAACCCATTCCACATGTGTATGATATTTAAATTCAACTTTTAGATGATTAGATCCATTTTATATTTTTGATTAGGTTAAGGTATGAATTAAGTGTGTTAATTATCCCTTACCTATACCACCTTAGCATAGTTAATCAAATAATTATGAGCTAATGAGATAACATAAAACTACACAAGGAATTTAAATCAACAATGCACCTAGTAAGAAAAGCGCCTAATGTATTTGGCTCATGATTAATGATTAATTAAACTAAGGGGTTTAACTTAAGTACTTTCATAACCCCCTCACACATGTGAGTTAGATTTTGATTTTCTTATTTATACTTAGGCTCTTGGACACCTAAACATCTACCCAAGATAGATTAATTAAGTTTGAAAGTTTTAATTTTATGAAATTAATTAAGGGTGTAATTAGTGAATTAACCCTTAATTAAAGATGGATTAAGGAAGAAAAGGGGGTTTAGAGAATATCTTAAGGAAAGTATCTCAAAATTATTCCCTAAATCTCATATTCACTTAATCAAATCTTAATTGACTCAATCAGATAGTTAAATAACTAATTATACCCTTAATTAAGCCTAATTATATTAAAGGAGTGATTAAGGAATGAGTTAAAAATTCCTCTAATTAAACCACCAATAAATCCCAAGAAAATTAGTGGAGGCAGGAGTCATCCCACTAATCATACACAAGAAGTTTTGGATTAATCAACGGAGTAATTAAGGGGTAATTAGTAAAATAACATTCCTAATGAAACCTAAATTTAGAGAAAAGAATAATTCAAAATTAATTAAAATCAACTTTAGAATATTCTATGTTCAATTATCTTTTCAATGCAATTTATTTCATATTTTGCTAATTTTTCTAGGCTTAGATATGAATTTAGGGAGTGTGGTGAAATATTCCCGCCTTCATCTATCCTCTTGAAGAGGATAAATGAAACAAAAATACATGCCATTTTGGTCAGGATGCCATGTAGATCCACAAATGTTCTTATTAGGGTGATCGGGTATGACATTCAGGAGAGGTGTACTATCCCGAAAGATGGAATTCACCACCCTACAATAGACCTAATTACCTCTAAAATCCCAAGGGCTATGGCTATGTACCATAGATTCTTTACATGGGAAAGTAAAGTAGGGTTTATTTTAAATTAGGTTAGTTAAGTTCCCTAAAGGGGCAAGCCCCATAGTTAATTACATCTTAAGGAAAGGGATTTCTTAGAATACTCGATTAAGGTAAATGATCATTGTCTCCAAAGATTTCAATAAGTAGGACTATCAATCAATTAGTTTATTTTTGGCAAATCAAGTGGGATCGATCAAGAAGAGTTCTTATCAAGTCAAATGGAGATGAGTAGGGGATGTTTAGGATACTAGGAAGCTTAGTAAACATCCCAAACTATCCTATGGTTGGGCTTTACATTTTGAAATTGAGGGAATTATTTGTTTGAGTTGAATTTTTATTATAAGTTTAGGGCTTATAATTCCACAATACAAGGTTATGGAAATGCCTAAGAGGTGAGGATTTATGCTTATGGCCCATAGAAGGGAGAAGCAACCTCAGAACCTAAATCTAGGGAGCTTTGGGGAAGGCCAAAAGCATGACCTAAATCTAAGGAAAAAAATGGGTAATCGATTTGCCTGCACAAGAGAGGACAAACCATAGGACTGTTTAGACTTACAACCATCTAGGGGTGGCCACCAACTGACTCCTCCTACAATTTTAAATTCATGTAGGCAAGTCATATGCTTTATGCAAGATAGCTAGGCTATTGTTTATTTAGAAAGAGACTAAGTCCTTAAACTCACTCCCTAAAGAGACTAGATCATGTAAGGGCATGCTTCAAATGACCTAAATCTAATGCAAATCATATTACATGTTATTTTCATTTTGGACAATCATTTTCAGCTTATAGGATTCATATGCTTAATGCATGAGAAGTTATTGGCCAAAATTAGCGAAGGGAGGAGGTGTGTTTCCACCATGGCTCTTGGTCAAGCCAAGTTTCTTAGCAAATGTGGAAGCCCCAATCAGAGTGAAATAAGATGTTGTGCATGATGTTGTAAGAGAAACTCATCCTAAGGGTTGCTAATTCTTTTATCTTGATTTTTAGCTTAGGATTTAAGTGAGGTTATGAGTTGCTTATTTTTAATTTTGAGTTGATTAATTTGGTAGAAGATTTATTTTTCCTTAGGAGCCTAATTTTCATCTAGGCCATACATCAGAGCAAGGAAGAAACTAGGAAAACATGTCATCTTAATGCATAAGCTAAACAAAATATCACACATTTTATAAAGCTAACACAAAAGAATAAAAGACCATTTGTGGTCACCACCCACAAAAAAAACAAATTGGGTAGCTCTACTTTTATACAACCCGATTACAAATGAATTAAGTACAATTAAAGGAATTCATTGTTATGGGGTCTTCAAGCTTCATTTCTTCATTCTTCTTTTCTTCTTTCTCCTTCTTTTCTTATTTCTTCTTTGGTTCCTTCTTTTGGATGGTTGGAAGGTGGATGCTCCAAAGGCTTCACATGGTACATACGACATGGCCTTATAACCAATGCTCATCCTAATCCCATAACAATCATTCCAAAATACTAGTTGCAAAGGTATATGAAAAGGGAAAAAGTAAATCTAACTAAAACCTGCAAAACTGAGATTAGCTAAACAAACCACACATTCCCAAGCATGCATATAAACAAATTAGACTTAGCACCCTACACATGAATAACAAAGTCCACCTAGCCCATTTTGGATCATGCTTAAGGGTATAAGCAACATGCACAGCAAAAGTAGTTACATTTTTATTAAAGCACCCCTTAAGCACAATCCCCTGCAAAAGATAATGATTAGACTAAATCATCCTACCATTCATTCTATGCACATACACCCTAACATCCATACTAAAATATTACATCACAAACAAAAAAACATCAAACCATACACCACCTAACATAGGGTAGAAGTGGTGATTTAGCTAATAATGTGTGCCATATAAGGTTTGTGTGTTATGCTTAGCTAGGCTTTAAGGTTAGAAATTTTTTTAAGTGTGAAAAGGTTCAAATTAGAAGGGTAGTCTCATTGAAGTTATTTAGTTGATATTAGTTAATTTTATTTGATAATTTGATTTGGTTTGAATGAACCTACTTAATTACTAAACATTGTAAGAGAGGAAAGAGAAGAGAACTTCTCTTTCCTCCCTACCTTAAGTGATTTCTAAGCTAGATTCATTAATGATTTTGTTTAGTGAATGTTTTATTATGTAATTTAATTAATCTAAGTTTAGATTTTCTCTAAACAAACCTATTCAAAAGGAAAGACATTTTAAGATTAAGTAGAGTGAATTACTATCACAAAAGACACAACATTTTATTTCTTTCCCACATGTGTATAACATGCATATGAATGGATCCTAAGCATATCTATACATAAAAATGGGAATGTTTAGCATACTTTATGATGAATGCTAAGTGATGTTACTTAAAAAAATTTGGAATGTTTCATGTATGCATGATTTTATTAATTAGAAGAGAGTGATTCTTTTATCCAATTTTCATATGCACATTTACAAGTATAAAAGACATAAGTGAGTATGATGCCATTTTTAACCAGGGGTGTAAGGTACAATACCTACTTAGGGCTACTTAAAGCCTCGCAACCTCGGAGTTGTCCAGACTAATATACCACTTTTCTTAAATACATTTACATGTACAAAAGAAATGCATGGAAAGAGAATGCTAAGTGAGTTACTTAAGAAAATTTGAATGCTTTATGATGCATGATTTTCATTAAGTAGAAAAGAGATTTTCTTATCCATTTTTCACATGCACACTATGTATAAAAGGCATAAGTGAGTACAATACCATTATCAATTAAGGGTGTAAGGTACAAGACCTACTTAGGGCTACTTAAAGCCTCGCAACCCTGGGGTTGTCGAGACTAATATACCACTTTCCTTAAATACAAGCATGTGTACAAAAGAAATGAATGGAAAAGAAAGATGCAAAAGGTTTGTGTTGGTTGATTTGTTTTGTTTATGCAATTTATATGTGCAAATGTAGATGTCCTTCTTAAGTAATAGTATAGGAATGAATAGGAAGGGAATTAGGCAAGTGTTATGTTCTTTTCAAATGAACTATACACTTTGCCAAATCCTATTCAAAACCATACTAAAAGAAAAGAGAAGGAAGGCTACACTATGCACATCTTCATATTTATATCCACATGCATGCTTATAAATAATTATAAGTAGCACACTTTCAGTTTTAGGTATTTTATTTATAAATTTTGAAAATAGTTTTGAATTTAATAGTGATAATAGCCACTCATATTCCTACTTTAGCTAAAACATGCAATTTGACATAAATAAAACATTTCATTTTGATTTTGATTTTAGAAAAGCATGAATGTATAAAACTCATATGACATACACATTTAGCATGCTAGGAAAGAAATAAAGTGATGTAAGCATGTAATTTCATTCACTCTAATTAATTCTTAAAGACAATCTTATGAAGTAAGATCATTTAAAGAGAATCAAAAGTTGTTTAAAGAGACTTTCATTTTTTCTTTGAGTTTGATTTGAATTAGGAAAGTGTGAGAGTTTGGCTGGTCCTTACCCATTCCCACATGCATTATTTTAGTTTAATTTTTAGGTGATTAGATTAATTTTATGCTTGGTTGTAAGGCGTAGATTAAGTTCATTAATTACCCCTTACCTATACCACTTTAACATATTTAATCAAATAATTATGAGCCAATGTATGACATAAAACCACAAAGAATTTAAACCAATAATGCATCCTAGGAAAGAAAGGTACCTAATGCAATGGGCTCATAATTAATGATTAATTAAGCTAAAGGGTTTAATTTAAGTACTTTCATAACCCTTCCCACACATATGGGTTAGTATGATTTCCTTATGTTTACTTAGGTTATTGAACACCTAAGTATCTACCCAAGAAGTATTAGGTTTAGGTGATTAAGTTTCTATATTAATTTTTGTTTTGAGAATTTGATTTGATTAATTAAGTAGATTATTAGTGGATTAACCCTTAATTAGATTGAGATTTAAGGAAGAAACAGGTTTAGGGAATAGCTTAAGAAAAATATCCTAAAATTATTCCATAAACCTCCTAATCACTTAAACAAAGTTTAATTATCTTAATCAAATATTTAAATCACTGTTCACATGCTTAATTAACTTAATTACATTAAAAGAGTGATTAGGGGTTCATTAGTTAATTCTCTGTTAACTCATTAATAAAAAGAAAATTAGGGGAGGTAAGTCATCCCACCAAACATTCCAGAAGTTTGGAATTAATTAATGAAGTCATTAGAGTAATTAGGGTTATTAAGTTTTAAATAAACCTAATAAGGAAAAATCTACAATCAAAATTCAATCAAAACAATTTTATTGGATTCTCCTCGAAGTATCTTTAAAATGAACTAGTATGTATTTTTTTGTATTTTTCTATAATTAGTTATGAATTTAGGAAGTTTCAATTGATTTAAGTGATTTTATGAATTCTACTAATTTAATTTATTAAAATAAAACATTTGGCACTAAAAATTCAATATCTTTTAATCCAAAGGTCATTTTGACTTGAAATTTTATGGTAGGTGCATTTTAACATCAATTGTAATCTGAAATTTCAACTTAACTGATATGTATTTTGGTTTAATTAAAAAAGTTTGATTTTTACTAAAAACTCAAATTAAGCTCAAAATATTCAGTAAAATTTAAGGATTTTGGGTTTGTTGGATTCTCTCGAAAGATGAATCCAACATCTTTTGCAAAATTTGGTGAGTATTTTATTTTCTATGAATTTTGAAGTTTCGTGATTTTAATTAATTTTTAAATCAAAAAAATGACATGGCAAGAGGCCATGGAGCCATGCGATTGGATGCGCAAACCATAAAGCATCATGCATTCACGCATGGTGCCATCGCCGATGGGTGGGAAAGTCAAAGTAGAGTGAAGTTTGACATCCGACGCAACCGATGGTCCATCGATCGAATCTGAGGCTGGATCGGATTGGCATGCGATTTGAGCCATTTGATTGCAAAACATGATCAAGGTCCGATCTCATTAGGTGATTCAAAGGCCTGGGTCATGCGATCAGAGCATGATCCCATGAACTACGGATCGGTGGCTATAGAGTGGATGAACAAGTGATTTCAAGGATTTTTTAAGAAAAAATAAGATTTCTGAAAACTTGTCCAAAATGGACTCATTTTTGCATCATTCACACCAAAAAAATTTATTTTCTAATTGAGATAATTTAAAGTAAAATGCGATTGTCTAGAATAGATTCTAAAAAATTGTGTGAAAACCATCACAAAAGAGGGATCCTAAGCCGACTATAGCTTTTGAAGGTTACCTCACCGGATGATTTTTGGTGGTGACTCGAGCTATCGAAAGTGAGGGAAGAATCCTTGACCGAGCTAGATCCTCGCTTCACATCAAATGATGTTTCCTCCGATGATCATCAGAATCCCCTTAATTTTGGAGTATTTCTCCAAAATGAAGTGGATGTGATTAATGGCTTTGGGAGCTCTAGAGAGGGAGAATGAGAGGAATGAGGGTTTCCTTCAGCCACTAAAGCCTTAGAATGAAAAGTGAAGTCAAATGAACTAAAATCCACTTTTTATTTAAAATTTTGGCTCCAAACTCACGTCATTTGGCTTGGGGTGGTTGGGAATGGAAGAGAATCATCCTAGGTTGCTCTCTATGGTTGGCTAAGGCATGGAAAGTGGCAGCCATGAAGGACAAGTGGGTGCCCTAGCCAAAGGGAGGTGAGTGTCCTTCATGCCAAGTGTTCCAATGGGAGAGGTGAGGTGATTTTACCTCCCCATGAGTCATGGCTGCCCCAACCACTCATTGGGTCAAAAAAATCAGTGTCCTTGGTATGGACCAATGGATGAGTGCCAAGTGGCCAAGGAAGAGAAATGACCACTTGGGAAAGTATCTTTTCTTATGGAATGCCCTTGACCCAAGAGAAAAGTGGTCATTTGACATTGAATTTGCTTTGAGCAGATTTTAAATAAGTCAAAAGTAAGTTGGACCAAATTTTATGTCATTTGAAGTTCAATTGGCTTAATTTGGGTTAAATTGACCCATTTGGGTCAAATTGGGTCAAAATGGGTTAGGTTGACTAATTAGTCAAATTAGGTCAAACCAAGAGTTGGGTCATGTTTAAATGGCTATTTGGAGTATATTGGTTTAATTAGTTTCAATTAATTTGGTTTAATTTGGATTTAATTTATATTTTGGCTAATTTGATCCTTTAAGTCAATTTGGGCTAAGTTGATCGATTTGACCAATTGACCAAATTGGCTTGAATCATGGTTTGAGTTTGGTTGATTATTTGGAATGGATTGGTATCTTTCCAATCAATTTGGTTTATATTTGATTTTGGCTTGATTTGACCTTTTAGGTCAAGTTGTTCATGGTCAATTGGGCTAAGTTGGTCTAGTTGGCCAATTGGCCAAATTGGGTTTAATTAAGGCTTTGGTCAAGTTCAATAATCAATTTGGAGTGAACTTGAGCCATTGGCTGCAATTTGGCTAGTTTGGGTTCATGTTAAAGGGTTGACTTGGTCAACAAAGAAGTTGACTTGGTTTGACCCATTTCATGACAATTGATTAACCTATGATGATCAAAAATATGTATGACATGAAGTTTGGATTAATTTATTTTGATTTGGGTTGAATTGAATTTTGGTTCAGGTCAAATTGGCCACTTTGGATCAAGTGAGCCAATTGGGTTTAGTTGGCTTGATCAAGGCTTGATTCAAGTTTGGTTGAACTCACATATGGATTTATGATTGAAATATAAATCCATTTACAAGTGATCTGGAGTCAAATGAGTTTTGATTTATTTGACAATTTCAAGTCAAAAGGGTGAACATGAGTTTGACTTGGGCTTGATTTTTTGAATTTGGTTTGGTTTGAGGATTGAAGTTTATGTTTATTTTGGATTCATGATTGAAGGATTGATTGAATCATGAAAAGAAATCAAGAGTTTGGCTTGATTTGAGTTTGATTTGGCTAATTTCAAGAATTTGACTTGAAAGGCTTAGGTTGGATTTTGGTTGAATTTGAGTTTGAGTTTTGAATTTGGTTTTGATATTTGAATTTATAATTCATTTATATTTGTGAATATAAATGAGAATATAAATGGTTATGAGAAAATTTCTTGAATTTGAATTGATTTGATTTGATTGAGCTAAGTCCATAAGATAGAATCAAAGGGCTTAGGAAAGATTTTTGGAATTTAAATTTGAGTTTTGGATCATGGGTTTCAATTATTTGGAATTAATTTGAGTTTAGGTTAGTTGGAATTGATTGTTGATTTAATTTGGAGTTTGACTTGAAGGAAGTGAGGAATGTGGTTCAAGCATAGGTAGGCAAATTTTCCTAACACCAAGGCATGATCTATTCATGGCTAACTCTTTCTAAGTCTGGGCTAGGTTAATTGTCCACCTAATCACTAGATGTGTTCTAAGACTAAGGAATTCTTAAAGTTTAAGAGAATTCCTATGTCTAAGATGGAGGGGTTGAGAGCTCATTCCAAAAATGAGATCAATAGGAAGGTTTGGTGATTAATTAATAACTAAAAAAGCCTAATTATATGTTTAATCCTGCCCATGTGGGCCACGACGAGATGCACTTTCCACATGGTGAAGGGATTGGTCTTTAACTTATCAAGAATGCCACAAGCGCCGCTTTCTCAACCGTCAATCAAGGATCCAGATTATTAAAGCACGCTCTAAAGAGTGAAATGGGATGCTAAATCCATCCATCCAAAATGCATGGATGGACGGCCGAGATTCATCCTGTAATTCCCATGAGCAATGGAGACCGTCATGAGGCTGCTCATTGATTGGATTGGCTAAAATTTAGCCTACACCTTCATCATACAATGGAGATCATATCAAGCCAGTTTATCATGCAATGAAAATTCTTTCATAAAGATCCACTATGGTTAGATTAAGATTGGAAAATGGTTTACCTCTGGAGGTGATCACTGTGTTGATTCTTGGAGAAGCTTGCCTGGTGGAGACTAAGCTTTTGTGATAGTTTGAGGTCAGTTGGGTGGTTGCTTCTTGAGGCCAACTCCACCTTGAATTCCTTGTTTTGATCAAACTAGCACCTTTGCCTTGAGCTTGGGAAAGAGCTTACAAGTTCGATTGGGTCCCCAGGGAGCTTGCAAAGGAATTGGGCTAGTTTTAAGTGTGGAGTGAGATTGGATTTTGGTTTTCTTCCCTATTTTTAGCTTGAGAAATTGAGAAATGGGAAGTTCAAACTCTCTAGAAGCTTGAGAAGAGTAGCTTTTGCCTGAGTTCCTTTGCTTCAATCAATTAGCAAGAGTGAAGATTGAGTTGAATTAGGGGAGTATATCTCCAAGGGAAATCAACAATGCAAGCCTCCTGCCATTTTGATCCAATTGAGCTTATGCCATGGGTTTGTTAGTCATTTAGATGTCTTTGAATTTGATTTTGGCTGTGGAAGAAGTGGTGAGTGGCCATGTGCTTGAATTAGGAAGGAGGATTCCATGTGCTCCATTTCAAGGCGTGGTTGGTTTGGCCATTGTTGGGCTGACCCAAACCCATTGGGTTGGGTCCACCACACTAGTGTTCACTTGATCCACTAAGAGGGTGCTAAGTTGTTATGGAGAGGATTTGACCAAATTCCATGTGGATTTGGCCAAAATTTACCCTATGCCTAGGGGTAAAATGGTCATTTAACCTTGATTTCTGTTTGGGCATATTTAATATGATGAGAAAATGGTTTTGCCAAGTTTCATTGAATTTGGAGTTGGTTTGATGTGATTTGGCTCATGTTGACCCATTTAGGTCAAAATGGGTCAACTTGGGTCAAGTTGACCAATTGGTCAAATGGGTCAAACCAAGGTTGGGTCAAGTTCATATGACCATTTGAAATGTTTTGGTGGCTTTTGGTTTGATTCAATTTGGTTGAGGTTTGAATTTGGTTCAAGTGAGTTCATTTAGGTCAAATGGGTCAAGTAATTAATTTGACCATTTGACCTTTGTTAGGTCATGGGTTGGTTTAGGTTTAGTTGGTCATATGAAATGGATTGGTATCTTTGTTTCCAATCAATTTTGGTTAATTTGAATTTGGCTCAATATGACCTTTATGCCAAAGTTGATTCAAGGTCAATTAGTTAGTTTAGTTGGTTAATTGAGCTTTGGTCAAATTCAACAATCATTTTGGGATGAACTTGACCCATTGGTTTCAATCAATTTGGCTTAGATCAAGTTTTGACACATTTTGACTTTTAGGTCAAGTTGGGTCAACTTTGGGTCAAGTGGCCAATAGTTAGGCTCAAATGTTGAATTCTAAGCTCAAACATTGATCAT
Organism: Cymbidium sinense; assembly: GCA_021442155.1. Lineage (NCBI taxonomy): Eukaryota > Viridiplantae > Streptophyta > Magnoliopsida > Asparagales > Orchidaceae > Cymbidium > Cymbidium sinense. Next base: position 86,313,242 of record CM038215.1, read on the forward strand.
GAATGAACTTAGATCTTGGTTTCAATCAATTTGGCCTATGGTGGATTTTGGCTATGTTGGGCTTCATTTTGGCTAAGTGTTGACTTGGTCAACCTTAAGTTTGACTTGGTTTAACCCAATTTGAGTGATTGATCATCTCATTATGATTGTTGCTCATGATGAGAGGCTTCGGTAGGCTTAGTTGAATCTAATTTGGTTAGGATTAGAATTTGGCTCATAAGGGTATTTTAGGTCACTTTGGGTCAAGTGAGCCTAAGTAGGTTAAATGGCTTGGTCAAAGCTTGATTTGGCTTTGTCAAAGCTTGATTTGAGTTTATTTGAACTCACATATGGACTTATGATTGAAATATAAATCTATTTACAAGTGGTTTGAAGTCAAATGGGTTTTGATTCATTTGAGAATTTCATGTTCAAAGGATGAACATGAGATGGATTTTAGCTTAATTTTGAATTGAGTTTTGCTAAGTGTTTGAAGTTTGTATTTATATTTTGATTCATGATTGAAGGATTGATTGAATCATGAAGAAAAATCAAGAGTTTGATTTGAAATTGATTTGGCTAAGTTCATGATTTTCACTTGAAAGGCTTAGGTTAGATTTTGAATGAATTTGAGTTTGATTTTTGGATTTGGTTTTGGTTGTTTGAATTTATATTTCATTTATATATGAATATAAATGAGAATATAAATGGTTATGAGAAAACTTCAAGGATTTGAAGTGATTTGAATATGATTTAGGCTAAATCTTAAGAGAGATTAAAGGACTTGGAAAGATTTGAAATTTTGGATTTGAATTTTGATTATGATTGATTTGAATTTATTTCATTTATATACATAAATATAAATGAGAATATAAAATGGGTTGTGAGAAAATTTTATGAATTTGAGATGGTTTGAACTTGATTTGGGCTAAATTCTTAAGAGGAAATCAAAGAACTTAAGAAATATTTTAAACTTGGAATTTCAATCATTGGTTTCAATCATGGGTTTCAATCATGGATTTCAATCATAGAATTGATTTGAGTTTGGAGAAATCAATTAGGCTGGAATTGATTTAAGTTTGATGTTGATTTGATTTGGAGTTTGACTTGAAGGAAGAAGTGAGGAATGTGGTTCAAGCTATGTGGTAGGAAATTTTCTTAATACTTAGGCATGACCTATTCCTATGGCTAACTCTTCTAAGTCTCTGTGGCTATGTTGAGTGTCCACCTAATCACTATATGTGTCTTAAGACTAAGGAACTCTTAGTGTCAAGAGAAGTCTTATGTCTAAGAGGGAGGGGAGAGCTCATTCTAAAAATGACCCAATGTACTTATTTAATTTGAAAGAGACTAAAGTCCCAAAACACACTCCAAGAGACTAGAGCATGAGTGGTATGATATGACTTAATCTATAGATGCAAAATCATTTCAAATTTTATTTCATTGACACATCATTTTGACAGAGGCTTTAGGATTTCTTATGCCTAAATGCATGATGAAATAGGTTATGGGTCAAATCAGCTAGAAGAAGGTGTTCTCCACCACAAGGGATGCCCTCACAGGTCAAGCATTCCTTTATTGTGCAAGGATGGAGATCTTTCATGTTCAAGAGAGAAAGAATATGCATGCATGATATGAAACATACAACCATATAGCTAAGGGGTTGCTAAATCTTTTAATTATCTTATTTATGTCTTAGGCTATATGATGAGGTTATGAGTTGTTTAAAATTTAGTTATGAGTGATTAGTTGGGTAGAAAAGTTATTTTTATCCTAAGAGCCTAATCGTATCCAAGCCATACATTAAAGCATCAATCATTTAAGAAACTATGGAAAGCATGCCATCCTAATGCACAATGTAAACATAACTTCAAACAATTATATAAACTATCATAAAAGAAAAAAGGTCGGCACTTGTAACCAAAACCCAAAGAGAGAAGATGGGTAGCCAAGTTCTACCCTTATACAACCGGAATATGAAAGAATAATTATAATTGTATTAAATGCTATGGGGGTCTTCTTTCATATCTCCATTTTTGATTTTGGTTCCTTCCTTGATTTGATGGTGCTTGGTCAAAGGCATCACAGGCACCCCAGACAAAGCCTGCCATTGCTAAATCCCCAAAGCACTAATCAATTCCTATTGTAAAAATTATATTTATGTGGAAAAGTAAATCTAGCTACACCGCAAAATGGAGGTTAGCTAAATATACAATAATCCCAAGTTGTATTTATAATTTGGACTTAGCACCCTACACATGGGTAACTAAGTCACTGTCCTAACTTGAATTATGCTTAAGGATTTAAGCAATCCAAAAAAATCATTCACTTTTATATCAGCATTCCTTAAGCATAACATGATTGGCTATCATTGATGAAGCATACACCCAAACATCTAATCTAAAATAATACATCATGAAAGAAAACATACATCACATCATACATCGTCCTAACTTAGAGCTAGAAGTGGTGACTTAATTCTAATGTGTGTATTAAGGCTTGTGTGATAAGTCTTGTTAGGCATTAGTGTTATATTTTTTATGTGAAGGCTTCAATTTAACATGAAAGGTTGATTTCACTTGAAGTTTAATTGATTTGAGAATTTTAATTTGTGTTTTCTTTCATTTGGATTACACTTAACAACTAAGTGGTATAAAGAGAGGAAAAGAGGATTGCCCTTTCATCCCTACCTTAACTCACTTTCTAAAGTATAATTAATTTTGTTCTCTTTAGTGAATGGTTTATTAAATGATTTAATTATTCCTAAGTTTAGGTTCACTTTAAATAATCCTATTCAAAATGAAAGCCATCTTAAGATTAATTGAATTAATACCACATGACATATATTAAATCAATCCTTTCCATCACATGTAACATGATTATGATTTAATCCTAAGTGTATTTATACATGCAAATATATTTAGCACACTTAAATGATGAATGTATGTGTATGTTTAAGATTTATATTTTGTTTGATTGAATTATTTAAACATATTAATTTAAAACTTTATCCAAATTTTATACAAAAAATGACATAAGAATGAAATTAATAGTATGAGCCATTGTTAAACTGGGAAGTGAGGTAATCAAATGACCTCCTTGGAGTTAGCTAAACCTCATTCTTGGGATGTCTAGACTATATACCCATTTGCATTGAAACATATGTAAATTAGTATACATGAACATAGAAAGTAAGCTCCAAATCATATGTCAAATTAATTCAACCACTTAGTCAATTATGAATGCATGCAATTTTAATGCAAAATGGGATTTTCATACACTAATCACATATACATGTACAAAGATATGGCAAGTACTTATCATTGTTAAACTAGTGGAGGTAATCAAATGACCTCCTTGGCTAACTAAAGCCTCATATTCGGATGTCCAAACTATATACTTGCTTTTCTTGGACACACATGGATGTATATAAATGAGAAAGAAAACCATGCAAAGATTGAATTTTTTTTATTGAATCATTTATATATATATATATATATATGAATTAAAAAATCTATCCAAATTTAATGTTTAAATACATAAGAATGAAATCAAATGGGTAATGTCATTGTTAAACCATAAGTGAGGTAATCAAATGACCTTTGGGATTAGCTAAAGCCTCGTGTTCGGATGTCCGACTATATACCCATTACCATTCAATCTTATATAAATCAACACATGAATAGAGGAAAGAGAACTCAAAATTCATACACTTAAGCTATAAGCACATGCATTACTTATGTATTTATAACTAGCATCATAACACATATTATTATTCATTTATAAGCTTTTAAGAAATACATTTGGATTTAATAGTAATAGCCACATATATTAAATTAAATCAACAAATGCAAGCTTACATAAAAAATCCATTTTATTTTACTTGATTTTGAAAAGATGGATGCATGAATTCAAATGACATACCAAATTTAACATGATTGGAAAGAGATAATCAAATATAAGCATGTGATTCATTCAACCAAGCTAGTTCCTAAGGACAATCAAATCAAATAAAATTATTTAAAGTAAACCAAAGCTTTTTTTATTAATTAAGTTTTGGATTTGATTTGATTTAAAGAGGAGAAGAGAAATCATCACTTTTAAACCCATTCCCACATTAGTGATTTGATTTAATTTAAGGAAATGTAATTAAGTTGATGGGTTAATTAAGTTGAACCCTTAATTAAATGAATTAATTACCTTACCTATGTCACCAAAAGTAATTAACTAAATATTATGAGCTATTATGATATGCATGGAAAATAAATTTGCAATGATCCTAGGAAATAAAAGGCCAAATGCAATTGGCTCATGATTAATAGTTAATAGATTAAGGCACTTAATTAATTACTCTTAGGTTTTAACACATGTGGACTAACCATAATTTCATTAAACTCCTTTAGGTTTTTAAACACCTAAAGATCTACCCCATGATTGAATTAATTAAGGTTAAATGTGATTATAATTTCAATTTGATTAAGTTATTTAATTAATTAGTTAAATATTAATTAATTTCATTTCAAAAAAGGGTGAAATGAACTTAGGAAAGGGTCCCAACCCTATTCCTTAGTTCACTTACTATTAAATAATGATTAATAAAATTAATTAACCAATTTATTACATATAGGATTAATTAATCATTAACTTAAAAGAGTAGTTTAGGTTTAATTAGTGAATTTTCAATTAAGTGAGCACAAATCCTACAAAATTATGGGAGGTAGAGGTCATCCTATTAAATTAACCCATAAAATTTGGGATTAATTGTCAAGTACTAAGGAGTAATTAAACTAATCAATTTTGTAAATAAACTTAATTACTATTTAAAATTAGTTAAGATCATTTTACCAATTCTCTTGAAATATCTTTAAAATGTATATTTATTTGCATTTTTATTTATCTATGATTTTTAAGATTTTTAGAAGTTTCAACCATTAAAAATGATCAATTAAGCTTAATTTTAATCAATGCCACTGGCACGCTGATGCGCTTTCCACATGGCATTCCAGATTGCTACAAAAACTTATCCGACTTGTCTGATGGTGGTGATGCTTTCTAGTCTCCATCCATCTAAGATTGACAACTATGATTAATCTCACAGAATATTAAATGATCAATCTAGTTTTCTAATCATGATCATCCATTCTAATCATGCAGAACATAAGATGCATGATCTAACATCATATGAGTGAGGGAGAATGATGCCTCCATTACTCACTTGATCCATCTTATTCAAGCTGGATATCCCAAAAGGATCCCACACCTTCATGACATCAATCGGAGGGGATCGAAGTCAAGATCACACGAGATGCAAGTTTTTTCAAAAAAGCTTCAACCATTGCCTATATTATTTTGAAGCATACCTCACCAAAGTCAAGAGGCTTGAATGATTGAGGAAGCTTCATCAGTGGAGATGAAGTAAGCAAAGAATTGGATCACCCTCGATGTTCACTGTGGCCATGAATCAATGATTAGTGCTAGGCTTTGATTGAAATCCCCAGAATCAAAACTTGGGAGATGATTTCTGCTCATGAGGCCTAGAAGGTAATGCAAAGTTAATTTGAGTTTGATGGAGAAATAGGGAAGTTAGGTTAGAAATGGGAGTGTCCTATTTTGAGACAGAGAAGAATGGCATTTTCTGATTGAAGAATGAGCTTGGGATCTTAGAGAATGGCTTTAGCAGCTTGACTTGGGTAGCAAGGGCTCTGAGGAATGATTTTTGTATGTGTTTGAGTAGAAATGAGGGGTGTATACCTCTTCATTGATTGGATGGGATCTAGTTTGCTTTTAGTGGCCATCCAACCATCTCGGGAGTAGTGGGTGGGAGGAGGTGAGTTTTTGGCTTGGTTGGTTGAAGGTGTGGAGGTGGCTACCAAGGAGGAATCATGTGTCCTATGGGTTTCAAATGCTCCAATCAGGAGGGTGAGGTGATTTCACCTCCCATGGGTCATGGCCAACCCAACCACTTCTTGGGTTAGGTTGGGCAGTGACCATTGATAGAGTACCAAGTGGCCAAGTAATGGAAATGACCACTTACATGGGTGATTTATCTCATGTGATGCCCTTGACCCAAAGGTAGAATGATCATTTAGCATTAGATTTGATTTGGGTAGATTTGTAATAAGCCAAAGTGGTTAGCCCAAATTTCAAGTCAATTGATTTGATTTGGTTAGTTAGGCTCAATTTGACTCATTTAGGTCAAATTGGGTTAGGTTGGGTCAAGTTGACCAATTGGTCAAATTGGGTCAAACCAAAGGTTGGGTCAAGTTCATATGATCATTTGGGATATTTTGGTTTAATTGGTTTGGTTTATTTTGGCTTAGATTCGATTTTGGCTCATTTGAATTCATTTGGGTAAAATGGGTTAAGTTACCAATTTGACCAAATTGGTAAAATTGACTTGGGTTTATATATGGATTTGGGATTGATATATAAATTCAATTGCAATTAGCTTGGGTTCAAATGGGTTTTGGTTCATTTAAACATTTCATGTCAAATGGGTTAAGTTGGGTTTGATTTGGGTTGATTTTGGTTTAGCTTGATGATTACAGATTTCATTTATATTTGTGAATATGATTGAAGGCATGATTGATTCATGAGAAAATTAATTGAATTTGGGTTTTGGAATGATGGAATTTGGCTAAGTCCATGGAGTTGAGTCATGTGGCTTAACTTTGGATTTTGATTTGGTTTGATTTAATTTTGATGATTTAAATGTATTTTTTCATTTAAATTTGTGAAGATGATTAAAATATGATTGATTTGTGAGAAAATCAATTGAGTTTGACTTAATTTGGATTAAGATTTGCTAAGGATTATAACTTAGGAAGGGTTTTAATTTAATTTGATTTAGTTTCATTTAGTTTTGATCATTTGAATGTAGATTTGATTTATATTTAGGAAGATGATTGAAAATATAAAATGATTATGAGAAAATCAATTGATTTTGGATTGATTTAGATTAAAATTTGGCTAAGTCCGGGATAGGTCATATGGCTTAGAAGGGTTTCAAGTTTGGATTTGATCATGGCTTCAATCATTTGGTTTTGAATTTGGGTTTGGATTTAGATTTGAATTTGATGTTTGAATTGAACTTGATGTTTGGTTTGAGAAGGTGAACATGGATTGGGGGTTGTAGGTAGGTGGATTATCCTAATAGGCATAACCCATGGTTAACCCTTCTAAGTCTTTAGGCTTAGGTTAAGTGTTTACCTAATTATTAGAAGTGTATTATGACTATGGAAGTCTTAGTATCTAGAAGACTCCTAAGTTTAAGATGGGAAGATTGAATCCACACTCCAAAAGTGAGGTCAATAGGCCTTAGGCTCCATAGTGTTGCCCTTGGAGATAGATGATTGGAAGATCAAAGCCAAGTTTCGTATTATATACTCAGATACATCTTTCAAAGCTTTTCTTGGGAGACCACGGATACATGAGAACAACATAGTTCCATTTCTCTACATCAATATATGAAGTTTGTCAAATGTGGGATCTTTTTTTATGTCAAAGGAGATCTCAAGTCATTTACAGTTCATGAGGTCGGCACATATGAGGATGTAGCTTACTACCTCCCTCAAAGTCAACAAGTCTATTCTCATGAACTTGGCCAAAGTTTAAAATTAAAAGAAAAAGAAAAAGAAAGAGAAAAAAATAAAGAAAAGAAATGTGAAAATGAAAAAGAAAATAAAAGGGAGCGAAAATAGACTTGGAGAATGAAGTGGAGCCTGACATTAGATTCCATCCACAGTTCTTTACTCCATTTGAACATAGGGTAGACAACCGACCTCCACCAGCAAAGGAAAAGGCAGTTCAGAGGCAATCCAAGGGTGGAAAACCTCAATTGGTCATCCAATAGAGATATATCCATGCAAGAGTATGTTGTATCCATATAAACTTAGAATCTAGTTCATAGGATGAGTATTTTGGTTAACACACCAGCCAGCTCTTCTCATAGTAGATTCCCTTAGAGGTCACTGAGCCAAATAGCGATGAAGACCAAGCTCCAAAGCAAAGCATAAGTTTATTCAAGTCTATATGTGAAATAGTTAGAATCTTGGGAACCTTAGCTCTAACCCCACTTTCTCTCAAAAGTGAGGGTTTGGTAGTTAAGCCCCTAAGTCATCCACAAGTGTGAAGACTCACAGTTTTTTTCGGGAGCATCATCCTCAAGTCAAGAAGTTAATGTAGAACTTGAGGATGATTCATATAAAGATTTAATAGAATTACCTTTTGGTACTTGCCTTGTGTTCATAATTTAGCAAAGAAAGGGTTAATTCCACATACTTGGTCAAAGCAAGTTAGAGTACTTCAAAAGAATATGGAAGAACAAATAAAAAATCTCTCAATCAAAACCAAGACTAGATTGATAGTGGGTCTTTGATGATGATGACACCGCTAATCACCAATCATTTAAATATGATAGGTTCTTTTCAAATCACATTAACTCATATGAGCTATGCTTAGAAACTTCAGATGATCTAGATGATTTTGAAGTAAAAGATGCACTGCCAGAGTTCAAAGAAGAGATCAAGTCAACCATCGACGAGCTCAAGGAAATAAACTTAGGAACTGAAGAAAATCTATGCCTAATATACATCAGTTCTTTGTTGAATGAAATTGAAACTAATGACTTTGTTAAGCTATTCACAAAGTTTAAGGACTACTTTGCATGGAGTTATGAAGAGATGCCTAGATTGGCTCACATAGGTCATAAACTAGCAAAAGAGCATACCGCTAACCTCAAGAAAACTCCTAGATGCATGATTAGACATAGAATAATAGGTCATCTATGAAGTCAAGAAACTTATCGATGCTGGCTTCATCCAGGAAGAAAAATACCCTACCTAGTTAGTCAACGTCATCTCACTTAAAAAAAAGAATGGCCAAATTTATATATGCATCAATTTTAGGGATTTAAATAAGGCATGTCTAAAAGATGAATTTTCACTACCAATCTCAGAGCTAATAGTGGTCATTGCCTCATCTCATGCAGACTTCTCTTTCATGGATGGCTCATCTGGATATAACCAAATAAAGATAGCCCCTAAAGATGAAATAAACACTACTTTGTGAATCTCGATTGAAATCTATTGCTCTATGGTCATGCCCTTTTATCCTTAAAATGTTGGTGCTATATATAAGTATATCTCAATCTTGATGAACTCATTCATCATCAAGTCGAAAAGGCTATGTCAATGATCTCATGGTCAAAAGTAGAGAAAAGATGACCATCTCTTTGACTTGAGAGTAGTTTTCAAATAGTTAAGATAATTTAACCTCAAAATGAACCCCTCAAGTGCATTCAGTAGCTTCGGAAATTCCTTGGGTTTGTTGTCCAATACTGGGGAATTGAAATTGATCCAGAGAAGATCAAGGAGATATTAGAAATGCCACCCTCTAAAAGTTTAACTCAACTTAGATTATTCCAAGGGTGGTTAGCATATCCAAGATGTTTTATATCCAACCTATTAGGAAGATGTTAGCCATTCTCAGAACTTGTCAAAAAGGATGGCAAGTTCAAGTGGGTTGATAAGTGTGAGCATGCCTTCAAAGAAATCAAGCATTACCTGATGATGTTGCCGTTCTAGCCTATCCCGCAAGTCGCCATACTTTACTCTGCTGCATTAGATGACTCCCTTAGTGCTTTGTTGGCCCAAGCCAATAATAAAGGGAAGGAAAATGCACTATACTACCTTAGCTATCATCTAATCCTCTAAGGCCGATTATCCACCCATTTAAAATCATTGCCTAGCTTTAATCTTTGCATTAAAAGCTACAAAGACTACATGCTTCCTCATAAGGTGAACTTAATCTAAGATTAATCCACTACAAGATCTCATGACACGCATCCTATTTGGATGATTGGCAATGGTCATGATCTTCTCATTTTAACATTACCTTGTACCCTCCGTAATGAAAGGATGAAGCAGATATCTTAGTAGCACACCCTTCCTCACGACTCTCGCTTAGTGATGATCTCCATGAACAAATCATGAATTTAAGGGATACTACCATTCACCACTAAGAGATGTACTTTGATGGTGCCTTCCTCTCAAAGAGGAGAAGAACCATACTATTCCAAGAAAGGCAAGGTGTGAATAGTTCTCTTAACTCGACTGATGTGATCGATTCTCATATCATCTATCCAATCCTTGTACCAACAATGAAGCCAATATGAGGCTCGATTGTCGGTCCGAGTTAGCCATTACTTAAGCATCTAGAACATCATCATCTTCGGGATTCTCAATTATCAACCAAATCGCTGGTCCTATAAGGTTATAAAGCCTAAGCTCCATCACTACCACAAGTACACCATGGAGTTGTTGCCCCAAATCTAGAGGTTACCATTTATAAGATTCCTCAAGAGAGAATGTGAAGCATATGCTTTAGCCAAGCTTGACAAGGAGTCATATGTGAGGATGAGTTCATATCAATAAAGATCCAAAATAGATAAGTCTTATCCCTTATTGATATTAAACTCATCAAAAAGTACTCTCTTAAAGGGTAGGTTGCCATTGCCAAGAAGGATGAGGAGTTAGATTAGAGGCAACAATTCATGGATTACCTAAATAAATGCAATGTACCTTAAGAGAAGTCCCAAGTCCATTAGATGAAGCAGAGAGTACTTTCCTATGCTCTTGTGGATGGTGTCTTATACCAGCGGTCTTTCGATCATATATGGTTATGTTATTTAGACAAGCAAGAAGCCTGTAAGATCGGACTGAGGTACACTCAAGATTATGTGGAGCCAACCCATCTAGTCTGAAGATGAAAGCCAAGATCAAAAGACTAGGATACTACTAGCCTTCGATGATTAAATATTGCATGGATATGGCAATGTGATGCCACCAATTTCAAATACACGGTGTGGTCCTACACCAACCACCCAACATTCTATATCCTACATTGGCCTCATGGCCATTCAAGTGTTGTACCACATAGTGGGTTTGATTGATCCTCCTTCTTTAAGGATTATCAATTTATCTTAGCTACTCGCTACTTTCTAAATGTTAAAGGTGATTCAACTTAGAGATGTCATAAGTTAGCCTGTGCTCCATTTTAGAAACCATATCATGTATAGGTTCGGAGTGCCTTGATGAATTATATCTAATAATATTATTGCATTTAAGAGTACAAAGATCAACAACTTTGCCTAGAGACACATCATAGATTGGAGATATTCTACCATCAACTACCCGAAGAAAAATGGCTTAGCAGAAGCCTTCAATGAAACTCTCATCCAAATACAAGAAGATACTCACAACAAGCAAAGGGCATGAGCGAAGTTGAAGCCTTGTGGGCCTACCACACCACATAGAACTCTAACTGTCTACTCCTTTCTCCTTAGTGTATTGGTCCAAGTCATCTACCATTAGAAGTCCAACTCCCATCACTTAAGATAGTGGGTAGCAAGATCACAAAGATAACACCAAGTTGGTTAGAAGAGCTCAAGGTTTGGAGGAGAGATGCTGGTCATGCTGAAACCTCAAGTTGTACAAAGCTAAAATAATTTAAGCTCACAACAAGTTGGTCCATCCTAGAGCTTTTCAAGTAGGAGAGCTTATTTTAGTTCTGAGGAGACCGATTATTGCCTATCGTAAGATGGGAGGCAAGTTTGAACCCACTTGGGAAGGCCCTTTTGCCATAAGGAAGGCCTACCAAGTAGGATCTTATCGATATTAATCATAAGAGAGCACTCAATGCTTCAAATTAATGGGCTCTACTTAAAGAAAAATTATAAAATCATGTTTAAAAATAATTATCATCAATGAAAATTCCATTTTGAATTCAATTTGTTCCATGTTGAAAGTATTCTTATTTGCGAATCCACCATGATGTATTTTGGGTAGGTGTAAAAAACCCGAGCAGTGTCCTATCATTCATTGACACAATACAAAAACAAACTACACATAAATATATAAAATAAACACATATCTTTTATCTCGGGCAACTCTGAGTTGAGATAATGCCCCAAAGGACACTCACTCAAAGAAGCTCTAGGTTAGTGATTTACCCCAAGTGTGTCACCTCCATCTTCTTGCTTTGGAGGATGTAAGTTTGCTATACTTTCCTTCCTTTGGCCACACACCATGAGCCTTGTTAGTTTGATAGGCCTTACCTGAAGCTACCTTATGTTGGCTTCATTTAAGAGGATGTGAGTTTCTATGCTTCTTTCTTGGATTAGCCTTCATCCACTAATAGGGAGTATATTTGATGTTTAAGATAAGTCCCCTAGTGGCCTTCTCTCCTCAAGTTTGGGTCCAAGACTTCCTTAGGGCTCCCAAGTGCTTCGCCATAGACATATGTCCCACAATTAGACCATCCCGATGATCGCTTCTTGAAAGTTGTAAGCCTACACACTTTCTTTCCATATTAATTGCTACACATCGACGAGCACCTTAGGTTGGTTGGTTCTCACTATGCTGATGGAAACACCACTCATATTGATAAATACACCTTAGGTTGGTTGGTTCTAGCACCTCGGGATACACCACTCATGGCAGATGCAAGTTTGCTACATTTTCTCCTTGAGTTGGCCACTGTACACCTATAGGCTTTCTTTTCCATGGCTCAGGATAATGCCCCTAGCAAGACCTCCCCTGGCACTATATTTGGATCACATCCTTGTGACCCAATTTAGACACTACCGAGTTACTACAGATTGACATTCCTCTTTCCTAGTAACCACCGTGGATGCGATTCTCTTTATCTAGTAAATCTGAGATAGGTCAATACTGACATAACCCTTTCTCAGTGTGATCCCTTACACACCAACAGGGTCCACGTAAAGATATAAATAAAATATATATTCACTTGTTGATTAGAAGGACACCCCTAGCAATACCTTTTTCCAAGTAGGCATCCTCTTTAGGTGTGTAGTAAAAACTCCCTATAGAAATTGTCACTACTCTTGAGTTGATATAAGTCCCCATGACATTCACTCAAGAGTCACCCCTAAGTTGGGTTTGATTTATTGCTACCAAAGTGTCACCCCACTTTTCCTGCTTAAAAGATGTAAGTCTATGCCTTCTTAGCATAGCCATTGCACCAAAGGAAATCCCTTAGGTTGGCTAGCTCTACCCCACAAGTAGACTATCCCTTGGATTTATAACCAGAGATAGACAAGTCCAATAGCTTCTCGTGGTCCATCGCACACCAACATGGTCCATAAAATAAATCTATCAAATTTGATCTCATCCCTAATATGCCCTCAATTCAAAATCAAACTAAACCAAACAAACCATATCAAATCACATGAAATTAAGATAAAATTAATCGACTACTTTGAGTTGATATAAGTCCCCAACATTCAATTCACTCTTTGATTTGTTGCATTCAATAGTCACCCGTTGTTCATCACTTTGGAAGATGTAAGTGCTATGCCTTCTTCCTAGCATATTTGCATCCAAAGGAAATTAGGTTAGCTAGTTCTACCCCATAGAGACTATCCCTTTGGATTTATAAAGAAAAGTCATATAGCCCCTTCTCAATGGGTAAATCACACACTAGGTCTATACATTAACTCAAACTAAATTAAACCCAATCTATTTTTCTAGTGGAGCCCCAAATCATATATAAACAAGTCACATACAATCAAATTCAAAACCAACCTCCCTGGAGCCAAATTAAACCAACCCCCCAATAGAGTCTAAATCAAAGAAATCCAACCAAACTCTTATTCCCAAGTGGATACATCCCCAAACAAATCAATGAAATCAAACTCAAATCCCAAGGATAGCTCAACTTGCTTCCCTAGGGGAAGGTTCATATACCATCCTAGACTTCCATATTCTAGCAGATATGCCTCCACATCAATTAAAACATAATATATTAAAGTCAATTCGATCTTAATCCCTAGTGGATTATAAAATCTCATCCCTAACATATCTTTTTTTTCCAAAAATCATATAATCAAAGAAAATTCAAACTTTATCCCCAACAGATTTTCTTCTATGCCCTCATACCCTCGCATGTCATGTCCAATGCATGTATGTTCTAGGATCTCCCTTCAAGTCCTTGACATATAATTCTCTTCAAATCTTATTTCTTCTCTTATGCACACCTTTAATACTTCAACCAAAAGCCTAACAATGATTCATTCAAATTACATCATCTTAACATTGTAATCAACATTTTATGATTTATGATGGTGCAAAACTAACTATATAATATCATGCTAAACATATTATAGTGAATTAACATACTATATTATATTATAATATATGATGTTATATTATAATTTGCTATAATATAATATATTATCTAACATACACTCATTAGAATCACTTAAAAGGAATAAATAACAAAATTTTCTCAAAATATGAATAATGTTTATTTTGGATATAAAATTATTATTTTCTATTAGAAATGGTACAAAAATACATAATTTTGGTGTTGTTTTTGTGCTATGAATTTGGCCAAAATTTTCCATCTCAACCTTCAAATTAACATTTCTTTGAGTTTCGACCCAATGTATTATAACAAAAGTAAAACATACTAAAATGTACAATAACATTTAGTAACACACCGCTAAATTCATATATATCTGAGGTTATATTGTTATGTACATTATATTTTAGTATGCTTTCATATAATATAATATCTTACATTACACCTTAAAATGAATCGCTTTAAGCAAAAAAATTATAAAATCTAGTTGAAAAATGAACATTTATTTTGGATGCAAAATTCCATTCTTTTGTTTAAATGACACACCATAGCACATCCCAAATGATGTTCCCTAAAGCTTACCTTAAATTTGGTGAAATCCCATCATCTCATCCTATAAATCAGAATTTTTATGATTTATACCAATACAAACTCTACTACATCATACTATACCAAACTAAAATATGATAAACAACTAGCAGTTATACACAATAGTATGCTATAATGCATGAGGCTACACTATGTTATGGCATCTTATATTTTAATACACTATAAAATATTATATTTTATTATATTGCATATCACATCACAAGGGATTGCTTAAGATAAAAAATCATTAAATTAGTTTAAACAATAAAAGACTATATATTTTAGTGACACTTACATATTTTAAATTGAAATAATATATTATGATGCCATGCTCTACTTATTATGAATTTGGCCAAATTCCACCATTTTAAAGTCTGAATCAACATTTTTATATATAATTCTAGTGTAGGCTGACTACATGATTGCAAAATACTAAAAGAATTTAAAATGCAATGTAATAATATATTATGGTATATGATATACTATGCTACAACATATAATATTTATTTTGAACATAAAATCTTACTTATTAGAGTACATATGGCATAGTACACCTTTGGTACTAACCTAATCCCACATCAAATTTAACAAATTTCATTATCTGATTTATTAAATCAATATTTTATGATTTATGTTAATATTGACTATATAATACACAACATAACATACTAAAACATTTCAAAACATCTTATAACATCCAAAACACATCACTACATGCTCAAATATATGATGCTACATTATACCATAATATATGGTATTATAATATGATTTAGGTTAGGGTTTAGGTATTCAAATCTCTAATAGTCAAGGGAAAGTCTTTTGAAGGCATTTTCTTTTACCATAACTATGTTAGATATGGTCATTCTTAGATCTACTCTAATGACATCTTTATTCAAAGTTTAAAGTTTGTGGTTAGGGTTATAGGTTTAGGTTTAGAGTTAGTTTAGGTTTTAGGTTTAGGTTAGTTTTAGGTTTGGGGTTTATGGTTTATGGTTTAGTTGTCTTTTAGAGTTTAGGGATTATGTTTATGGTTTTGGGTTGTGGTTGTGGTTTTAGGGTTTTATGGTTAGGGTTTAGGTTTAGGTTTAGGGTTTAGGTTTGGTTAAAGGTTAGGGTTTAGGGTTTAAGATTTAGGGTTTAGGTTTAGGTTTTAGGGTTTAGGGTTTGGTTTTAGGTTTAGTTTGGTTTTATTAGTTTAGGTTTGGATTTTTTATGACACAGAGAACAAATTTAGATTCAATATTTCTTCTTTTTGATTTCATCAACCAAGTAGCACACCAAGTTTTTTAAGACATAAGTGATGACATAGATTAAAAATGTGCACCCATAGAGCAAATTAGAAAACCTAGATGAGTAGGACTATTTCTACTATAAAGATACTATTTTAAGCGCAGACAGATCATTCTTCTTAGTTCCCATCAACCCCCCCTCTCAAGTAGTGGATCCGCCATCATATACCATCTCTCCCTCCCACCACCATGGTCATAACCTTTATCGCCTAACTCCATAACCACCACTGCTCCAACCACAACCTCCATATCCACCAGCAGCTCTAGATCCCCCACCACCACTATGATAACTGCTGCCTCCACCTTTGCCTCCACTACCAAATCTAGAATGAGCCTAGTTGATGGTGATGTTCCTGCCATCAAGGTTCTGCCCATTCTTAGGTTTATGGTTACTTAGTTTTTAGGGTTAGTTTAGGGTTTAGGGTTTGGGTTATTTTGGGTTTAGGATTTGGGGTTTTAGGTTTGTGGTTTAGTGGTTTTTTTTGGTGGTTTAGGTTTAGGTTTAGTGTTTAGTGTTTAGTGGTTTAGGTTTTATTTTAGGTTTAGTGTTTTAGGTTTAGGTTTATTTGCAGTTAGGGTTTATTTTAGGATTTTGGTTTATTTTTTTTAAATAAAGCAAACATTTGACTTTATTTAGTTTATTTTATTTTATTTTTTTATTTATGTTTCTTTTTATTTTTATTTAGTTTAGTTTATTTATTTTAGGTTTATTTATTTTAGGTTATTTTATTTATTAGTTTAGGTTTATTTTTTAGTGAGCATTATTTTTATTTTATTTTTTTAGTTTTATTTTTATTTTTAAGTTTTAGGTTTAGGTTTTATTTTATTTTTTTAGGTTTTGTTTTAGGTTTTTATTTTAGTTTATTTTTTAGGTTTATTTTTAGTTTAGGTTTTTTTTTAGTTTATTTTATTTTTATTTAGTTTAGTTAGGTTTTGGTTTTTATTTACTTTTAGGTTTAGTTTTATTTATTTTAGTTTGGTTTATTTTAGTTAGGTTTAGGTTTATTTTATTTTATTTATCTTATTTTTATTTTAGGTTTAGTTTTTTTTAGTTTAGGTTTATGTTTTATTTATTATTTAATTAGGTTAATTTTTTAGATTTAGTTTCATTTAGTTTTTATTTTTTATTTTATTTTGTGTATTTTAAGTTTATTTTATTTATATTTATGTTTAGTGTTTATTTTATTTCTTATTTAGGTTTATTTTATTTTAGTTTAGTTTAGGTTTATTTTATATTATTTGTTTCTTTTAGTTTATTTTCTTTTTTAGGTTTAGGCTAGTTTATATTTATTTTTATTTTATTTATTTTAATTTATTTTATTTAGTTTTAGTTTATGTTTATTTTATTTTAATTGTATATTATTTAGGTTTAGGTTTATTTATTTATTTTTTTATTTTATTTTATTTAGTATAGGCCTATGTTTGTGGCTCAGGTTTGTGGCTCAGTTTTTAGTTTAGGCTCAGACGCAGGTCAGGTTTAGGTCAGGCTCAGTTTATTTTAAGGTTTGTGGGTCTAGGTTTAGGGTTTGTGGATTTTTAGTGTCATTAGGCTGTGGTTCAGGGTTTAAGGTTTCAGGATTTAGGGGTTTGTGGCTCAGGGTTAGGGCCTGGTTTGTGGTTTAGTTTAGGGTTTAGAGTTGTAGGGTTATGGCTCAGTGGTTAATTTTATTTAGGGTTTAGGATTTGGCTTTATTTGGGTTTGGGTTTTAAGGTCTTATAGGGTTAAAGTTAGGTTTTATTTTTATTTTTTTATTTTATGCATTTTAAATTACAAACCCTTTATGTTTATTTAGTTTATTTGGTTTTATTTTATTTATTTTATTTATTTATTTTTATTTATAATATTTTATTTAGTTTATTTATTTATTTTAGTTAATTTATTTATTTATTTTTTTATTTTATTTTATATTTTAGGTTTAGTTTAGTTTCTTTAGTTTATTTTAGTTATTTTATTTTTATTTTATTTTTAGGTTTAGGTTTTATTTTATTTTTATTTTAGGTTTAGTTTTATTTTATTTTTAGTTTAGGTTTTAGGTTTTATTTTTTACATTTTTTTTTAGGTTGTATTTTTTAATTTCATTTAGGTTTATTTTTTTAATTTATTTTATTATATTTTAGGGTTTAGGTTTAGTTTAGTTTATTTTATGTTTTAGGATTTATTTATTTTAGTTTAGCTTATTTTAGTTTATGTTTTTATTTATCATTATTTTAGTTTTAGGTTTTATCTCAATTTATTTAGGTTTTATTTTTTATTTATTTTTAGGTTTTATTTTTACATTTATTTTTTAGGTTTTTGGTTTTTATTTAGTTTTTATTTTAGTTTATTTTAGGTTTATTTTTTTTATTTTTGGTTTACTTTTTATGTTATTTAGGTTACTTATTTTATTTAGTTTATTTTATTTATTTTATTTTATTTTTAATTTTTATTTTTTATTTTATTTTCATTTTAGGTTAGTTTAGGTTTAGGTTATAGTTATTTTTTATATTTTTTATTTGTTTAGATTTTTTTATCTATTTTTTAGGTTTTATTTATTTTTAGTTTTAGCTTTTAGTTTTGGGTTTTATTTAAGGTTTAGGTTTTTTTATGGTTTGTGTGGTTTAGAGTTTAGGGTTTGGGGTTTATTTTATTTAGGTTTCTTTGGTTTAGGTTTTTGGTTAGGTTTGGGGTTTGTGGTTTTTTGGGATTGGGTTTTAGGGTTTAGATTTGGGTTTAGGTTTTGTGGTTTAGGGTTTTTGGTTAGTTTAGGTTTAGTAGTTTTGGGTTTTGGTTTTTTTTGGTTTAATAGAGAACAAGATTCAACATTTCTTCATTTTAATTTCATCAACCAAGTAACACTAGTTTTCAAAGTTTTATTTATGACATAGATAACAAATGGGCATGCATAGAGAAAATCAAAACCTGATCGCTAGAACCATCTCTACTCTAAAACACAATTCCATTGCAGAGATCACATCATCTTCTTCGCTTTTTCCAGCTCCAGAACCACCCCGTTGATCACCATCATATCCTGATCTCTCCCTCCACCACCACCATGGTTGTAACCTTCGGCCACCATAACCACCACTATTTCCACCACCTCCATATCCACCAAAGACTCTAGATCCCCACCCACCTTAATCGCCGCCTCCTCTCCACTACTAGATCTAGACTTTTGTGATGGCCATGTTGCCCATTCTAGGTTTAGGTTTATTATTTTTAGGGTTTTTATTATTAATTTATTTAGTTACTTTAGGTTTAGGTTTATTTTTTTAGCATTTGGGTTTAGGTTTATTATTTAGTGTTTAGTTGGCTTTAGTTTTTCGAGTTTATGGTTGAGGTAGTGGTTTTAGGTTTGGTTGTTTAGGGTTTAATTTAGGGTTAGGGTTTGGTTATGATTTAGGTTTAGGTTTATTTAGTTTATGGTATGGTTTTTAGTTTTAGGGTTTAGGTTTTATTTAAAATAAAACCGATTATTTGTTTTTTTATTTATTTTTATTTTATTTTATTTTATTTATTTTATTTTATTTTATTTAGTTTATTTATTACTTTTATTTATTTAGTTTTTTTTTTTTAGTTTTTTTAGGTTTATGTTATTTTTTTAGTTTAGTTTTATTTTATTTTATTTTTTAGTTAGATTTTTTTATTTTATATTTTTATTTTAGTATGTTTAGGTTTATTTTAAATTATTTTATTTTATTTAGGTTTTTAGTTTTTATTTTCATCTATTTTAGGTTTTATTTTAGATTTAGAGTTTTAGGTTTATGGTTTAATGTTTAGTAGGTTTAAGGTTTAGGGTTTTAGGGTTTGATTTTAGTTTTTTTTTAGGTTCTTGATTTTAGTTTAGGTTTAGGTTTTTTTTTTTTTAATAGAGAATAAATTCAAATATTTCTTTTTTTTTTTTTATTTTATCAACTAAGTAACACACAAAGTTTTCAAGACACAAGCGATGACATAGATCAATATGAGCATGATGAGCAAATCAAAACCCTAGATAATTAGAACCTTCTCTATAAATACAGCTCATAGATCGATTGGTCATTCTTAGTTTTTTTCAGTTCCAAATGAACCTACCTAGTAGGGATCCACCATCATATCCATCTCTCCCTCCCACCACCACTGGAACCTCACACAATTCCAGGTTTTTTTAATATTTTATTTTTGTTTTATTTAGTTTAGATTTAGTGTTTGTTTTGTGGTTTAGTTTTTTTATTTGTGGGTTTTTTGGGGTTTGTGGGTTTAGGGTTTGTGAGATTAGGTTTGTTTAGGGTTTAGGGTTTAGGTTTTGGGGTTAAGGGTTTAGCTGGGTTAGGTTTGTGGTTTAGGTTTAGTGTTAGCTTTGGTTTTAGTTTTTTATAAAAAAATTAAGTAAACTAGGGGTTTATTTAGTTTATTTTATTTTATTTTTTATTTATTTTTATTTATTTTATTTTTAATTTTTATTTATGTTTACTTTTTAATTTTTATTTAGTTTAATTTAATTATTTTAGGTTTATCTATTTTAGTTTAGGTTTTTTTTTTTATTTTAGTTTATTTTTTAGTTTTTTATTGAGTTATTTTTTATTTTTTATTTTTTTTAGGTTTAGTTTTAGGTTTTATTTTAGGTTTTATTTTTACATAGTTTAGGTTTATTTTTAGTTTATTTAATTTTATTTAATTTAGATTTAGGTTTATTTTATTTTATATTTAGTTTTATTTATTTAGGTTTTTTTATTTCAGCATATGGTTTTTTTTTTATTTATTCACTTTTTAAGTTTTATTTTAGGTTTAGGTTTTATTTGGTTTTATATATTTTTTATGTTTATTTTATTTTATTTCAGTTTAGTTTTATTTAGTTTTATTTTTATTTTATTTTATTTTGGTTTTTTTATGTATTTAATTATTTTAATTTTAGTTTCTTTTATTTATTTTTAGGTTTAGGTTTAGGTTAGTTTAGGTTTTTTTATTTTTAATTTTATTTAGCTAGTTTTTTTTTTTTATTTTATTTTAGGTTTTATTTAGTTTAGGTTTTAGGTTTTTGTGGTTTGGGTTTAGGTTTTAGGTTTTGTATTCTTTGTGGTTTTAAGGTTTAGGATTTAGGTTTAGTTTAGGGTTTTATTTTAGCGTTAGGGTTTATATTTTTGTGTTAAGGTTTTTAAGATTTAGTTTTTAGCATAGGGTCAGTGAGTTTTTGTATTTTTAGGTTTAGGGTTTTTTAGGTTTATATTTTTTTATAGTTTGTTCTTGGGGTTCAGTTTTTCATGTTTAGGTTTTATTTAGATTTTATTATATTTTATTTTAGGTTTATTTTATTTATTTTATTTTTTTTTTTTTTTATTTAGTTTTTATTCTTTTTTTATTTTATTTTAATTTTAGTTTGGTTAGTATTTATTTTATTTTTAGTTTCTTTTTTATTATATTATTATTATTATTATTATTATTATTATTATTATTATTATTATTATTATTATTATTATTATTATTATTTTTTTTAGGTTTAGGTTTAGTTTTATGTTTTAATTTATTTTTTTTTTTTGGTTTAGTAGATTTTTTTATTTATTTTATTTTTAGGTTATTTAGTTTAGTTTTTTTAACTTTAGGGTTTTATTTTGGGTTTAGTTTGGTTTTTTTTAGTTTTAGGGTTTGTGGTTTTACATGTATAGGGTTTAGGGTTTGGTAGGTTTTTTAGGTTTTAGTTCATAGGTTTTAGTTTTATTTTTTTATTTTTTACAAACAACCATATTCAACATTTCTTCTTTATTTATTTATTTTATTTTTAGGTTTTTTATTTAGATAATTTTATTTTTAGTTTAATTTTATTTTTGATCTGATTTTATTTATTTTTATTTTTAGTTTTATTTTATCTTTATTATTTTATTTTATTTTTTGCCTTTTTTTTATTTATCCCATTTTAGGTTTTATTTATTTTAGGTTTGTGGTTTTGGGGTTTTATTTTAGGGTTTGGATCTTTAGGTTTTAGGGTCATTTTAGCCAGGGTTTTCCATGGATTTAGGTATTTGGTGGCCCAGGGCCCAGGAGTGTCAGTAGTTCAGTGTAAGGCCTGTGGTGAGGCTCAGGCCTTACTGTTTAGGCCCAGTTAGGCATAGTCAGTGGCCTAAGATCTGTGGTCATCAGCCCAGTGGCCCAGGGCCCAGTGTCAGTGTAAGGCCTGGGGAGAGCCCAGTGAGTGGATCAGTGGCCTTTTGGGTCAGGTATGGCCCAGGCTCATGGTGGCCCAGGGCCCAGGCCAGGTCAGTAGGATCAGGGCCCAGTTTAGGGCTCAGTGGCTCAGAGTTGGTGGCCTGTGGCTCAGTGGTGGGTTGGAGTTTGGTCAGCTTTAGGGTAGGGTTAGAGCCCAGGTTTACAGTTTGTGGTAGGATTTTATTTTATTTTTATTTTGTTTTTTTTAAATTTAAAGGCAGTTTATATTTAGTTTTTTTATTTTGATTTTTTTATTTTATTTTATTTTATTTTAGTTTAGATTTTTTTTATTTAGTTTATTTTTAGATTAAGTTTTAGGTTTAGGTACTTTTTAGTTTAGTTATATTTTTATTTTATTTTTTTAGGTTTAGGTTTTATATTTTATTTTTAGTAGTTTAGTTTTATTTTATTTTTAGTTTTTTAGGTTTTATTTTAGATTTATTTTAGGTTTTATTTTTTCAGGTTTAGGTTTATTTAATTTATTTTATTTTATTTAGTTTAGGTTTAGGTTTATTAGTTTATTTTTTAGGTTTAGTTTTATTTATTTTAGTTTAGTTTATTTTATTTTTATTTTAGTATTAGTTTTTTTAGTTTTAGGTTTATTTTATTTATTTTAAGTTTATTTTTAGGTATTTTTTAGGTTTAGTTTTTTTAGTTTTATTTTATTTATTTTAGGTTTATTTTTATTTTATTTTAGGTTAGGTTTATTTTATTTAGTTTTTAATTTTTTTTAGTTTGTTTTTTATTTATCTTATTTTAGTTTAGTTTTTATTTTTATTTTATTCTTTTAGGTTTAGTTATTATGTTTTATTTTATCTTATTTTAATATTTATTTTATTTATATTTATATTTTGGTTCTTTAATAGTTCATAGGTGATTAGGCTCAGGGCCTAAGATCTAGGGTTGGGGCCTAGTCTTAGGGTCAGCCCAGTGGCCCAGGCCAGGCCCAGTTCAGTGTGTTAGGGCCTGTAGTGTCAGATGGCCTGGTCAGTTTGGGCCTGGGCCCAAGTCAGAGCTTGGCCTCAGCTAGGGTCTGAGCAGTGGCTCAGTGGTGTTTCAGCCTCAGTGGCCCAGGAGTCAGTCTCTTGGGCCAGGCCCAGTCAGTTTTAGGGATGGTTTCAGTAGGGCCAGATTTGTGGCCCAGGATCTGGTTTTGGCCCAGATTGGGTTTGTGGCTTTAGCCAGTGGGTGGCTATGGTAGGCTCAGGCCTAGTTTGTGGCTCAGTTTTAGTTTAGTGGTTTGGGTATGGCTCATGGCTAGGGTTAGGGTTAGGTTTATATCAGGTTTAGGGTTTTTTTATATTTAGGGTTCAGGGTTATTTAGGTTTGGTGGTTAAGATTTTATTATTTTATTTTATTTTTATTTTTTAAATAAACCAAATCATGTAGGTTATTTATTTATTTATTTTATCTAGTTTATTTATTTTATTTGATTTAGGTTTATTTTATTTTATTTAGTTTAGTATTTATTTTATATTTATTTAGTAGGTTTTTATTTTTTAGTTTATTTTTTTTTTTAGGATTAGGTAGTATTTTAGTTTATTTTTATTTTTATTTTTATTTTATTTGGTTTTATTTTTTTTATTTTTAGGCTTAGTTTAGGTTTTTATTTTATTTTTTTGTGTCATTTAGGTTTTATTTTAGGTTTATTTTAGGTTCATTGTTTAGTTTATAGATTTATTTTAGTTTATTTTATTTTTTAGGTTTAGGTTTTATTTATTTTAATTTAGTTTATTTTTTATTTAGGTTTATTTTCTTTTGTTTATTTTATTTTATTTCATTTAGGTTTGATTTATTTTATTTTTTATTTTAGGTTTAGGTTTTATTTATTTTAGTTTAGGTTTTATTTATTTTGGTTTTATTTTTGGTTTAGTGTTTTTATTCTATTTTAGGTTTTTTTTAGGTTTTATTTGTATTTGTTTGCTTATGTATTTATTTATTTTTTATTTTATTTTAGGTTTATTTTATTTTTTATTTTTAGATTAGTTTTATTTTATTTTATTTTATTTTTTGTTTAGTTTAGGTTTTATTTTTTTTATTTTTTGTATTTTTATTTTATTTTATTTTCTTTAGGTTTAGTTTTTTAGTTTAGGTTTTTTTATATGTTTTATTTTATTTTATTTTATTTTTTTGGTTTATATTTTATTTATTTTATTTTTAGGTTTTATTTAGTTTAGTTTAAGTTTTTATTTTTTTAGTTTATGTTAGTTTAGAGTTTAGGGTTTAGTTTATTTAGGGTTTAGGGTTTTAGGGTTTAGTTTATGGTTTAGATTAGGTTTAGGTTTAGGTTTGTGTTTGGGTTTTGTGGTTAAGGGTTTAGGTTTAGGTTTAGGTTTTAGTTAGGGTTTAGGGTTTTGGTTTTTTTAATAAAGAACAAATCAGATTCAACATTTCTTCTTTTGATTTCATTAGCCAAGCACACCAAGTTCTCTAAGACACAAGCGATGACATAAATAAAATGAGTAATAGAGAAATCAAAACCCTAAAAAAATCGCCTCTACCAAAGACAGCCCATAAGCAAGAGATGGGATCGCTCTTCAATTTCTCCAATTACTAAGAACCACCACTCCTCGAGTGTTCCACCATCATATCATCTCTTTCTCCACCACCGCCATTCATGGGGTTTAGGTTTAGGTTTAGCATGAGGTTTTGGGTTTAGTTTATTTTTAATTTATTTAGTTAGTTTAGGTTTAGGGTTTGGGGTGGGTTTAGGGTTAGTGGTGGGTTTAGGTTGGTTTATTATTTTTGGGTTTAGGGTTTTATTTTTAAAGTTTTTGTGGTTATGTCTAGTTTTAGGTTTAAGATTTTATAGGGTTTAGGTTTTTGGATTTAAAAAAAAAAGAAATACAACAGGTAGGTTTAAGTTTATTTAGTTTATTTTATTTATTTTAGTTTATTTTATTTTATTTATAGTTTATTTTTAATTATTTATTTAATTTATTTATTTTAGTTTAGGTTTTTTATTTTAGTTTATTTTAGGTTTAGTTTACCTTTAGTTGAGTTTTATTTTATTTTATTTTAGGTTTAGGTTTTATTTTTATTTTATGTAGTTTAGTTTTATTTTATTTTTTAGGTTTTATTTTTTATTTTAGGTTTTATTTTAGTTTAGGTTGGTTTAATTTAGTTTATTTTATTTTATTTAGTTTAGGTTTAGGTTTAGGTTTTATTTATTTTAGGATTAGGTTTAGGTTTTATTTATTTTAGTTTAGTTTATTTTGGTTTAGATTAGTTTATTTTCTTGTTTATTTTATTTTTATTTTAGGTTTTGGTTTTTTTATTTGTTTTAGGTTTAGTTTTATTTTTTTATTTATTTTAGGTTTAATTTTATTTAGGTTTCAATTAGTTTTATTTTATTTTATTTTATTTTAGGATTAATTTATATTTATTATTTAGTTTTTTTATTTAAGTTTTTTATTCCATTTTATTTTAGTTTAGTTAGGTCATTTATTTATCTATTTTTAGTTTATTTATTTTATTTTAAGATTTATGTTTATTTTATCTATTTTAAGTTTATTTATTTATCTTATTTTATGTTTATTTAGCAGCTCAGTTTTGTGGGTTGGCTTAAGGTTTGTGGCCTGGGGCTCAGGTTTAGTGTCTGTTTGTGGTTAGGGCCTCAAGGTTTGTGGTTAGGCCTAGTGCTCAGGTTTTAGGTTTAGGTGGCTGCCTAGGCTCAGGGCCCAGAGCCTGGCTCAGTTTGTGGTTTTAGCCTGGCCTGGGGCTCAGTGGCTCAGGCCCAGGTCTGGTTGTGGCCTCAGTTATTTAGGGTTCCAGGGTTTAGGGTTCAGTTTAGGGTTTGTGGTTAGGGTCAGCCAGGGCCTAGGAGTTTTAGGTGGTTAGTATAGGTTAGTGTAGGGCCTAGGGTTTAGTTTTTTTTTAAAATTAAGCAAACCAACAGGTTTTAGTTTATTTAGTTTATTATTTTCATTTTATTTATTTTATTTTTTATTTAGGTTTATTTTTATTTAGTTTAGTTTATTTTATTTTAGGTTTATTTATTTTAGTTTAGGTTTTTTTATTTTAGTTTATTTTAGGTTTAGGTTTATGTTTATTTTTAGTTTAGTTTTATTTTATTTTATTTTATGTTTATGTTATTTTATTTTTTTTAGGTTTAGGTTTTAGTCTTTTATTTTAGGTTTATTTAGGTTTTTTTTAAAGTTTAGGTTTAGGTTTATTTTTAGTTTATTTTATTTTATTTAGTTTGGGTTTAGATTTTTAGTTTTATTTTGGTTTTAGGTTTAGGTTTATTTATTTTAGTTTTATTTATTTTAGGTTAGGTTTATGTTTATTTTATTTTATTTATTTTTAGGTTTAGGTTTTTATTTAATTTTTATTTTATTTATGATTTTCTGCCACCATCCTTCAAGATCTTTGATGGCAGTGGGAACCCAAGAAAACACATTACACAATTTAGAGTGAGCTGTTGTAACAGGTGGCTGCAATGCTCCTCTTCCGCCTTTTCATTAGCAGTCTGTCAGGTGTTGCATTTGATTGGTACGCCGAACTGCCCAACGGTTTGGTGAAGTCTTTTTGTTGAGTTGGAGAACCTCTTCATTAGAAGGTTTGCTGGAGCTCAGCAGAGGGTGATTGTAGGCGACCTCATTATAGAGAAACAAAAACTCAACGAGTCCTTTGTTGACTACTTTCTCAGGTGGCGCAACCTGAGCATGAAATGTGAACCATAGTTGTCTGAACAACATGCCTTTGAGATTCTTCTCAAGAATATCCAATGCTGCCTTCATGCTTGGATTTACCATCAAAACATTTGAGAAATTAATCGACAAGGTGGCTAGCCTGCAAGAGGAAGCCAAATAGTTTCCCTTTCCTGACCAATCTTCTAAGCCCAAGCAACAGAAGGTGTTTAAGAAGAAGACAAGGATAGTTATGTCAATGGATAGATGGAAGTAGCCAACCGAGTTTAGTATGAGAGACTACGAGCTCAACAACCTCCTTGGCCACCTTTACTTCCACCACTTCAGCCATCATACCGGCCACCGTAGCTAGCATAATGACCATGTCCACCACCTCAGTAGTCTACCCACCAGCGGTATTCATATCCATCTCCAGGTAGCTACTTTCCTACTCTTACCCATAGATTGAATAAGCCATATTCATTCAAGAGGGAGGAAGTTAGGAAAATCTTTAAGAATCTCTTAAAGAAACCTGACTTTTAGTTACTAGAGCCTGAGAGGCCGGAGGAAGTGGGTAAGAGCGATGATCCTAGCTATTGCCCCTACCACCACATGTTAGGCCATGTCTTAGAGGATTGTATCACTTTTAAGGACTAGCTTGAGCACAACTATAAGTTATGAGCCATAGTTATCCCTAAGGAACACTTATTAGAATAACCATCCAGTTCTATTAGAGTAATCCTTGGGGATACCTAATCCTCTTAAGACCAAAGAAAGTTAGGATATCTCCTATCCCAAACCTCTAAGAAGATCATTTCTAAGATAAAAGCTTTCCTGCAGTGCTAAGTAGCTCAAACCTCAAACACCAAGGAAGGTTTGCTAGTTACAAAGGACAACGCAGGGAGGGTGACGCCAAGAAGAAGTGCAACAGGATAGTCTATTCTCACCACCATTGCAACCACCTCTACCTGAGAGCATTGTATCTAGAGATAAGGGAACTAAATCTCTTACTCCACTTACTTTATTTGATTTCTATCATATACCTCCACCCAAAAAGAAATTAATGAAGAAAGCTGATTCTACTTATATATTGTCTACTTCTAATGCTCTCAATTTTTTTCTTATTGAAAGCTCTCCGAGTCTAAATAAAAATAATAGCTCTAGTAGTTTGATCCATTTTTTTTGATTCAGAGTCAGACTATCCTTCTCTGAATCGATCATGTTCACCTCTTGAGAATGACTTGGAGTCAACTGACTTGGAGGATCCCATAAGAGAAGTTGTAGGTAGCTTGATGAAAAGGTAGAACTTTCCACAAGCTCATCATTCCAAGAAGTCACTAAAGTCAACCTAAGCAAAGTTTTACCTCTCATGATAAGGGTAAGCAAGCCATTGGTTCTAGTAAGCAGATAGCCCCTCCATAGGATGCTCCACCCATGGATATACTTGTGGAGGACCAAGCCAGAGTTGATTACAATGTCCTAGCTCACCTTAGAAAGTTTCCAACTAAGTTAAGCATATATGACCCTTTGTCTTATCCAAAGAGATGAGGGAATCTCTAATTAGGCCTTTCTTGATCTAGAGATATACTTAGCTAACCTACTAAAGAGGAGGCATGCCACCAAGGACATCTTAAGAGTTACATTCAACGATGAAGACTTAATTCCGGGGACGGGAGCACAACCCTCTTTACATTATAGTGGATGCTGATAGTGCTATCTAGAGTTTTTGACCAGTGTATCACAATAATATGAGTCTAAGAACCCTTTCCTACTGAGGATCGACATCTCCAAACTCTAAAAAGAAAGGATGATGTTAAGAGGATTCAATGAACAAGGCAAGAAGGCCTGGTGTTTATTTTAGATGTATGGGGGGGTACTTTTTAAGGTACAACATTGAGGTATGATGTACTATCTCAAAAGATAGAAGCATCACCTGACAATGGACCTAATCATGTAATAAAGACTCCTAAGGCATGATGGGTCTTCAAATGTACTTGAGATTTTTCCCCTACTTTACATGGACTAATAAAGTAAGGTTTATATTAAACCAGTTTCTTAAGTTCCTTATGGACCTCCATGGTTAATTACATCTTAGGAAATAAAATTTTCTAAGAATACTCTCGATTAAAATAGCCAATTATCATCTCCAAAGATTTTAAGGTTAGATTATCAAAGGATTGGTTGTATTTGGAAAATCAATTGGACTTATTTTTGGAATCCAAATGATATAAGTAGGAAATGCTCATGATACTAGGAAGCCTAGTGAACATTCCAATCTATCCTATGGTTGGGCTTTATAATTTTGAAGTTGAGGAGATTTATATGTTTGAGTTGAAATTAATTAGATTATTGGCTTATGATCCAC
Organism: Cymbidium sinense; assembly: GCA_021442155.1. Classification (NCBI taxonomy): domain Eukaryota; kingdom Viridiplantae; phylum Streptophyta; class Magnoliopsida; order Asparagales; family Orchidaceae; genus Cymbidium; species Cymbidium sinense. The sequence continues at coordinate 86,342,417 of CM038215.1, forward strand.
CAACTGTGGGAATGCCTAAGAGGTGAAGATTTATGCTCATCAAAAAGAAATAGCTACCTGGATCCTAAATCTGGAGCTTTAGTACGAGCTAAAGCATAACCTAAATCTAAGTGAGTGGACATAAGAGGTTTTCTACAAGAGAGAATAAATTATCCTTTCTAGACATAATGCCAGAGTGCCGCTAACTCCTCCTACAATTTTAAAACCATGTAGTTTGATCTTATGAATTACAAGATAGCTAGTGTAGTTATTTAATTAGAAAGAGACTAAAGTCCTAAATAAACTCCCTAAAAGACTAGAGCATGAGTGGTATAAGCATATGGCTTAATCTATAGATGCAAGATCTTTTCAAATTTTATTTCATTTTATACACATCATTTTGATAGAGGCTTTAGGATTTCTTATGCCTAAATGCTTGATGAAATAGGTTATGGGTCAAATCAGCTAGAAGAAGGTGTTCTCTACCATAAGGAATGCCCTCACAGATCAGGCATTCCTTTCCTGTGCAAGAATAGAGATCCTTCATGTTTGAGAGAGAAAGAATATGCATGATGATGAAACATACAACCATACAACTAAGGGGTTGCAAAAATCTTTAATTATTTTATTTATGTCTTAGGTTTTATGATGAGGTTATGAGTTGTTTAAAATTTAGTTATGAGTTATTAGTTGGGTAGAAAAGTTATTTTTATCCTAAGAGCCTAATCATATCCAAGCCACACATTAAAGCATCAATCATTTAAGAAACCATGAAAATCATCCTAATGCACAATGTAAACATAACATCAAACAATTATATAAATTATCATAGAAGAATAAAAGGCCAGTGTGGTCGGGTATCACCGTACATTTTGAAGATAGAAAAGATGGGTAGCCAAGCTCTACCCTTATACAACCTGGAATATGAAAGAATAATTATAATTGTATTAAATGTTATGTGGTTTTTCTTTCTTCATATCTCCATTTCTGATTTGGTTCCTTCTTTGATTTGGATGGTGCTTGCTTCAAAGGCATCACAGGACACCCCAGGATAAAGCCTTCCACGCTCATTCTAATCCTCATAGCACTAACCCTAATTCCTATTGCAAAAAATTACATTTATGTGGGAAAAGTAAATCTAACTACACCTAAAATAGAGGTTAGCTAAATATAAATATAATCCCAAGCTTGTATTTATAATTTGGACTTAGCACCCTACACATGGGTAACTAAGCCCACCTGTCCTAACTTGGATTATGGTTAAGGATTTAAGCAACCTACAGAAAGAGCATTCACATTTATTTTTAAGCATCCCTTAAGCATATTCCCCTGCAGAAAACATGATTAGGCTAATATTATCCTATCATCTAATCTATGAAGCATACACCCTAACATCCAATCTAAAATAATACATTATAAAATAAAACATACAACACATCATGCACTATCCTAACTTAGAGCTAGAAGTGGTGACTTAATTCTAATGTGTGTATTAAGGCTTGTGTGGTAAGTCTTGTTAGACATTAGTGTTGTATTTTCTAAGTGTAGAACGATTCAATTTAACATGAAAGGTTGATTTCACATGAAGTAGTTTAATTGATTTGAGAATTTTAATTTGTGTTTTCTTTTGTTTCATTTGATTACACGCAACTAAGTGTTATAAAGAGAGGAAAAGAGGATTACCCTCTTTCATCCCTACCTTAAGTCACTTTCTAAAGTATATTAATTTGATTTAGTTCTCTTTAGTGAATGGCTTATTAAATGATTTAATTAATCCTAAGTTTAGGTTCACTTTAAATAATCCTATTCAAGATGAAAGACATCTTAAGATTAATTTAATTGAATTATTATAACATGACATATTAAATCATTCCATTCCATCACATGTAACATGCATATGATTTAATCTAAGTGTATCTATACATGCAACATATTTTAGCACACTTAAATGATGAATGTATGTATATGTTTAGAATTTATATTTTATTTGATTGAATCATTTAAACATATTAATTTAAAACTTTATCCAAAATCTTATGCAAAAATGACATAAGAATGAAATTAAATAGGCATGTGCCATTATTAAACCATGGAAGTGATGTAATCAAATGACCTCCTTAGAGCTAGCTAAAGCCTCATCTTCTCGGGATGTCCAGACTATATACCCATTTGCATTCAAACATATGTAAATTCATATACATGAACATAAGAAGCAAGCTCTAAATCATATGTCTAATTAATTCAACTACTTAGTCAATTATGAATGCATGCAATTTTAATGTAAAATGGAATTTTCATTCAAGAATCATATACATGTACAAAGATATAAGCAAGTATGTGTAGTTGTTAAACCAGGGAAGTGAGGTAATCAAATGACCTCCTTGGGGCTAACTAAAGCTTGTATTCGGATGTCTAGACATATACTTAGTTTTCTTGGACACACATGGATGTATACATAAATGAGGGAAAGAAAACTATGCAAAGATTGTATATTTTTTGATTGAATCATTTATATGTATGAATTAAAGCTCTATCAAAATTCTAATGTTGAAATATATAAGAATGAAATCAAATGGGTGGACGTTGATAAACCAAAGAAGTGAGGTAATCAAGTGACCTTCTTGGGGCTAACTAAAGCCTCGTGTTCTAGATGTCCACACTATATACCATTACCATTCAATCTTATATAAATCAACACATGAATAGAGGAAAGAGAACTCAACATTCATACACTTAAGCTATAAGCACATGCATTTCTTATGTATTTATAACTAGCATCATAACACATATTATTATTCATTTATAAGCTTTTGAAAAATACATTTGGATTTAATAGTGATAATAGCCATGCATATATTAAATTAAATCAACACATGCAAGCTTACATAAAGGAAATCCATTTTATTTTACTTGATTTTGAAAAGATGGATGCATGAATTCAAATGACATACCAAATTTAACATGATTGGAAAGAGGACAATCAAATATGAGCATGTGATTCATTTAACCAAACTAGTTCTTAAGGATAATCAAATCAAATAAGATTATTTAAAGCAAACCAAAACTTCTTTATTAATTATGTTTTGGATTTGATTTGATTTAAAGAGGAGAAGAGAAATCATCACTTGCTATTTTAAACCCATTCCCATATTAGTGATTTGATTTAATTTAAGGAAATGTAATTAAGTTGATTTTATGGGTCAATTAAGTTGAACCCTTAATTAGATGAATTAATTACCCATACCTATGTCACCTTAAAGTAATTAACTAAGTAATTATGACCCAACATGATATGCATGGAAAATAAACTTGCAATGATCCTAGGAAATAAAAGGGACATAATGCAATTGGCTCATGATTACTATTTAATTAGATTAAGGGACTTAATTAAATACTCTTATAGTTTTTCCACACATGTGGACTAACCATAATTTCATTAAATTCCTTAAGGTTATTAAACACCTAAATATTTACCCCATGATTTAATTAATTAAGGTCTGATGTGATTATGATTTCAATTTGATTAAGTGATTTAATCAATTAGTTAAATCTTAATTAATTTCATTTTAAAATAGGGTGAAATGAACTTAGGGAAAGGGGTCCTAACCCTATTCCTTAGTTCACTTACTATTAAATAATGATTAAAAATTAATTAACCAATTTATTACTCATGATTAATTAATCATTAATTAACTTAAAAGAGTAGTTTAATTAGTCAATTTTTTAATTAAGTGACCAATAAATCTCAAGAAAATCATGGGAGGTAGAGGTCATCCCATTAAATTATCTCATAAAATTTGAGATTAATTGCTCAAGTAATTAAGCTAATAAATTTTGTAATTAAACCTTAATTACTATTTAAAATTAGTTAAGATCATTTTTAATTAAATCTACTTTGAAATACTTTAAAATAAGTATTTATTTGCATTTTTTAGTTCTCTATGATTTTTTTATGATTTTTAGAAGTTTCAACCAAAAAATGATTAATTAAGCCTAATTAAAGCCTAATTCTTGCCATGGCAATCGACATTGCTTTCTATCACCAGAGATTGGCTTAAAAACTTATCTAACTCGCTACTATGTGGTGGATCTTTCGCCACCATCCATCTAAGATCGATGGCTATGATTAATCCCATAGCTTAATAGGATTAAATCATCATCTAGTGGATCTAATCATGAATCCATTCCAATCATGCAACGGATGTGCGTGATCCAACATCATGGGAGTGTGGGAGAATGGAGTCCATCCATCATTGCTCACTTGATGAAGCTTACGAGCTCAAATCAACTCCAAAAGGATCCCACACCTTCATGACATCGATCGGAGGTGATCCAACAGTCAAGATCACATGAGATGCAAGTTTTATTCAAAAAGCTCCAACCCATTTTTGCCTAAAGATTGATTTTGGAAGCATACCTCGCCAAAGCTCAAGACCGGCAACTTGAATGATTGAAGAAGCTTTATCTAGTGGAGATGAAGCTCATGAGTAGAAAATTGGATCAATTTCGACGCTCACTCAAGGCCATGAACCGATGATTTGGAGCTCAACTTTGATCAAGTCCCACCTAGATCTGGAAGCTTGGGAGATGGTTTGTTCTTGCTCGATGAGGCCTAGGAAGGCAAATTTAATTTGAGTTTGATGGAGAAATGGAGAAGTTAGGTCAAAAATTAGAGTGTCCTATTTTGAGATGGATGGGAATGGTGTTTTATAATCGAGGAATAAACTTAGAAACTTAGGGAATGGCTCTAGCGATTCATCTTGGGAAGCTAGGGATCTGAGGAATGATTTTTGTGTGCATTTGAGTGGAAATGAGGGGGGTGTATAGCCCCTTTCATCTTGATCGGATGGTGGGATCAGGTTTGGCTTGTAGTGGTCATCCGCCATCTTGGAGTCGTGTGTAGGAGGTGAGTTGGCTTTTGGTTGAAGGTGTGGAGGTGTGCCAAGGAGGAATCATGGGTGTCCTATGGGTTTAAAATGCTCTAATGGAGAGGGTGAGGTGATTTCACCTCCCATGGTGGACCCAACCACCCCTTTGGGTTAGGTTGGGTAGTGTCTTAGGTGCCTAGGTTGACTATTAGGAGAGTACCAAGTGGCCAAGAATAAAAATGACCACTTACATGGGTGATTTATCTCATGTGATACCTTTCACCCAATGGATGATCATTTGGTATTGGATTTTACTTGGGTAGATTTTAAATGAGCCAAAAGGGGGTTAGCCCATATTTCAAGTCAATTGGAGTTGATTTGGTTAGGTTTGGCTCAATTTGACTCATTTAGGCCAAATTCAGTTAGGTTTGCTCAAGTTGACCAATTTGTCAAATTGGGTCAGACCAATAGTTTGGTCAAGTCCATATGACATTTAGGATGTTTTGGTTCAATTGGTTTGGTTTAGTTTGGCTTAGATTTATTTTGGCTCATTTGAATTCATTTGGGTCAAATGAAAGTTAACTAAATTGACCAAATTGGCCAAATTGGCTTAGGTTGGGTGTTTGTTTAGGTTTAGTTGACCAATTGAAGATGATTGTAGTTTGGTTTCAATTAATTTGGTTTTGATTTAGGCCAACTTGAACCTTTAGGTCAATTTGGGCTAAGTAGGTCAATTGGGTCCAATCCAATCATGGCTTTGGTCAAGTTCAATCAATCAATCAACTTCCATTTATTGGTTGCAATCAATTTGGTTTATATTTGATTTGACCCAATTTGGTCTTTTAGGTCAATTTGGTCAACTTGGGTCAACAACCAATTGGGTTTGGTTTGACTCAATTGAAGGTCAAGTCATATTCAAATATTGATTTGATTTGGTATGAATCATTGGTTTCGGGGATTTGGCTTAGTTGCAGTTTGGGTTCATATGGGTTAAGGGGTTGACTTGGTCAAATGACCAAGTTTACTGACTTGGTTTGACCTTTTGTGACAATTGATCAACCTAGGTGATCAACAATCATGATGGGAGGTTTTGATGGTTCAATCAAATTTGGGTAGGATTAGAACTTGGCTCAAATAGGTCAAATTGGCCACTTTAGGTCAAGTGGACCAATTGGGTTTAGTTGGCTTGATTTTAAGTTTTGATTTAGTTGAGTTTATATATGGATTTGGGATTGATATATAAATTCAATTGCAATTGGGTTCAAATGGGTTTTGGTTCATTTGAATATTTCAAGTCAAAGGGTTAAGTTGAGTTTGACTTGGGTTAATTTTGGTTTGGCTTGATGATTGTAGATTTCATTATATTTGTGAATATGATTGAAGGTATGATTGATTCATGAGAAAAGCAATTGAATTTGGGTTTGGAATTAAGGAATTTGGCTAAGTCCATGGAGTTGGGTCATGTGGCTTTAGTTTGGATTTTGATTTGGTTTGATTTAGTTTTGATGATTTAAATGTATATTTAATTTAAATATGTGAAGATGATTGAAAATATGATTGATTTGTGAGAAATCAATTGAGTTTGACTTGATTTGGATTAAGATTTGGCTAAGTCCATTGGATAGATCATATGGCTTAAGAAGGGTTTTGATTTAGTTTGATTTAGTTTTGATGATTTCAATGTAGATTTGATTTGTATTTAGGAAGATGATTGAAGATATAAATTTAATATGAGAAAATCAATTGATTATGGATTTATTTGGATTAAGATTGGCTAAGTCCATGAGATATTTCATATGGCTTAGGAAGGGTGGATTTGATCATGGGCTTCAATAATTTGGTTTTGGAATTTGGGAGATTTGATTTGATGTTTGAATTGAACTTGAGGTTTGGTTTGAGAAGGTGAACATGGATTGATTTGGGTTGTAAGGTAGTGGATTATCATAATCCCTAAGGCATAACCTAATCCTATGGTTAACCCTTCTAAGTCTTTAGGCTTAGGTTAAGTGTTTACCTAATTGTTAGAAGTGTCTTATGACTAAAAGTCTTAGTGTCTAGAAGACTCTAAGTCTAAGATGGAAAGTTGAATCCGCACTCCAAAAGTGAGGTCAATAGGCCTTAGGCTCCATAGTGTTTCCCTTGGAGATAGATGATTGAAAGATCGAAGCCAAGTTCTACATTATAGACTCAAATACATCATTCAATGCTTTTCTTGCGAGACCATGTTTACATGAGAACAAAGAAAAAGTAAAATAAAAAGAAAAAGAAAAGAAAGAGAAAAAGAAGAAGAAAAGAAAAGAAAAAATGAAAAAGAAAATAAAAGAGAGTGAAAATAGACTTGGAGGAGGAAGTGGAGCCTTACATTAAATTCCACCCACAGTTCATTACTCCATTCAAACATATGGGTAGATGACCCACCTCCAGTGCAGAGAAGAGGCCGCTAAGAGGCACCCTGTGGTGGAAAACCTCCTTATTGGCCACCCAATAAAAAGATATGTCCCATACAAGGAGTACACTATTATCCTTATAGACTTAGAATCTAGTTCATAGGATGAGTCTTATATGGTTAGCACACAGCCATCTCACAATAGTAGATTCCCTTGAGGTGACACTTGAGCCGATAGCATGAAGGTTGGGGCTCCAAAGCAAAGCATAAGTGTATCCAAGTCTATATGTGAAATAGTTAGGCATCGCTTGGGAACCTTAGCTCTAACCCCACTTTCCTCTCAAAAGAGGGTTTGGTAGTTAAGAAGCCCTAAGTCATCCACAAGTGTGAAGACTGAGGTTCTTTCGGGAGCATCATCCTCAAGATAAGAAGTTGATGTTAAACTTGAGGATGATTCATATGAAAATTTAATAGAATTACCTTTTGATTTGTACTTGCCTTGTGTTCATAATTTAGCAAAGAAAGGGTTAATCCCACATACTTGGTCAAAGCATAGGTCAGACTACTTCAAAAGAATATGGAAGAACAAATGCAACAGCTCTCAATCAAGACTAGGACTAGGATTTGGTACAGTGGGTCCATTCGATGATGACGATTAATGCTTAGTCATCACCAATCATTTAGAATCTAATATGTTCTATTCAAATCACATTAAATCATATGAGGAGTTGTGCTTAGAAACTTTAGATGATCCAGATGATTTTGAAGTCAAAGATGCACTGCCAGAGTTTGAAGAAGAGATCAGTCAACCATCGACGAAGCTCAAGAAATCAACTTAGAACTCAAGAAGATCCACGCTCATACATTAATGTTGAATGAAATTGAAACCAATGACTTAGTTAGACTATTGACTAAGTTTAAGGACATCTTTGGATGGTGTTATTAAGAGATGCCTAGATTTTCTCCTGACGTAGTGGTCCATAAACTAGCAATAGAGCCTACTACTAACCCTATCAAGCAAGCTTCTAGATGCATGTGATTAGACATAGAAAAATAGATCATTTATGAGGTCAAGAAATTGATCAATGCTTCATTTGGGAAGAAAATACCCTACCCGTTAGCCAACGCCATCCCGTTAAGAAAAATAATGGCAAAATTCATCAATTTTAGGACTTAAATAAGGCATGTCTGAAAGATGAATTTTTCACTATCAATCCCCAAGTTGATGGTAGACATTGCCTCATCTCATGCAATCTTCTCTTTCATGGATGACTCATCTAGATATAACCAAATAAAGATGGCCCATAAAGATGAAAGAAACACTACTTTTAGAACCCCGATCGAAATCTATTACTATAATGTCATGCCTTTCAGCCTTAAAAATGCTAGTGCTACATACCAGAGAGCTATGACTCAAATCTTCAATGAACTTATTCATCATTATGTTGAGTGCTATGTCGATGATCTCATGGTCAAAAGTAAAGGAAGACCATCTCTTTGACTTGAGAGTAGTTTTCAAACAGTTAAGATAATTTAACCTTAAAATGAACCCCTAAAGTGTGCATTAGGAGTAGTTTGGGAAATTCCTTGGGTTTATTGTCTGACACTAGGGAATCAAAATTGATCCGAGAAGATGGATATTAGAAATACCACCCCTAAAAGTTTAACTCAAAACTCGATCATTCTAAGGGTGGCATATCTAAGATGCTTTATATCCAACCAAGAAGATGTCACCATTCTCAATATCAAAGAGGATGCCAAGTTCAAGTGGATGATAAGTGTGAGCATGCCTTTCAAAGACTTCAAGCATTACATCATTTTCATCCTATCCTGCAAGTTGCTCATATTTTTACACGCATGTTAGATGACTCCTTGGTGCTTTGTTGGCCTGCCAACAATAAAAGGGAAGAAAATGCACTCTACCTCAACCATCATCTAATCCCTACTGAGGCTAATCATCCACTCATTGAGAAGCATTGCCAAGCTTTAATCTTTGCATCCCAAAAGCTACAGCACTACATGCTTCCTCATAAGGTAAACTTAATCTCTAGGATCAATCCTACAATATCTCATGACACGGCTATCCACTCTGATCACATTACCTTCGTACCCTCCATGTGGTGAAAGGATAAGTGCTAGTGGATTTCTTAGTAGCACACCCACTTCTTACTGACTCTCCACTTAGTGATTGTCTCCCTGATGAAAAAATCATGAACTTAGGGGATACTAGCATTCATTACTAGGAGATGTAATTTGATGGTGCAGCTTTCTCTCAAAGAAGAGACAAACCACAATCTACTATTTCAGGAAAGGTAGGGGTAGGAATAGTTCTCTTAACTCCAAACCATAATGTGATGAGATTCTCATATCATTTGTTCAATCCTTGTACCAACAATGAAGTTGAATATAAGGCTCTGATTGCCGGTCTAGAGTTAGCCATTACTCTAAGCATCAAGAACATCATCATCTAATTATCAACCAAATCAGGGTCCTATAAGGTTATAAAGCCCAAGCTCCATCACTACCATAAGTACACCATGAAGTTGTTGGCCCAAATCCTAGAGGTTATAATTTATAAGATTCCTCGAGGAGAGAATGTCATAGTATGCTTTAGCCAAGCTTGCCAAGGAGTTGGCATGTCTGGAGGATGAGTCCATATCAATAAAGGTCCAAAATAGACAAGTCTTATCCCTTATTGATATTAAACTCATCAAAAAGTACTCTCTTGAAGGGGAGGTTGCCATTGCCAAGAAGGACGAGGAGTTAGATTGGAGGCAACCATTCATGGATTACCTAAATAAAAGCAATCAACCTTAAGAGAAGTCCCAAACCCATTAGATGAAGCAGAGAGAACTTTCCTACACTCTTGTGGATGGTGCCTTGTACCGGTGATCTTTCGATCATATGTGGTTATGTTATTAGACTACCCAAGTCGTAAGATCATGAGGTACACTGTGATTATGTGGAGCCAACCAATCAAAGATGAAAGCCAAGATCAAGAGACCATGATACTACCATCGATGATCAAAGATTGTATGTATAGGTGAGGCCACCAATGTCAAATACATGGTGTGGTCCTACACCAACCACCCAATATTCTACATCCTACATTGGCCTCATGGCCATTCGAGTGTTGGGGTACCGACATAGTGGGTCTAATTGATCCTCCTTCTTCCAAGGGTCATCGGTTCATCTTAGCTGCTACTAACTACTTTTCCAAATGGGTGAAGGTGATTTTGCTCAGAGAGGTCATAGCTCAGCATGTGCTCCAATGTTTTAGTAACCATAACGTATATAGGTTCAGAGTGTCTCGATGAATTTTTTTTGATAATGGTACTGCATTCAAGAGCATTGAGATCAATAACTTTTCCTGGGGATATAACATAGATTGGAGATATTCTTCCATCAACTACCTAAGGGAAAATGGCTTAGCAAAAGCCTTCAACAAAACTCTCATCCAAATACTAAAGAAGACACTTGACAACAACAAGCGATAGTGGCATGAAGTTAGTTGAAGCCTTGTGGGCCTACTACACCACATATAGAACTCCAACTCAGTTTACTCCTTTCTCCTTAGTGTATGGGTCTGAAGCCATTTTACCATCAGAAGTCCAACTCCCATTAATAAGGATAGCTGTGGGTAGCAAGATCATAAAAGAGCAGAATGCTAGGTTACAATTAGAAGAGCTTGAAAGATTGGAGGAGAGACACCTACGGGCATGACAAATCCTTAAGTCGTACAAAGCTAAAATGATTGAAGATAATAATAAGTTGGTACTACCTAGAGCTTTTCAAGTAGGAGAGCTTATTTTAGTTCAAAGGAGACTGCTTGTCCCATCATAAGATGAGAGGCAAGTTTGAACCCACTTGGGAAGGACCTTTTACCATAGAGAGGGCCTACCAAGAGGATCTTATCGCCTTATTAATCATAAGAGTGCCCAATGCTTCCAATCAATGGGATCTACTTAAAGAAATATTATAAATCATGTTTGAAAATAATTATCATCAATGAAAATTCCATTTTGAATTCAATCTCTTCCATGTTGAAAGTATTCTTGTTTGTGAAGCCATGAAGATGTGTTTAGGGTAGGTGTAAGGAACCCGTGGCATCCTATCCTTCACACAACACAAACAAAACTAGATAAAAATATATAAAATAAACACATATCTTGTCTTGGCTACTAAGTTGATAACACCCAAGTGACACTCACCAAGACGCTAGGTCTAACGTATACCCTGCTAGTGTGTCACCCTGTGGTCTTCTTGCTTGAGGATGTAAGTCTACTATGCTTTTCTTTTACTTGGCCAACCACGAAGTGCCTTGTTAGTTTGGTAGGCTTTACTACATGGCGTAAGATTCCCCTCTGGTTTGGTTTAAGATGTGAGTCTACTATTTCTTTCTTGGATTAGCCTTTGTGCACTGACTGATCGAGTATATTTGAGGTTTATGATAAGTCCCCTAGTAGCTCATTCCTTCCTGACTGCTTCAAGTCTAGGTCTAGTCCTTCCTCGAGGCACCTTGCTTAGTAGTCACTCTAGGTTAGATAGCATCTATCCCATCGATAACATACTATCCCGATGATCAATTCTGCTTGGAATGTTATAAGGCTACACACTTTCTTTCTATGTTGATCATTGCACACTGATGAACTCCTTAGGTTTGTTGGTTGTCACTATGCTGACACATACACCACTCATGCTGACAGATACACCTTAGGTTGGTTAGTTTTGGCACCTTAGGATACACCACTCATGACAAATATAAGTCTGCTATGATTTCTCCTTTAGTTCGCCACTATACATCTATAGCTTTCTTTCTGGCTTAGATAATGCCCCTCAAAGACCTCTCCGTGGGCACTATATTTGGATCACATCATTTGCAACCCATTTAGAAACTACTGTTACTATTGGATTGGACAATTTCTTAGTAACCACCCATATGGTTGGAGAATCCATTATGGATGCGATTCTCCTTGGTCTAGTAAATCTGAGATAGTCAAGGCGACATAGCCCTTCTCGTGGTCCCTTGCACCAACAAGGTCCACACAAACATATAAATAAAAATATATATTCACTTATGGATTAGAGGACACCCTACTGGTACCATTTCCCAAGCTGTATCCTATTTTTTAGACAAAGCAAAACTCCCTATAAGAATCGACTACTATAGAGTTAATATAAGTCCCAGTGAAATTCACTCAAGAGTCGCCTCCTAAGTCGTTGGTTTATGTGCTACCAAAGTCACCAAATTGTTCCCTACTTTAGAATATGTAAGTCTACTGCACCTTCTTCCTAGCATAGTCATTGCACACTGAAAGGAAACCCCTTAGGTTGGCTAGCTCTACCCCACGGCTAGTAGACCATCCCTTTGGATTTGTAAATTTGAGATATGATAAGTCCGATATAGCCCCATCTCTATGGGTCCATCGCACACTGACATGGTCCATAAATTAAATCTATCAAATTTAACCAAGCTCACATCCCCAATGGATATGCCCTCAATTCAAAATCAAACTAAACCAAACAAACCATATCAAATCACATAAAATTAAGATAAAATTAATCTGACTACTTTGAGTTGACATAAGTCCCAAAGACACTCGAGTCACCCCTAGTCAAGTTTGATTTGTTTTGCAACCAACTGTCACCCCAACCATTGTTCCTCTCTTTGAAGATGTAAGTCACTATGCCTTCTTCCTAGCATACACACACACCAAAAGGCATCCCCTTAGGTTGGCTAGCTACCCCTACAGTAGAGACTATCCCTTGGATTTGTAAACGAGTAGGTCAAGGATATAGCCCCTTCTCAAGGTCCATCGCACACCGACAGGGTCCATACATTAACTTAGATTAGATTAAACCCATTCTAATTTTTCCTAGTGGAGCCCTAGATCATATATAAACAAGTCAATAAAATAAATCAAATTCAAAACCAACCTCCCTAGTGGAGCCAAATTAAACCAACTCCCCCAGTAGAGTCTAAATCAAAGAAATCCAACCAAACTCTTATCCCTAGAGATACATCCCCAAACAAATCTATGAAATCAAACTCAAATCCCAATCCCCAGATAGCCCAAACCTACTTCCCTAGTGGAAGGTTCATATACCCATCCTGACTGAGCCCATATCTCTAGCAGATATGCCTCCACATCAATTAAATACAAATTAAAGTTGATTTGATCTTAATCCCGGTGGATTATAGATTCTTATCCCAAGCATCTTCTTTCCATAAATCATATAGTCAAATCAAATTCATATCTTATTCCAAGTAAATTTTCTTCTTCTATGCCCTCAACATAGACCCCTCACATGTCATGTCCAGTGCATGTGTGATCCCCTAGCGGATCTCCCTCCATGTTTTTGACATGGACTCATCAAATCTTATTTCTTCTCTTATGCAATCAACCAAAAGCCTAATAATGTATTCGTTCAAATTACATCATCTTAACATTGTAATCAACATTTTATGATTTGTGATGGTGCAAGCTCAAACTAACTATACAATATCATGCTAAACATATTATAGTGTGAATTAACACACTATATTATATTATAATATATGATGTTATATTATAATTTTCTATAATATAATATATTGTCTAACATTACACCTCATTAGAATCACTTAAAAGGAACAAATAACAAAATTTTCTCAAAATATGAATAATGTTCATTTTGGATGTAAAATTGTTATTTTCTATTAGAAATGGTACAAAATAGTAATTTTTGTTTCTTCTTGGTGTGTGCCGTGAATTTGGCCAAATTCTTCCATCTCAAACTTCAAATTAATTATTTTGTGAGTTTCGACCCAATGTATTATAACAAAAGTAAAACATACTAAAATGTATAATAACATTTAGTAACACACCACCACATTCATCTATATATGTGAAGTTATATTGTTATGTACATTATATTTTAATATGCTTTCATATAATATATTATCTTACATTACACCTTAAAATGAATCACTTTAAGCAAAAAATTTATAAAATTTGGTTGAAAATGAACATTTATTTTGGATGCAAAATTCCATTCTTTTGATTAAATGACACACCATAGCACACCCCAATGATGTTCCCTAAAGCTTACCTTAAATTTTGCCAAATCCCATCATCTCAGCCTATAAATCAGTATTTTTATGAATTATACCAGTACAAACACTACTACATCATACTATAACAAACTAAAATATGCTAAACAACAAGTACTAATACATAGTATCCTATAATGCATGATGCTACACTATGTTATGGCATCCTATATTATAATACACTATAACATATTATATTATATATATATTGCATATCACATCACAAGGGATTGCTTAAGATAAAAATCATAAAATTAGTCTAAATAATAAAAAATAATATATTTTAGTTGTATCACTTACATATTTTAAATTGAAATAATATATTATGATGCCAAGCTCTACCTATTATGAATTTGGCCAAATTCCACCATTTTAAAGTCTAAATCAATATTTTTATAAATAATGCTAGTGTAGGCTCGACTGCATGATTGTAAAATACTAAAAGAATTTAAAATGTACAGAATAATATATTATGATATATGATGCTATACTATGCTACAACATATAATATTTATTTTGAACATAAAATCTTACTTTTAGACTACAAGTGTATAGTACACACCTTGGTATTACAACCTAATTCTACTTCAAATTTAACAAATTTCATCATCTAATTTATTAAATTAATATTTTTATGATTTATATTAATAGACTATAGCAATACCACCATAATATACTAAAACATTTCAAAACATCTTATAACATCCAAAAACACATCACATGCTCAAATATATGATGCTACATTATACTATAATATATGGTATTATAATATGATTTATGGTTAGGGTTTAGGTATTCAAATCTCTAATAGTCAAGGGAAAGTCTTTGAAGACATTTTATTTAGCTACCATAATTATGTTAGATTAGGTCATTCATTAGATCTTCCTAATGACATCTTTATTCAAGGTTTAGGTTAGTTTAGGTTTAGGGTTTTGGGGTTTATGGTTTAGGTTAGGTTTAGGGTTGTAGGTTTTAGGGTTTAGGTGTAGGTTGGGTTTAGGTTTATGGTAGGTTTAGGGTTTAGGGTTTGACTTTAGTTTTAGGTTTATGGTTTAGGGTTTAGGGTTTAGTGTTTAGAGTTTAGGGTTTTTAGGGTTTATGGTTTAAGGTTTAGGGTTTAGGGTTTAGGTTTTAGGTTTAAGGTTTAAGTTTTTTTTAATGAAGAACAAATTAAGATTTAACATTTTTTTCTTTTTGATTATATCAACCAAGAAGCACCCCAAGTTTTCTAAGACACATGACATAGATAAAAATGAGCACCATAGAGTAAATCAAAACCTAGATAATTAGAACCATCTATACTATAAATACATTATTCCATAAGCAGATCACCATTTTAAATTTCTCTCATTCCATCAAAACCACCTCAATTTAGCAGTGGATCCGCCATCATATCATCGATCTCTCCCTCCACCATCACCATGTATGTAACCTTCGTCACTTCTCCCACCTCCATAACCACCACTTCTTCGGCCACAACATCCATATCCACTAGCACCTCTAGATCCCCCACCACCACTACGATAACCATCACCGCCTTCACCTCCACCTCCTGGTGAACCAAGTTGATGGTGATGTAACTACCGTCAAGGTTATGCCCATTCTTAGGGTTTAGGGTTTATATTTTAGGGTTTAAGGTTTAGGGTTGTAGGTTTTAGGGTTTAGGGTTTAGGGGTTAGGGTTTAAATTTTGGGGGTTTAAGTTTGGGTTTAGGTTTGTGGGTTTAGGGTTTAGGTTTAGGGGTTAGGGTTTTAGGGTCAGTTTAAGGTTTAGTGTTTAGGGTTTAGGTTGGGTTGGGTTAGGTCTGGGTTTAGGGTTAGTTGGGTTTAGGTTTAGGTTTGGGCTAGGTTTAGCAGTGGTTGGGGTTAGTTTTGGTTTAGAGTTGTGTTGGATTTAGATTTAGGTTTATTTTTTAAATTAAGCAAATTAGGTTTTTTATTTAGTTTATTATATTTATTTTTATTTTATTTTTTATTTTATTTAATTTAGTTTATTTTATTTAGATTTATTTATTTATTTTTTTTTTAATTTACTTTTTTAAGTTTAGGTTTATTTTTTAGTTGAGTCTTATTTTTACTTATTTTTAGGTTTTGGTTTTATTTTTTATTTTTACGTTTAGGTTTATGTTTTTATTTTATTTTTTTAGGTTTTGGTTTTGGGTTTTTAATTTAGGTTTATTTTGAGTTTTTATTTTTAAGTTTAGGTTTAGGTTTATTTTTAGTTTTATTTTATTTTATTTAGTTCATGTTTTGGTTGAGGTTTAGTTTATTTTCGTTTTAGGTTTATTTATTTTAGTTTAGGTTTAAGTTTTATTTTATTTATTATTTTTTTTTAGGGTTTAGGTTTTATTTATTTATTTTTTTTATTTTTAGGTTTAGTTTTATTTATTTATTTTATTTAGTTTATTTATTTATTAGGTTTTATTTATTTTATTTTAGTTTAGTTTTTATTTTTTTATTTTATTTTCTTTTTAGGTTTGGGTTTATATTTAGATTTTTTTTTAGTTTTTTTTTCTGGTTTAGGTTTTTTTAGTTATTTTATTTTTCAATTTTATTTGGTATAGGTTTAGGTTTTTAGCTTTTTAAGGTTTAGGGTTTAGGGTTTGGGTTTAGGTTTGGGGTTTAGGGTTTAGGGTTTAGGTTTAGGTTTTAGGTTTAGAGTTTAAGTTTTAGTTTATGGTTTAAGGTCTTTTTTTTTAAAATAGAGAATAAATTCAGATTCAATATTTCTTTTTTTAAATTTCAACTACCAAGTAGTACACTAGGTTTTCTAAGACACAAGCAACGAAATAGTTCAAAAATGAGTACCCATAGAGAAAATCAAAATTCCTAGATAAGCAAAAATGTCTCTACTATAAAGAAACAATTCCATAAGTAGTAGATCGATCAATTCTTTTTTTTAGTTCATCGAACCACCTAGCCTCTTGAGTAGTGGGATCTGCCATCATATCTCTGATCTCTTCCTCTGCCACCACCACCATCACGGTTGTAACCTCCATCGCTCCTCCCGCCTCCGAAACCACCACTGCTCTGACCACCACCTCCATATCCACCAGCACCTCTAGATCCCCACCACTACTCTTCACCGCTCTCCTCACCATATATGATTTAGCCTAGTTGACGATGATGTTCCTATCAAGTTACCCATTCTTATTTAGGGTTGGTTTAGTTTAGGGTTTAGGGTTTTTAGTTTAGGGTTTAAGGTTTGGTTTTAGTTTTAGGGTTAGGGTTAAGTAGGGTTTTGTGGTTTAGGATTTGGGTTTGGATTTTAGGTTTGGGGATTTGGTTTTTAGATTTGGTTTAGGGTTTAGGCTTTTTTTAAAATTAAGCAAAACCAGGTTTAGTTTATTTAGTTTATCTTTTATTTATTTGAGTTTTATTTTCTTTTTTCTTTTTACTTAGGTTTATTTTTTTATTTTTTATTTAGTTTATTTATTTATTTTGGGTTTATTTATTTTAGTTTAGGATTTTATTTTAGTTTATTTTTTAGGTTTATTTTTTTAGTTGAGTTTATTTTATTTTTATTTTTATTTAGGTTTTAGGTATTTATTTTTAGTTTATTTTGTTTTATTTTATTTTGGTTTAGTTTATTTTAGTTTATTTTATTATATTTAGAATTAGTTTAGGTTTTATTTATCTTAGTTTAGTTTATTTTAGTTTAGGTTTAGGTTTATTTTATTTTGTTTTATTTTATTTTTATTTTAAGTTTAGGTTTTTAGTTTAGGTTTAGTTTTATTTTTATTTATTTTAGGTTTATTTTATTTAGATTTATTTAGTTTTATTTTATTTTATGTTTAGGTTTACTTATTTTTATTTTATGATTAGTTTTATTTTATTTGTTTTTTAATCTTTTAGGTTTTAATTTTATAGTTTAGTTTAGTTTATTTATTTTAATTTTATTTTTATTTTTATTATTTTATTTTTTTAGGTTTAGGTTTAATTTATGTATTTATTTTAGATTTTATTTTATTTTATTTTAGGTTTTAGGTTTTTTTTTTATTTTATTAGTTTTATTTAGTTTAGGTTTAAGTTTTTAGGTTTTTAGGGTTTAGCTTAGTGTGGTTTTAGAGTTTGGTTTGTGGTTTAGATTCTTTAAGGTTTCATTAGTATTTAGGGGTTTGCTGGTTTGTGGATTT